>JADMLD010000235.1:0-707500 GCA_017589585.1 Phylloscopus whistleri
AACAAAAACAAAAACAAACAAACAAAAAAACCCCACAAACCACACACCAAAAACTCCCCCATATATGAAGACTAAGGTAAAAATAAGGAAATACAAGAGTTATAGTTGCAACAAAGCACATGACTAGCTGCAAAATTATGGCATGTTAACTGAATAGATAGGGGAAAAAAAACCCCAAAAGATTACATAAATATGTAGCTCTACAGAAAACCACATTTTATAGACTCAATTACCTATTTTTTCTAATCTTTTAGAAGATTAGAGTATCTGTGTACATGCACATACAGCAGGCAGGCAGTGGGTTAGTCTGGCTAAGAGAGGGGCTCTTCCAGGACTCAGTTTTTTTTGGTTTATGGTTTTTCTCTGGGTACCTGAACTCCTCCTCCCAGGAGAAGCTTCTACCACCAGAGCAACCACACACTCGTGGAGCACAGGGAACGCTGGCCACAACAGAAAAATTCTTCTCACAAAGGAACTAAATGGCTCATTTATCAAATAGGAAAACACACAAAAAATGGCTTGGCTTATGTCGTGAAGGTGACAACAAGACAAATCTTTGTTATTTATGGCACAATCTTCCACAGGAATGGATGCTGACCATCCATTCACTAAGGCCCTGCAAATTACCGTGCATGGCTTTGTCAGCTGGAAGATGACAAACTAAGGGGTTTTTTTTCATGTGTTGATACTTTCCCACCCCTCACTTCTTTCTGCTTTTAAAAAGAAATATTTTTTCTTCCTCAGAGCACTGAGATCCCATAGTTTCAGAGGAGGGGATACCACTATGGGGATACTTTCAATCAATGTTTCCAAGATTTTTCAAGCAAGTTGTCCCAGGAACAACACTGTGTCAAAGCCTGACATCTCTTTGCAGCAGGATAACTTAATGAAGTGCTCCATCATAGTGCTCCGTGCAAGGAAGTGAGCCGAGGAAAAATCATCTCCTATTCTAGTTAAAAGGATCTCCCACGTGGCTGCCAACAATTAGCACGGCACTCAAAGCAGAAAGGGACAAAACACCCGATACTATCAATTTCAAGTCGTCTCTAAGGCTGAAAGCACAGCACAGATCCTGCAAGCAGCTCCAGGTGGGTTCTATTCACCTATGCAGAACAGCACACAGATGTTAGAAGGGATCCTTGCACAGCAGGAATTTGCCTACCCTGAACTCCATGAAGTGCCGGAGCCTGAGTTGCCACAGCATTTGTTCAGAGCGATATTTTTTTTTTAATCACTTTCTTTTTTTTTCCCCAGAACCTAAGAGGTGGGAAAAGTTTGGCTCCTCAGTGAGAAGCTGTCTATCCTCAAACTTCAGCTCTGTTAAGAAGAAAAAAAAAAAAAAAAAAAAAATTAAAAAAACCCCCAACAAACTCTGTACCTATAAAAGCACAGATAGATTCTTCCTCCTCTCACGTAACATGGAAATGCTAGAGGAATTCTATTTTAGTGTTCTACATGCCTTTTCTTAAGCCATCACAGAACAATTAGGAAGAAGAAATACATAATTTAATTCGGTCTTGAAATCTGTGAACGTCTGGAGCTGGAGTTCCAATGCAAACTAAGCAGCAGACACCCCCAGCGTTTATACTTAAAGATACATTGTTTATGCTTAAATAACAGTGGCTATTTCATCAGCCCTTGTTCCGGAAAACACACGAGCCCTCCCTGCTTAGCAAAGGACAGCTCTGCTTTGCCCCCTGTACGCATTTTTCACACCACCACTTTCCACAGGATCAGTTTCCCTCTTTTCCCCCACCCTTCATGAGGGAGCAAGAGCGAACGAAAACGAGGCAAAAAAAAAAAAATAAAATATCCCAGACCTTTAAAATACAAGCGTTCTGCTACAAGGCGAAAGAAAAGGTCTGGCCGAAACACAGCAGCTGAGAGTTTACCACAATACACCTTCAGCTGCACCTCCGGGGGAGCTCCCAGGCGGCAGAAATCCATACCCGGAGCTGCCAGGACTTCACGCCCACAGCTCTGGAAGTTCTGACTTAGCCCAACAGGAGAGCATTCAGAGCCAGCCACTACTTGGCTTCCACCACCCCTAATCCCAAAAGAGCAGGACACTCCTCCAGGCACTGCTCCAGTGCTGAGGAAAAGACACGGGAGCACACCTGGGAGCAGTTCCCGAGCTCCTGAGAAGCAGTGGCTGGAAGCAGGGAAGGAGAGGAGCCGAGGGAGGGCAGGGACGCCGCACGGGCGGGACGGGGCGCGGGGGCAGCGCGGCCGCCGGGAGTTGGCAAAGTCCCGGGGGCTGCCGGGGCACAGCGCCCGCACTCACCGCCTTTGACGCCGACGCCGGGCTCCAGCCGCGCCACGGCGATGACCAGCACGATGCCGAGGATGAACCACTCCTTCCGCAGCCGCTCCAGCGGCCCCATGGCGCTGCCCGCCGCTCCCCGCTGCCCGGCGCGGGGCGGATCAGCTCGGCCCGGCGCCGCTCGGTCCGGCTCGGCCGGGCTCGGTCCGGTGCCGCTCGGCTGCTCCGGGCTGCTGAGGGCGCGGGGCGGGGCGCGGCCCCACCGCCCGCCGGCAGGGCCAGCCGGATCCGCTGACGGGAAAAGTCTCACCCACAGCCGCCATCGCTACCACGCACCTCCTAATAGGCGCGCAGCGGCGCGCTGCCGCCCGCCCCGGCTACGGGTAGCTGCGGCCCCCCGCCGGCTCGGCCCCCCCGCCCCGCATGCCCTCGCCGAGGGGGACACTGCGGGTGGCGGTGGCGGGAACAGGACAGCGCCGTGGCAGCCGTCGCCGGGCGGGTCGGGGAGAGCGCGGTCACGGAGCCGGTGGCGGCGGGCGGGCGCGCGCAGGGCTGAGGCGGGCGCGGTGGTGCGCGCTGTTTTGATACATTACAACGCCCGCGTGACGGCCGGCGCTTGACGCGCGCGGGGGGGGGCGGGGGGGGGGGGGGGCGGGGGGGGGGGGGGCGGGCGCGAGCCGGGGCGGGATCCGGGATCTCTCCGTGAGGGCGGGCGCGCGCCGGGCCAACACCGAACACCGACAGCCGCGCTCCCCGCGGGCCCGGCCGGGGAGCCACCGCCCCCTCACGCACCTGTTACCGCTGTGCGCTCACGCCCGCCCGTCCCGGCGCTGCCCCCCCGCCGCCGCCGCCAGGGACACGTGTGAGCGGGATCGCCCCGGAGTTCCCACTGAGCGCCTGCCTATCCGTTCTAGGCAGACCCACAGGCACCTGTTCAGCTCCTGTCGCGACATGCCGACAGCATCTCCCGAGCCGCGCCAGCCACTCCCAGCGGGGGCGGGCCTGGTTTACCTCGGCGCTAAAAACACTCCCGTTAAATTAAAACAGTACCGTAAAAACCTCGTCCTGGTGCTCCACCCGCGCTTCCCGTTCCCTGTTCCCCTCTTGCGGCGCTTTCCCCGACGGATTGGCCATCCTGCCCGGCCGCGGCCACCGCGCTCCGAGTCGCATGAAGGGGAAATGCTAAAGCGGGGGTCGCTCTCTGCCAGCGCCTGACCCATCCCACGCACGGCAGCTCTGCTGCGCGATTCCTGAACATTTTGAGGAAGTTCCTGCCTCTGCCGATGTGTTCAGGCTTCGAGGAACAGCCCTGCCACGGGCTTTCTGCTACCAAGGAGAGAAATGTTTATAGCTGGAAGCTCAGCTGATCTCCAAGATCTGTATATATCCCTGCGTGTCCTGGGAAGTTCACTCGCGTAAACAGCGATACATCAGAGCCGAAGTGTTCGGCTATAGGAGGGAATGTGCCTTCTCCCACCCGCAAGCGGATCCAAACTGCGCGGTTTAAAACGATTATACATTTCACTGCTTCACTAAAGTTTACGCGAGTACGTGTCGATCCTTAACAGAGATGGGAAAGGAGACTTTTCACCCCGTTCCTAGTGTTTCCAGCCAGGCTGATGAGTTGCAAGAGGCAGAGGCCTCACACTGCACCAGCACGGCTAGAAGGCAGAAGCAGATTCAGCATAATTCAGGAAAAAAATATAAAAATAAATAATCAGTTTAAGTCAAAAGTTATGCACTCAGAAGTAAGAAGCTGAATTTCACAGTGAAGGAAAATGCTGCAGTATCAATTCCTGCAGAAGCTGCAGAGGGATATGAAGAAGGGACAGGTAAGGAGGATGCTTAGTCTGGCACTAAAATTCAATCATGCAATAAATACAGCAGTTTCATCCTGCTTTTGAATCATAGTTTTTACATGGTAGTAATCCTGCCCCTCACTCTTTGCAGGTAGATCCTAATCATGAATTTCTAATCTTGCTCACTGTTCAAGTTAATTCCAGTTAATTTTGCCAACAAATTTCAGATATTTGCTCACAGCAGACCGACTTGGCAAAAATTGGAAACCTCAGGTTCAGTCCTAGGCTCTAGAAGGTGCTTCTCAATTTCCCCTCCAAAGGGTCCCTTCCTGGCACAGTCCCAAGCCTGTTTCTCCTTCTCTAAAGAAGGATGAGATATCTCACTGGGTATTACATTTAGAATAGTTAAGATATTATATACTAAAACCACAAACAAACAAGAAAAGCCCCCAAAACCAAATGGTTATCAGATATAACAGAACTTCTGTCTACACTCAAAAAGATAAGCTTTAATGAAGCTCTCTTTTGCTATTGACTGGATGCTTTGCTTTTAAATTTTTTCTAAGAGATCTGAAGTCTGTAATAAACATCTTTTGCCATCTGAGGTACAAAATACCCAGGTTCACGAGGCTCTCTTCTCCTCTAATTTTTAAATCATATGCAGATACTCTAGAATATATGTTGAAAGACTTGTGCAAAGACATTTTAGTTGTTTTTTTAAAAAAAGCTGTCCTGCTATGACTGTGGTAAGCATAGATGCCTTAGATTAAATAGATGAAACTGTTCCTGCTTTTAATGAGAGGACTCTATAAGCCCTGCTGTGTCCCACCAGAGTGGAGCAGAAGGGAAGAAAACACTACCTGTGACTTTTATAATTGGCAGGACACTCACACATCCTAAGTCTATCTGCAGGACAGCATCACTATTGCTATCAGGGAATTTATCATCCATATGGAATATTTGGTCCCTATTAGAGGGGAAAATCCAGCATCTGTCCTGTCACCAAACCTGCCTCCTGCAACATTTCACATTCCTCCTCATGTTCCTACACAGATAATGATATTCTAATTAAACACCAGGACTCAATCAGATCTCAAATGGTCTGGCACACGTATGTGTTCTCAGTTACATTGTACAAAAACATTTGGGGGTATATTTAGCTGTGGCTTAGAACAGTACAGGAACAAGAATTTAGCTTCTCTCTGATTTCACATGACCAGATTTTCATTTTTGCTCAACTACAAACATACTCGAGGCTTCCAGGTGCTTTCCTGCTTCCACAGGCCCTTGTGCTTCCTTCTGCATAACACAAAATCTCTGTGACATGTGCAGCCACATGGCACAGGTTTGTGTTGCTCACAGGTAGCCTGCTGAAACAACAGGACTGTATGTGTGATCAGGGACAGGTTTTCATGCCTGCAAAGACTCAGGAGTGGACTGCACAATTCTGGGCTCCACTGACAACCACTCCTGTGTGGTCTGAGCCTGCTCCTTTTGTGTGCCCAGCCTCTGATCTGCACCACACCTCTCTGCTGGTAAGTTATCTGAGGGAATGTGCAAGGATTTTCATGCTCCTGAGTAGCAGATGTCATCTGATTATGCCTTTGGACGGAGAGATTTTAATATAAAGGAGAGGGGATCACCAGATAAAGGGAGCTTAAACCAGAGGAAGAGAGAGTATTAAATAATTTAGCTTGAAAAGAACAAAGATATTCAGAATGAACAAGATAAAGAGAGGTGTTAATTATAAATAGGAAAGTTGAGGAGAGAAAGTGGAAATATATGGGAGGCGGTTTACAACACATTTGTATTTCTCACAAGCACTTAGTGAGCTCAGACTTTCTCAGAGAAAATTGAAGAGATTGCTGTACTGATCCCATTAGCTGGATTTCCTAGTGCAAGAGGAACTTAGAAGTCTTTATTGTGCCTTGGCCTAGGTGCTAAAACTGCTTTAGGCATCTGCAAGGGATCTTTTGGTTCTTGCTACTGAATATTATTGAATACCTATGAACACTTGGGTATTGCCAGCTGCAGGACTTACTACCTATAGCATAATGCAATAGCAGGAATTATGTACAAATTCACTTTAGAACAGCACTTAATGGGACTTAAACACATTTATATTGTTAGAAGCTATGAGATAATGAAAGGTTTTGTGAATCTTTGGGTTTATTATAATGCTATGATCATTTTTTCCCCAGAGACCTTAAATGCAGAACACATTTTTTGGTTTTGACTTGTAATAAAAGGTCCTCTTACATATTTAGTTATCCAACAAATAAGTGACTTTTCTTTTACTTAAGAGCTCAGTGTGAAATTTTCATGAGATAATCTCAGGCATTAGGAAGCAAACTAGAAAAAAGACAAGAGGGGGTTTTGCTGATCCCTTTCCTAGAACCTGCTTGCTCTTACCAGAAACAGAACCTGGTTTACTGATGCTCCACTCATGATATTCTCTTGACTTCTCCTAGGCTACCAAGAGACCATATAAATTTAGAGAAATGCTCATGTTTAGCACTTTTTCACAGAAATACAGTTTCCCAGTAGACAGCAAAGCTATAATGTATTCAGAAGGTTGCATAAAAAAAAAAAACACAAAAAGAGGAAAAGAAAAGCTATTGGCATAATAAAGCTGTGCTCTTGATAGAAGTTACGGGCTTCTTCAACTGCAATTCAAAAACAGATGACAAAAAAAATTATTTTTTTAAAACCATGAAAAGCTGTACATATTTAAACCTGAAAAAATGAAAGCAAGAATAGGAAATAGCTTCCCTGGAGAATTTCACAATGAACAACTGGATTTAACCTATTAAATAAAAGACTTCAGAGATAACATGGGGATACTGTCATATCTTTTCCTCCTTATGCTTACAAAAATAACCTTCTAATATTGTACTAATCATACCAAAATACCTACAACATGAGAATTTTCACTGCAGAAGCCTGTGCTGCATTTTTACAGGGGAGAAGCAGGGGATTTATTCCTGGATGCATAGATGTGCAGATGCAAAAGTTCTACAATGCTTTTAAGGTAATTAACCACTCATAGTGGGAAGAGTGTGTAAATACCAGAAAGCAGAAAGAGGAGAGCAGCCACACCAGCCCTCTAGCACTGAATTCAGGAACCTGTCACAAAGGTTGAGTTTGAAGGAGCAGCCATCAGAGAAATCAGCTGCTAGAAGTTTCTAGGAGGTTTGTCTTAAGGTTGTTGAAAGCTGGCTTTTAGGAGCTTCAGCTTTATCTTCTAGAATGTCCAAGAGGAAGGACAGCCCTTGCTCCAAATTTTTGTATTCTCTTAGCTGGAAAGAAGGTAGAGCCTTATTTCTCTTGCATCTGTCCCATTTGATTTTAATATTACTAAAGAGTTTAAAGATTCAAAGAAACAGGTCCAATGCCAGAGAAGGCTTTACATTCCCTGAGATTTGTTAGTTTGATTTCATCTTAATAATGGCACCTCTTGTTACACCTCTTGGATCTTTGCGGGTCATTGCTGTGTCCTGTCTTCACCAGAGGCCAGGACCCAGCACTCCATCAGTCTGGAGAAAAGCAAAATGCACTCCACAGGAATCTTACAGACACATAACTTGACCTGCATTGAAGTAAATTCCACAGTATATGCAAATATAGTCATTTGATCCCAGCCTATCTGGCCTTGATTTAAAATGGACTAGGAAGTGATGTCACAAGAACACTGAGTGCTTCCAAGTGCTGCATATGTCAGTCCTGAGGGGAATGTTCCCACACACCCTCTCCTAGAGAGGCAGGAGAGCACATTAATAGATGGGCTCTGCTATGTCTGATGTTGATCAGATTCACATTTAAGTGAAAAAATGTCAAATGTAAAGCAGATGCAAAAGAACAAAAAAAAAGTGGAGCCAGGAAAGGAGATAAGCTATGGGGAAATACCCTAAATAATTAGGGAAAATGCAACCAGAGAGGAAGAAACCCTTTAAAAGCTATCTAATAACAAATCAGATATTATATCTGTCAATACATAAAAAATGAGGTTGCTGACAACTCTTCATCCCACAATCTGCAGCATTAATAAGTCATGAAGTATTAAAAAAACTGGGACGCTTTGTGCCTAAAACAGTATCACACGAGGACAAGGGAATAAAGCTGAACTAAAACAAAGGACACGGTTGTGTTTTGCTGGCAAATAATGACATAAATGAGAAACAAAACCATGGGAACAAACACAACCCCTCCAACCATCAAACAGAAGGCAAACACGACTGCCTTGGTTCTTTGGCAGTTAATCAGATACAAACCATGAAGTCAGAACTATCTGATGAAGGTTTTGGATGCAGTTGTTGTTCCAGAAGTGTCCAGCCCAAACTGCTTATTTAAACAATGAGAAGGAGATGGCAGGGGAGTGGAGGATAAAGGTGACACTTGGGATAGTTTTAGGATCCAAAGTATCCCAAGGTAAACTGCACCATGAGGGATAGAGCCTGAAGGGAAAGCCATTTCTATCCAAGCCTACTGTCCTGCTGCTCTCCTTGCACTGTGAATTCATTTCCCTTACTGCTGCCTCACTAACCAGGAGACAAGACTTTTGCACCTCTGTCACATCCAGGGCTCAAACAGCCACCACTTGTTTTTTGGCACAGCCAGCAGAGCTGCTACACCCTCTCTTTCTCCTTTCTCTCGTGTTCAGCACCTGCCTCACACCTGTACCAGGACACTGCTGGATATGTCCACTCCTGGGACACTGCCTTCTCTTTCCTGTTCCCAGGGAAAGCAAAGAATTCTTCTTTTGTGAAACTGAAATACTCCTGCAACATAATCAGGGCTTGACAGAGACTTCCAAGCAGCACTATGCCCTGACATCTATCCATCCTATGCCACACAAGTCATCCCTGGGCCATTTTGTATTGCTCATTTCACAGGTCTCACCCAATCTCCCCCCTTCCCTTCCACGTAAGCAGCTTTAACACCACAGCCTTGAGCTGCAGCAAGTGAGGGAAGGAACTAATTTATTTTTTCAGTAGGTACAAATCAGTCAGCAAACGCAGTAGGGAAGTTAGAGCAGAGATGGGGAGGGATCATCTGGTTGGGGTTTTTCCAGCAGAACCTAAAGAGGCTGTGTTAGGTAGTGTCTTATATTTCCTTTAGAGGATGTGCATTAAGCAGAGCTCTACCCCAATCCCTTTAGGAGGTGGGAGAGTTACGATGGTGCCTTTTCCCTGAGAGCTTTTCTAAGCTTTCCTCATAGGAAGCTCTCCTTGTGGTGCATTCTTAAGTAGATCAAATGTAAAGGAAAATCCCAATTCAGAATTAATTGGCATACATTTTTTCAGGAGCTGGAGGGATTTTGAATTTCTTCCTTCTAGATGAACTTACAACACTCCTGCATTTGAAGTTGTACCTGTCTGTGGAAGGAGGCAATCAAGACCTGCAGCAAGGCACATCACCCTCTCTCCACCCTCTTACTCAGAGGCTGTCCAGTGTGGTGTCCACAGCCCACGATTTAACTCCAGCTCATTCCTGCAGTCTTTGCTTCTCTAGGTGCTGTTCTCACTCTGGAGACAGTGGCGTAGAAGGAAAGCCATGCTTGGAATTAACCATTTCCAGCATCCCTGCACAGCCAGAAACAGCAGCTGAAGCAGATGCTTGATGGGGGAGTAAGACTCCTTTTTTAAGGGGGTCTGGAGTAAGAAATGGCTTAAAATTGCTTAGTACCTTTAGCTCCAGGATCACCCACGCCATGTGTTTGCCTTCTGCTATTCTGTGAAACAAAGCAGAGGTGTTTCTACCATGACAGACTACTGTCCCCTTGAGTCATGCTCCTGCTCTGAGAAAAATGGTTTTGCTCTAAAGGTGCCCAACCCACTGGTACATCCAGTACTGCCTAAACAGCACCATCCTCCATCCAGACAGGTATTCCCTCCTCACCTCCCGTCCAGCAGCTCTCTGGGTGCACAGCAAGCTCCATCTGAGTCACACAGTAATAATCATTGCTTATATACAAGATCCCTTGTGTACTGTATATTAATGTCTGGCTGGTAATTTAATGGCACCTCTAGGCATAAACAAAAGTTTATTAAAACAGTAAGTAAAATGTTCCCGAAGACTGGCCTGCATTTTTAATTTTCTATTCAGCATTCCAAAGTACAGAGCCAGCCTTCTTATGCAGAAAGAAAGCTACAGAGTTGACACCAAGTCACTCTGCACAAGTCAGACATAGCACAGTCTGAAGCAAGAGGATGCTTCATTTATTCTCACAAGCCCCTTTTTTTCTGGTCATCTTTAGCAAGGACAGCCATACAGACATTTGAATTATTAGGAAATGTGTACAACTCCAGAAAGCAGCAGTATATTGATTACTACTCACTTTACTTGGCATTTCTCAGCTAGGAAGCCACAAAGCAGCTAAAACCTTAAATCCCTGTCAGTAGCTGCCAGTGCCCACTGCAGTTAAGACTGAGTCATGCTCTCAACCTTGGGCACATAGAAGTAACACCACTCCTCCCCCCTGCCTTTCATTCACCAGGTGCTTTTTTCACAAATCTAAAGCCAGTAGGTTTCTTTTCTCATAACCTAATTCCTTGAGCTCAGTAAAATGTGTATGTGCTTGCTAATACATATGTTATTATACACTTACAGTGGGCAAGTAGGTGGACACATGTTTTTAGACAACATTTAAGCAGAAACTTGAACTGATTTTCACATTTTAGATTAAAGTTATGGAGACATGAAAAAACCCAGTAAAATTTTTGTCCATTGAGAAAATTCACTGTGGAGATGCTGGAGTGAGCAGCTGTGCTTTTAGCAAGTCTCATTTCAAATCCCAGCCACACTTGCAGACTGCAGTGACATTCCCCCTCCACTCCTCTGCTGTAATTTAGTGTACACTAAGGATCAGGAAGCATTTCTCAGCTCCCAGGGCACATCACCACCCCTCTCCATGATGAAACACAACCCCATGGTGCCCGACTGGCCTCTCAGTTTCCACAAAACAACAACAGGAGCATTCAGACTGCACAGAAGGTGCAAACACAGGTCCCATTGATGTGAGCATCCACAGGACTTTGGGAGCCTGGAGAAAATACAGCTGGTCCCAGCTCTTTGCTTGGAGTCTGAAAACTTTTGCCATAACCTAGAATATTTATCTTCTTGCCATCCTCTACAGCTACCTGAGAGGAGGCTGTAGCCAGGTGGGGGTCAATCTCATCTCCCAAGGAAAGAGGAAATAGCCTCAGGTTGTACCAGGGGAGGCTGAGATTGGATATTAGGGGAAATTTCCTCACCAAAAGTGTTGTCAAGCACTGGAACAGGCTGCCCAGGGAAGTGGTGGAGTCACCATCCCTGGAGGTATATAAAAGACAGGTAGAAGTGGAACTTAGGGACATGGCTTAGTGACGGGCTTAGCAGTGCTGGGAGAAGAACTGGACTGGACGATCTTAGAGGTCTTTTCCAACCCAAATGATTCTGTGATCAAGGAACTCAAGCAGCTGAGAAGTCACAAACAGCACCAGCAAGAATCAGCAAGGAGGAGAAAGACTGCAACTACCATGGAAAAAAATGCCCAGAATAAATCCTTTAACACCTGTACAGAATAAAAACTTATTCTGTAAAAAATAAAAGCATTCATTGTGCATCAACTGCCTTTTTAATGCACCTTCTTCAGCTTCTTAATTTTTAGAATACATTTTTCTTATATTTGAGACAATCTAATATAAACAGATTTGCCGTTGACCTGTTAGCCTTCACCTGCAGAGTGGTGTTCTTTATTTATATCAACGTGATTTTAGCTTAAAAAAAACCAAAAAAAACCAACACAAACTCTTGTTCAGGATTAGATATTAAAGCTTTGAGCATTCATCACTAAGCACAGGACTCCAAGTCTTGCACAGAAATCTCAGGGGTTCTTTTTTTGTCTATCAATATTTCGTGGCACTGCTCACATGAGAAAAAGTGAAAGATAAGGGTCAGCAACAACACCAGTGTAAGTGTGATGTGCACTTTGTGGTATTTCTCATTTCCAATAACAACACCAGGACTGATACGTTATCTGTCATAAAACGCTGCCACAAAATATTCAGACATAATGGACTAGAAATGCAAACAAGAGCTTGCATGATCTGGCCCAGAACTTAAAATTAGGCAAATTAACACTGCCTGTGCAGCCTTCAGACTCAAGCTGGCAGTAAGTCCCTGAAATCCTCACAGAGGTCAAGGGGTCTTCCACATGGGATGGCAATTCTTATTCAAACCATCCCCTCATATAAGACATTCAGTGTAAGTCTCTCCTTTCTGTGTCTTGTCTTCTAAAGAGGAGTAAGAGTGTTTAGGATCCTCACCATTAAAGGCAAGAATTCATTCCCACTTTAGCATTTTTAAATCTCCCCAGCTGTGATTCAATAAATTCTTAATATCACACTGTCTATGCAAGGTCCACCTTTTATCTCCCCTGCAGAACAGCTGTGAAGATACAAGAGCTGAAATTTTAGCCCCAGTTCAAGAGAGTACTCACACACACATATTTCAGGTGCTGCAGCTGCTAAAAAGGCTGATTTACCTAAATGCTCTGCTGAGTTAGAGACCTGTGACCTCATACCATATGCAAGTTTAAATTGAGCTAATGGTAGCTATAGAGATATGCACTGACATAAACCACTGGCTTTTTCATTCCAGGAACAGAAGGGAAAAAGGAAAATGTTGGTCAGAGTCTGGAAGCTTTGCATATTCATACTTTTCACAGTTGTTAAGTGTTTGAAAATTCAGGTAATGAGCATACAATACTCAGGCTGCCTTTGTATTGCTTGGGGGTTTGCTATCCTAGTAATTTCTCTACAGAAACCATTCTATCAAGACAGGGGTTTTTTTGCCCTTAAATTGAATTAGCACTTGTACATTGAAGTTTTCAACATCACCCATAAGATTTTTCAACTTGTCAAAAGAATCTGCATGGTCTCTAACATGAATAAAAATGATTTCAGATATCATCTTTATTTCAAGTTTTATTTCCTGGGATTAATCTAATTGATTGTGCTGTTGGCTTGTTGAACAGCTGCTGAAATAAACAGACTATTTGTCGTTCTATGTAAACATATAGGCACCTGGTTTAATTAAAGTTCATACCAGTGTTGAGGGGGAAAACATCCAACAATAACAAAAAAAACCCCCGTTTTCCAAACTGACACCATAGACCTGAAATTGCAAGAGCTCTCTTGATTTTTCTCTGGCTGATTTTAGTAAATCTTTTATCATATAGACAAAAAATAAAATCTAGTAAGCCATATATAACCTCATTTTTTAATATTTATCCAGATCCTCACACAAGGCATGCATGGTTCTCTCCTCTATAAATAGGAATAACCCCATAAACCCTTTTTTCAACATAATTTAAATTTCTTTGCTTAGCAGACCTAACCTTGTTTTGCATCTTAGATTACAATCCCATTAACCCTTTCTATGGCTTCACAATGGACCAGGGTCTAAACCAAAAACTGTAGGTAAAATACAGTGAAATGCACACCCCTTTGGCTTTAACACACGTTTTTACTTTCCCCAGGTATCTCCAGTGAAGAAAATAGCATTGCCAGTAGGAAATAAAAGGAATAAATAGTTCTAGTTAATTCTTCTTAAACTCTTAAAAAAATTATTTAGTTGCTTTAAGATCCTTCAGGATCCTTAGGCATCTTGATTTTCTTAGCTATTCTCATACCCATAATCAAAAAATTATGGGCTGGTGTGGAGAGAGGATAAGCACAAGTAGGTGGAGCCTCTAGAACCAGAGTGGAATTGGGCAAAAAGAATTGCTTCTGTAATAAGATGCTGGCAAATAACAGGTACATACAGGATCAGTTATTAATAGCCTTTTGTGCATAGATAAGCACCACTCTGAGCAGCCTGCATGTGCACAAATGAAATATTAATAAGCAGCACACAGTTGTTGTCCAAACAGAAGGAAAGCTGCACAGATAAGAGTTAGAATCATAGAATCACTGAATTATTTAGGTTGGAAAATACCTTTAGGATCGAGCCGAACCATTAACCCAGCACTGCCAGGTCCATCACCAAAACATGTCCCTAAGTGCCACATTTACACATCTTTTAAATACCTCCAGGGATGGTGACTCCACCACCTCCCTGGGCAGCCTGTTCCAATGCCTGACAACACTTCTGGAGAAGAAATTTTCCCTAACATCCAACCCAAACCTCCCCTGGAGCAGCCACTTGTTACCTGGGAGAAGAAACTGACCCCTATTCAGCTACAACCTTCTTTCAGGGCATGGAGAGAGTGGTAAGGTCTCCCCTGAGCCTCCTTTTCACCAAATGTATCACTAAACAGCTAAAAAATTTCAGAAAGACAGCAAAGACTTTGGAAGAGGCACAACCAAGCTGTGGTTGCTGAAAGAAGTTCCTCATTTAATGGCAAAAGAAAGCTATTCCCATTTTCTCAGATCAGTATATAATTTTTGGGGGCTGTCTATCTTGGGATAGCCTATTTTTACCCTTAACGAAGGAACATAAAAATTCTAATCAGTTTTCAAATCTCAGGAGTCCAAAGAGAATTTGCATATCTGCATAAAGAAGGGCCTGGTACAGAAGAATAAAACAGGAATCTTTTGGGTTACACAAACTCAGGTGGGATGCTGCTGTGGTCAGTTCCTCAACAGGATTTAGCACAGTTGGCAAGACCTACCTTCTTTCAACCCCTCCTCTGGAATGATGCCAGCTGCAATTATACATTATAATGAGCAAGAATCTTGAATTCACAGTAGAGCAGTGAAGTTGTTTCTCCTCACCTTCAGTAATGTATTTCTGCCCTCCTCCTTCATCTTTGCTGTGTTGTTTTGTAGTTTATGTCAAACAAGTCTCATTCTTCTCATTACAGACAAAAATCTCTGCTTGTTGAAGTGCTGAGAGAGCTAATTCTTGTTGTTCTCACTTGTTACAGAAAAGCTCCTGCCAAAGGAACAGTTTGGCTTAAAATATTGTAAACAACCTCTCCTCCTTTACCCGCCACCACAGCTTGCTTTTAAGAAGTCTGTTTTCATAAACAGTACGTCTTGTCTGCTCAAAACAGCAGAACTGGGAGTTGCCATATCAAACACATTTATAGAGGATGGCAGCAAAGGAATACCTTGACAGACTAATGATGACCTCCTGCAAGTCAGGCACTTAAAAGGCTCATTTCCCTGGTTAGCATATTAAAAAGTAATGGCTGAGTGGCACTGCTTCCACTCACTTGTCAAGGGTAAAACCTGCCCTGTGGGCTACTGTGGAAACAACACCCAAACTCACCACAGAGGTGGCTACCAAATAAGTCAGCCTGATGGGGGGATATGAAACACACAAGTTAATGTCAGCCTCCAGCAGACAGCAGAAAAGACAGAAGCTAGACCAAAACATACAGACCTGCTTTTTCCATCACACACTTTGCCTTGGTAATGCCCATGGATTTCTACAGTGTTTCTTCCAGGTTAAAAGCAGGAAGGATGAGCTTTGTTAAGGAGAAAAGCTGTCTTCGTATCTATGGGTGTTTTGCTTGATGCCTAAGCACTGGTCTCTTAAAATACAAATGCACACAAGAAGATTAAAGCACTAAAGTGATTAAAAAAACCCTATCTGTAGTTGTTATTTAAACAGGTTTGTGTAATTCCTGATGCAAGTAGAAGGGGCAGAAAACGCCTCATGACCATGACTCAGAAATTCACTGACCTGTGGTCTTCCACTTAGACTGCCACCACTCAGCCCAAACATTTGAACCAGAAGTAAAAATGAAGTTCACCCTTTGAATTTGATTTATTCTTCCAGACCGCAAAGCTGGGCAGAAAGCCTTGGTAGACAAGGCAAAGAGTGAAATCTTGATTCTATTCAGTTTAGTAGAAAAGGTACTCTAGACAACCAAAGTTAATCCTGGCTTTAGTTTCCAAATTTAAAGTCCTGACCTCATGGAAGTCCCATTAGCATTTCTGAAAGTATCAGAGAACAACACACTTCTGCTAAAATAACCTCTGCATCTGAGTGCAGGGATTGCTCACAGGGGTCCCACACATACCAGCAGGTGTTGGGTGATGCTGAGTGAATTAAATTAATTCTTCCTTGGACAAAACTCACCCTAAAGCCCTCTGAGTTCCTCCAGGTAGGAGTGAGCAAAGCCATCTGCAAGGAGGTGGGGCTGTTCCCCAGAGATCAGGATTAATGTTTGAAAATGGGAGAGCAGAAGGAATTGCCCTACAAAGCAAATTGTTTTTCCACATAAGCAGGGAAAAAAAAAAAACCCACAAAAAATGAAAACCCAAACCAACAGAATAAACAGCAAACTTAAACCAACTGGCATGATGCTAAACCAAACTGTGATTAAACTGTGGGGTTTGGTATGCAAGACACTTGCAATGCCCTCAGCTTTCAGACAGGTATTTTTCATTAGGCTTTGTGCTTACTGTTTACTAATAAGAAGGAAGTTTTTGTCACCTTTGAGTGAGACGTGTGGGTATCACAGAATCATAGAATGGTTTGAGTTGGAAGGGGAGCTGGAAGATCATCTGGTTCCAACCCCCCTGCCGTGGGCAGGGATGTGTGTGGCAGGATGTGCCCTCAGAGGTTTTGTTTGTGTTTCCCCCTCCACTGGAGGGTTTGGAGAAGTTCCCACCTTTGTTCTCAACTTTGCCTGCTGTATTACCCTCCAGCTCCTGAAGCTGCATGGGTTACTATTTATTCATCACTTTGCTTTATTAAGATGCAGTTCAGGTTTTCACCTACGTTGTATGTTTTGCAACCATGAAATAAGAACCTAAAAATTCAAAAGACACAAGAGTGTAAAGAACCTTTCAGGCACTTTCTGCTTTCTGAAGAAGCCTCAGCAGATAGAGCAGTTCAGCAGTGCAGAGCTGTTTCCTGTGACCTAAAATAGCTTCCAATGCAGCAAATTATTTTAGATATCAACATTGTTATGCTGGAATAATTATAGAGCTCTTTCTACTTTTTTGTCATGTTCTGATAAAATCACAGGTCTGACGGGATATCTTGACTAAAAAGTCCACACAAATATGTTGCTTATTATTTATACATCTCTTCAAAGGCTCAGTGCTGCTACTTGCACTTCTTGCTACTCTTACCCACTCAGGACCTAAAGTTGTTTTTCAACCACTGAGCTGAAACCCCTTAGAGTATCAAGTTTATAACAGAGGTTCATAAACCTGACATTAATTAACAGCACAGGTTAATCAAATGGGTGTAGAACAGGCTTTTCCTCCCTTTTTCTGTAAAGGAAACTGGCCCCAAGTGTTTCTGCTATGTAGAAATAAATTTGCAATTAGCTTTTACTTATTGGTGTTGTAGTGGCCTCTGAAGACCCCAGGCAGAAGCCAGCACTTGTGGATCTCAGCACATAAACGTGCAGCAGAGGACAGCAGTCACTCTGAAGAGCTGACAGCTCAGCACCATCCCACAGCTGAACTCCAGGGGCCAGGGATGGGCTCTTCCAGGACTCACTCCTGCATGGAAAAGAGCAGGCAGCCTCATGCTTATGTGTCACTCTCCTGACTAAGGCTGCTTGATGATTCAAAATAATTAAGAGGAGTTGTCCTCCACTGACTCTGGTTGGTCAGCTTATGAAAACCAAAATGATCAAGTCCACCTACTGCCAAATCTCCTGTGTTCAATTTACTCCAAGACCAACAGGACATAGGACTCCAGCATGTCCCACTCACGGGGAATTAGTATCTGACTTCAGCTGTTTGCAATCAGGCTCTCACTGAACATGGCAGAGTAACAACAGGAAAAATCAGTTTGTGGTGGTTACCAGGCTGGGCCCAGGAAGTCTGAACTTCCCAAAACTTGGAGCCAGTAAGAAAGTTCAAACAGAAAACAGCTATGAGAGGCTGGTTTCTAAACCCTGAACCCATTTTTTATCAGTCAGTAGCCACAACATTTTTGTGTAGGATTTTCTGGAGCATGATCTTGAAATAAATGGGATTAAAAACTTGATTCAATTCCAACTGAGGAAAAAAAGGAAATTCCTGCACTGCATTAGCTAAGTGCAAAGATAAAAAAACCTTTTAAATTAGCGCGGAAATGCTTATTTGCTTCACCTCACTAAGTCAGAGGGTTTCTTCCTTGTGTTAATTGCTTCTAAAAATTGCAGACTCTAACCACCCACACTCTGGGTGTGTGACAGGCTGAGCCTGAACACCCAACACCTCCTCTCAGGACTCTCCCTCGCACTTATGCAAACCCCAGACTTCCCTCCCTTACCAGCTGAGTTTATGATAACAGAACCACCACCTTAATCCAGAGCAATCTCATCCTCCTGCTCGACAGCCAACCCTCCACACAAGGTCCTGGCAGCTCACAGGAGCAGCAAGCACCCCTCACCCTCTGCCTGTATCTATGGCCTGCTGGGATCTCTCCTTTCTCCCCAGCTGTCAATGCTCAGGACTGGAGCATCCAGGTGCTGCACATTAAGCTGTGCAAGTAATGACTGCCATGGGGTTACTCTGCTCCCTCACACTTATCAGGATATATTTTTTATGCTTAGATTTTTTTTCCTGCTTAGAATTTCATGTTTCTATAGCACTCCCCTCTTTCACTTTGTTTTGGTGATGGGCATGAGATTTTGTATCAGCAAGTCAGAAGAGTGATTGAGACCTGAGGTAGAAGGGAGTAAGCATCAGTCCCCAGTTCCTGGGTGTGCTTGTTCCATACCTGGAACCAGTCCTGAAGGAAGATTTTCCTTCTGCAGAGTCAAGGATTTACAAAAATTTTAAAAAGCCCACCCCTTACAGCACTAACTTTCACCACACCAGAGGAACAAAAGCTTCATCCTGAAGAAGCAGTGGTTTGCTTTTACCCTCTCACACCAAGCACTCTCTGTCCTCTACTGCTTTTCCTACAAAACACAGACCTTCCTAATTAACACAAGGTACCCTCAGAAGGCATCTGCTTCCTGCTCACATCCTGCACTGCCATCACCTGTGATCCCACTGTCCTCTACCTGCTTCAAAATGCTGTTCTCATTTTTCATGACAGATGATAGCAATCAGGAGCAGATAAAAAAAAAAAAGAATTTATTTGCACATAAGCATAAACTATTGCTAGACTTCAAGCAGGTTATGAACAGCAAAATTTTAGCAATCTAAAAGGGACAACGTTGCTTCTCTTTCAGATAAAGGCCAAATTTTTCATTTATGGCCTGGGCCATAGTGAGTGTTGGGGGTGATTTATCTAAAAGGGGATGTTCCCTCTTCCTTGCTCCTACTTAGTCAAAGTATCAAAGAGGGAGAAGAAAGGAGTTGGCAAGGACATCACAAAACCTGAAATAACTTGTTAACTTATAGTTGGAGTAGTTTTTTTACTGCTGGAAAGGTTTCAAAAACTGGTATTACAAAACAAAAACCTGAGCAACGCTATAACCTGAAATCTTAATATTCTGATGGGTGCCAGGATAGGATTAAAGGTCCAATTCATACATACATTTACTAACAAACTTGGGAAGTGCTAACTTCCATAGGAATTTCTGCTTGCAAACATAGTGGAACGATGATTTCAAGAGGTAACTGTGCACATACACTAAAGGACTGAGTTTTTGTAGCCTCTGGTTCATCAGCAATTTCTTTAACAGGAAGAAAAAAACCCAAAAAA
Source organism: Phylloscopus whistleri (assembly GCA_017589585.1). Taxonomy (NCBI): domain Eukaryota; kingdom Metazoa; phylum Chordata; class Aves; order Passeriformes; family Phylloscopidae; genus Phylloscopus; species Phylloscopus whistleri. Next base: position 19,660 of record JADMLD010000235.1, read on the forward strand.
TAACAAGCAAACTTCCCCACCAAAACAAGACTGCAAATTCCACTTAGTTGTTCCTTACTTTCAGTATTACTAATACAGCTTGTCCTTCCTCTAGGTTCAGCTCAAACTCTGATTTGATAGCTGGCCTTTGATAGCTTGGCAGGAGCTTTGCCCACCAAAAATGCACCAGTCCTGCTTTCATCTTTCATTTCCTTGGCTTTTGCTCTGCAGATGCCAGTGGCACCTTAAGTACCCGAGGTCAAGGGAAAGCAGCAACTGTTCATACATATACAGAGGAATGTTGTTTACCACCATTTTACGTGGAACAGCTCACTTTATGAAAAAAAAAAAAGCTGATTATTGCAATGAAATCTTACCTTACAACAGGTAAGGCAACACACACAAAGCCAAATAGTGAATTGCAGCCAGTTTTGAAGCCAAATGTAACACTGGACTGCCTCTTTAAAAAAAAAAAAAAAAAAGAGATAGTCTTGCCAAAGAGCAGCACATCTCAGCTCTCAGAAGAAAGCTACCCAGCTATTCCCAGGTCTGGCTGAATTTTTAAAGAACACTGAAATGTTTGGAGCACTCACACATGTATTAATGCAGCAAAGATGCTTCCAATTCACTCAGGTTTTTTTCTGACTTAAAGTGGAATAAATAAAAGCAAAATCTAGTTATGTACCTTTGCTGAATCAATGTTTCTTCCCTCCCTCTCTAACCAGCTTGGCTTCTTTATACACAGAGAGTGGTCTTGGTTAAGGTCAAGACTGACACAGCAGCTCCTTCTGTTGCCTGACCCACTGTCACCACCTCTCACACCAATATAATGCACTTGTAAAAATCATTGTCAAAATGTTACCAGAAAGATAGATTGTGCAGGTGCAGAAGAAAGTCTGCTAGCCCCTGCAACATCATCCATTTTTATTATGCCACATTATAAATTACATTTTTCATCGTGTATCTTAGGCATGGAAAATAAATGCACTAACCCTCTAAAATAAGATTCCTCACTAAAACCCTCTACAGAAGACACCAGTCCAGAGCACACATTTACAGCTACATCATAAATCTTTGGCAAAAATGGGATTTATAAAAGCTGTGCTGACACAGCTTATCTACGAGATTGTGAAAACGACAGCCGTGTGTAGAGAGCTCACCCTGCTAAAACACAGCTGTATGAATATTGAACACCAAACCCCATCCCATCCTCTGACCTCTGCAGCAGCTCCCAAACCACCCCTGGCAGCCTCTCTTCCCAAGCCAGGCTCCCACCCACAGCTGGAGCACAACTGTGAATCAAATAGAGCAAAACTCTCTTCATCACTTCCTTTCCCTCCTTGCCTGCAGGAAGATATTCTTTCTATCCACCTGTTCTGGGTTTTTCTCATCACCACCTTTAGTATCTAAAACAGCTGGGCCTCGTAATTGATTAACTTCAGTGGCTTTGACCTCCAGGCATGTAACCCTTACTTGTCAGCTTCCTGAATTTTTTGGTCTCCTGGTCCCTTTTTAAGCATTCTGACCAAAAACCTCCTTTTGCACTTGACATGAGCCCTGCAAAAGTAGTGTGACATGCCTATGAAACATCCTTCTGGGGACATGGAAGGACATCAGATGTGACAGAGACATGAAGCTAGAACTCAACCACGTTTCATTCCAAGACACAGCTCTTGCATGATCCTTGCAGTAGCTGAGTCCCAAAATTCTGCTGGGCACCTGAAGGAGGATTCGCTTCTTGGCTCTGGTTGAGGAGAGGAAGATGCCAACACCAGGGCACCCAGCCCAACCCTCTGGCAGCACTTCCAGGAGACAACCCTGCCAGAGCAACCTTTCCAGGCTCCCCAGGGTCACGGGAACACAGCTGTCGCTGGCCCCTAAAGTATCACCGGGACCACGGAGGGAGAAGAGTGGGAAAGAGAAGGGCCGGGACAATCCTGGTCCTGAGCTCACCTCTCTCGGGCCTGGGCTGCCTCGACCTCCGGGAAAACAAAAAACAACAAAAGCAAAACAAAATCAAAACACCGTCCCTAAACTTCCAGTCACTACCACAAACTGCATTTAACTTCCTGATTGCCCCAGCTGTATTTATATGGATGGGAGGGGCGGCACCTCCCACCCCACCCTCCCCTCCCGGCTCCGCCTTGGAAACCCTCGCGGGACCCCGCCCGACTCCAAGCAGGGCACTCCGAGTGCATCCCCCTCTCACTAAAAGCCATCGCACAGCTGTCAGCACTTAGAGCAGGCAACTTCAAATGGTTGTAAAAGCTTCTTCAGATCCAACCTCCTCATTCGGAAATGTGCACGAACATTATTGAAAATTGTATCAAGCAAAAAAACACCAAAACCCGGAAACTCTACCCTTAATAAAAAAACTAATTATCCACGCAAAACTAACAAAAAAACCCACAAAAAACAAAAACAAACAAAAAAGCACAACAGAAACAACAACACAAACAAACAAACAACCCAAAAAAACAAACACCACAGAAGGCCAAAAAGCCTCCCCACCATGTTGGCCTACTTTGGGCTAGTGTGTCTAGAGCCAGCAGGAATATTTTCAGAGGGAGCCCAGGTCACTGGGAAAGACAGGGATGCTGGGACATGTTAGGAAGTGTTTCCTCATCTCATGGGTGTGCAGCAACAAATTCACTTACCCAAGGAAACATGCTGGCCTAAACAAGGAAAGCAAAATGCGTTTTACTCAAGTACATTCACCACGTCAGGGCACCTAGCAGGCAACAGAACTGCTAAGGGATTAACAAGTAAAAATATGATTTCATTCTACATTTTCTATGTATACACAGCAACAGACACAGAGTCACACACATGCAGCTTGATGATTTGAAAGGTTTCAAATGACAGCATCTTTGGGTTGTCCCAGGTCTCCCCCATCAAAACAAACAGTAAAGCAGTTAAGCATGGATTTAGTTACCTCTAATTCAGCAAAATATTTAAAGTAGGATGTGTGGATAGAAGCTCTTGTGAGTACATGCCTCTACAGAAGTTTGTGTTATGTGCTATGGACTGAGTTGTCTGCATTTTAAACTCTGCTTTGGATTGGCTGTGCATACATCTGTCAATTATTAATCTCCTGCCTTTTTTTTTTTTTTCTGGGCATAATTTTTTTTCTTTCTTCAATTTTTCTTTACCTTCATAGTACCGTTTTCAGAGCTGTCTTCTTTCCTGCGTGTCTGTGTGTTTGCACTTCTCAACACAGAACCATTTAATAAGCTTTGATGTTCCTGGCAAAACTCCCATTGATCGTCTTGATTGCCTTTGTAAAGAGATTTCACTGGAATTCGATGGCTGTCTCAGGACTGGGGAAGACACGTGGTAACACAGCCCCAGCCTGCTGCTTCCAACAGGAAAGGTTGATGCAAGCTGCAGGTGCATTTCACAACTTGATTTCATTATATTAGCAGTCTGCAAAATGTACAACACTTCATTTCTAAGAAGGGATAGGGAGCACAGGTGGATGCCTGCCCACGCTCTGTGTGGGGAGGGAAGGGCTTTGATGTGTGCCCAAAGGTTGTACAAAAGGTGGGAAGCATTTCTGCTGAATTTTAACCAATAAAAAATGGAGAGGATTTGTGATCAGCTTTGAAAAAAACTCAGCTGAGTGTCTGTGCCCACATGTAAGGTGGACACAATTGTCATTGCTGTTATGCACAAATTTATCTGCTGGGAATTAAAGCCTGGCCTTGCAGGGTCGGATGCTCCAGCACACATCTGATATTTCCAGGAGATGCTGGTCCTGCTGGGGCTTCCCCACCACTCAGGTTCCAGTCCCACCACGCTCTGATTGTGTGAATATTGAATCAAAGGGAGAAATCAGAATAATTCCCAGGCATTTTCCAGCCCCCATTCATGGAGGAGGATGAGTCCATGCCAGACCTCATCAAAACTACAGAGACTGTGAAAGCACAGTCCGTGACATGGCACACAGCAAATACCACAGGCCACATGACCCTGCCTCCCTGAATAAGTATTTTAACACACTATTTCATGGCTCAGAGGTACAACACCAGTGACACAACTGTGCCTGCTCAGAAACACGAGGTTTTCATCACCTTTTCCAATGCATATCGACTGTCACAGCTTTTTCTTCCTGGCTGGAAGGAGAAGGCTGCCTGGTGAATCCTGGGGACATGGAAAGAGGTCAGCCAACACCTTGAGGGTGGGAGGGGGAGAAAAGCAAATTCATATTTTTCTTGAAAACACTGAGGAATTAGATGGAAGACACTGAAAATTTACAAGGGCTAAGAGCTCCGAGCTGAGGACGTGCCCGTGCTGGTGATCAAATTAAAAACCACAACATTTTCCCTCAGTTACAGCAAGCCCTGAAAGAAATCTGAAATGCAAGCACCATCTTTCGTTGCACCGAGTGCCTGGCACCAGCCTCCAGGCACCAGGCTGAACACAGGCGTCCTCACTGCTCCAGTTAAATGGCATACGGAGCGAGGGAGAGAGGAATCTCCTGCTTAATTAGGGAATGTGTTTGGAATATGATTTGTGATAATACATCCATAACAAGGGGAATTAATGAAAATAATTAATGAAGGCTAATCTAAGATACCAGGGTTTTGTCTAAATCAGCAAGAGTGGAGTCCCAAGGACATTCGCTGTGTGACTTATAGGATTTGTTTTTTTAAAAAATGATCCATGAGGTCTTAATGCTTTCAATCCATGTAGGAGCTGGGGATGTGGTTAGGGAGGGCTCCCACCTATGAGACAGTTTGTAGAGTGGGTTCCTGTGCTCCAGTGTTCCAGTGTTCCTTTCCCTTTAGAAGCCACTTTATGTCTGAATTTTCCTTTTTACAGTTTTACCTTGATCTGTAAGGAAGAGCAGTGAAGTTCGCTGCATATCCAGCTGGTTTGATTTTACAACATTGTCACAGCAGGTGCATCTCAAAAAAAAAACCAAACCCCAAACCCAAGCCCAAACAATCGGAAATACAGGCAAAATCACAGCCTTGCAGGACACTCACAGCCCTTGAGCTATAAAGCCTCCAATGGAAATTTGAATCAAAATGAATGTATTGAAAATAACTTTTGTACAGCGCCATGGCAAGCCAAGCAGGTGATTGCTGAGCCGATACCAGCTGGATGACACAGAAGAGGGGGCAGGAGCCACCACTGCCACTGCTGTTACCCAAGGCTATGGATGAAAAAGGCCTTTCCTGAGGTCTCCAGGTCTGGCAGAGCCTTGGAAAAGCCTGAGGAGGCAAAGGAGTGTCCTTGGTCTCCCCTGCCACACCGGGCCCACCTCAAACAGCAGCTCCAACAAAGAGGAGGGGTTGAAATCCGTGGCAAAACAAATGCCAAAAAGCCCTGTACAAAGACAGGCCCTGCCTCCACCTCCACCCTCCCTGTTGGAGAAGCAGTTTTGGAGTGGTGTCCTGGGTGCTGTGAGGAATGTGCAGTGTGTGCCAGCAGAGGAGAGGCAGTGTGAGCTGGATGGCTCCTGCTTAGCAGTCTGCTCACATCGTTCTCCCACGAAGAATATTCAGCTTTCTTTGTCTAAAATGTTGAGTGGTTATGAATAGTAAGGATAGACTATCTGTAATTATTTTTAAATTATTAATGGTTTTGTTAGATCCCTTCACTTCTACATTAGGTTTCTGTTAATGTAAGTTAAATCAAAATGTACTTCAGTTTCCAGGCAGCTCCCAAATGTATTTTTCATTCTTTCATAACATTACTTCAAGTTCTCGATGAGGTGTCTATGATAAAGTTTGCTCCCGAGCCGGCAGACTTCCAGTCCTAGTGAATTCAGCGAGAGGCTCACCAGGCAGGGCTCTCACCAGCGGGCTGGATGGCAAACGAGGAGACCGCGGCTGCACTGCCAGTCAGGGTCCCACCCCCGGCTTCCAGGTGTGATGCCCCATCCAGGAGGAGCATGGGATCCACGGGGGGGAATTTATCAGAATAACCGAGTTACTTTATTGGCGCTTTCCATCACGCTTAGGAGACTCGGCTTGTTACGCCAGGCACTCCTGATCAGAAAATACCTGGCTCGGGGCTCAGACCCTGCAGGCAGCGAGGAGAGGTTCCCGCTTGCCACCCCGCCCCAGGAGACGCTCTCTGATGGGGGAAAAGAGTGGCACAAATGAGGATTTCTCTTCCCTCCTTGCCCCTCAGCCGGGGGTCCAGGGGTCCGGCTCCGCACCCCCGCCCCGCTCCTGCCGAGGGGGGCGGCGCTGGGGAGGGAGAGGAGCGTGCGGAGTCAAACGCGTGCATTCGACACAAACGCCACGAAAAAAAAAAAAAAAGCCTGGATAAATTATGCAGGGGGATTTCTGGATTTCTTTCAAGTAATTAAGTTTCGATTTCTTGCATTTATTTTAGTGCCAGGAAGCACGAGGCGCCACGGACGGCAAAAACTCTTCATTGATCGTTCCGGGCTTGGAAGTTTGACTTCGTGACTTGACTCGGCTCGCGGCGGCGGCGCGGGGGCAGATTTGGAGCGGGGGAGGAGATTCGGGAGGTGGAGGAGCAGGGGCCGGTGCGGGCGGCGATGCCGGGCTGGAGGCTCCGAGGGGCCCGGGGATGCCGAGGCACCGCCGGCGTGCGGGGATGCCCCAAACGGGGCGTCCCGGGCCGGTGCATCTTGTCCGCACCCACGGAGCCCCCGCGGGTCGCCCGCCGTGCCCGGAGCCCCGGGGGAGCGTCCCGGAGGCGGCGGGGGCCGGGAGCGCTGCGGGGCACCGGGTTGGCAGGGCCGGGGCCGGCGCTGTCCTGCCCACCAAACAAAGGTAGAGTTTGCTCAAAGTGTAGCCCGCATCTTAATGGATTAAAAATTCATAGGGCGCATTAGGTTCGGTAAAATATGAATGCGCGTCTTTAAATTTTAATCGTAAATCAGAACATGGATACATGAGAGGCGACAGTGATTTCTCCCCAGATGTCTGCGTGGGTCAGGGTGTGGGCGTGGGTAAGTTGCAGGGGAGGGGGGCTCTCCTTTTATTTAGGCAGCCCAGCGGTGCGCGGAGCCGGCTGCGGGGCCCGCGGGGCCGCCGAGGTGCCGGGGGGCGGCCGAGGCTGCGCGGCTGCCGCGGCTCCGGGCGGGGGCTGCGGGTGGGCAGCGCGGGGGCCCCGCGAAAAAACTCCAACACAAACAAATAAACAACAACAAAATCACCAGGAAAAGGGGGGGGAAACGGGAGGTGCTGGGCGGTGAAGAGGCGGGCGAGGCGCTGCCGGCAGCGGGCAGAGCGGCAGCGCGGCGCTGCGCGGGGCCGGAGCCGCGGAGAGTCCCTGCAGCACCGAGAGCCACCGCGGGGACCCCCGGGGTCACCCCCGGGCCCGGCACCGAGGAAAGTTGGCCCGGCTACGCGGCCGCGGTGCTGCGCGTCCCGGTGGCGGCCGTTCGGAGCGGCGGTGAGCGCTCGGCGTTTTGGAAGATCGGCTGTCAGTTGCTATTAAAATCAAGATTAATTCATATTAACGATATGCGTTCTCAATTCTCCCGTGTGACAGCATACATTAGAACAACTATTGCGAGTAATTAAACTCAGTGCGGGAGGGGTTAAATGTATAGCGGGGGTGGGGGTCCTCCTGGCATTTCTCTCCGCCAAAGTTGAGCCGGAGAGAGCCGGGCGGGCAGAGCCCCTTCCCCGGCTCAGCGCACCCGGCAGGCTGGCTGCCCTCGGACCTCCCCGTGCCAACGAGGTATTCTCTTCTCCTTCTTTCTTTTTATTTTTATTTTTTTTTCCCTTCCCCGGGAAGCGGGAGCATTCCCTCCTTCTCTCCCGCACACCTCCCGGCACGCCCGCGCCGAGGCTGCGGCCGCTGCCGGGGAGGCGGAGGCGGGGGCGCAGGAGCGGCCGGGAGCGCTGCGGGGACCCCGGCGGAGGGAGGCGGGGGACAGCGGCCTCCCTGCCAGCCCTGCCAGCCCTGCCAGCCCCGCCAGCCCTGCCCGCCACGGGCGGGCCGCGCCCCGCGTGGGCTCGGCCCGCGGTCGCCTCGAAAACGCGCAAAATATTATCGATGGCTCTTTCTTGGGCGTTGGAGATGCTCGATGCTTTAGACTAATTAGACAAGCCAAAAGCCTTTTGAAGATTAAGCAAATTGGACAACCCTTGTTAATTAGAACATAATTTAAAGTTTGAAATTATATCACTCATGAAGTAGCCTAATTAGTATGACGATATGTTAATAGCCTACCGAGACACGAAGCGTGGAGGTTTGGCATGAACTCCTTAAAGGCTTGCAAGAAAATCCTCTTTCCTATGTTGTCATTAATAAAAGATTTCTACAGACTTCAGCCTTTCAACGGTGACATACAATTTATAGTACACACAATGCATTAGCCCATAGTGCTGCTCAATTTTTTTACTATTATGAAAACTAATAAATTCGTCAAGCTGAATTAAGCATACAAATCAGATGAGGCATAACAGATTACATATTGAAGCGCCGTGTCTCCCGAGCCTAAATGAAATTTCAATCTAATAATTCCTTCCTGGCCCGGCCATAATTTGTTTAGAGATGTTGTTCTACTTCTTTCCAAGCGCTATTCACACCATAATTAAATGATACTCAAGCTTTTAACTTTGATTTATTTCATTTCTCCGAGCTGGCGACAGTGAGAGCTGATACAATGTAATTTTTTTTTTATTTCCCTTAAAATTACCAAGTCTGCTGTTTAGGTGAGAAATTAAACACCTAAGCACTTATTTTAACCTTTCTGCTGCAAAGCGAAATTCATGGAAATAAACCCGACCACCTCCAGGAAAACTGACTTTCCCCGATTTCTTTTCTCTCTCTTTTCTTTTTTTCTTTTTTTTTTTTTTTCCCTTTTCTTTTTCTCCTTTTCCTATTAGACAGGCGTGGGAAACTGGCGGGATAGCGGTGCGCTTTTGCAGGAGGATCCCTCCGGCTCCCCGCCGATGGGGGACAGCCCTCGGCCGCAGGTGCCTGGTGACCCCGGGCGGGACTTTCCCCCCACCCCCGCTTTTTTTAAAAAATGATTTTTCCTTCTCATGGAAGGTGGATTTGAGGCGGTGGGGTGGTCGCTTCCCCCTCCTTGCTATTATTTTTTTTTTTTTTTTGCCTTTTTCCCTCCCCTTTCCGGGAGGCGACGGGGCGCGGCGCGGCGGTGAGTGCGGGAGCACGCGTGGGCGTGGGAGCGGCGGGGGGCGGGCAGGGAGCGGCGGAGGAGGGGGCCGGGGCCGAGGAGGCAGGCGCGGAGGGCCCTTCCCGAGGAGTTGGGCTGTAGTGACAGGCGAGAGGGGAGGGGAGGGAGGGGAGAGAGTAAAACCCACCGGCGCGGCGGCAGGGAGGGCACTTCGCGAGAGGCGAGGGCCGGCGCCGGAGCGGAGGCGGCGGCGGACAGCGGCGAGCGCCCGGGCGGAGGGCGGGCAGGCGGGCGGGAGGCATCCCGCGCATCCCCGGCTCGCCGGAGCCGCCTCTCCCTCTCGTCCCCGGCGGGGCTCGGGCAGCCGGCTGGGGGGCGAGTGGGATTTCTTTTTTTTTTTTCTTTTTTTTTTTTTTTTTTTTAATTTTTCGGGGGGTGGGGGCGCGGGGCTCCTGTGGCTTTTCCGGGGGGTTCGGACCCCCGGCCCCGCGCCCCTGCCCTCCTCCGGCGGCCGGCTGCCGGCGGGCCGGGCCGCGGCGGCGGCGAGCACCATGATGATGTCTCTGAGCAGCAAGCAGCCTTTCGGCCTCCCCCACGGCGGCGGCAGCGGCGGCGGCCTCCACGAAACCAAGTACTCGGCCCTGCACACCGCCTCGCCCTGTCCCTCCGCCGGCGCCGCCGCCCCCGCCGCCAGCTCCCCCAGCAGCACCGGCAGCGGCGGCTCCGCCGGACGCGGCTCCGGCTCCGGCTCCGGCCCCGGCGGCAGCGGCGGCTCCGGCTCCAGCTCGGGCTCCGGCCCCGGCGGCAGCGGCGGCGGCGCGGAGGCGATGCGGCGGGCCTGCCTGCCCGCCCCTCCGGTAGGTGCCCGCCGCCCGCCGCCCCACTTTAAGGGGAGCCCCTCGGCGGCCCCCCGGATCCGCCTGATGATTTTTTCATGGCCGTGCAGCAAATCACCCGGCGCCGCCGGGCGCTCGCCCAACTTATGCATGCGGCGGCTCCTGCCGCTCGTATTAATTTTTATGACCTGGGATGCTGCGTGCGGCTGGTGCGTGTGTCCGTCCGTCCGTCCGTCCGCCCGCCCGCCCGCCGCGGCTCCTCTGTGCGAGCGGCTGCGCGCCGCGCCCGCTCCCTCGCCCCGCTCGCTCCCTCTTCTCCTCTCCTCTCCTCTCCTCCCCCCCCCCACCACCCCACCCCCCCCTCCCTTCTCCAGGATTTCTCTTTTAACATGCTGGGAAGGTTTTAGTGGCACGGCGGAGTGCGCGGGGAGGCGAATTCCCTGCTGAGCGTTATGTGTGCCTTCTATTTGCAATTGCAGAGCAATATATTCGGCGGTCTGGACGAGAGCCTGCTGGCCCGCGCCGAAGCCCTGGCAGCGGTGGACATCGTCTCCCCGAGCAAGAGCCACCACCACCACCCGCCGCACCACAGCCCCTTCAAGCCGGACGCCACGTACCACACCATGAACACCATCCCCTGCACCTCGGCCGCCTCCTCCTCCTCCGTGCCCATCTCCCACCCGTCCGCCCTGTCGGGCACCCACCACCACCATCACCACCACCACCACCACCACCACCAGCCCCACCAGGCGCTGGAGGGGGAACTCTTGGAGCACCTGACGCCGGGGCTGGCGCTGGGGGCCATGGCGGCCCCCGACGGCGCCGTGGTCTCCACGCCGGGCCACGCTCCGCACATGGCCGGCATGAACCCCATGCACCCGGCGGCGCTGGGCATGGCCCACGCCCACGGGCTGCCGGCCCACATGGGCTGCATGAGCGACGTGGACGCCGACCCCCGCGACTTGGAGGCCTTCGCCGAGCGCTTCAAGCAGCGCCGCATCAAGCTGGGGGTGACCCAGGCCGACGTGGGCTCGGCGCTGGCCAACCTGAAGATCCCGGGGGTGGGCTCCCTCAGCCAGAGCACCATCTGCCGCTTCGAGTCCCTCACCCTCTCCCACAACAACATGATCGCCCTCAAACCCATCCTGCAGGCGTGGCTGGAGGAGGCCGAGAAGTCCCACCGCGAGAAACTGGCCAAGCCCGAGCTCTTCAGCGGCGCGGAGAAGAAGCGCAAGCGGACCTCCATCGCCGCCCCCGAGAAGCGCTCGCTGGAGGCCTATTTCGCCCTGCAGCCCCGGCCCTCCTCCGAGAAGATCGCCGCCATCGCCGAGAAGCTGGACCTCAAGAAGAACGTGGTCCGCGTCTGGTTCTGCAACCAGCGCCAGAAGCAGAAGCGCATGAAGTACTCGGCGGGCATCTGAGCCCGGCCGCCCAGCGGCACCGACAGCGGCAGCGTCACCGCCACCGACGGAAAATCCCATCCACGACGAGAACGACAAAAAGAAAAAGGAGGAAAACGACCCCGGAACAACCCCAGCCCACCCCGCGCCCAACTTTCGGGGGGAACTTCCCCGCAGAGCCGCGCCCGGACCCGCCCCGGCAAGTACCGCTGGTTTTTATTCCTAACAGACCTCGCCCGGGTGGCAGCGGGGTGGCCACGATGCCATGGCTTTCTCGGGACCCAAACTTGAATCTAGAGTTGAGGCTTCGCACCGCGAGAGACGTCTCAAAAGTATTTTGATTTAAATAATAATAATAATAATAATAATGATTAAAAAAAAAAGATGGCAGGTTTTTCTGCATTTACACTGCGTATTATAAATATATAAATATATATATATTTTTACTGTGGTTATTATCCTTTTCCTTCTCTGAAGTTATAACGCTTAGGGAAAGAGCTGATCCTGCTGTGTTCACTGGTCTTCAAAAGCTATTATTAGATTACTGCCAAACAACCCCTTGTAAATTATTAATTTATCTCTCTAGCAACTTCATTTTGTGCTCATTCTAATTAATTACACCTCTTTAATCTAAGTCTTGATAAAAGTAAAAAAAAAATTGTTAGTGAGAATCAAATATTTTGTGTTGGTAGGATTTATGAACGTGAGCTTTTCTTCTTCTGAATGTCCCTTTTTGGCCATTTGTAAATTGTCACCTGAACCTAAGGTATTTCTCTGGCGAGTATTCTTATTCGTACGGCGTCGGCACCCTATAGTAGATGTCCTACATTATTTGTGTAGCCTGATTCACTGTCCGAGGTATTTGTTTACCGCGTTACATATTTAATGGGGATTCCCACATTTGTCCCCACCACACGCTGCTCCCGAAGTGAGAAAGGACGTGGCCGCGTAGGTGACAGCGCTGGGGGGCGGGGGGGGGGGGGGGGGTGGTGGTGGGATTGTCGCTTCGGGTTTCTTGCCAGCACAATATCCGTCTCTCTCGATTTCAAAGGTGTATCGCGACGGTATTCAGACCGGCTCGGTTATTTATTTATCTATCCGGTTGCTTATTTGTTTGTTTATTTATTTATTTATTTGGTTGCTCGGTTATTTATTGCCTTTAATTGCAATACTTTTTCCCACGGAAGAAAGTCCCTTTTTTTGGAAGTCTGTTTGTAGAAAAGCCAAATTAAAATTTGTAGGGAAGGGGAGCGAGCGAGCGAGCGAGGCTGCACTGCTTGTAAATTCACAACCGGTTTGGTACATTTCTTTTTTTGGAACGACAACAATAAACTGAGGGTACTTGGTTGGGTACCTGTATGTATTGTAAATATTTCATTGGCGTTGACGCACATATAGATATATTCTTACAGATTTCGCTGTATCGCTATTCTATCCGAGACTGTTTGAAGTCTTAAGTTCTGTACATGACCCGATTTCGTTGGTTTTTGTTTGGATTTTTTTTTAAATTTTGTTGGGGTTTTTTTTGTTTTGTTTTGTTAATAGGAGGAATTTATTTATTCTAGTAATGTACTAAGTTATTTTTAAATGTTGTTAAATCGTCTTTCATTAAAAAAAAAAAAAAGAAAACAGGATTTTTACGTTTTATTGGCAAAGCGCGTTTGCCGCTTCATGTTTTTTTTTTTTCCACCGCCGCCTCTGCCCGGGGCAGGGGGCAGGGGGGAGCGGCCCTGGTCGGGGAGCGGCCCGGGGAGCGCCGGGGCAGCGGCGGCAGCACCAGGGACAGCTCCCGGCTGGGCGTGTGCGCGGGCAGCGGGGACATGCGGCTGGGGGCTGTCCCCTCTCCCCGAGCCGCTCTGTCCCCCCGCTCCCCGCTGCGAGCCGAGGGTGCCCCGCAGGCCGAGGCGCGGAAACAACCCCCAGCTCTGAAAAGGGAAAAGTCATTTCCCCGCGCGGCGCTCACAAAAGCGGGGAGAAAAAAAAAACAAAAACAAAAACCCGACGGCGGCGGCCGAGGAGGGGAGGGTGGGGGGAGGGAGATCATACACGAACCGCGATTAAATATTCATATTTCCGCCCAGCCACCAGCTCCAGCTGCAGCTTCAAAACCGCCCGGGCACGCCGAGGGGGCTCCGCGGGCGCGGAGGCAGGGCCCGGTGTCCCCAGCTCCGGCGGGCACAGGCGCCGTGTCCCGGCCGGTGTCCCCGGCCCCGCCGGCCCTTGTCGCTGTCGCTGTCGTTACCGTCGAGGCCCCGCGGGCTGCCCGCTCCTCCATCCGCGCCCGGGGCTCGCCGCTTTCGGGGAGCGGCTGGCGCTGCCCCGCGCACCCTGCGCGCCCCGCCGGGACCCCCCCGCCCCAGGCGGGAAGCGCCTCCCTGCCCTCTCCGCCCTGGGCTGGGCTGCCGCGCAACCTCCGCGGTTCTAAGAGGTGAGGGAGGGCAGGAGGAAGCGGGGGAGCGGCCGTCAGGGGGCCGGGGTGAGGCAGCCCGGCGGGGGCAGGGCCCGGGAGGCCCCCGAAAAGCGGCGGAGCCCCCCCAGACCGTGAGCGGGAGAAGGCAGCGAGCAGAGAACAGCCCCTGAACCGCCGCTGCGCCCTCTTAAATGAGCCATTCACTTAAAGGCTATTACGGGCGAATTAATAAATTACACAGCGAATTATTAAATCCAGATAATTACAAGGAATAAGTAAGTAATCATTAGTTATCTCAGCTAATTACTGTGGGTCAGAGCGAGCGAGAATGTGAAATCCTCCTCGGGAATTGAAATTAACTTTGCACTGTGAGTCTCTCTGCTTGACATCCCCAGTCTGTAGGCACATGGCAGCTCCCCTGTGAGCTGGGCTTTCTATTTAACTTGGAGAGAATGGAAATAAAATTAAGTGGCGATGTGATAATAGGAAGCTGCTTAGAAAGCAAACGCGGCGGGTTTTATTTTTTACCTTTTACTGCCTGGAGATAGATCGCTCTCTAGTTTGCCAAATTAAAAACCTGGGGCAATTAGCCGACTTCTCCCTTACCTGCCGGTCCCGCACTTGCAGATGATTAACAAACGAAAATGCACGGAAGAGCCGGGGGGCTGAGGGGTCTATGGGGGTGCAGAGGTGCCCGGGATCCGGGAGAACCGGGCCGGGTGCCAGGGCAGCTCCTCCGCTGCCCGGGCCGAGCAGGGCTGAGGCACCAGCGCGCTTTGTTTTGGGAGACAATAAGCTGACGGGCTCTAATGAGGGTCCTCGCCTCTTGCGTTGATCTTTCGCCAGATCCTCCAGGAGCCCCCCCTCTCCCCCAACACCCATCTCCAGCATCACTTCCCGGCTCTCCTTCACGTGCATCTTTTGTAAACAGCAGATCTACAGGCGGAGATGCTCACGCTGCTCTCGCCGGGCTTTGCCCGCATTAAAACAACAACAACAACAAAAACAACTGCTGTGCCTGCACGGCGAGGAAAAATATCTCGGCTTCCTTGCCTTTATCAATTGCAATTAGGTGGACAGTCTTCCCCCTCTTTCCTTGCTCCAGTCTGGGATGATAATTAAAATTTAATGAAGCCTGGGAGTAGCAGAGCTCTGTCTGGGGACTGTGGAATAGAATATTTTAACTGTACATTTACACCAAGTGTCTGGCTTCAAAGACGTGACTGCTTTTAATCTCGAATTAGAAAACCACAGACCTGAAATTAAATATTAGCCACCCTCGGCTCCCCTTCCTTCCTGCCACACTGTCACGCCTGTGTTTGCCTGCCTTGCCCCACGACACGCACACGTCGCGTCTCGGGTCTCCAATTACCCTCGCGTTAATAATAAATGGTTTTGCCGGGGTGAGGGTTTTCCCCTTTCTTTTCCCTTTTTTTTTTTTTTTTAATAGGGTTAATGCAATATTAATTGCTCGTAGCTGCTATAAGAATGCGCCGCGTTTTTCCAGGAACAAATCGATGGATCGGGGCGGCGAGCGCGGAGCAGGAGGCGCAGCCCCGGGGCCGCCCGGGTGAGTACGGCCTCCAGCCGGGCCCTCCGCGCCCGCGCATCTCCCGCGCCCCTTCCCGTCCCTTCCCGCCGGCCGCTGCCCCGCTGAGGATGGAAGCGGGCCGTCGCTTTCCCTCCCCAAATCCTCTCTCGGGGGAACCCCCAGCAGTGCCCACTCCCGGGACAGCCCGGCTGGTTTGCGATCGCGGCGCGGTGACCGCGGTGGGGAGGATGGAGGGACAGCGTTCCCCTCCCTCCGTTATGGTTGTTGTTATTTTGGCAGGTGAGCCCGCCCGGAGGAGGGAGCCCGGCGGCGCAGGAGGGGAACCTGCCCCGCGGCTGCGCGCCCCGCAAAGGTAAAGGAGGGGCTTGGAGGGAAGGCGAGGGCACCCCGCGAGTCAGCGGGGCGGGGGCGTGGGGGATTAAAAAAACCAGCCCACCGGCCAAGAAACTCCCCCAGGAAAATCCGCGGGTTCCCCTAGGCAGCCGGGACCCCCTTCCCAGAGCGCGGGAGTTGCTGACCTGCTGACACGGCTCCTCCGTGCGGGAGCATCCCGGAGGCCGGGCAGGGCCGGGGGTGGGCGGGCAGGAGCCGCGGCCGCTGCGCGGGGTAGGTCACGCCTTCCCTGGCCCGGGGCCGGGCCCTCAGATGGCACTTGTTGACAAAAAAAAAAAAAAAAGAAAAAAAATTAAAAGCGAGAAATAGAAAGAAACCAACCTAAACGAACGAACCGACTAAAACTCTGCCCCCAAACTGGCCACGACCCCCGAACGAAAACAACGGAGGGAAAAGAGAGGCGCTCGCAGCGCGCCGGGCGGCAGCTGGGACACCCCGGGAGCCGTGTGTGTGTGCGGGATGCGGCTCCGCAGATGGGCCCCCGCCCCTGCCCAGCCCTCCGCGGGGCGCAGGCCAGCTTGCTCTGGGCCCCCCGCGGGTGCTGGGCTCTGTCTCCCGCAGCGGCACAGCCGCCCCCCTGCCCCCGCCAGCAGCCCCAGCGGGACAAGCCTTGGGCCTCCTCCTCCTCCTCCTCCCGGCCCGGGAAAGCAGGGCGGCCCTGGGGCATGCGGAGCGGTGCCGCCGTGGGCCCGCGGAGTTTGCGCGGCGGCGGGGCCGGGGAATGCGCGCCCCGTCGGGTTGCGGCATCGCTCGGCGGCGCGGCGGGGCTGGGCTGGGCTCGCCTCCCCGTTTATACAGAACAGGATCATTTACATAAAGTCCTTAAGGCAAATAACTGTTGGGGCTCTAATTTATATCTGATCGAAAATTAGCCGTCATTATGCGCTCCATTAGCAGCGTCTTTAATGTGCTTCTAAGCACCATTTGTCAAGCGGCTTGTTAATATCCTTCAAGTCTTTAAAGTTGAGAGCTCATTAAAGAGTGCGCTCTGTTATTGATGTAATTTAGATGAGTTTGGAGGAGCGAGTGCGCCGCGGACAACCTGGATGAGCGGGGAGAGGCAGGGGCTGCCCCGGGGCCGTGGCCCCTCAGCGCCTCCCCTCACGGCCCGGCCCGGGGCCCGCTCCGTGCCGGGGCCGGGGGAGCCTGTCTGGGCCGAGGCGGAGCAAACCCGCTTAATGATGTGCAGACGTGACTCCGCCGCCTCTCCCCCACTCCATCGGAAGAGCATAAAGGCCAATAAATTACCTCCGCTGCTTATCTGAAAATCCATCTATCCTGACGCCTTTTTTTTTTTTTTTTTTTTCCCTTCCCTCCGCTGGAGGAGACGGCGTTTGTGCAACACGCCGCAGCCGCCCCTCGAGGGCGGGCTGTGGGGCAGCGCCCTCAGCTCCCCCCGGGGGCCTCCGGGGCCCGGCTCGGCCCCTCCCCGCCCCGATTCCTGCCGAAACCAGGCGCCTGTGGGGGCAGCCCCGGCTGAGCTCCGTGTCCCCCGCTCCCCCGGGCAGTGCGGGGGCTGGCGGGGAGGGTCCTCCCCTGCGCCGCCGTCCCCGGGCTTCCCCCGGGCAAAAGCAATAAAGCGGGTAATTAGACTGCTAAAGACGGATGTAAATAACGGGGAGGAGGCGGCGGTGACAGGCGTGCCACCCCCCCGGGGATGAGGAAAGGAGCCCCGCAGTGCCCGCCCCGAGGCTCTGTCAGGGGTGCCCGCTGCCCGGGCGGCCGGAGGGCACCGGCAATTCAGGAGGGACTCACCACTCATCAGAGAGTCCCCTTGGCCCCCGCAACCCGCAGGGCGGGCAGGGCAAGGGCCAGGGCAGAGGGGCCGTGGTGAGGGGACTGCTGCAGGTATCGGCAGCCTTTCAAACCCCCCTTGCAGCGGCTCCAAGCGGCCTTTCACACAGGCTTCCGTCAAAGGGGTGCCTCCTTCACCCCACGGCACAGGGACACACGGACACCCGAGGTATTTTTCCTAGACGTGTGATGTGTGAGCAGCCACATGTGTGATCCAGCCCTGCTCCTGACCATCTTCTGCACCTCCAGTATGAGGCGTCCTAGTCCTAGAGCCTGGAGATGACCTGCCCTAGAGCCACCACTTCTACACTGCTCCCCAAAGCTCTCTGGCAGTGAGTGAAAACACCACCGTGGGTGGGCAAAAGCACGAGGCACAAAGAGCCACCAGGCGGCCTGAGGGCGATGTGATGAGTTGTCCTTGCAGATGTGCCTTTAGCGATTATCACCAGGAGCACACTGGAGCTGCAGCACAGCGGCACATTGCCCTGAGCTGGCTGGCCTCTGCTCCCTTTGTCCATCTGTGTGTGGCATCTGGGGACAGAGTCCTCTCAGGGTGTGTGTGGGCACACGTGGGTGGCCTGCTGGATTCCAGGGAGGCTGGTTGCGTGATGGGAAGTCCCTCCTTACCCATCTTTTCACTCACTCACTCACTCACTCACTCACTCACTCACTCACTCACTCACTCACTCACTCACTCACAGCTTTTCTCTTGCCACATTATTTTGGAGGGAAAACCACAGAAATAGGTGGGACAAACCCTGAGAGCACACATTTTTTAGGGAGGACAATTACAGGGAGATATCTTTGTCTGTACTGACCAAAGCCATTCCAAACCAGGATGTCAAACATCGACTTGCCTATACCAGTTGGGGAGGGAAACCCACGGATGAGTCTCATGTTATGGCCACGCCAACATTTTACAGCAGCAGGGGCTGCAGCTTTGACAAAAGTAAAAAGCAGTTCAGTTTCTTGCCATATTCTGTGGGCAGAGCTTGTGGACATGCAGCAGCAAACGGACCATGTCCTATTCTCACCCTGGACATCCTTGTAGGGGGGCTTCTGGCAGTGCCACGTGTGGCAATGCCCACTGGGCAGCAGCAGGGCCAAAGAAGGGTGTGATGAGCAGGGCTTGTGCAAACCTCAGCATAACAAAATCCACCACCCCACACACAAACATACAGGCACAGCAGATGTCACGTAAAAAAAAAGCAGAAGTTGTCACCTTTTGAAATAGTTTTTTGCATCCTGAGTTGTAAAATTTCTTTCCTGATTGCTCTTCCATTTAAAAACACAAATTCTTTAAGAATAGAGTCTTAACATGCACCATCTTTAAAAATGACTGTGACCCTCCCATATTTCTACTACAAAAAGTGTCTTACCAGCCTCCCAGTGAAGCTGAGGACACGGGATTCTTGGAGGCCACCCAGTTCAGCCCCGCTGGAGCCTGGGACAGCAGCACAGGTCAGCATCTCCTGGCTGTGCCTGCACCAGGGCACGAAGCAGGGCAGGGCACCAGGCTGGCCACTGCCTCTCTGCCTCCCCTGTGCTGGCTGGAGCCAATGAACACCCCCCAGCAATGCCTGGCCACGGGCTGGGGACAGTGTGTGCTCCAGGCAGGCTGCTCAGCGGCGCCCACGCTGTTTTGGGGAGGCAGGGGAACAGAGGAAGGGAATCAGCCGTCACGCAGAGCTGCTTGGCCCCAGGCTGCAGAACGGCTCCCAGCTGGCTCTGCAGACTGGCAGGGATGCAGCCACCAGAGACCACCCACCACTCACCTAAAGCCTTCTCTCTTCTGTAAAGCCTCTTCCCTGCTGGGGAGGTTGGGCTATGTTTGGCCTGGATACGAAGACCAGAGCCTCTTCCCCCACCCAGCTGAGCTGCTTTGTCTCCCTGACCCAGGCAGCAGCGCTTCCAGCTCGTGGAATATTCTGGATTAGAGCCAGACAGCTGATGGGCTCTTGCCCCCACCCAGGTTTGCCAGGCAATGGCACCAGGACTGGATAAAGTTCTGGCCTCTCCAAGGACCCTACTGCCTGTCCTCTGGATGATCCCAGAGCAGCCCTACATCCCAGTGGCCCCACACGTGTGCTGATGAACAGGGACAGCTCAGGCATGGGATGGAGCCACAGGGCTGCTCTCCCAGGCAGCCCATGGGGATGGAGCAGGAGGCAGCCCTGGGAAGGTGGGGAGAGGGTTTTCCTTCTTTTAGACAGCTGTTAAAATGTTTTCATTTAATCAGCCACAGCGCGCACGGCTCAGTTAAACAGCTGGCACCCGGGCTGATGCACGGGGATGTGTAATTTTGATTCCTACCTTTCTGTTTCAAAGCTGTGTCGTTTTCAGCACTTTGATCCAGAGACTAAACTTATTGTGGCATGTTTATGTAGATGACATTTTCGTTTGCTCCCTTATTTATTTATTTCTGCAAAACACGGCACTGACAAGGTTTCTAGTGCCGAGGCAGAGGTGCTCTCTGAAGGCAAACACACAGTCCAAACTCCAGCGTGTGCTGCAAGAGTCCTCTTTTATACATGTCACAGACTCCAGTGGCAGGAGCAGTGGCAAAGTGTGGAAGACCTCATGCAGGAAAAGGAAAAACCAGGCTGGGGGTGAGTGACAGTGTATTTAATGCTGCATTCCAATGGATTTTTTTTTTTTAGTTTCATAAGGATGCATCTTTCTAGAGTTTTACAATTCTTTCAGGGTCATGATGGCAACTCAGTGCTTTTACCCCTCCCCGATGGCAGCATACTGATCCACACAAAATTCCCAGGAGTTAGGGATGTGCTGCTATCCAGCCTTACAGCAGAGGAAAACAGACAAGTTCAGGATGGATGAGGAAACGGAAAGAAGTTTCCCAAATCCAAAGAGGGCTCTTAGGCCTGGGATCAACCCTGCCCTATCTGAAAACACCTCCAAAAAACTGAACCAGTACCTTCCTTGAATATCTCACTCCCAGGACACTGTGGTATGAGATACTCCATGAAACACCCACTTCTCTCAGAAGCACAGCAGTGTTTTTTAAAGCTCAGCCTCAGGTGTACTGCAGAGGGGAGGTGAAAGCTGGCTTCCCTGAATTTGGGCCTTTATGTTGGGTTTTCTGGTGTCAAATAAGGCACAAACTCTGGCTGACATCAGAGGATGGAGCATTAATAAATCCTCTTGCCTGGGGCTTTCACTGCATGTGATTTTCTGCTTTTTCCCTTGTGTGGGACACACACAGGATCTGTCACCTGTCGTCCACTCCGCTGCACAAAACCTGTGGGGATATATCCACAGCTAAACCACTTTCCCATTTGTTCCATTGATCTGAAGTGGGCTTAAAACACTTTTTAAACTGGTTTGAGGCTCGGGAGGTACAAACAGAGGCACCAACAGAGAGGGACAGCCATGTGGAGCGTGGTTCCCCCAGGAAGCCAGGTCCCATCCATGACTGAGCCACCTGAGGAAGAGATGCTGCTCATGTGGACATTTCAGCACCTGGGGCACCTCCTTCACCCTTTCCTGCCTCCCAGGCAGGTTCTGTTCCAACAATCCTCACCCTCCCAGTGCAGCAGCAGCCCAAATGCAGCTCTGATGGCTGAGGCTGGCATTTATTATGTGGGTCCTCCTGTCCCTGTTACCCACATGGAAGCAGGACAACTCATTTCTGTAGAAACGTTTTAAACATCTCCAACAACAGTTTTAGAAGGTCTTGGGCTTCACATTAAGAGAGCCCTGACACGTTAAAAATTTAACTGGGAAAACCCAAAAGGTTAAATTAGAAAAAAAAAAAAAAAAGTTACTCCTTGGAAAGCAGCAGAGGAATTGCAGGGGCTGTTCATTTCTCAACTTTAGAAAAGACTGTTTGACTCATACACCTCCAAACTGAATCCCTGGGCAGTGCTGACACCAACTCTCCCTTCACCCCTCCAGATCACTTCCTTTCTGTGCCCCTATGGGTGTTTGTGAGCCAAGCCTTCTTGCCCAGAGGAAATCATCAGGTGGCTGGGCTGTTTCCTTGGGTTTTGTGTCAGATCTCAGTGAGATCTCAACCAGGTGCATGTTTTAGGCATGACAATCCTTGAACTGTCCCTGACTGAACAGAGAAAAATCAGAAGCTTTTCTCACATAATGGTACCTGACATCTGAAAAAGGAAAACCACCTGCAATTACAGGAGAAATACAACACTAATGTGGTTCATTTTCTGTCCAGGCTTTCTAGGAAGAAGATGTTGCTCCACCTTTCCTCTCACTTCAAAATTGCAAGCCTTGCCTTGATCTGGGAAAGCACTATGCTCAGATTGCGGGCAAACACGATAAACCAACATCTCAGAACACGTGTAGTTCTTTATTTTGAGTTACCTATAGGCACTTCTGGCTGGCATTTCATCATACTTCAATCTTCTTTCTACTGAGGCAGAATCACTCTGATACACTGTAAAACATTGCTTGCCTCCTTACACCCTAGGCAGTGAGCTGTAACTAAGATGCACACGTGCAGCCTGATATTTTTTGTGCCAAACACCTCTGCAAAGCCAGCTGCACGACAGTGTCACATATATAAGTCACTGTATTGCCCTGCTGACACCCCCTGGTTAGAAGTACCCTGTTTTCCTGAAGCAGAAAATCCTCCTGGAGTACAAAACTGCCATAAGAACAAAAGTTGCAATTACAAATCTTAACTAAATACACATATTTATGTGTCCATTTCAACATTACAAGTTTTCCCATCGTGTGCCATTCAGTCATGTTGGGGCAATTTGTTGAATAATGTAGAGGCACTTCATCATGGAACAACATCTGAGGTGATTTACAGTTCCATCTTTGAGCAGCACACCTGTAAATCGCTATAAATAATGCCAACCCCTATTAAGGAGACATCAGGGTGCTCCCAGACACAGGGAATTAACGGGGAAGCAGTTGTGGATGATCCTGGGTAAAAGCACTGCCAGGTGGGGTTGTACCAATACACAGACCTGCACAGTCACAGCCAGGCCTGAAGGGGAAGTTGTGGGAGGTCCAATCAAGTTGTGGAACAGCAGAGTTTGGAAGACATTTAGCAGCAGGCTGCTGCCCAGAGATCAGTGACATTCCAGGCTTAAGTACCTTTGTTTCTCTTGAGGCTGTAGTGGAATTTTTACAGGTAAGATGTTTGCAGCAAAGTTTAATTTGAAAGAGCTCTTCACTTTTACTTCTCATCTGTATCAAGTCTTCATTCAGCATCAAGGATAAAACAAAGGAAGGCTATGAAGCATTGGAATTGTGGAGAGGGGAGACTTTGAATGAAGGTGAAGAAGGAAAAAAATGAGTCTAAGGAAAAGTGGGGAAGAAAGCACAAATGGGGAAAGGATACAGTAGGCTCAAACCCATCAGCTTTACTGTAACTTGTATTTGTACATCCACTCAAAGCCTTTTAGCTGGGGGGTGAGATTCTGACTTAGTTCTGCTATGAATATCCACCTACCTGAAAAAAGATTTATTTCTTTTTAATGATGCAATGCTCTATGTGGAAAATGCTGAGACAAGAGAAGCAAGCTCCTAGCCAAGGACTGGCCACGGCAAACCAGACAAAACATGGAAAGTTCTTTTCCCAGATGAGTGATCATCATGCAGGGAGGCAAAAAACCAGCTAGAGGTGGCAGGACCTCATCACAGTATGAAATAAACCTTTTCAGCTCATAGCACTGTTACAAACACTTGTGTTTCAATAGTGTTGAGATGATTTCCAGGTAGAAATTCAAAAGGCCCCAGTAGAGAGATCAGGAAGCAAAGGTATGGTGACCCATAATTTGGTGCTGCCACATGCAGATTTTTACTTCAGCTTGCAACACCTGTGAAGACATGGAAGCCTTTGCTTCAGAAGTCAAGAGCTGACCTGTGCTTCTGTTACAGGAGAGCTGTCACAGGAAGGAGCTTTAGCACACACCTGGAATGGGAGAAGGCTCAGAAATCAGAGGAAAAAAGTAGAAGAGGTTCCTCTTGTCTTCCTTGGTCACAGCTCTGACCTGTGTCTGAGATGAGACTGAACCAAACTCCCTCTGTTTTAGAGGTGCAAAAGCCTCTTCCTGGCTCATGTAGTCAGCACTGTGACAGGCTCATGAGTCTGGGTTTGGTTCCACAGACTCTTTCAGCTGGTGAAGATCACTATATACTTGCAGCACCTTTTTCCTTTGAAAAAATAGTTCACTCCAGTCTCCCAGTCCTGAAGATATTTCACTTTTGTCTGATATTAAGAAACGTACAACAGGGACTGCAGAAATGAACCACAGCATCTGATGGTGAGATTAAACCCAGCAGCTTTCAAGGGAAAGTGCATTGTCTCACTGATGGAAATACCCCAGCTCCCTACAGTGGGACGTGGGATCCAGGAGAAACAGAGAGGGTGACTAAGGCAAGCATACTTCTTGCAAATATATTAGTTTAGGTTTTTTAATCTTTTACTTTCCTCACCTTTACAGCTTGCTGTTTTGTTTTTTAAATTTACTTTGTATAAACTATGAAGTTCTGTGGCACAGATAGTTTCACAAAGTTATTTTCTAGGCAGGTTCCACGATCCTGAATTTTCTAGTCAAGAAGAAGGAGATAAAAACCCTAGAACATGAGTTATATGACTGACCCCACCCAGGCACACTGGTTAAACATCACCTGCTCCAAGGTGGTTTGGTGTGTGTGTGTAGAAATGCAGTCTCAAGCAGGTGTTCATGTTTCTGCCAGAAGCAGCACAGAACCTGAATGTGTCAGTGATGTTGCCTCCAAGAACAGAGGTTTGTAGAGGCAAAGTAAAAGCAAAGCCCTAATTCATCAAAATATTCTAATATCACAGAGCTCCTCTGAGAGTATCAAGGCTCAGCAGAAGTGAAAGCTCATTGCAATTCAGAATGTTAAAGTCAAAGGGGTTGCTGTGAGAGAGAAGCAACCAGGAGATGGAAAGCAGGTAATCCTGGACTTCTCTTATCATAAATAAACTTTGGTTTAATCTGTACTGCAGGCAGCCAGCAATGCCAAGGAAACCTTTTTCCTGGTACTTGTGTGGGAAGCGAGTGTCTAATTCCCTCAGCCAAGTGACACTGAGGAGCTGGGAGACAGACAACTCTTATGAAAGCAAGCAGCAAAGAATAACAGTGACCACCGGGCTTCAGGGAGCTCCTTGAAGATGTTTTTAAAGGCATTGCTATGGTTAACTCCAGATTTAAGTCACTACAGTTGTAAACTGTGAACTTGGGGCCAGATGGGACAATGTTTTCTGACAGTCCAGGAAGACCAGGAGCAATGCTGGCAGAGAGAGAACAGCTCAGCGCAGGAGGCAGCAGCCTTTCAAAGCTGATTTCACTCTGTGTATGGGTATGTCCCAAACGAGGGGCTGCATGTGCCACTTACACAAGCTGCCTCCCAGAGACAGGGGCTACCTCTCATCTGTCTGTCTGTCTGGCGTAGGAGAACTCAGTCCTAGCTGGGTTTGGAGCTGAGTAGGAGTCAGGAGCTACTGCCAGTCCCAGACACTCCTCTTAGGATGCCTGGTCTCTGGCTCGTCCGTGTGCTACTGAAAATCTGCTGTGCACTGGTTTTCTGTCCCACATCGCCCATGCTGCAGGAGAGCAAGCTGCAGAACTGAGCTGCAGAATGAGCAGCTGCTGGGACTACTGAGACTTGTCCCTCCTCAGGATCCTCCTCAGCTCCTGGAGACTCCAGGCCTGTGTCAAAAGAGGACTCACACATGGAAATGCCCATTAACATGTTTATCTTCAAAGACAGTGCGCACATTCTATCAACTTGTAAGCAGTTTGGGTGGCAAGCATAGAGGTATTATGAAGTTATGTTGTCAAACAGGACACAGGTTTGTTTTAAAAAAATAAATAAGAAAGTCCTCATTCCCTTTTTTGTAGGAGCTGTCTTCAGAAATACCCGCCTGAATCTCAGGATAATGTCCTTGATGCACACCACTTCTGAGGGCTAAGTTCTCACCTCATGAGTCATAGCTGAACCTCACAGAACTACTCAAGACTTTAACCTATTTCTTGCATTTTTACATGTATATTATTGCTTCTTCCAGTTACAATCTACTTTTTCCTAGCAGGAAACTAACATGTGGCATTAGTAATACCTATCATCAATCTTATTTATTCCATCTATTTCCAGGTAATTATATATAGAGTATTTCTTAGTCTATATTCGGATGGCCTATTTAGAGATGAATGGATTCCTTCCAGAATGGCAATGACCTTTCTGTGATTCAAACATTAATTTTCTAAATGGCATCACAGGTGAAATACCTTATACATCATCATAATTAACAAGATGCACCCTATTAATGGCAAGAAAACATGCTTTTCATAATTATAAACAGAATCCTTTCTGAGATACAGCCTTCCTCTCTGCTACAAATTGTTAGTCAATACCATTGAATACATCCACAGCAAAACCTACTAAAGCCATACTCAAAAAGCAACCTTAATTGCCAGCCTAACATACCCTAGGCATCCACAACATGTAGATTTTAGAGACATTAAAATTCAGAACTATTCAGATATTCATCTGCTATAATATGTTTGACATGTTTCTGGTTTGAAATGGACTGGTATCATAGGCTAAACTGATCTACCTGCTTTCCTAACTTTGTTAAAGTCAACTCTGCCTGTGATTTCTGAGAGCACAGAGAAAGTGTAAACTGCAATCCATACTCTCTCATGAGTCCTCCCTCCTGACTGCAAATTAAGGGTCAAGGGATCAGGTGCTTCTGGTAAAACCTGGGGAAGGATTACAAGGATAAAGAAGGAGTCAGGGTGGAGAAGAACTGTGTTCCAAAGGAGGAGCTCCTTAAAGGAATTAAAGCACCTCTCATGTAAAGAGACAAAGGACAGAAGTTCCATTACACCCATGTGAGCTCGGATCCCCGCAGATCTTACGAGCAGGACTGTGTCTGACAGGAGATCAGCAAAGGGAAGTGATGCTGGGAGAGCACTGCTAATTCAGAGAGTGGTGATTTTTCTCCTGCAGCAGCCCTGGGTCGATACTTCAGCCAAGTACAGTGAGCACTGTGCTTTCAGCTGGGCTGTGGGAGGAGTTCACAGCGCCTGCCGTGACCCGCGGAGCTCTGACTGCTTCCAGCAGCTGAGAGCTTTATTCCAGGATCCTGTCCAAACAAGGACGTACGGAACAACATCCTGCCCAACCTCCCGGCCCCATTAATTTGGAGGGGGAAGAGCCTTTGTTTTCCCACTGAAAAAGTCTGCGAGGGGCTGAACTCTGCATTCTGCCAGACTGAGAGTTACTCATCCGACAAATTGTTACTGGGATGGGAGACAGGTATATTTAGCACAATAAACAGAATTTGCTCCAAAGCTTCCTGACTTTCAAGAACAGAACTCTCACTTACCTTGCTATAGGACGATAAATTTCCCCTTATTTTTATTAAAAGCTGCATGATGTAAAAGTGCTAAAAAGTGTGGGAGAGTTAATGCTCTAGGGGATTAATCCATGACCATTTTTCACAAGCATATCAGAGTTATCATGTAGAAACAAGTACAGATTGGCAAAAAATAGTGAAAATCATGGATGCTATTTAACACAACTACATAATAACTTTTGAGACACATAAACAAAACATTCAGTTCCTGCAGAAATGTACATGGGGTTAAAAGCCATGAATAATTTAGAAATTTGCCATTGATAACTTGATAATTGACTTTTCTAGAACATTGGTGTAGTTTATGTTATTTTATGTATTTTTTTTTTTTTACTACAAAGGCCAAATTCAATTACGTAATTTCTTTTGACAATATTTTGATAAAAGAAATTCCAAATATCTGAAATTAGCAGTCATGCTATACTTACAAAGATTAGAAGAGCTTATAGGTTAACAGGATTTTAAGATATTATTTGCAAAATTGTGCTGGTTTTAGAATGTTTTTTTTTCTTATTTCGTATCAATACTATTAAAATATAAGGGGGAAACTTAAGGGGTAAACAATACAGATATTGCTTATATTTAATTTGTAGTCCTGTTCCTCTTTCTGGTTTCCATAAAATGTTTACCTCATTTTAGCACTCATCAAAGAGATTTGTTGCCTATGTGTGTGCATAATTGCATGTGGGAATATTTCTATACAACTTTTCAGCCTTGCAAAAGCCCTCTAAATTAACATTGTTATAATAAGCATGGTGTTCAGACAATAAAGATCTATAAACAAAAGAATAAAATTATTGAGCTATTTGTATTTAAATTGCATGTGTACAGCATTTTGGATCAAAAATAGCCTAACAAGAGCTGGCTAATGATACATTATTACTATTCCTTAACAGGGAGAAACCCTATTGTCACATGTCAACCAAATACTCCGACTACAATCCTGAAGAAAACTGTGAATTGAGTTATTACTATGGCAAAAGCCAATGCTTGCTCAAACACCACCATAAAACCTGATTATAGGTCTAATGGAGCTTGCTACAAACTCTGAGTCTGGAAACCTCCATTTAAAGAAAGGAATGGTGGGCTATTGGGAGTGATAAAGCTTTGTTGAGTTTAAACGAAGGGGTTTTCTAGTATGTGAAATTATGAATCACCAATTTTCCTAAATAAAATTCAAAGGTTCCAAAAATTTTGCAAAATGATAACTTTCATCTTCTGTCCTCTAACTCTTCCTCAAGCCAACAGTGATGGCAGCAGGCTCTGAGGACTCTGACTCCTGTGAGGACTGTAAAGACCACAGGTGTCAGTGGGTCATGTGTGGAACCCACTGTCAGGAGTTTCACCAGCTCAAAATGGGACACAATTTTTTACACAGAGTCCAAAATCAGTGCTTCAGAGTATTCACCAGAAAGAACCTGAGCAGATTTTTAGTTTACCTGATGGTGTGAAATGCAGAGTCACAGAACGGGTCAGGCTGGGAGTGACCACATCTGGTCCCACCTCCAGGCAGGGTTATCCCACAGCACATGGCACTGGATTGCATCTAGATAGATTTTAAACAAATCTGGTTGTGTTTTGAGTCCAACCTGTGGTAAAGATTGGATCAAAATTGCACTACAATGTTCCACCCAGGCTGGATCTGTTTTATTTCAGCTACAGCTGAACCCCAACCATTACACACGTGCTAAAATCACTGGTAGCTCTATAAATAAGTTTTTCTGAAAGGGACCACCATCTGGGATTTAAAGAAAACTCTCCAGACACATTTGGAGCCTGATCTTACAAGGCATTGAGCATCTTGGATTCCCATTCATGTTCAATATCTTAACAGGAGGATCCTGACACTTTGGAAGACATTAAGCAATGGGGGTACAAAGTAAAAACTTTCTATTCTACTACTATTTGTCTTTTTTTAAAAATTATTTCAATGACAGCTGCTTTTTTGATAACACCATTTTAATGACAAAACCCTTGCTGAAATTCCTACTTTGTAGCACTACTCTTCAAGGATCTTCCTGTGCTCATTATACATCAGCTTCTCTGTCAGTAAGCTGGCATCCTCTAGAATAAAAAACAGCAAATAGAAAAATATTAAAATGTCAGAAGTTTATGTATATACATTGATATCTACATGTTTTATATATGGGGTTGGCATCTGATTAATCAGATTTGTTTCTGTCTCAAAGGCTTATTTCTGTAAATTAAAAGTAATTACACGATCAAAGGCAATTAAATTCCAAAACTGGGAATATGTGTAAAAAAAACTGAGGGAAGTGTGAGTTCATTCATTTATGAGCAGGAAAAGTATAATTATTTAGACATAATAAGACAGAGATGATGTGTAATTGCCTGTCAAAATCAGGTTAAGTATTGATAGCAATGACATTTTGTAAAAATCAGCAGATTGGTGTAAAGTCTGTGGATTAAGAGCAAATACTGTACCAGAAAGAACTAGAACTGGTGTCTTGGACAGAGGGTCACAGAGGCTTTGAGGCACTTGTTTCTTTACCATGTTCTGTTATTAAAAAAAAAAAAAAAAAAAAAAAAAGGGTGCATGAGTGTTTTAGACTTACAACACTTTTGATAGTTAAAAGGCCTAAATGGTTTAATTGAAACACATGACCTATGGTAAAAAAGTCACAAGAGAAGGAAATCTAAAAACACAGAGGTGAGTCACATAAAACATAATCCTAGAAATGCAGAACTGACGGGGTTTCTGCTCTCATTTCTTGCACTCCTGTGCAGCAGTTCTCCAACAGGACAGGTCTGAGTGGCACCAGGAGGGGGGCCAACAAGGGAGATGCGTTTGGGAGAAGATGATAGCCAAGAGAGCAGTGAGAGATGGCAGGCAGGAGGAACACCATGCAGGGGAGGAATTGAGCAGTGCAGGAAGCAAGAGAAGGCTGCCACCTCTCAGTGGGGTCTTCCTTGTGGGATGTGATCCAGGGAACAGGTGGCTGGGAGGCCATGGCTGGACTCAGGAGTTTTTGACAGCCACAGAGTTCACTTGCTCCAGTGATGCTGTCTCATTCCTTCCTCACTCCATTTCCACACCAAACTCCCACCTCCTGGCTGCACTTTCTGCTCTGTTCCCAGGGACTCTCCAGCAACACACCTCCCTCGGCCTCGTTCCACCCACACCATCCCTGGGGCATTGTTCCTTATTTTGGGAACTACTGATCTGCTTCACCTCCTCAAATGAAGAAAGTGCACACAGGTATCTAGTCCATCCCTGACATCTATTCTCCAAGGCTTCTGATGAAGGCTGTTTCACAACATCCCTAATCTCTCTGTTTCAGTGCTTCACAGCCTTATTGCTTGGTTTCTTCCCTAATACTTAAGATAAATATTTATTGCAAATTAAACTGATTTTTCTCTTGTTCTACCTTCTGCAGAAATTAAGAGCAATGGAACACTGTCCTCTTTCAGAATAATTCCTTATAGCTTGAGAGACTATTTTCCTTTCTCTAATCTTCTCTTTTGGAGGCTAAGCAAACACAAATCTCTTCAACATGTGAAAGGAACTCATATTTTCTAAATGGGATCCTCCTCAGTTTGTCACCACCTCTTTGTACTGTGATGCCTAAAACTGGACTTTAGCTTTCAGTCACAGCAGTACCAATGGTGTTTTTATGGCATCATAATTTAACTCATGGCCATAACAAATAATCCAGTTCTGGTAGGGGTGAAAAATAATGTTTGAAGCAGTGTCTCTGCTGGTGCAATGTCTGGAAAAGATTAAAACTACTGTATCACTCATGACTCAATAAAATTTCTGTTTTGGCATTTCACATTATGTTTTTATTAAGTATAGTTGCTAATTAGGACTTACACATAGTATGCAGGTAAGAACAGGATAAGTAAATCTGTGAGGGATATCTGAGAATTAGTATTCTCATATGGAGTCTCATTTTGCACAAGGGCAGTGTGTGTGTTAGTGCTTTGCTCTGTATTTAACAATGGAGTTATTCCAGGTGACACGTTCTGAAACCAGGCCTAAAGTAAATAAATGGGAATTCTTTTCCTAGCAGACCAAGTCTTAAATGAAAAAAAAAAAAAAAATCGAATAAAACCTGCATGGCTCTGTTTGGTTTAGGAACTCAGCCAGTGGGAAGCAGCCCAGAGCCCCAGGTAGTCCAGAAGTGCTCACAGGGGTCAGAACTGCACTGTCTCACCCCAGCTTCACACTGGTGCAGTGTTACTGCTCCTTCCAGTGGATGCACTTCAGTGGAAAATGGTGCAAAGTGGGTGACCCAAGCTCAAAATGTGGCTGGGTACAGCAATATCTGTATTTCTGGGCAAACACACAGAAAAGCCTGTCTCTGACAGCTACAGACACTGACATGTGCAAGAGATGGTGGGGATGTGCACATGACAGATGGGGAGTTACAGCAGAAATTGCTTTTCTCGTGCACCTTTTGGCCTTTTGCCTTCACACTTGGACACCAGGCTATTATTGGCTGATTAACAGTTCTGCTCTCCCAGCACATATTAAGCATATCAAAGATAACTGATGGAATACTGAGCCATAAATGTTTTCTTGGCATTTGTTTGGCCTAGGCTATTTGGAAACAATAAAAGCATCTCATATTCATAATGATAATACATATATACCACCACAGATCACACCATCAAGCATTCTCCTTCTATCTTATTGTGCAAAATGTGGAGATAACATTAATATGTATTAATAGAATGCAAATATAATTAATCATAATAGGATGTCCCTGACAGATTATCACTGCTGTTGATAAAATATAATTAAAATTGTCTGGTTGGATTTTCAGTGCAGCTAGCATTGGCATCTCTGTTCCTTCTGTTTCTATGTGTCTATCTACAGAATGCTACACTTCTAGAAATCTCATTATTTCATGATGTTTTTGGGAGAAAATGATGCAGGGCTGCAAGTCCTTTACATTATATGATTAGTGAAAAGCCAACAAAAGAATGAAGGCCACACCCACAAAGACAAATTACAACTAACTCCAGAGAGAACAGGAATTTTAGGCACCATTCTCTCAAAAGAATGTAAAGAAAATCCCCTGACACCTGAGACTGCATGCCCACGTGATGGGAAAGCATTCAAATCCAAGGTTTGCATTATTCAGACCTGCTGGACATTATTAAACAAGAATTCCACTGAAAACTCCATGAAGTGATGGAGTCATAAGAGGACTATTGTTTCAGGCAGTTGAAACTAGTTTGAAAAAAAAAAAAGAAATTTTTTTTGAGGAGATGACAAAAGTAAGAATGAGCATAGCACGCACAAGATGATCCAGAAACCATTTTTCACTGTGTTTTCTGAATTAAAAAAAAAAAAAAATGAGGTAGGGTCTACTGGAAGTGGGAGGTGCTGGGCTTGGATACAAAGCAAGGGCTTCTTTGTGCACTGCCATCTGATCACTGGAACTCCCTGCTGCAGGATGCTGAGGATGCAGGAGTTTCCTGTGGGCTCAAGAAGTGCCATGGCAAACAAACAGAGGGAAAGCCCATATCCTCTCCTACTCCTCCACTACAGCTCAGCTGCTTAAGCAGAATCCCCCAACACATCACCTCAATGCTGTTATGTGCTCACACGGATTCAGGTGCATGCACACAGGGCCCTCTCTGCAACTCCTGCTCATGAGACTCAACTCCGACTGTAATGTCCATATGAAAGTAGTAACATAACAGCATTTTTATTACATCTATTTTCCTTTAACAGAATTACTTCCACGTATTCAGATCCACCAGTAGCCAACACTGTATATTTTTGTCACAAAAGGGAGAGAAAACAAGGCTATCTCGATGTATTACTATGTTGGTGTAACACTGCTGATGAGATATAGCCCTTTATTGTATTTTGATTTTTTTGCATTTTACTTTTGCCTTTTGCAATTTTATTTTCTTGCATTTTGCATTTGAAATTTACTTGAAATTTACTTTTTAAAGGTCAGCTGCTTTGAGTTATATAATCTGAAGAATGATGTAAAGTTGTAGGAAGAGAGATAGAGCAGAAAATAATATGACTGCCAACAGCATGCTCATCCTACACTTGTAGATAATCTTTCTATGTATTTTTCTGTCTTGATAAATGAAAATTGATGCAATGCCTTTTATAAAAGCATGTTGGGCCTACCTGTTTAACCATGTATCCTGACTTGGTTCACTTGGGATAGAGGCAGCTGTACTTGGAGGTTTTATTAATATAAAGATTAATGAATTTGTACAATTTGGACATGCAAAGCATTTCTATCAGGCATATTCCATTTAGAATAAGCAGTAAACCATATATAAGGGTTGTGTCAAAGTTTACTGAATAGGGCCCTTGGTAGCTAATGTAACATTTCTCCAACAAATCAAAGGTATTGTTCTATGCTCACATGAATATACAGTAGCCATTACCTTAAATTTAAAACTCACTGTGAGCAGCAAACACACTGTAGGGATATGAAGGCCATATTGTATCAGTGGAGTCTGCAGAGATTTTCTTCATATGGCTTTGCCTGGCTGAAATATATGTTGCAGTGGAAAGCTAAAGGGATTACTTTTGAATAGTCATCACAAAGGTTGATTATATTCGTATATCATTTAGCTGGACCCTGCAGGCTATTATTCCATTAGCTGTGCTGGCCCTGCACTGTCAAAAAGTTGATCGTATAATGTAAAAAGGGTCCATGCTATGTTAAGGTATGTGGAGTAACTGGAAGCAGTAATCTTTTAAGAGCAGCACAGCTCTGTACTTGAAGGCAGATTGCATTTAAAATAAATACCCGCAAAATGGAATAAGTACAATAAACTTATACCTCTGGTTCCTATTTCTCCCTCTTCGAACAGGCTGTATGTAATCTGAGTAAGTTAATTGCACCAGGTAAGATATTGGCCATGGAGTATTTTTTCAAAGAACTACACCTCGAAATAGCTGTGCCTTGACGTGAAACCCTCGCGGAAACGACGCTTCTGGTGAAATAGGTTTGCTGATTATGCTTCCCTTGCACATGCAAACACACACACACACATTTTCTTTTAGTGCTTAATAAAATGGATCTTCAGATGGTTCCATTATGTGCATGCCTTAATATTATTTTATGCTAAAACGTGGACAAGGCATTAGATTGAAAGCATCTCACTGTTCCAGGGAGGCAGAGCAATCATGGAGCATCCCTAGACAGCAAATGCTCCCACTGGGGAAACAATGGCAACAACACAGGCTAATGAATCACAGCAGTTATTAATCAGGGCATTTGGAAAAGCCACACATAATAGAGATGGACTCTCAAGGTTAGGATGATTAGAAGGTGGGACTGAGAAATAGATAGAAGATCATCCAATTGCATTTTAGAATAAGTTTATGGATGAGTGTTTGCATCAGGACAGTTGTGCCTGTGCTTGCCTCTGTCTTTCTAAGCAGGCAGAGAATGAAACAATTTAGGCAGCTCGGTTGTCTCAGCTTTCAGATCCTTGAAGGACAACTTGGGAAAAATAAATAAATAATAAACATGCACATACAAGACCCTTAGGGCTTATGGCCTAGTTGGAAGTGAGACAGTGCTTCTTTTATTAGACAAAGTTGTTTAATTTAGATTGCAAAAGCAAGAGTTGGTTCTCTTTCAGTACACCATATATATTATTCAGGGCAATGAATGAGTCTTTATGAGTACAAATGGGAGCCTTTAATGAACTACAGCAAACACTTGAGCAGGTAGGTTTCTCTGAATAAAGGCTTCACAGATGGGCAAGTTTATGAATGAGAAGCAGAATTTCTTTCATAAGCTTTTGAAGAGCCTACTCAGACTATGGCACTATAAGGAAGCACAAGGTTTTTCTGGGTGAGAAAACCTAACAGGAATATGATTTTTCCCCTGAATGGTAACTTCCATTGATTACTTACTCTTATTCAACTATTCTCAGACAAATTAATCTTCCTCTCTTACATAGTTTGGGCATGTTCCAGATATTTGTACAACAATGGAAATCTCTCTCTTGATCTTACATTTTTCAGTTCTGTGAATTGTTATACATTCATCTGTGACACCTTTTGCACAAACCATTTGTTGAATATCAATTTTAAGTAACAGCTCTATCAGGCCAAATTGTTGACTGTAAATAGAAAACCAGGGATTTTTCTCGAGGCCAAAACATGACACTGTGTCTTTTGTGTTAGAGAGTTAGAGATCACAAGAATTCTACACAAACATTGGTGACAGAGAGAAATCAGCTTTGGAAAACAATCATCAGGAAGATCACTTCCAACATGAAGAAACCTTAAGAAAATCGTTGCCAATTTTTTAACTTACAGTTTTACCTTTACTGTCAACAAATTCTACATTAAGTCCAAACTATTAGCTTAAAAATTCAGTACAGCATCTTGTCTCTGGCTCTACTCTGTATTTGGCATTCAGTGTCTTGAAACATTCTCAGTCAAAGGCAAAGTTTGCCAGCAACACAAAGCAGGTGAGCATCTGCCCAGCTGGTTAATCAAAGTTTCCACAGTGCAAAGTAGAATTCCCAAACGGCCTAGAGAAGGGTTTCTTTTCTTTCATCCCCCATCCAGATGCAGAATGTCACAACTGGAACCTACTTGCTGTTTCCTAAAGACAGGACAAGTCCTGAGGGGACCTGCTGAGAAAGCAAACTTCTGAGCAAGGGGTGTCTGCTTACTCTTACGGTAGAAGCCAAACTCACCCTTGGCTACCCTGAGGAGCTGGTGAGGAGAGAACACACAAGGAGTAGAAAAACACTTCTGTTACCTCTACCTCTGCCAACATGAGCTATCATTAAAGATTAAGCCTGAAATCTACTCAGAAATCCATATGAAAGGAAACCCTTACCTTGCTCACAGAAGTGGCATTTTATTGTCTCAAAGAATGTCTGCCAGCATTTTTAGAGGAATTCCTACAGACTTGTACAGAAATGTGTCTATCTCAATGATACAGGCATCAAAGTTTTAACACACATCTTTAGGGTTATGAATGAAATCTACTCTCATTGCAAAGGGCAAAGAAGCAGTAAGTGGGCTGATGTTTCTGACAACATATTGATCATAACAGAAGCAGTGTATTTGTTCCTAGTTTGTGTGCAGAATTATCATGGCTACTTCAATTAAAAAAAAAAAAAAGTAAAGCCAGGTATATTGGGTGCTCAGTAAATAAATACAGTGCAGTAGCTGTGAAAACAGATTTCAGGCACAGTGACAATTCCAACAGCAATTCATAACAAAACCACTGCACTGAAAATTTCTTGCTGTCTTCCCTCAATTCACTACAGTTCTTGTACTGTAAATTTAAATACTCTGCTGGAGAATCTACTTTTTGCATTTACTGTGCAACTTTTGTGCATGACTACACATAAAACCTTGGCCTTTTTCCTTTCCTGAGACATAGAGCATTTTGCCCATTAAGTACTTGGTATAAAGTCACAATTAAAACCTGCAAGACAGCATAGCAGAACAGTTCATACCTGCCTTTTGCAAACACCATCTTCTACCCATTGAGCAAAACACTGAGCAGAGGAGCTGCTCACTGGCAGTCTGTAATATTTATTTCTGAATATGCAGCTTGATGTGTCTTCAAAGGACCTGACTGTCACAGTGGTTAGCACCCCTTTCTCTGAAATTCAGGTTCCTTAAAGTGTCCCAGGGGAGGAAAGCTGGGAAGCACAGAATCACTTAAACACGTCCTCTTGCTTAACTGTATGCCATCATCATACTGAGGTTAAAGAACAGTATCAGACTGCTCTGACTTAAAATAGCTCTGATTTTAGTTCTTGTTGCTTTATCTCTGTATTTTGACATGAGCGTCCTGTGTAATTTTGTTGAGAGTTTCTTGTTCTGCAGCTCTCATTCTTTATGTTCTGGTTTGGCTCAGCTGTTTTGTGGCCTCTAAAAGTTCACCTGCTCTTCTATAATTACATTTGTAAGAGCACTTTTTCATGGCTGAGACTTTCAGCATCTCCAGTGATGACTCTGCCTGGTGGTTTGCAAACTGTTTGTCATCTGAGGTCTCTATTATGCAGGTTTTTTTGCCTGGGAAACTGTCTTCCAAGAGCTTAGCCAAAAGTATCATCTGAGTACAGAAGCAGAAGCCAGTGAAGCAGAGAAATCCCAGCAAGGCATCTGCTACAAAGAAAAAAGGAATGCCATGGAGATTTTTTTTCTCCTTACCTGACTTTAGCTTTACATCTTCTAAGGCACCTCAGGCATGAGAGCATGCTCTCTGGCTGAGGAGATGTAGGGAAGTGTCTGGAAGATGATGTTCTTTAAAAAGAAGGTATGCAATCCCTTATGGAAGTATCAATTTTCTTGTGACTGAACTTGTCTGGGGAGAACATTGCTCCCCTCTAAGACTGAGGCAAAGTGCTCCTACTTATCCTTTAAAATAAACAACCATAAAGAAATAAAGGTCCTGGTTTGTGCAGGGTCCTTGCAGTGACACGTGCTGACACTGGTGTGCTGTGGGCACACCTCTCCCATGGGCACTTGGGAGAATCTTCTTGTCTCAGCTGCTGTTGCTGATTTTACCAACAGCTCGAGAACACAGAATCAGAGATCAGACCTAATTCTCTTCACCAGGCATTGGGAACAATACTTTTGCTGGCCACAGCAACACAGGGTGTTTAGTTTCTCCCTCTTAGTTTTTGAATTTATGGCCACGCTCTTCCAGATGTGTGACAACTTGAAAGGCCACTACTTGTCTTTACAGATAAGTAGAGAGCTCCAGCTTTCACGCCAGCCACCCACTTCTTTTGATGAGAAATAGATTCGCATGAAAAAAAGATTACACTGAAAAATGGAAATGGATTTTCTGTTTTATTAGCAGTAGCACAAGACTTGTGAGCTACTTTAGAAAGTTATAGAACTACAGAGACTTTTAAGAAAAAGCCTGTAGAAGCTAGGATTTAAAAATAAATGCTCTGGCTAGTCTGGGCCCAATTCTCAAGTGATGCAGCCAATGCAGCTTCACTGAAGTTAGCATGGTTATGTCAGCTTTGCCAAACTGCCTCAAAACAGATCTTTTTAGAAAACATTTGACTTGAGCAATTTAAAATTCACTTTGAATTATGCCATACCAGTCACATTGTTTTGCTCTAGGAACAGCAGAGAGTAGAAGCATGCAGCAGGCAAGCAAAATGTCCTCATGAAGTGAAAGATGTCACCCTGCCACTCCACTTCTTGGCCACTGTGATCAGAGTCACCAGCAGGTACTCCCAGTGTGGCAGACACTTAACAGAACTGAGGGCAGGCATGGACTTCTAGGTGCAAGGGAAGGAGAGCAGCAATGGGTGACCTGGCTTCTTTTGGGCCTTTTCCACAGCCACAATGCAAGGGGAGAAAAGGAAACAGGGTTGTTTAGGTGATGCTGCTCAGTTCTGTCCCTCACAAAGGCACCAGTGGAAGTGCAGGCAGACACCAGCTGCTGCTGGTTTGAAATGCTTTCCTAAGATGAGAGAAATCATGCAAAGCCACCAGCTGAGAAATAAGGAAGGAATTTTTTCCCCAGGGCACAAGTCTGATAAGGATTCTGGCAGATTTTTTTTTTAATGAACTATTCCCACAGTTGATGAAATCCGTTATGAAAGTGTCTTAGGTTTGAAAATATCATAATTTCCCCAAATCCACAAAGCAAATGGTGAACCTGAGATAATTTCAGGTCTCTGAATCTATTACAGACTGGGTGACTCCTTGACTGTGCCATCATGCCCCTTCATGGGAGGATGTGAGAGTCTCTTTGGAAGCTGGATAAAGTCTAAGCACTAAGTAGAAAACTCTGGGTACCAGTAATTTGATAATTTAACATCAATCTCTACTCAGATGAATGCTTGGTGCTTTGACATCAAGTTTTCCTTAAAAAAAAAAGTAACTGGCTTAAAATCCATGCTGGGATCTGTATGTTCTGATCAAAATAGTCCTGCCTCATAGCAAAGCTCACAAGGTGTAACGGACAAAATTCATTGCTGTAAATTGGAATAAGACAGCCCTACTTGGAGGTTTCAGAGTCTCCAGGTCACAGGCAAGCCTGCCAAGCATGGCAGTAGGTAATAACCCTGGGAAGGTTTACTTGCCCCACTGCAAGTCTCCCTGGTGGACTGTTTGCTGTGGCTCTATTTAATTCTTAATCTCTGCATCTCTGTTTAATTCCTAGCTGCTTTAGAGACCTGTTGTAACACAGCAGTTAAAAAAAAATATCCACATGTACTGCCAGGCCTCCCCAAAGAGCACTAACTTGACACGCAGGCCATGACAGCTGGGCTTGGACTACTAAGAAATCTAATCCAGGGTTTCCATCATCTCAGTTGTTGCCTTTCTTTCATTACAGTTTGACTCAGCCCCTAATGGATTCAGCTTTATAAAATCAGAAAAAGAGGAAAAGAAAGCAATTTATTCATGTTTCACTAGAGCTCACAGAAGACATGAATTTTCTCTAAAAATGCAAATTATTTTGTGCCACACAAGTGAGACCGGGCAGCTAAAGCTCTTAGAGGAAGGGGCTTTCCCAGGGCTAATGTTTTTACACCCAGTGATTGAATAAATCGATCCCTTTTTTATCACATCCCTTCTGCTTGCTTTTTTCTTCAGAAGAATGTAAGCAAAGGTACCAAAGCACCCTTCTTAATTCTAAGAAAACTGATTATGCGTGTTAATTTTGTTTTTAATCCCAGACATATCAAAATAAACACCGTAGGCATGCATGGCAGAAATCAATATCTCTTAAGCACCAAGTTAGTAAAAACAAGGATTTAGTAAGAATCCAAGATGTAAAAGACTAATGTACAAACTAAGCCCTTATTTATGTAATGTGCCATTATACAAGCTCAATATAAACCTGAAAGAAACTGTTTCAGAAGAGCAAAAATGGTTTACTTGCATTGCATCAAAAATGACCCCATAAGACCTCCTTACTGAGCTAGCCCAGATATTTAATGTGAACATATGTTTTTAAAGGATTTCTTGTCTTATGTCCAGTCATTCTTGTTAATTCATGGGAGAGCATACTGCAGATGTGCTTTTTTCTACGTTACATAAAGTAAAAATTACATTTAACAAGTGCAAGGTTGGTCATAAAAAATAAATAAAAATAGACTCTTAAAAGCTGGGAAATCACAAAGTGAAGCTATCAGTCATTCTTATTGAGAAGGGTGAGGACAATGTGAAATAAAACTTGCACATCTATGGAGAGACATTCCTAATATGCCAGCACATGCCTGTTATTTCCCTTTCTCTATAGGTTGCTTTCATTGGCTCAATATTTCTTCCTTTAGGGTAAGCTGCAGTGCACATTTGCTCTAGATTCCCTTTCTAGTCATTGACTTCAATTCCAATAGTAATTAAATTAAACATTTTGAACCTATCTGCAAGTTTGTTTACTTGAAAGAAGAGAGGAGTCAGTGGTAGTTTTTGTGCATTCTACTTCTGGGTAAGAACTTTAAACAGCATGGCTTTTGTTATTTGTTAATATAATTGGTCAATATGTTAATAAAATAACTTTCAGATTACTTTTCAAATACTAATCCAAATCTAAATATTAATTTGTGCACCTTATCCATATGCAAACTAATTAGACCATTGTGATGAGTATTTAGTTCTGTATGGTTTTACTCCTTCCTGAGTGCAGAGGTGAGAAGCAATATCACTTCAAAAAAAGGAATATTCTCTTCTACTTTTTTGCTGACACTAAAGATCTCAATCTCACATCCATGATTTGTATTTTTCATTCCAGAGTTGGTATAAGACGGCATTCAGAAAGAGGAATCATTCTGTCTTCTAGGACATTGTTAGTTTAGAGAATGCTAAGTTCATCTATATCAAAAGTATAGACATCTCAAATACACATTTCCTTTATATACTTACATTTAAATTAATATTTGTAATGGCAAAGTAGCTTCACCATTAACAATTATGTGAAAAGGCAAACATGAAATTTGTTTTCTGATTTTATAGGAACAACATGTCACAGATAGAAAGTTACAACTCAGTTCCCCACGAGCTTTTAAGTAATGCTTTAACAAAACAATTTTTTTTATAACTTCATCTGAAGTTTAATCTCACACACAAACAATTTACAATTCAATAAAGACAATAGCTACTGGCATCTTAAAAGTAGTTTTAGTAGAGAAGTTTAAATTATGAAATGAGATTTATTTTGAAGAGTTCTGGATCTGTTAATGGTCAATTAAATTTAGTAAGACATGCTAATTAATGATTTTGTATATTTGCTAAGGACATACCTACTGACCAAAAGTAAGTGTAAACAAACAACCTAATATAAACCAAACTACTGGTTCAGGTGTGGACTAAATCCTGACTTTGTAAAACATCCCAAGTCACTTTATTAACCAAAGGGGTATAATATCAATCAAAGTTTACATTTATACCTATGTACTTTTATGCATTTTTTAATAAATGTAGGTCTTCACTACATACAGAAAGTAAATAGAAATAACAGCAGTCTTAGGACACCGTGAAATAAAGGGTTAAAAGTTACGTTTTTGAAAACAGGACATGAACTTTTTGTAATTTTTTTTGCAGACATTTAAATAAATCATGACATCTTAATTCAAGCACACATCTTACTCTTGTGAGAAAATACGATTTGGCAAAAATGGAATATGCCAGCTTCGGAGCTAATTTTGAAAAGCTCACACAAGATGTTACAGAGCACACATTGCATCTCCTGAAATTTGCAGAACAAGCCAGCAAGCCTAGAACCTTTCAGAACTCCTGCACAAACTGAAGACCTGGCAAAAGTGAGCCACAAAGGATCACAAACTGATTTTTTTTTTGTTTTGTTTTGTTTTGTTTCGTTCAAATCCCTGCCCCTACTTTGGGGCTACCAGGTAAAACTTCCAGAAGATACAACTCTTTCCTTCTTTGAGTGCTGGTGCTTTCTACTGTTTCACCACATTTATGCATTCCAAACTATTTCTGTCTCTCCCTTTCTCTCAAGTACACAAAGCCTTCCAGGACACTTTCACTAAACTATTTCCTCCATTTGTTTCCCCAAAGAGGTTTGAATGCTCTTCCAGTATCTAAGGCAGTGGTATTTGCCTGATTCTGCAAACAAGTTAAAGCAATATCCTTGAATAAGCCTCATTTTCTACTCCCATTTCAATTAGGATGTTCTCTCTAAATTCAAATAATGGCACTTAGCTATCAAATCAAACTTCATCTCCAATCCTTTAACCAGTGCTGTGAGGAGAGAAAAAGGAGTGAAGTCCCTATCAGGAAAGCATTGCAGGGAAAAGATGAAAGACAACCCTGAAGACAGCAAAAATGTGAGAAGATGATGAAGGAAAGAAGAGTGGAAGTGGTCATTAACAATACAGATTTTTTTTTTCAAAAAACTAATGAACAAGACAATACAGGGAAAACCAGTAAGTGACTAAAAGTTTAGTAACCACATAATGTTGTATTCTGACACTGATTACTGGGAAAGCTTCCCCTGAACTTTGAAAATGCAAGAAGGAAGGTACAGATGTCTCCAATATGCAGCTCTCAGTCAAAAGCAGAACCAGGGCCTCTGTAGGTTGATGTGTCTGTCAGGAATTCCCCTGGACAGCCCAGGAGGTTGTAGCTGATTCACAACCACTCTGTATCCTGCTCATTTGTCACTGATACAGAAAGCTGCTCTCTGCTACACCCCACAAACACCAACTTGACCCCCTCACTCACCTATGAACAGCTGATGACTGCCTGTTTTAAACTGAACTCTAATGTGAACTTTCATGGTGCCAAGGTATCAGAGAGAATTTTCTAAAATACAGCAGCTGGAAGTTTTCAGGGTATGGGCATAAAAGCACAACTTAACCAAATGCTTTATTTTATGATGACCACACAAAAATAACAGAGCACTGGTATCAGGTATCACATCTCCACAGATTGCATTGTTTTCCTATTTCTACTTGTGTCCCTAAGGATGAAATAGTGGGAAAAGCATAATTACACATTTCTTCTTCTTTTCCACCAGAAAAACGAACACACACACAAAAAAAGTTGAACAAGAGATCAAGGAATAAAGGGTAACAGCAGAAAGGAGAATGTGGTCAGTAAGGAAGACTCCCAGCAGAGATCAGCATTTTTATTTTCTAGATAAGAGAGGAACAGTCCCAAACTGAAACACTGTTAGAGCAGG
This sequence comes from Phylloscopus whistleri, assembly GCA_017589585.1. NCBI lineage: Eukaryota > Metazoa > Chordata > Aves > Passeriformes > Phylloscopidae > Phylloscopus > Phylloscopus whistleri. Next base: position 62,600 of record JADMLD010000235.1, read on the forward strand.
ATTAGAACAAGCTGAGAAATCAATCAGACAAGAAAGCAGTATTTGCTCAAGAGGTTTAAAGGACATTTATAAAGGTATTGCTTAAATCAGCCTCAGCACAAGAGTGACATGAAGTGCTAAACAAGACATTAATTAAAACCAAGAATGTGCCACGGGAGGAGAGACCAGTAAAACTCTGACTTTACACCAGGCAAATTAGCTACAACTCTTATAAAGGATATAATCATAAATAAGTAAATTAAAATGTTATAATGAGGAAAAGAAATCAAGATCACTTTTTCAGAGGTTTCCTGATGTTATTTTCTTTTGAGGAATACAAGAGATCTGGATGACTATTACCTGGTTGATTAGATTCTCAGAATGCTTCAGATATCTTCCCTGGATTAACAAGCAGTTAAAGGTAGAAAATAAAGATAAGAATAAATGGATTGATTTTCATTATGAAGAAATATCAGTAGTGAATTCAACAGGGATCTAAGTCAGAATTTGTACAGTAAACATTTAAATAAACCCCAGCAACAACTCAAAATGTTAATGAACAGCAAAGTGACAGAACCTACTGGTGACAAAAAAAAATATACAGGGTGATCAAAATCAAAAATTTAAAGAACTTCAAGGAGAGTTTATGACTGGGCAATAAAGTGTCAGATAAAATTCCGTGTTGATAAATGCAAATTGATGCACATATGTAAAATGTCTTTTATGCACAGGGAGATTGGAAGCTTCAGCTTGATAGAAAGATGACTGATAGCAGGATATAAAGAGATGTATCTATTTTCATGATTGCTATGAAGAAAAAGAGTGAGAAATGATAACTTTCTTACAGAGCAAAAGTCACAACTGAAGCTGCAAAACCACGGGCTAAGGGCAGATCCAAGGAAACTGCATTTTAGCTGCCAAATTCAGTGGGGTGCCTTGGCTGCCAGTTATGCAACAGAAAAATGCACTGGAGAAGTTCATGGGCAAATACAGGAAAGCCTATTTAAATATACTGGGATCTAGATTCAACTTCTTCAGGAAGTCTCTGACTTGTTGCTGAAGATACGGAGAGAATATCTCACAGAGGTCTTTCTTCCAAATTTCTGGGTTTTATATTTTTCCCTAATCTGTTAGCCACTGCTGGCCAGACACCAGGCCAATCAGGCCTTTGATCCAGCTTACTACAGTCTTCTTTCCCTAACTCATGTTAGAATTAGAAAAGCATGATCTCTAATCGTGGAGAATTAGAGAAAGGTTAGCATAAAAAAACCCACAGAGAAACTCTTCCAATTGTTCCATGCAGGAAGCAAGACTTAAATGACCTCTGCTAAACACAACCAGGAGTTTTCATCCCTCTCTCAATTTCATCTTTTTGGTGACTAAAACTCATTCTACCAAATGTGACATTTTCTGAACATTAACAACTATTTGACTTCCATTCAAAAGTCACTAACAAATGACGGTTTGTGAGTGCTCATCCCTCCAAGATATCAAATGACTATTTTTTTTTCTTGCAAGAATAACACCAATTCTGCCTGTGGTGCTAATGTAAAGGCATTTCGACTATTTTTCTGTGGTTTTAACAACAATAGAAGGCATTAGCATTGCTGTGGGAAGACTGGACATTAAACTGTCACCTCCCCTCTTTGCCCAAGAGCTGGATCCTGTGCTGTGGATATATAGTGAACTTGGGAGCACACCAGCTGTTAAAAATCCCAAGACTAGCACTGATATTTACAAACAGGAGCACCATTTCCTAGAGTGAGAGGAGTTTGCAGACTGGTCTTCAGCTTGCAGATCATCTGCAGCCGCCCTGTGGGAGGACAGTTTTTATAAATAAAATATTTGGGAACAGCGGTAGTTACAGCATTATTACAAAGTCCAAAAAAAGATATCAAAGGGCAGTGTTGCCTGTGTTGAACAACAAGCCTGCTTTTTTTTTTTCCCCCCAAACAGCTGTACACTTCTATACTGTGAAAATCAGAATTTTTAAGGTAGTTTAAAAGACAATGCAAGACACACTTGTTAAAAACTGGCGATATTACTTTTGTGTACATATGGAATTAATTTTACCTACACTATTAGCTATGGTTGTTACCATTTGTACATACTTTGCTAACATGTCTTGAGGCTTTTTCAAGTAACTCAGAACTGCCTTGACTCCCCACTGATGTGGGAATAAGCCAAATTCTTATGTGTTTATTGCTGAGGTGGGAAGGATTTAGGAAGGTACGGGCTTCATGTTTTCTCTGCTTAGAAAAATTATAACTTTAGGATTTGGGTTGTAATATGGCAATGAAAAACCTTCCTCCTCTGCTATTCTTTGTCATATTGAACAGACTCAATTTACTGAAGCTTGTGTTTGAATGAAAATGCTAAATAGCTATAGCTAACCTGTTGGATAACAGGTTTATACGACATTTACATTGAAAAAAAAGTGGGATAGACCAGAAACCTGCATAAATGTATGAAAAGAAATTCATCAAAATACATCACCCAGCCTGAAGAAGATGCCAGCAACACAGAGTTTCTGCCAGACACAGAGGGAGGAGTACAATGTGATACACAATCTCAGTTCTTTGTAAACAGAACCTTACACTGAGCTGATTGATGTGAAAGGCACAGGTGATTCCAGAGCCCACCTTGGGATTAAATGTTACTAACAAGTCTGTAGATCATTCAGTAAAACATGCAGGGATTTTAATCCTTTAAAGTATTGTTACTGCATCACTGTCCAGACTTTCATTGAGACAAATACAAATATCTGGATTGATCTTGCTGTTTATTCCTACACAATGTCATTTTCTTCAATCAGAGACACTAAAATACAGTTGAGCCTCGATTTTGCACGACCACCAAGCACAAGTGTGGCAGTAAGTTATGACAGAATTTTATGGCAATCCCTGAGATTTTTAGGATAACATACCATGCAGTAGGAGTTATTGAAAGACAATAGTTTTGTAGGCAGGTTTGAGTCAGTTTTCTCAAGGAATCTCTGGATTTCATGATGCTATTGGCACCAGTATTTTAAAAAAAATTCCGATTTTCTTCTGACATACTAATGTGAAAGTGTTTGGTCTGGTTCCTAACAGTTATTGTCCACAACTGACCACAACAGCATTGGTCACAGAAGACATTATTTTTTTTAAATTATGTAATTTTATTTATTCATATGAAATGCTTACAAATCCCACAAAAAAAAGTCTCCTGCTGTTTTCAGGATGAATGTGTGTGTGACAAGGCTATCCCTGTGGTTTCAGTGGTGCATTTCTATAAAACAGAGTCATTGCTCTCTCTGTCCTTCTAGTAATCACAAAATCTTCAGAACTAACCTTTCCAAGCAAGCTTCCACTGCAGATTTGCTTCCTGCATATATTTCAGAGCTGAAACAGGAACCATACAGAGCATTCCTGGATGACTCTATCTGAGCTGAGGGTCAAAGACATCTTGTATTGCTTTGGGTAGGGTGTAGGAGTTGGAGAAGACCTTAGCTAGGCATCCTCCCTAAAGAGTGTTTTTGTTGTTGTAGTTTATTTTTTCAGTAGACTTGTGCCTGTTGTTCCCCTTTCACTTATTATATCTTTGGTGTAGTATAGTATACATAATTTAAATAACCAGGGAATCTCTCTGGGCTCAAAACCACCTGCTGGCTTATATTAGCTAATTAATGGTGATTTATCCAAGTTACTAATTTGAGTGGAGCTGATTGCCTTTAGGAATTTTGAGAACGTTTTAAGAATTTTGATTATAATTATGCTTATTTGATGGGCAGTCTACTTAAAATACTTTAAAAAAATTTTTGCCTGCCAGCTGATTTTTAACTGTGCCAAATGAATTACTCTGCGTTGTTTTCCTCCTCAAGATCATGTATTCAGGTAGTTTGTTTACTCTGATACTCAATTTCATCTTGGTCTGACTCCCTATGATTTCCTCTTTTCTATCAGGGTTTATTTGCCTAGCTTTGAAACAATGACTGCTTGAAAAATAGTCCTGATCTTGAACCCGCGGAGCTTAATCATTTTCACAAAAACTAATATAGCAGATTCATTTTAGCCAAACTTCTCTGTCATGCTGACCTGATTCCCAGCGCCTGAAAGTGTGAATTTAATGGTGGTACAATGTCTGAGGTAAGAATATAATAGAAACCTCTCAGCAGTATATCTATTGGATCAGTGTAATTTCTTTTTTTTTTTCTCTACTGGTCTCAATGTCTCTTAAGGCAATCTAGTCTGCAGACAGCAAAGGAGACCAGCCTTCTCTTTTATTGTGATCCCAATGCTACTTATACTAAACAAAGAATCAAGTCCCTCAGTGAGGCAGGCAGCAGACATAAGCACATAATCCTAGAGGAAAATTTACTCCATTAAAAAACTTATTCTTTTGCTGTGAATTCAAGAGGATGCTACTTGGAGGTCTACCCTGAAGAACAGAAGACAAAGTTATTACTGCTTAGCTGTATTACTATTGTTTTTTAACATTAGGGATAAGGATATTTTTATCTTAATTATTTTCAGGTACTAGAAATGAGAATTATACACTATATTCTCTGGTGGTAAATATGTTGTCTTCCAGTACACATTTGTAGATGAAAATTTAAGAGAGCTCAAATACTTCCATAAACTGAAACAACTGTTTCCAATGTAACTCAAGCATGATAAATTCAACTTCTGGTGGATTTACTGTCATAAAAATATTATTGTTGTGCAAATTCCTTCCACAGAAACTTCTGTGATAAAGGAAACTTAGGATATGACCCAGCATAACTGTGCTCTCACAGGTTCTTCTTTATGCAAAGCTTTCTGTCAAAGTCTTGTCTGCTACTGAGGAGGTGGAGGAAATTGTAGACAAATCTCCTAAAAGTCTCAATTAATTTTATATGAGAAAGTATATGAAAAGCTATTAATTTATCGACAGTGTCTTTAAAACTGGATTGCTCCATTTAAGCATTTAATTCCACATCTTTGACTGAAATCCAAGAAGTGCAAGATAAAAAAGAATGGTCCTGGAATAAAATACTGCTGTTCAGAATCAGAATCAACCACACCTGGGTCATTTTGGTCAGACAATTTTTTGACATACACTTTCAAAACTTCCAAAATCACACACATTTCCTTCTCTCCCTAGGCTTCTTATAAAGAAAGTGCATATTTCCATTGGGAGTTCTGGATAATCAACATCTCAAACTGCTTTAAATATTTAGGTATGGTTTTCACTGCCTAATTATAAATAGCCAGTATTAAAGAGATATGACCTTAGGTTTCAGTGAGCTTTTTCCTTGCATAATGAAAGATTAAGAGAAGAATTAATGAATAGCTGTGCTTTTCTGTGATTATTTAAGAAACAAAAGAAAAAGATGTATCAGAGAGGAAAGGTGAATCAATATTTGCAAAGCAAATCAGTGAAATAAATGCCTATCTCATAGTGCACACCCTCAGTGCCTTATCCTCTCCAGATAGTACTCTCCATATGCTTTTCTGATACTCTGAGTCCTTCTTGTGGTGACAAATGTTGCTTACTACAAAAATCAGACTTTTGTCCAATTTAGGCTTTTCCTCTCTGAACAGTGTTCAATGAAATAAAGCAAAGACACAGCAATTTTTGCCCTGTTCATTCATTAAAAATTACCTTCCTGTTAAGTAAAATGGAGACAAAGGACAGGTGTTACAGTTCACTTCTGCAGTTGAACTTGTCCAGCCAGATCACAGTAAAAGCTACAAGGCTTTTGTTGTCTTCCACAGCAAAATAACTACAGCTACTATTAGTTTTTTCAGACAAAAAACACACCTTTTTTGGCAGTGAAGACAAAGCCAACTCTCCCTCCAGTTCCTCTACAGCCTTTGATCTCTTAATTCCCATTTCTCCTTCCCCTTGATGTTCCGGTCTCTCTGATCTCTGTTCATCACTACCATACATGTCTGTATAATCTCCCACCCGTAATAACTTTAGGACAACCAGGACCTCACCCTTCGTTTCTGGCAGACATGCATTTTTTTGGAAATAAAAATCTAGGCAATCTTGCAGTTTCATTTTAGACCAGATCATCAGTGATGTTTTGATTGTGCCTGCTCAAATTCAGTGAGCAAGCCAGTGAGTCATGTCTATGAACACCAGACATCAAGATTTTATATTAATGAAAAATATGTAAAAGCAAATCCAAGAGACTCTTTGTCATGTCATTTCATATTTAAAGTATTGTCTGATTTAGCTCACTCAGTTGCTGGTCACGAATATGTGAGTTTTGTTCAATGTGTTGATAACATATTGCTGATATGTTATCAACATAATGTTGATAACATAATGCTCCATTTTAATTTTTGAGCAACTTTTTGATGTGTTTACCTAATATGTGTCCAAGAAAAGAGACTAACCTTCCAGTAACTAAATGCAGTAGCTAAACCTAAAAACCCCATGATATATATGAAGTGTTTGCCACAGCCATGTACTAAAAACCAAATGAAAATATAAATGACGTACAATACTCTGCTGCTGCAAAAAAAAAATTTGCTGCATCCCACATTCTGAAAAGCAATTGACTGGAAGATACATGGCATTGTGATATCTAGCAAATGCATACCTATTAGTATTCCCTATTTTTAAACAAGGAGTTCTCCCAGTTCCTCCACCCCAAAAATGAATATTCTGACTAATCAAATTAAATACTGTTTACTTGAAGAGACATTACAGGATTAAATGATCTTCATATTACTAACCCCCTTCTTCACAACTAGTGGAAACAAATAGAGCTTAAACTCAAATCTCTGATCAAGGGATGAACCAAACTTCCCCTCTGTGGAATGTACTTTGTTTAGGCTCTGTTCACATGTAAAACATCTAGGACTGCTTGGTATTTTGAACACACTGCATTTTTCACAAATTAACCGTGCAGCTTTGGACTTATTAATCATTATTTTAAAAAAGACTTTCTTGTGAAAAAATGCCCTTTAATGCCCTTTACCTCATAGGTACTGTCTTGTGCAATGTACTTATTAAAAAGAGCACATCCCTGTAGCCCAGAGGGCTGACAGCTCCCTCCAAAGCTGTACTGCTGCTCTGAGCTAACCTCCAGGGGCTACTCGAGAGTGATGCAGCCTTCATCCCCCCCTGCAGAGTCTGAACAGATCATGCCTACAACAGTCTCAACCTCAGCTACCCTGAGAAATGCTTTTCCTAAGGTGGTTACTGAACTCCCCTTATGGTAGAGAGGTAGTTTGGCTGAGCAGAGAAAGAAAAAAAATAACACCTATCATTTTCAAAAAATTTCAAACAATTTTATGAAAGAATAAGAGCACAGATTCAGTGCAACTGAGGGCTTTTTTCTCTTGCTCAGACACAGGTAACATTTGTTTCCATTATATCACTCATCCGTGACTTTTTATCTCACATGATGAAAATGTAACAAAGAAATAAAACTGCCAAACTCTGAGCCTTATGACTGAGACAGGGAATGCTTGCAGACAGCACTGAAGAACAAAAAAAGCACTGAACAAATGCAGTTCAAAAAGACTGATCATATCCTGAGGTACAGCTAGGGCTTTTTTGTTATTGCCTGTTAAAAGTGGCATAAAATCTTTAGAGATTTTTTCCTCCAAAGATGATATTTCTCTAGTTTACTAGATACACTGTTTTGCTTTGCATGAACACCCTCTTTGACATTAAGTTCAGCCTTCAGGCTAGCGTCGCTTATCTCTGTTCCAAAAATCCTCATATTTGATTGTCACATTTATTAAGTCAGACTCTGAAAAAACTTGCATCAGTCTGTAGCTCGTTTCTCTTTCCCTTCTTCCTCCAAAATGCAAGCAAATAATTTAAATGCTTGTAGGAAACTGCTGAAATTATAGATACAGTTTAACCATGAGGCATTGCACACAATTCATTTTTCAAATAGTTGTCTGAATTTCAAATCTATAAATATTTGTAATTCTAGAGGACAAAAGACATGGAAAAATACTCAGATATTTAATATCTTACAATATACACCCCATGCCCCAATTTTCTATTTGCTTGGTTTCCCTTGAAAACCCTTTCTTGGGTTATAGATTCCCTAATACTGAGTAGAGTAAGAAAACACTACAGACCCAATAGAATTTCTGTCAAATTCATCTTACTTGTTAGCTACCTATGGCTAACCTTGAGTTTACATGGAAACATTTTTAAATTGAAAAAATAAAATTTAATGAACATCATACTGTATCAGAAGACTTGGCAGCAAGAGAAATAATCTTGTGAGTGCATGCAAAATGTTGAATGAGAAAATGTGGTCATCTTTGAATGCTAATTACCAGAGGTTCTAAGACTCCATCATGGGAAGAGGTGAAATGATCCTAGGCTGGAAAGTGGAGATGAAAAAGTCTGGTTTGTTATTTTAGCCAGAGAGAGAAGAAACAGGCAATGGAAGGAAGGAAGAGTTCAAACTACAGCTGTGAGCTTTGCTCCAGTAAGTGGATTTCACTCTCAGTCTTCATTGCCCTCCCTTATATTAAACCTGAATAGGAAGCTGATTCCAGGCTTTCCAACAATCAACAAAAATGAATATTGTTGCCATCAGAATCAATGGGATAGAAAAATTTGGTACATTGGTAGCCTTGGAATGGGTTCTGCAGAGGAGAAGCATGGATAAGAAGAGAAGAAAGAGCTGGAGAACTTCCAGAAAGGAAAGGATGAGGGGCAAACTGGGGTAGGCAAGGAATATCTTTCAACATCTTTAAGCCAAGAAGTATTTTGGAAAGCTCTTTTACCAAAAATCCCAACATCTTAAAGCTGACTTCACAGATGGGCATACTGAGACACACAGAAATGAAATTTATTACCCACCCTTTTTAGCAAATGAGTCTTTATTGCCAAATAAAATGCACTTTTTTGTTCACAGAAAATCATTCCCTTTTCTCTTTCCTAGGCCATGGGATGCTGTCACAGGCATTTCACAGGCTTCTGTAATTCTCCAGAATTACAGCATGTTGGGAATGCTGCTGCCTGTATTCTGATATGAATGTCAAATACGTGTATAAATCACCCTCATCATAATGACAACTCATAAACCACCGAAAAAAAGTTCCTATAATGTTGCAAAGTTTTTCCCAGTGGCTAATCAGAAGCACCCTTCCATTAACTGCAATTTTTCAGTCCACTACTTTTAGTTCAACCTATCATGGACAAAGAGAAGAGATCATTATTTATTTTATGCCCCTCTTCAAATTCTGCAAAGCTCAGAGCTGCGATTTCATTCTTCCCTGAGTCTCTTCTAGAGACACAGAAGCTCAAATCTACCATAAAATCAATATTTTCTTTTGGTCATGATTTTTAGCTCCTTTTCATCCTTCCTGCACCTTCTCCAGCTGTTCTGCATACTCCATAAAGCATGAAACCCAGCACTGCTATGATACTAAGCTGAGCCCTTACTGGTGTTGAGTAGAGCGGAAGGATTACTTGAGGAGTCATCATTTTTTAATACCCCAGGAAGATGTCTGCAGATTTCACAACAGCTGAACACTCTTCACTCAGGTTCAGCTTGTGATTTACTGCTAGTCCTGTTTTTTTCCCACCCTCTACACAACTGCTACTTGCTCCCTTTTTGTAATTCTGCCTGTGATTACTCCTGATTATCTATACTCACACAAACACACACCCGAGGTTGAAAACACTACATGTGTTTTTCAGTTTGCCAAGATCCTTTATAATTGCACCACCATGAACAGAAGGCTTATATTCCTTCCCTAGTTTGCTTCCAAGGTAAAGCATACTTCCTACTCCACTCTCCAGATAAGGAATGGAAATACAACCCAGTACAGACTCAGATCCTTGTAGAATAGCAAGCTAAACAGCTTTCCATTTCTAACAACAGCCACAGATAGCTTTTATTTGTCAGAGGTTTTTTTAATAATCATTATTCACCCACTTGATAGTAGATTCATGCAGTTCAGGCTTCCTTTCTTGCTTATAAATGTTGCATATAACACTATATCAAAAGCTCCAGACAGATTATATCAGATACATTCTCCTTATTTTAACTTTTTTACCTGGAAGTTCTGTTGCTTGGTAATTATTTTGCGTGACATAATTAGTGTTAGCAAACCCATTTTGGCTGTTGCAGATTGCCTTTTTTTCTTCTAGATATCTATTAAACACCTGGTTGTAGGTGCTAATATTTTTCCAAGACTGGATCTTAAGTGGATCTATCTGAAATTCCATGGTGGCTCCTCCTTTTTTCCCTTTCTAAAAACAGGCACAAGGTTTGTCTTTTTCCACTACTCTGGAACCTGAGTTGAACTCCATCCATTTTCACAAATGGCTAATGACCTCGAGATTGTTCCAGCCAGTTTTTTAAGGATTGTAGGATCAAGTTTCTGCAGCCCATCTGATTTGCACTCTCCTCTAAGTACTCTCTAGCCTACTTTCTCCTGTTCTAGCCTAGGACCTTGCTGATTTTTTTTTTCTTGAGGCACACATAAACTCTGTTTGCCACATGATCCCAGCTGACCTTTTCAGTGAAGACTAAAGCCAAAAAAACATTAAAGCACACTGGGCTCCCCTAGGTCACCTATTCAGAGTTTCTCCCCTCTGTCACAGAGCAGACTAACACTGTCCTTGATCTTCCACTGGCTAATAATGTGCTAATAGTTTGTTATCATTGATGGCCCTTGTTAACTGTATCTCTACCACAGCTACTCTTATTTTATATTTTATCAGAACATAAACCTTTTCTCCTCTGCCACATATTCTGCTTTCTCCATCCATTCCTTCATTCTGTGTAATTAAAAAATCCCAAACACTGTTATATTGATATACAGAAGGAGATGTACTTCTTGAATGCACCAAAACATTCAAGTCTGTCTGAAAAATGTCCTGATGTTATGAATTTTTCAGTATTAGCAGGAATAGAGGTGCTATATAAACAATGCTTTAACCATTTATTGATTGGTGCTTTAACAACATCTGACTCTGCTAAAATCACAACCAGATGTCTAGAAACTGATTGTTTTATTTAAACTCGATGTTGCACCACTGCTAATATCAGAGACTTGAGTTTAGGGATAAAAATTGGTGCTGACAAACAAATTCAGAGGAAAGGAAATAATATCAAAATTAAACATATCTCAGCACTGGACTTTTGGCATGCTTCTCAGTACAGCTACTGAGAGGTGGGTATAACAGAAGCAGCTCCCTCAGGGTCTGGCAACAGTGAGGGCACCATCTGGGTTCTGTGGTCTCAGAAAGTGCAAGGGGAAGGGGAGGGAGAACTCAGGAAGGGGGATGAGAGGGAAATACTACGAAGGCAGATGACTGCCATGGCAAGTGAGAATAAGAGGGGGAGAACAAATGTTTTGCTTCCTTTGGGAAGAATTCCTGGTATCTCTGTCCTTCAAATGTGAAATTCATTACTTAAATCCCATAGTTTCTTTGTTGCTTTTTTTACCTTCTCCAACTTGCATCTGAAAGTAAACAACAAGCAAATGAGCACTTATTAAAGGTTACCCTTTTAAATCTTATTTAAATCTTTTGGCTGAGCTATTTCTAAAATAAGGGTCCACACCTGGCCCTCACTGCAGTGAAACTCTATGGGCAGGGATTACTCACATGAGTAAGAATCACAAATGTATTTCCTAATAGACTTGCAGAGAGAAAAAAAAACTGGGTCCATTTTTCTGCATGTTTCATGGATGCAATTTGAAACAATGAAAAAAAGGCTTCAAAAACGATCTTATTTCTGTTTATCTCAAGTTGGAAAGAAAACAAATTAATAATTTGCAAAGCAACAAGAATTCAACCTTGAAATGCCTCTGGTCATCAATTGTTGCAAGAAAGGAAAAACAAAATGCAAAAGGAACATGGGGATTACATTTAAAAATCAAGAAAAGAACAGCTTCTGTACAGAAGGAATGTTTGCTTTATACTCTGCACAGATGCTGTACAAGCAAAATTCTCAGTATATTAATATAAACTGTCTGAAAAAATTCGACCCGATTCCATAAGACCAGCAAAAACAAAACAAAGGGAAGCATGACGTTTATGGTTTTTTTTTCTCTAGCACAACCGTGCAAGCTGAGCTGTGAAACTGTGATGGAAATATTAGAGCTGTTGTGCCTGAAAAAACGCAGTGATCATTTCATTCTTCCTGTCTTTTAATGCTCCAGGGTTTTGGAGACGAATAGGAGCAATAAGTTCACTTTGCAGAATTAATGCTGTAATTCTTTATCATAAGAGCAGAGCATTACCTCAATCTGATTTTTCTACAAAATGGTTCAAAGTCTATTTTTAATGATGGCCCTAATTTGTTAACACCTTTTAAATTATTAATCCCCTTTATATTCAAGTAGTTATTGCATGTCATAACAATGTATCTATGCAGGGAAATTTAATAGTATTTTCTGCATGTCAAGAAAAGGCTTGTTCTGCAAAATGCTATTAAAACTGATAATGAGCTAAATATTTGCCATAGCAAACACTGAAATTACTATATCAATCAACTTTGGGTTCTCTTATTCAATAAACAAAATTTAACCTATTAACTTTGCCTAATTTTAGGCAGGAAAAAGCTTGTTTTCAGGCATATCTTGCCCTTGACTTCATATCTTTATCATCTGATAACTACATTTTCCTGGCCAATTAAGCCATTGTTTTGAATCAAATGTAGCAATATAAGCCTTTTATTCTGTCTTGAATGCAACTATATTACTGGATCTTGAATACGATTTTCTCCCAGCAAATTTAGACTACATTTGAAAGCTCACATATATCACAGGAAGATGATAAGCTATGTTCCTGAAGACACCTATCACATTAAAGAAAAAAAAAAAAAAAAGGATTTATGAGGAAGTCAAAGGGTAAAATAAAACCTTATACTGCAAATCTCTTAACTCTTCAGATCTCCCCAGATCAGTTTATGTGGCAGGACGCTCGTGTTAGTATTTTCAGGAAAAACCTCCAAAAAATACAAAACCCTGCACGCACGCATCACCGCTGACAGGCACGCCAAGGAGAGCATCCTCTTTCATGAGCATCTGAAGCATAAATCTGAATGCTGATTGAATATCTAACACCCCATTCAGTGACAAAAAAAAAAGAAGAGGGAGGCTCCATCTCCTGTGCCGGGCACACAGGACCCGGAATGGATGATTACATAAGCTGGGAGCCTCGCCTCGGCAGTGTGTGTGCTGCTGGGTGATGCTGCTGCTCACGCCTAAGAGGCTGCACTCACCCGCTCGCCGCCTCTGTCACAGCAAATTGTTGTGTGATCAAGAGGGATCAAAGCGCACCCTCTAGAGGCTAAACACAACCCCCGGGCCCGCACGGCACCCACGCTGCCCTGCCCGCACCCGGGGGCTCGCTCTGGCCCCACGGCACCTCTTGCAAACAAAACGACCGCAGTCAGTCATCAGAAGGCATTAAAAACATCAGCTTTGCCTTGGAGTCTCCATGTGAAATGCTAGAAGGGGAGGAATGCTCTTTTTGCGAGTGCACCCTACGTAGCGTTGCTGTCCAGGACTGTAGGGGGTGGAAATTAATTGAAGAATGAGATTTTTTTGTTACTCCTGCCTACAGTAAGGGTCCTGCCTTGCTCAGGCTGGACTCCATCATGAAGCTCATCACAACTTCAAGGAAACACAGAGGAAGCAAAGCTCAGTCAAAAGACACAGGGTCCCCCAGTTTCATGGGGGAAAGGGCGGATGTAGTAACTTCAATAATCAGAGAGTCACACGATGGTTTGGGTTGGAAGGGACCTTTAAAGGTCATCCAGTCCAATGAGCACGGACTTTTTCAACCAGATCAAGTTGTTCAGAGGCCCATGCAACCTGACCTTGGATGTTTCTAGGGATAGGGCATCCACCACCCCTCCGGGCAACCTGCCCCAGAGTTTCACCACTTCTATTGTGAAAGCCTTCTTATTTATATCCAGTCTAAATTGATGCTGTTTCTATTTAAAATCATTGTCACTCATCACAGCAGGTCCTGCTAAACAGTTTGTCCCCGCCTTCCTGGGAGGTTCCCTTCAGTGCTGAAAGACTGCAATCAGGTCTCCCAGGAATGCTCTCTTTCCTAGACTGAACAAACCCAGTTCTCTCAGCCCTTCCTCTGGACTCCCTCCAACATGTCCATACCTTCCCTGTGCTGAGGATCCCAGAGCTGAAAGCACTAATCTGTGGTTCTTACTGAAAGACAATTTCTTAGTATAGAATATTTCCAATTAAATGATGGAGAGCCACTGCTGAATGGAAATTAACTGTTCTGTGTAATTTAAGTAAGACAAAGCTACTTAAAAAGGCTCCTGCTCCTGGACATTTTTCTTCAGCTTACAATGAAATTATTGCTTCTTTTCTCATATTTCACATCCTGCTAAATAAAGCACCTGTGTGAAAAGAATACCAATTTCATTTAATTAGGGGCAAGAACAGTATTAAGCTATTTTCCCTATATAAATTACTCCAAGAGTTGACCTCAAAGCACCAAAATTCCCCTCAGAACAATACTGTCATGTTAAATCTCTTACACTTTGCTCTCCAACACAGAACTCTGGTCATTAAGGAACAATTTTCTATTAAAGATCTTACTTTTCATAATGATGAATAGAAACTGTGATTTTTCAAAAGGATACCATGGATTGGTTGTAAGTACATGTTAAATTGTTTCATGGTTTTCTCTGGTCATCAAGATAGACCAAGTTTTTACCTAAAAAGTTTGCAGTTCCTCATATATATAATGGCATTGATGTAAACAAGACTGAGCTTGTGTCAGGGATTTGTGTGTAAATGCAGTTAAATGATAACAGCAATTATCCCCCTAGTGAGCATAATAAAGCCATGAAATTCTGAATTACCTTAAGGTTAAATTGAAAAGAATCCCCCATTTACAGAGAGATTGCTGTTGAAGGTTCAGAAACACTCTCAGTTCCCTTGTAGTGACATGCAATACATAAAAAATTACCATTAGTGGCTGCAGTTTCAGTTAAAACTGATTTAAGGAAGGCGCTTTGTACTATCAAGTATTTCTGCTTACAGTGCTGCTCAGATGACAGGAAAACGAGGATAAAGAGTGACTTTGCAACAGGGGAGTGTTGCTCACTTCTGTCTCACACTGTGCCAATACAGAGAAGCTCACACTGGAGTTACACCATGCAGAGATGTGGTGTGTTACATGTATTTCATGAGGCCAGGAGGTACAGGGTAGAGCACTCCACCAAAATCAGCCAGTGGGGACAACTTCGGAATAAGGAAAGAGCTGTGAAGAGCCAGGATTAATAAAATTAATAAAAAAATTGAATTTACTGTGGAGTGTGTCTGTGAATAATCCCTTTAAAAATCAAAACTATTATTTCAAATATTAAATAAACAATAAAGTTTCAGCTAACTCCTGCAGCAACCAAACTTATTAGCTGCAGACATGTCAGAATCACAATTAAAACAACACTGATGGAGGAAAGCTTTTTTCATCTGTTTCCAGGAAAACAAGGTAAGAGGTGCTGTAAGAGCACAATCCTTCAGTCTTCTAAGTAATGATTACTTCAAAAGCTCTTAAGCCCTTGCTTTACCCATTGAAACTGAGATTCTCAGGCACATAGGAAACCTCTAGTAAAATGAAATGCAACAGACTCCTTAATATCTAGACCACAAAGTTCTGTGTACACAGTATTCACAAGGTCAGGGGAAAAAAATGTTTTCCCCTTAACTGAAACTGTTTATGTCAGACATGAGCAGGTCCCACACATGCATCCTCAGAGACAAATACTTGAAAATGTTTACAGATAGAGAGGCACTGGAGACTCAATTGTTATGAAAACTTGAACAAGAAGCTCGAGTTTATGGAAATCAATAATGGAGAACATATTTCATTTTAAGTCTGACAATTTTCTTTTTTTTTTCTATTAAGAACACACGTCCCCAAACACAATATAACAACCAAACCAGTGTGTGCCTCTGCAGTGCACAGTGTACGTGTAAGTAGGGGAGAGAAACATCCTTTTTCTCCAGAGAAGCTCCATTAATCAATCTGGAGATTTCAGAGCACCGTGAGACAACTGAAATTGGTAGAAGAAAATCAAACACACCTCTATTTCACAGGGAGTGAAAGAATGTATGGAAGATCAGCTCACTGCCTGGCCATAACTATTTCCACAGGATACACTTTCTGCTCAGCTATGATGAAGTCATTTTTCTGAAGCAGAGTCTCCTTGAGCAGAATGTTTGCTGGATGCAATTTGAGTGGGTTTTATTGATCATTTGATCTAGTTGAAGATTGATGCTTTTTGTACTCTCTTCCCTTAGTTATAACTTCTGCAAAAGACAAACACAGCCTCAGATTTTCTTTTCCATGAATGAGTCTTAAGCAAACAAGAGCCTTGCCAGCTTCTAACTTAGGTTGAAGCATCTCTGTAGGAAACTTTCACTAATGAAGGCAGCTATTGTTAGATCTTAGTTAGGGTAGAAAAAAGGAGCAACATTTAGAGATGAATTTGAGTTGAGAGAAGCAAGGAGCTACAGTAGATAGTTATAAAATAGATTTCAAGATGAGAAAAAGCCCCAAACCCTTAATTAAGCTGCTATGGAATGGGAAAAAAAAAGAATTAATGAAAAGGGAGTAAAAGCATTTGACAAGGGCTCAAAAGGTGAGCTATCTGGCTTGTAAACATTTTGATTTTTCATTGCAGAAGACTGGCAAACAGGACTTGGTGTAGCTTTATGAGATTCCAAAGTTGTGAAGGCACACAGTAGTACTGTATTTTATTTTTTGAGGATGGGGATTGAAATAGTAAACTCTGAAACAAGAGAAAAATCAGTCTGGGTGTTTGAAGTATCAAAAAATCTAATCTAGAATGGATAAAGAGTCTGTTTGGTTCTTCTCTTTGTGTTTATAGAAAAAAAATCCTCAATCATAAATAAGGATCTAAAGCATTTTATTTAAGATCAGTTGCATCTCTAGGAAGAGTTGAAGTACGAGTGGATTAACTCGGTAAAATGAATGGAGAAATCTGCTTCCTTGCTTCAGAAACTTATGTAAGGAGAAGAGTCCTGAATTATGCACGAGACTTTGAATAACAAAGCTTCACAGCACTTAGGGAGACCATTTAAGAACGCGTAGCAACCCTTCCCCCTGCACTGGTTTATTTCTTGGGCGTGAAGCCCTGGTTCTTCCTGCCCTTTTGGAGTGGATACCAACCTACTGTGCTCAGCTGAGTGATACAGAATAGTGTCCTACTGGACACTGTAACTGGAAAATAAACAAAAAGGAAAACAGGACCGTGGCATCTGCTCTCTACCTCCTTCTATCAGTCGTGCTCGTAACGAGGAATTACGTTCCATCATGCATAATTTATACTTAGACTAAGTAATCCTTATAACCATCCTCTCTTCAGAAATCACTAGGAAATTTTCTTCTGAACACTAGTATGTGCCAGATAATTCCTGTCTCTGAGTTTACTGCAAACATGGAAGGGATGAATTTGAAGAACAGACACAGAGTTTAAATTACAGACAACTTTAGACAAATGAAAAACTTCCTGGTTTATTCCTTTTTTCTGCATAAATTTATCTTTTAGAACAGATTGTCTGTGGATGCTGTGGAAAACCATTTGCCAGTTTTTTCCAATCTGAAACAGACAAGACAAACTTCTCTTGGAAATTACAAAAATACTTTAAATTACTGCTCCTGTATAGGGGCTGGAGAAGAAGATTTCCTGAAGTCCTTTCCACTACAATTTTTCTGTGATCCTATGCTTATTGTCCTGGCTCATTAAATTCCACAGTTCTGGAAAAGACTGGAGATGATTCTGCCAAGGTGATTTGGGCATCTTCAAATTAACCCCACAGGCTTTGGCACTGAGAAACACAAAGACTGCCAACTGCTCTCTGCTTTTTCCCTAGCCTGCCTCTGATCCTTCTAACTGGCACCTAGTCAAAGTAAGACTGAACTTGTACACTTCTGTGCTGAAAAGAATCACAGTCCCAGAGTTCACAGTGACAAATGTTAGAACCGGATTATTTTAAATAGCAGATTATACCTGTGTGAAAACTAAGTGTTGGTTTGATTGTCCTATCCAATTATCTATAAATAAAGAAAACCTCTGTCTCCATTCAAGTCCTAAGTCTGAGGCACTTGCACCTTCACAAGTGGTGAAGATCCCAAATCTTTCCATGAGAAGACAATTATTTCCCCCTTATTGAGGACAAATCTTTTTCTAACAGTGCCATTAAACATGTATCAAAAGAAGCCCAGGGAGTGTACCCAAAGAAGGTAACTGAGAGGTGCTTTACAATACTGCAAAACAAATTAGAGGGACTAACATTGATGCTATTTTAACTAATAAGCTTAAAATATTATAATATAACTGGAAAGAAGCAACAAAGTAGCAGTTCGTTGTTGTTTGGCTTACAATTTCAAAAGCTGCAAAACAATTGTTGTGTCAGCCTTACTGACTCCACTCAGCTTTCACTCGGATATAGACAGGCTGTTAAATGGTGAGAGCCACAAGCAGTAGGTTAAGCTATTGCACGTACATGAAGTCTGACTCAAGGGTTCAAGGCTCAGCCTGGCAAGATAACAGCATGTTCTACAATTATGCAGATAAGAAGCACTTGAGCAAACAGCACCTGAAGAAATGCCATGCTGAAAATGCCACAGTATCACTACATCAATAGTGATGGCTGCCTCTTTCTGCAAATATCAGATGTCACAGCATGCAATTCATCTGCATCCAAAAATTGTTTTCAAACTTGCACTGCAAGGAATCTTAGTTCCTGAATTGATACTCAATTCTCTCTGAAACTGAAAGGGATGGAGAGATGTCATATCTTGTGTTGGAACCTCCTTCTAGTACTTCCAAAAGACTGACAGTGATGTCTTCAGTCCAACCAAGGAGGAACGTAACAGTGTCCTGCTGTTTTGATTCTGTGGTAACAAAACTGAGATGAAGAAAGAATTTTACTGCAGTTTGCACAGTATTACTTTATGCTGCAGATTGTGCATGGTATTATCGATTCCAGATGGCTCAGGGAACAAGGGATTTAATTTGAAAGAGAAATGTTGCAGGAATCTAAACACAGAACTTAAATATAAGGTTCCAATGATTGAAACATAAGGCCTAGATCACACAAGGTACTATTGTGGACCAAATCGTAAACTCTAAGGTGATGCTTAAAAATCATAGGAAGACCTAAATGAAATTAGAAATAGCCTGAGTAAATGTAGCCTATAAAACTAAAAATAAGTAATAATCAAGCAGCTGTAAATATGAGATGTATTGCTGTATGCCTACAATGATGTGAGTATTTATGTATTTTGTAGGTATAACTGAAGAACAGGGCTCAAAATCCCTTAAAAATCTATACACCTGGGTGCAAACTCTCTAGATCTCTTATTCAAATGAGGAAAAAAGACCCACTCTGAAAATAAACTCTTATTTTCACTTCAAGGCAAGGTTAAAATAGATCCATTGCTGACTTCATCCATTTGCCAATTGCTGACAGCTGTCAATACAGGGGATTTGATTTCTTTATCCAAGCAACAAACATTACATTTGTATCTTCAGAGAAAGATCTTGACTGTGAGCTGCAGTTTCACTGCCCCAACTCAATTACTGCATTCTTGAACTGCAATGTATTCATTTGTGGGCAGTGGGGCAGCCAGTGGGAGGGTATTGATTGGAGTATAATGTCATGTGTAGCAGCGAGAGTAAGATGAAAAGTGTTTTCTGCTTAATGGGTTGGTATTAAGTAGGTGGGAATGGCTTCTAATTAGCCAACAATTGCTGTGTTTCTCAGTTTCCCTCCCTTCCCTCCTCCTGTCGGTCACCAGCTGCCAATCTCTCTCTCCTTTTCCTTTTTTGTGTGGAGTTCATTGCTCACTGCAGTGAAAGCCTTTGTTTAAAAAAGAGGGCTCCCAGGGTCTCATCTGCCAGGGTACAGCTTGCTGCCTGCGATGAGTAGCAACTGTCAGTTTATTTTATCTCAACCTTTTCATCATTCTGCTGAAACTGGTCGAGGGAAACCACCTGAGAGACCTGAGGATTCAGTACCTACAAGTCATTAGCCAGGACTGCTCAGTCTCTCCCCACACAGCAAGTCAACTGAACACTGCTTAAAATATAGTCCACTTTAACCCCATATTTTCCTACGAGGTATTAGGACTCCTCCTGCATCTTCCACAATTTAGTTGCATGATCATTCCTTAAATATACTACAACTATCATTAGGGCTGTAACATATTTTTCAGCTTTTCCCAGCAAAAATATTCTTTAGAAATACAAAAGAAAACACACTAAAATCCAGTTATTAGAATAGCCTGTCAGAACCTCCTTATTTAGGTTCTGTTCTCCAGCATGAATATCATACCTAGCAACTCCCCCAATTATTTAAACCTCTGCTTGTCTTGAAGTTTTTGATAATGCAGTTCAAAGGGGCAAAATCTACTTATAGTTACAGTTGTGCTACCCTCCTCAATACAGTAAGATTTTATGGGCATTAAAAAAAAGGAGTATTTGGGCCACAATTTTTAACATATATGCAACATTCTCCTCTCTTTGCCATACAGTTTCTCTCTCTGTATATACACACACATATGTTCATGCATTCCACATGCACACCCATATTCCAAATGGCTCATGGACTGCAGTGCAATCATTAAGAACTTATCCAAGTATGTGAGAAAAAGAAATATTTTATTTTGAACTAAAACAAAACTAAGTGTGTCTAAATCAAATTCTGTGTCATTAGTCTGAGCTATCTGTTTTTGGTAACCACAGTTAACTTGTTGCAGTCATTACTGACACTTTTAATACAGCAACTGAAGTATTATTTTTCCTTGTATGAACAATGAGCCTTTTCAAGATCTATAAGAGATGGCAAGAACAGAAATCCAGTTATCCTTCAGCGTGTCAGCTGATTTCTTAATGTTTGAAATCGTCAATGCTTCATCTCAATTCTCTTCCTACTGCAGCATAAGTGTGCATACTTGTACAAATATCAACAAAATGAAATTTAATTTGATTTAATAGTGTTCTCAGAACCGAACTAAAGGTACCAGTGAGAACAAACTCATTCTTGGAGAACGACACATTTCAAGGCACTGTTTGGCAGATTGAAAGGTTCTGGAGTCATGGAACTTGGCTCTGTAACACCCTCAAGTGATGTTTTCCAGCAGGAGCCTGAAGTGTGAGGTAAACAGAGGCTGCAAGTGCTGCACCCAGGATAAGAAGTCAGTGGATACTGTGCAGCACACGCCCCTCTCCCCCTCCTGGTTCCTAAAAACTGGTTTTCCTTGACATCTCGGGTACGGTCTGAACTCCTATTTGGCAAATTCCCTGAGCTGAGCATGATTACTCCAGAGCACAGGCATCCTCAATTTTTCAGCTTCTGCTTTCTATCAGCAATGAGTGAAATCCACGGTGCTAACAGATGCCCAGTTGGGATGCACAGACACAGACAGGCAGCTCCGTGTCTCTGTTCGTGCGACCTATAAACACCAGGCAGTGAAATCCACCTTCACAGGAAAGGCAGGGCTTGAGTGTTGGCTTTCATAGAAATTGGCATTAGCAAATGAATAAACATAAGGTTTACTTATGAGGGGTGTTGGGCACTCGCAGCTCCCATTTCAAAAACTGCTGTGGAAGATTAATTCCCCACAGGAGCTGACACCAGCTACATTATGTTTGACTAATATCTGTAGCAGCTCAACATCCCCAAAATTAAAAAAGTATGCCAGAATTTTAAGAAAAAGGAACTATATTAAATCACTGTAGCAAACATAGGAAAAAAAAAACCAAACCAAAACCAACCCCAAAACCCCCTTAGAATGCGAACAATTTCAAATCACCCTCTCTGTATCAATTACTATATTGGATATTTATTAATGTCAATATTGCAGGATAGTAGCCCCTGTTCAAAATTATGCACCTGTATGACACACTATGAAAAATACTGCATAATTGCTTGGCTCTATGGCAAGATCTGTATGAGGCCTTCCATGGGAATATTATAGATAATATTGAATGCTTAACTGAGTGAGTAGGAGCAAGCAGATGAGCCTGGAGGCATGGTCATCTACTTAAGCATGCATTTGGATCTTCAAGCTAATTAATCACCCAGTTGTGTATTTAAACTTAGTCAATCCATTCCCACAGGTGATTAAGATCTATTTAAAGGCCAGTTTGATACTTCACAATTTTCTATTAACCAACTTGTCAAGATACTCAATAGGAAGTGTAATTCTTTCCACTTCATTCTCTGATCCCAATGTAATAAAAACACAGAGCATGAAGAACAGTGTGGAAACAGTAGGAAAACACTGGAAAAACTCTCAAAACCCTCATATTGGTTCTACTACAAACACAAAAGATATACCTAAGAAGATGAAAGTTGAGATGCCAGCTACTGGGTATAGAAGTAAATGACTTACACTCCTTAAACATTGGCATAAACATGCACAAAATTGGAATTCAGAGTGAAGGTGTGGGGCCAAAAAAAAGAGAAAGAATAATTTGCAGTATAGAAGTGAAGAAAAGGTGAGAAAACACAAGAGAACAGACAAGGAATGAAGAGAAACAAAAAAATAATAAATGTTTCAAAAACAGTTCAAAAAATCACAAAGCATCTCTGGTGATTACAGGAAAGAATAAAGAGAGGTGGATTTTTGGGCAAAAGAAATATGGTCTCATAAATACATAAAATTGTGGAAGAACAACACTTTTCAAAATAGATTTGCTTATTCTAAATGTAAATCATTTAAATCTTGACTATCTTCAAACCACGAAATCTTAATAAAAACAGCAATTTGTTACTTATGAGAGGAACATAAAAGGATGTATCTAGGCAGGGAAAAGGATCTCAGAAAAAAATTTCTCAAGGATGCAGGAAAAAAAGCTGGTCTGTGAAACCCAGGAGAAAGAAGGTGTTTGATACACTGCCTGTGACTCCTGAGATGACCTAAGGGTTCTGTTACAGAACATATGCACTGAACACAGTTTCTTTGTCTTGGCTTTGATTTTCTGTGTCCAAAGATTGTTGGGGAGCTTTGGGTAAGGAAGGGTTTGCAGCAGAGAGCTGTTTTCATGTTGGCCTGAGGTCTAGACTGGTTGGCATGTCTGCAGACAGCACCAATAAAAGATTCTTTACCAAGTCTAAATGACAACAACCATCTCAATATTAAACAAACCCACAAAAGTCTGATCTCTGGCTCTTTATGAGGATCCATTCTCCCTCCTGAGCATAAACCCACTAGATACACCTCTGCTTGTGTATGCAGCAGGGGAAAGGAAAGGATGGGCATGTGGGGAGGCCCCAGGGCCACTTCACAAGTTTTCCAACTGGCTGTTCCTACTTTGGCCCTGCCACCATCAGGGCCCTGCCAGAGCACAACTCCTGCCAGCTGTTTGCTTTTGTGACTCTTCTCTTCATCAATGCTGCAGTCAAACCTAAAATTTCTAGGTGCCCCAAATCAAGGATTTCTCCAGCAGTAGCTTAACATGGCTGGGCAAGAGATTCGATTTCTTTTGCACCATTCTATAAAATCAAGCAGGACTAAACTTCTGCCCTGAGAATTTTCACTTTTTAAATTGGAAAGGCTCTGCTTATGCAGAAGCACTGACAATGCAGTGCACAAAACTATGCTAGTTCAGTGCATAAAGCTACACTAAAGGGTCTGACAATATACTGCAGTTTGAACATCGCTTCCAACTTTTTTTTTCCACAAGAAAGAACAATTCACCTTATTTAGGAAACCATTTTCTGCTGATCTAGGGAGCTTGTCTGAGAAAACACAGCTGGATGCCAACAATATTTAGCACAGGATGTGTCTAAAGGATACGTGTGGCAAGACTTAGATGGTTCCATACGAAACATCAGATGGCAAAAAGCCTAGATAAAATCCAAATTCTGCTCTGGGTAAAATGTTTTTATATAACTATTGATGACAAGAACATTCACAATCACATTCAGGGAGACAGTGATTTTTTTTTTGAACCTCTAACGCCACTTAGTCATAAAAAACCTGCCAGCTCTGGGCAAGGATTATGAGGAAACTTCTAACACATTGATCCATGGTTAAACATGAAAATTTTCCATGAGCCTTCCCCTTAAATATGGTACAGGCAACCCACACACCTGACCTAGATCTGATCCTGTCTAGCCATTCCCAGTTATTTACATCGGTATTTAAAAGAATTCTCAGTAAAACCCCCTGAATATTGCATTTGTACAAAGCATGAGAACACTGAATATCAGCACTCCCCTCTTTTCAGACAAACTTCAGCCATCAACAGAAAATAGAACAAGCTACTGCACTCCTGGAAAACTGACACAGATGTTCATACCATGTTCTCAGGCTCTTCACTGAGAATCTGGTGCATCCTGGCCACTGACCACAACGTGCTGAAAAACCTCCCTGTCACCCCCAGTTCCTCTCTTCACACTTGATAGTTTCTGTAGTCCAAGCAGCAACCACT
The DNA here is from genome assembly GCA_017589585.1 of Phylloscopus whistleri. Classification (NCBI taxonomy): domain Eukaryota; kingdom Metazoa; phylum Chordata; class Aves; order Passeriformes; family Phylloscopidae; genus Phylloscopus; species Phylloscopus whistleri. Next base: position 87,000 of record JADMLD010000235.1, read on the forward strand.
TGCTCACTTGCTAAAAATATCAGTGTATCTTTAAGCACACTTAACACATACTTAAAAAAACAAATCCCAACCAATAATAAATAACATCTATGAACCACACAAGCTGATTTTCTGAAACACACCTATCCCATGCCCTCAACATCTATACACAAGCAGAGTCTATTTCAACACTTAGTTAAGACAGCATTAAGATTTATTAAGACTATTTTAAGAGTGTATCTAACATTAAATAAAAATGAGTGATATTTTTAAAAGCTAAAGGTGAGACAAGACAAAATTTAGAAAGTGATGAGTGCTAGGTGATGTGAATAAAGAAGAGGAAGCACAAGTTTACCAAATTTTAAAGAAAAAAAGACAGAATCACCTCAGCTTTTTGTTTTCCTAATAATTTTCCTAAATGCATATATATCAGAATTTTTAGCCACTGTATTTTTCCAAAAGGGATAAAATTATTCTGTTTGAGAAACCCCAGAAAATGGTGCAGAAACCATCCTGTGAATTTCAGTAGGGGGCTGAAGCATTTAAACTACTATTAAGAAGTGAGCCTTTGTGTCTCTGGGGGAGAGCCTTGGAGTCTCTACTTGCTCACAACACCTCCTTTATGTAATTTGAAGTCATAGTTCTTATTTACCAGTGTGAACAACAATGCTTATAATTATATACACACTATATATAGTGAACAATAGTGTGTATAATTCCCTTGCTTCATATTCAGCTGCATTTTCTGAGAAACACCAAAATCTGTCTCTAAAATCCTTTCAGTTTCTTCCTATCTCCAGACTAGCACACAGTGCACAGACTGCTGAAAGGGAGGAGGTAACATTAGAAGTTTTCCTGGAATAAGTGTAATTTAGACAAAATTAAGACAGTAAGAAAAAAAAAAGCAGTTTATCACATTATGAAGCAGCCTGTTCTGCTGTTGGACACGATTACCAAAATAGCCCATAAATTACACAGCTCTGGTAAGTTACAGTAGAGAAATATTAACTGAATTCGTTTAGCATAATTCTTGATCTCATATCTCTATTCTGATTCTCCCAACCTTTATGGATAATTCTTTTATTAATGAATGACAAAGTTACACACACCTTCAATCTAAAATGCACCTCGTCAGATCACTGTTTTCCAAAACATTAGAAATTTTTTTGCTAGCCACATCTTTTACAGAAAAATGACTGCAAAACATCTTAAAGAGCTTTCAAAAATGTGAATCAGTAGGATGAAAATGTAATTTTTTTACACAACACAATGTACCATTCCTTAAATCCACAACAGGAGTCTGGAGAAAGAATATTGAGGGACTACATATTTGGGAGCAAGAACAAAAGCTCATTGGATTGTATTTTCCAAGCTATAGGTTTAGCTGGTGCATGCCTTTTAAATTAATATTGAAGGCTGCTCAAGTGTGGAATACTAGAAATAGTCCTGATCATGCTGAAGTTGATGGTACCAGATAATTCCTTTGATCATAAGACTTCAGAATTGATGACAATATGCAGTATTTAAAGCTATCATAAAAAACCCCCACCTCCTACAAAAGAAACATAGGAAATCTATGGTAAAATGTGTAAATTTTGCCAAGTTCTCCAAAATCAAGGAATGCAAATTCCAATTTTGTTGTCAAAAGCACATACTATTGCTCAAGAAAACCACTGAAGACTTTGTAGGATAAGGAAAACAATGCATTTTAAGTCTACTCCTAAAACTGTTCAGATGATTTCAAGCATTCAATGGATCCTGCTGAGGCACAGCCCTGCCAGATGCAAAAACCTGAACTCAGAGTTGCCAGACTCACAGAAAACAATTTCTGGTCAGCATTTCATGTAATCAACATGCAAAATCTGTTTCAAAAATTTCCTGCCTTCAGCACCTTTAATTATTCTTCTTTCCTCTAGAAGACAGCAAGTCAGGTGATTATTTATTGAAAGACCTGTGAAATGTTTTCTCATCAGACAATGTTAGGGTGTAGGCTCCTTTTTAGGATTTTATGTGGAGTCACAATCCTTTTTGCCTACTGATTCTGCTGATAATGTTTTTTATCCATTTTACTAAACATAAAAAGAACAATAAAACCATATTTGTTGTTGCAGTGGCATCTCACAACGATATAAATAACTCTCTTGTAAGTGAAGTCAGGTGACTGAGTCAAAGGCAGCAGATAGAAACACATTCTCCTTTGCATTTTTAAACATTATTTTCTGACAATCCCATCTCTTTAGTCCATGACAACTCCAGTCAAAACATCTATTTTATTAATAAATGTTGAGGTAAATGGAGTAATTAATGGTTCTTCCTGCCTGGTTATTGAAATGATTGATTTAGAAAATAAGTCTTGGTTGAAAGACATAAGGTAATATGGCAGTACTTGAATTTAAATGTAATTGTTCCTCCACTAGCTTAAGTATTTCTTTTGCCTAAGAATACAGCAACTACTCTTATTTTTTTGACATAGAAAAATTTTTCAGTCAGAAGAGTTAGAAATAAAACTTACTGTCTTTTCTTCTCCCTTTCATTAAATTTCCCTGTGGATTAACAACTACCATTGTATCTTGTCTTTCTCTGTTCTATCCTCAAAAAGACTGAGAAAAATCTAGTAGATTATCAACACTGAGCTGTTCGAAAGAGCTAGAAATACTGCTCTATTATCACAGCAGGAATTTCCTAAGTGATGAGTTCATCATAGGATGCACAGACATTCTCCTGGAAGGTAGAATAAAAGCTGTACCTGAAACTCAAAGCCAGCAAATCCTAATCTTGAACTGGTGCCAGGTCATGTTTTGCCAGACAAAGATATTAAAAATGTAATGCCAGTACTAACGAGAGATTTGGCACACGAAACATGAGGAATGTTACAGATTGTGCTGACAGTGTGACACTATGTTTTCCTGGATGTAATCTGGGTATCATGAGAGTAAGCTTGGAGCACTAATGAGAAGAATGATATTGAACTGGAAGAGCTGCTAAATATGCAGTAGCCACAGGGTTCCTGGAGTGAACTGGAACTGAAATGAAAACTGCAATACTGAAAGTAACAGAGGGTAAACTAGGCAGAAATACAGAAGGAAGAGAATCTCAGCAGGCAAAACTTGTTTGTGGTACCACGCTTGCCAGGACATAAAGGGCTTTTCTAATCATACTCTGTTTATCCCTGAAGTATTGTTAAAGAGGAGCAGGATTCTCGAGCTTAAAGGGGCACATATCATTTCAGGATATAAATGAGTTTCACAACTGACTGGAAAAAGCCATGTATAAAAGTTGAAAACCCCTTTAGGTGCAAGAACTAAAATTCATATTGGAGATACAAAGTTCATTCTATGTCTTTGAGGTTCCTGTGGTTTTTTTTTGCTGTTGCCATTGTTGATTTTTGTTTGCCTCCCATTTGCATCAGCTACAGTTAGTGATCCTTATATGAAACGTATAAAATTATTTTATGAATTCGTTTTTTGACCATCTCTGTTGGAATTCTTGGCATTTGCACTACAGGTCTCGACAGGAGACATGCACCCAAATAACTCTGGCAGTCAACAAAATCTGTCAGTGTGCTAGATATTCACGTATTAAGGCACAAATCACAAATATAAATATGTATAGCCATTGAAGAAGTGTCACCATCACTAGAACGTTAAACAGAATGCTAGCTGATTTATCTCTTCAGCCTCCAAATGAATGCCCTTGTTCCATAATTCTCAGTAGCTCCCAGTGTTGCCTCTGGTATCCTGGCTCCTGTTAAACTGCTAATATCTTCAATTACCACTTATTTCATATACAAAATTCACCACTGAAGTTATACTTAATTTTCCACTTCTATGAAAGGGTGAGATACACAAGAAAGCAGCAGCTAGGCAGTTCTTTGTCTTTAGGAGTAGGATAATTGAGGGAATAACAAAGTAACCCTGAAGCTCCATATTGTGACTGCCCCAGTTGTCATTTATTTCCGCTGTACTCCAGATTCACACTCTTCACAGGAATGCAGAACAGGAAGTTTTAAGGTAGAGTAGACTTTTACCTCCCCCTTCCTCAGTACAACACAGTCTACTACTATCAGTACTTGGAGATAATGCATAATTCAGTTTGTTTTGTATTAATGTATTGTGGGAAAAAGAGCAAAGGAAATTTAACCCATGAAGAAAGAGGTCTACTCCACACAAAGTCTTCTGCTCTTTCTGAGATAACGAAAAATTGTAAAGAAAGCAGACTTGCTTTTATTTTTTCCCTTTCTCTCTAATGTCAAGTACAAGGCTTCCAAAAATAAAGCAGCGTGTTTTTCTGGATTCAGAACTATGTCAAGCAGAAATTACTTCTCACTTTTAGTACGAGGGATCTTATTTTTGGATTCACTTGAAAAGTGTACTGCGAATGGAGATTATCATTATTTTCCTTAAAGATGAAAACAATTCTGTTTTGACTCAAACATGTAACTGCCACAAAATAAGTTACCCTCCAAGCAACTACTACTATCCATTTCTCCCTGTTATATTTATTGTATTTTAACTTGTTCAATTCCACCTCTTAAACAAGCCCACAAAGGAGCCGAGCCCAACCTCCGCTCCGTACGAGGATTAAACCCGGGAAATAATTTAATAAAGCTCTACAAGAAAAATGACTTAGGTGTTGAGGACAATGCAGCACTAATGTGTTTCATAAGCACTGCCTTACCGGCTGGAAGAGGGTCAGTGCACATGTCACTTCTGCTTTGCTTCCATGCCAGCAGGCACTGCAGGCTGGGAGTGAGGGGTTCCGCCGCTGCCGCTACGTGGCTGTTGAACGCCACCATCAGCTGATGAGCCTTGGCGATGCCACAGTAACTCTCTGTCTCAGCCACCAAGGGCAAATCGTTCAAAGATTTTGCTGCCTCAGAGGCCTGGCTGAAATGTGCCAGAGCTTCGTTATAGTTCCCCTGGTAAAGAAAAGAAAACAATATTAAGAACTACTTGTAGTCACCTGTGTTTTACCTTGACATTGGAGCCTGCTCCTCTGATGCCTCAGAGATGTGGCAGGCGACAGAATGACTCATGGCAGGGCATTAGGCAAACCACTCTCCCTTGCTGTTTTCTAACCTCTGAAATCCAGATGACACTGCTCATATCTTTGAACTGAATAGTTTTTTTGGTTACCTCTGTAGCATTTTGAGCATATAAATCCAAGTATATCAGTGCTAAGAAAGATTGCAGCCAGGCTGTTTAGAAATTATTGCTATTGTTTCATTGCATTCAACATATCTGTGGGAAGAAGGGTCCTAATTTATGGTGGTAATAAAACTAAAAAAATAAATCCTAAAAATGGAAAAAAAGGGGATAAGGAAGTGATAGACTTAAAGCACAGAAAAGAACAGAAATTAAAACTTACTCATTTATGGGGGAAGAAAGGGGTATACAAAACTCCAGGGATATTCTTAATCACAAAAAGAGAAACTGTAGGAAAAAGGCAGCCCAACTGTTGCTGAATAGAAAACTCAAATAATTTATCTCTCTATCCTACCATTGGCATGGAATTCTGCTGCCCTGATGGCAGAAACTTCCTGACTGAAAACATTTTCAGAGCTGTCTTATCCTTTCATTCTCATCTTGATTTAGTAAGATTGAAATTCCCTTCTGCACAGAGCCAGGGAGGAGAGACTCCAACTGGTACCTGTTTCACTTGATACCACTTTTTGGATGAAAATTCCTATAACTGGTAAAATGTGCTTACAATGAAAAAAAGTATAAAAGGAATAATAGAAATTCTGGTAGTCTTTTAGCTTTGTTTAATACAGCAGAAGAGCAGAATTAGGCCTGTGAGGACACAGCAATGAATAAAGAATGATAAGCTGTAATATAATAAAAAGCAGAAACACCTACTTACCATACTCAGGAGAACTATAGCAGGTTAAGTGATGCAATTAGTGAGAGGAATGCAGCCAATCAGACTAAGAAACTTGAAAAAGGTGAAATGAGAAATGACAGAGTGTATCATGCAAACTTCAGTGTACATATTAAGTAAGCAACCTGTTTAACAAACTTGGAGAAATGAGACCTAACGGTCCTGCATAACACAAACCCAGGTATTTTAGGAAACAAGAAACATCTGGGTAAAACAATCATTACTAGAAAGCAAACTGTGTGTACAGCATTAAAAAAAAAAAAAAGTGCTCGTGAGGGAATAGTGAGATGAGAGAACTGGAAAGATACAGCAACAGTATGGACAGAGGAAAGTGAATTTGGTCAAAGTGACTTGTGTTTGGAAGAACAGGAAGAATTATATCCCTGGTTAACTACAGGTCCCCAAGGATAGATCTGGATATAAATAGAGATATCTTTAATTTGATGGACAGTACTACTGCAAATTTTATCACTGGGGGATGTACAGAGTTGAATAAAAAGACCCTAATAATGACTTAACTTAGAGAATACTGGTGATGACAGCTGACACCATCAGGCAGGGATCCAAAAGAGGAAATGTTAATTCACACACAGTTTTGGTAAATATTGCTGATCTTGCAGAAAAAAATAGTACAGAAAACAGGGAATTGCAAACTTCAAGATTTTTTATATATATTTAAACTAAATATTTTATATACATTAATAAGATGAAGTTACTGTACTTGTGCCCTTCTACACCACTGCCCCAGTTCAAGGCAGAAGATTCTGAACTGAGAAAGACAATTTAAAGAATAATCAAATAGAGATTAGTTCTTAAAATACTGGTTCTATTGAATTTATTATTAGCAATGGTGGAAGAAGGAATGAAATACAAAAGTGGTTAAATGGAATTTATTTAATTATTTTTCAGATTTGGAGAAGAATAATTCAGCACAGTGTCAGATCCATTTTACAGTTACTTCATCAAGCTGTCAAAGAACTTAAAACTTCGTTTTCAATGGCAAACTCAGCATTTATATTAAGAACACATGTAAACAGAAAACTCTCAGGCTAATTTACAGATTAGAGAGTAAAAAAAAAAAATCTACTGCTTATGAAATAAAAACAGGACAAACAGGACAGCAATTTCAGTAGTGGGAGTTCTCTACCTCTACCACTACCACAGAGTAAGAGGCACACAGGGTAAAAAAAGGGGCATTTAGGGATACTGTAAGAGAACAGGGGAAAGTACTCTGTTCAATATATTACACACAGAATTTCTGACAAAAAATATGCAACAGAAGTTAAAAAGGGTATTTCTATTTTTATTTTATTCATAGTGAAAGCGTTTTGAGGTTCCATATTACCCAGCATATAGAACAAATTCTTTTTATTACTTTATGTATCTAAATAACTTCGTGTAGCAATTCAGCTCTAAAATAGGTGTTAAAGCACGAATCTTTCACTTTTGCAGCAATGTCTTTAACACACTTGATTTCAAACCCCAAGTGTTACTGCAGTGCAAGCGGAGACAGAAGAGAAAGTCTTTCCGCTGCTAACAGACCTTTGACAAACTACTTGATGCTAGAACCCCTTTTCACAAATTTGGCTGAGAGGATGTAGAGAAGAACTGTAGCTAAGATTATAAATAGCTCATAAGTATGCAATGCAGTATTCATTCATGTACAGTGCAATAAAATTGCATTTGCATGAAATGATGACTCCTTATGGGCATATATGGCCCCAATGGTAATTTGGACACAGATTTTTCACAACACAGATTTTTCACAACACATAAAGTTTGTCCTGATCTGAATTTGGAGGTTTTTATTCATCTGTTTTAGAACAAAATTCTGTGTGTTAAATGTGATGTGAAATGTTCACCTTTCCTAGAAAATTAAGGCACATTTCATTTAGTCATGCAGTGACTTTTCCTTGGGTAAGTCCTGCAAGATGCAACACCTGGATCAAATCCTCCTGTGTCATCTCATAGGCAAAACCAGATTTTACCAAGAAGTACATCAAGTTGTCTGAGATCATTACTACAAACAGTACTTACTATTTCATTGTGAACTTTTCCAAGCAGGACATTTGCATCCACCAGGCTTTGGCTTAGATTAGCACTCTCAGCATCCTTCATAAACACTCCCAAGTACTTCACAGCCTCATTTGATTTTCCCTGACTGAAGCAAAGGACAGGGACAAAATGAAATATTTATTCAGATGACTTCTTCAAATGCTGAAGATCTGCCCCCTTGTTCTGAAACAACTTTGTGATGACTCATCTATGACTGGATTTTATTTCCAAATGGCCTTCAGCACTACCTGTGCTGAGCCCAATGAGACTACTCCACACAGAATGTCTGAGGGCAAAACTGGATCCTTTCAGCAAAACAGAACAAAACTTTCTCTCAGAATATTGTGCCATATTTAAAGACCAAGAATGAAAACACAGGTGGATGATTTAACAGGGCTTTTGGACCTTCCATTATTTTTTTTTCCTACTGAGCTGCTGATAATATTTTAAATTCAGCTGGACCTCACATCCTGACAAAAATGGAGAAGAAGGTATGAAGGTGGTTTTCTCAGTAAGGCTTTCTGTCATTCAGAGCTGCTCTAGAACATGGTGGTGGCAGCAACAGCTCCATAAAAGTGCTGTATCTCAGTTCTGGGGTGACAGCCCTTCCCTGGAACACAATACTGCCCTTTGGCTGGGTGGATCAAAGGTGGCCAGGGTCACACAGGCAAACCTATAAACTGTGGATTGCAGGTGCCACCCCCAAATCCCACTGAGCTCAGAGCAACCTGAGGTCACAGCTGCATCTAACTTGAAAATTGGCTAATGTACTTCGACAATAACAATTTGCAGATTTCTTTTTTTTTTTTTTTTATTTTTAATAAAGCCAGTCATATTAACAATATAAGACCTCAGCAGTGTGATTGCAAGACATAAGACAGACATCTGAGATTGCTTGTGAATAAGGCACGGTGCCCTTTTTCCCTTTAAGGCTGGAGTGTTACTCCAGCTGACCTCAATATTAGCCATGAACTTGAGTCACTAACGTAGAAGTGTAGCATGCTAAATGTCAAGGCACCAAGCAAGACAGAAAATCCAGCCTTAATTAAGAAATTCACAAAAATAGGAGTTTCTGTAAGTGATAAAGAATTGTGATCTATTTTCTCACCCTCTTAAACCACCTTCAAGTTATATTCCTGCAGCAAATGATGGCTTGGCATTTATTTACAATACAGTTTTTATTATAAACTATATTAGGGATATGTGCTTTCAAAATCTGGCAGAACTCTGAATTTCCCTCTTTTATGCTATTGGAGTAATTATAACAGCCTGCCATGAAACAGGAAACACAGGAAAGCTTAGCTGCAAGTTTACAATATTGCAGTGATTATCTGTATGTGCCTGAGAGGGCAAGGCTACTACAAAAGGATGCTAAATCACTGCAAACTAACATTTTTCAAATGCTCAAGTATATGATACTGTAAAGCTTAGTGGTCAATTAGCAGACTTGGATTTACTAAACTTTCCTAATTTAAGTATTTTATTACCATGAGAATATGAAACATACCAGACTGTAAACATTCATCAAATGTCAAAAAGCTTCTAAATTTTAGAATTAGAGGCACATATTTTTTTAACTGTTTTTTTTTTTTCTAAAGAAAAGAAAATCAAATGTTTCCCTACAGAAATAAAGCATATGATTTATATAAGTTAAAGGACAAGGTTAAAGTGTTAGACAAATATTAATTCCGGTTTTTCTAGTTTTCTATATGCAGTGCACAGGTGCAACTTGAAGAGCATATTATATGGTATAATCATTAAATCCATTCAACCAGACCTTTGAGAGTTAAAAACATATATTCTGAGGAAAAGGACTCCTTGGTCCAAGGAATGAGAATGAAACAGTGCAGAATATTTGTGTATCAAGGTGATTCCAGTTTCCAATTGGGAAAACAGGACTGTTAACACCCACATCCCCTGACAACTGTCCAATTATGTATATCACACTTGGCCTACTGTTTGCAGTAGAAGTAATCAATAAAGGATGTGGTTGAGTGAACATAGATTTTGGTTGAACCAATGCATGAAAACTTAATCATTTACTCAGAGTGGAGAAATCAAATAGAGCAGAGATGAAACAGCCACTAAGGGGTTTGTTGATTGTGCCACCAAGTTTGTGGGCTAGAGGCTGAAAGTAATAAAGCAAATGGAATCAGTGACAGGAGAAAATGTAAAAAGGTTTTCTTAATTTCATGAATTAATAGAAATGTTTTGATGTATTTTTGGCCATTTTTTATTTTTCACATCAAAACTTCCACATATAGAAAATATGAAAATTGCTAGGGCATATAAGCTCTTTGAGGAACAGGAATCAATTTGATACATATCAGAAAGACATTTCTCACTGTTAGAACTTCACTTATGCCAGGTAGCAATCGGTTGGTACAGTTTAACAATTTTTCAAAGGAAGTACTTTTAAAAGCACTCCAGCTTGAGATATCTAAAGTGTGCTAGAAGGATTACAGAAACACTTTATCCTGCACGAGACCTGATAACATGATAAACAGGTCTTTCCTACTCAAAGGGCTAATATTTTATAGTTCCTTCAAAAATCTACATGTTATTTTATACAGCCATATACTTTCTATCTCCTTAGACATCACCTTCCTAAATGCATAAAATGCAATTTCCTAAAGATATAGTCATTCATGATCCCACAGAACAGTTATGATGACTTCAGCAGAAGAGATTACACATCTACAGCAACTCATTTTCCAGTTTCATGCTAAAATGCCCTATGAGATTTTTACCCCTATTAGACTTTTATGAAAATATGCACCTTTTATAGGATTGCTCATGTGATGGAATTGGATGTATAAATCATGTGTCCACAAAAAGTCATTACCATGGTGGACACTGGCAGAATAAGTCAAGAACATGATGCTATTATGTCAGATTCTTTTCCCTGGAAAATGACATGACTAAATGCACATGATAAAGATTTTCAGTTTCCCATGGTCTCTGGAAACATCTGCAGCAAAGATTTCACAAAATATTCCAAAGCCATAGACAGGTTCTGAGCCATTCAGGAGGGCTCAGGCACTTTCTCCAACCTGTGGAAAGTGGAAATAAGTGCAAATCTCACAGACATTATAATTGTAATGGATTATTTTTGGGAAACGGTCATCTTCTTGGGAAGATGTTATTCATCAGATTTAAAATTATTTACACAAATCTAGCCTAGATCAGGTAACAATACAAGTAAAGGAAAACTGAACAAGCTGAACATGGGCATTCTGTCACCAGCAGTAACTATTGGTGCATTTATCCAAAATGTTCTGTGTCCAGCTCTGGCAGTGTCCTCAGCACTGATGGATATGGACCTGTTGGAGGGGGTGCAGAGGAGGCCACCAAGATGCTCAGAGGGCTGCAGCACCTCTCCTGTGAAGACAGGCTGAGAGAGCTGGGGTTGTTCAGCCTGGAGAAGTTGCCAGGGAGACCTTACAGTATCTAAGGTGAGCTTATAGTAAAGATGGGGACAAATCATTGAGCAAATGTTGGGCCTGCTGCAACAGGACAAGGGGCAAGGGTGCTAAACTGAAAGAGGGTTGATTTAGGTTAGATGTAAGGAAGAAATGTTTTACAAGAGTGGTAAAACACTGGAACAGGTTTGCCAGAGAGGTGGTTGGAGCCCCATCCCTGGAAATATTCAAGGACAGCCAGGACGGGGCCTTGAACAACTTGATCTGGTTGAAGAGGTCCCTACTCACTGCAGGGGGGTGGACTAGCTGACCTGTAAAGATTCCTTCCAACCCAAACTCTTTTATGATTCTATCATTCTATGATTCATAGGTGCCCAGACTTTTCCCCATATAAGTCTCTCAAACTACTGAAAGTAGCTGAGAACCATCATGATGTTTTACAGGGTTGAACATATCACATACCTGGAGCTCTTCAAAGCAGGTCATATGTAAGGTGTTTAATTTGGTAAATGCTCTCATGGCAAAACTAGCAGATGGGTTTTATAAAAAGTACAACAGACATTTTCCAGAGAAAAGGTTTATGGTTGGGTCTTCACCAAGAAGACCCAATCTATTCCCTAATCTGTTCTTCAATTGATTAAATCCCTGATCCTATACATGAGATTGAACTCTTCCTTCACCTGAATTAATCAGAATATTCCTCTTCTAGGAAAATGCCCTAAATTCTAAACTGAGGAGTCTTACTGCTCTTAGCATCTGCTCCCACTGCTCCTCATCTACTGTTTTCCTTCTTCAAATTGCAGCTGGAAAGCAGTGGGACTGCCCATTCCTGGATAGCTTAAGAATGCTCCCAGAAGGTGTGGAATACAGATTTGAGGCAGAAGGAAATCACTAGCTACTCTGTCTTTAGGTCTGCTTTTAAGAAAAGAATTGCACTGGCATGGTCTTTTCAGAAGAAGGGTTTAGCAAACTGACTTCAGAAAGACCTGACAATCTGCAACTTCTGAGTAAATAAATGCATGTGCCCTCATTCCAGAATGCCTAAATTACAGAAAGGAAATTAATATACATGGTTTACCAGGGATGTTTTCTTGACTATTTTAACCCAGCTTCTACCTAGACTGCTGCTTTTTGAGAATACAAGGAGCTCAGGAATGCTACTGAGAGCTCAGAAAACTTTGTACTCATTGCAAAGCCACTCATTGTAACTAACACCTGGTCTTTTAGCTACTAAATAATTATTGGTTAGGCTTTAAGAGAGTTTTAAAGCTGAGACCTGGTATTTTTTTGAATATCTTTCCCCATGTCCTTGCTCAGAATACATGTAAACATGAATTATGCATCAGAGAGCTGAAGAGGACTGTGGTTGTGGGTGATCCCTGCGTGCTTGGGTAAGGCCAAGAGACAAAGGATCTGACTCAAAGAGGAGAATTTGCTCTGCACACTGAAATATATCAGGTGACAAGTCCCTCTCCATAAAGAGTTGCCAAGCTCTATCATGCATCATATGCACTGAGGTCTTCCAACACAGGATAAATCAAGAATAAACTGCAACCTTCACTTTAATCTCTTTTTTCCCTATCTCATATGATAATTTCATTAGATTACTTTCTGTCAAAATTGTTGGTACCTAAACTAATTCACCTGGAGGAAGAATTTAATGCCAGATGCTGAAACAAAAATATTGAACACAAGCATCATATTTGCAACAAATTTGTACCTAGTTACACATGCACAAACCAGAAATGCCTCCACAGAAGATGTGAGGGCAATAAAGGAAAACTTACAGTTAAGAAAATATTACACTGAGACACCTGTTGAAGCTTGCTACATTCTTCCATGTTTTCTCTCTTTCTTAACCTGGAAAATAGGTCTGTGTTTCTATTTTCCAGTAAGGTAAGGTCCCTCCCCACAAAAAAACCCCAAACCAACAAAATCAAAAATCCAACCAACCAACAAAAAACAAAACGAAACAAAACAAACAAACAAACAAAAAACACAAAAAACCCCCAAAAAACCACAAAAACAAACAAAAATCCCAACACTTAAAAAGCCCTCAAAATGTGGAAGAAAAAGGACAAGTTATAGTTTACAGGCAAAGAAAACCTAGAACCATAATCTTTAAAAAATGTGTAACAGTTTAAAGCAACTTTGGATGAAAGGGTCACTTACTGCAAGAAGGGCACTGCTTAAAATTTAAGCAGTCGGTAATGGGAAGCGACAGACCTCTTAACAATTTAAGTCTTTCACAGCTGAGTGAATCTGCACTGACAGTCAGACAAGGATGTGCTAACCTACCTTGCCAGGATCTTGGCTACAGCTGCATATGCTCTGCCCAGGCCAGCAGAATCACAAAGGGCTGTGAAGATTTCTACAGAGGTCTTCAAAACCTGTGAAACAGGAAGATAAAAACAGTACATCTTTGGAATTTCCCAATGGGAATTTCCACTTTTTTTTTTTTTTTCTCCTCCCAATCTCTCTGTCCAGACAGAACACAAAATTAAAGCTTTCCCACTTCTGCAACTGTTCTCTAATTAGCCATAATGGGACTAGGGTTTTGATCATTATTTATAGTTATTTGAAACTACTCAATAATTACAAATCAAGAAGACATAACTTGCAATTATGGCTCTGTATTTTGGCAATTTGCAAAAGACCTAAGAGGTACACCCTGATTTGTAGTATAAATTACCTTATCCATAATTTAAAAGATTTCAAGAGCCTGTGCTTTTATGAGTTTCTGATAATCAATAACTTAAGATGGTGTCCTTAGCATTTATAACTGTTTTAGAATGATATGCTGAAATACCACTCAGTATTATTTTTCTTTCTTTAATCTGTCACAACTCATCTTAGTACAATTCAGATGCCCCAAAACTGAATAAGTTACAGGTTATACATTTAATCTATGTTGGCTTGGAAGTACTGGTGATAATGCTGCTATTTTTCTGATTAATTATTCACACACATGAAGTTTGTTAACATTAGCTTGGAATCTACTCTATTATTATGAACCCTCCCATAACTGAAGGCTTACAGCTGCTGCATAAAAACATACGATCTTAATTTAACACTGACATCACTTGTATTGCAGAATTTCTCTTTTCATCCATTTTTTTTTTCCAGTGGCGACGACAGGAGAGTGCATATAAAATTAAATCTTATTCTTTCATCCCTCTTCTTTGTTGCTTGACCCAATCTATTACACACATGAGAAAACAGGAAATCTCCAAAGACTCTCTATGGAAATCCTTTTTGCACATTTCCAAGAAAGGAGTAGCGAATGTCATTTACCAGCTCTGAAGGGGGATGGGAGATGCCCAGGGACATATGACAGTATCCTGCATGCCCCAGGATGTCTATTTATACTGAAGTAAAAGATTGGGCATTTTCTACTAAGAGTGCATCCCCTGCCACAGGCAAAGTGCATGGTTCAGGAGAAGACAACCTGTGTGTGCTAATGCTGTGGGTGTCACCACTTCCATTGCTGTTTCCACCACTCAGATTTCCTAGTTCTTGAAGGGGTTTTACTACATGCAGCAGCATCTCTGAACACAGCTCTTACTCTTTAGCTACACAAGCTCTGCGTGCACCAAAAGCAGCATTTATTAATGTGCACTGCCCTATTTATCATCTCTCAAGTACTTTCTTACCAGTAGTGTTCTAATGTTGCATCCTATCCTTGCAGGTCACTGCCAATTGAGTTATCAATGCATTAGGTGTGACAGAAAGAGTACAAAGGCACCTCAGTTAGGAAGTTGTCACATCAGTTCAGAACTCTGCCTAAATTGAATACATACACGATGTTGTCAGTGCCTGCAGTACATCCTTCTAATAACCCAGGATGGTAGCAGAAACCCACAGGTGTTTGAGAAATAATTCTAGGTATTGCATTTAACTCAGGGGACCTACGGCATTTGTTGTAATAATCGTGCCCATATCAGAAAACCTGCTGTTAGAGTGTCAGAAGGTGTCACAAATGTTATGTGCTGGACTGAAATAATTCCTACATTAAACTGGCCTCTACAATATTAAACCTGGACACAGGGCCTGCAGTGATTACTATCTGGCACAGAAAGGTTACTTAGGAACCTAAGGCTTTGGCTACTGTATATTTTTTTTCTATTAAAAATATCAAAAAGCCTGAAAAGTACTGATAAACCCAAGGACAAATCATACACAGCACAGCTGAAGTAAAAAGTTGGTTCATTGCATTGCTGCAACAGCTGTGAGAAAGAAGGAAGTAAATAAATAAAGCCACTCATTCATATTGATGAAAAGTGCTCATTTTGGTCCCAGGTTACTACTGCTCTACACAAATCAGATATTTCATTCTAAATAATGAGGAAATAACATTAATTAAATCATCTTCATGAAAGGGAAGAAATCCTGATAAATTACTGTAGAAAACGTGCTCTTTATGTCTGTATTTCAAATGACCTCAGGTAACATAAAAGGACACAGGGGCTTGATTGAAAGGAGCTGTGTAGTGCCCCTGGATGCCACAACTGCCCAGTACCCATTTATGTGAAAGAAGTGAAGAGGGTTCTCCTCTCCTGAGATATATGCCCAACCTTCAACACCCAGGAAAGAAACATTTCAGGACAGAAAAAGAGGGACAGATAGAACATGCTAAAATGATGGTTAAACATGTAAGCATTACAGGATTTCACCCAGAGTCTCTTGAAAATACAATACATTTTAAATTTTCATTTCAAACAAAAAAAATTATAAAGTTTACATGCTGGAAAATCAAGTGGAATCAACACAATGATGCCTGCCAGAATCTGTAAAAAGCCTAAACCCAACAAATGGGCATGAAAACCTCCCTGAATATTTTTACGGGATAGGAACAACCAATCTACCTAACTGACTTCCTGTGGATACCACATAGGAAAAGACATGAATGTGGCAGAGAGTTTGGAGTGGGCAGGGCTCTGCCAGTCATCTACCACCTCTCTGGGAAGTGGATAAATATTGGGAAAACGTACCATTTGGATTTAATGGATTTTATAGGTTCCCAATGAAAGTTTGCCTTTAGACAGAAGGATAGCCAGAAAATAGTATTTATATATATATATAAACCATTCTGTGCAGGGGAAAAAGACATCCAAAGAAGAGGTGGAATAATTAATAATTAATGCTGAAAACTCTTACACAAATGTGCAGTTTTACTGGATGGGAAAAATTCAGACAACAAAAGAAAAACCATCTTATTAAGGTAAGATGTTTCTGCTGCAGGATTCTATAGCAAATATTGTGTTTGAAAATGTCATCTTGGTGATTTTCTTTGTAATTATTTGTTAATGCATTTATTCATTAATAAAAATATATAGCAATATGTAAATAGATGTTGAATGGGATTATGTAAGACTAGTAATGTATATTAAAACAAACTTGGGTATTACATACATTTAGCTAAATTTCCTTCTCAAAAGTTAGACAAAGTTTCCAGAGATTTAGAGTTACTTAAGGGGTGAAATATCTGGTTTTTCCTTTATATTTTGTTTTGTTTGTTTGTTTTTAGAATTACCCATGTAAAAAGAGTTCTGAGGAAGGAAGCTGTTACAATGGATTTATCTTGATCATGCTAGACTCCATTATAAAATTATAAAATTTCCATATTGTTTCAAAGACAGTTTAATACTCCTAGCAACTAGTGGGAAAAGATTATTGTATATGAGGTTGAACAGATTAGAATAATGTACATTTCTTTCTATCTTTTTATAAAAAATGCAACTTAAGTTTAACAATATAGCAATTACGAAACCCACACTGATTCCGGTCACAGATTAGTTTTTGGATCAATGTGACCAAGCACACTGACTATCTCAAAATTCTTACTTCAGAGGGTCTGTGGAAACAGTAGCTTAAAAAAACCCCCAAATAACATGGAAGTCAAAGTCTAATACAGTGGGTTTCAATCACATTTCCTCCTTCCTGCAGGATGTGGGAAGGCAGAAGTTGAAGGCAGACTTCAACTTTGTCTTCCACATAACAGAGCACAGGAGAGCTCCTGTGGGAGCATCCATTCACAAAATCAACTCTTTCCGTGTCTTTGCAAGTCTGTTGTGTCTACAATCACAGTGTAAAAATAAAGTACTAAACTCTGCTTAAATCCACAAACTAGAGCCTGGTTGTGGTATGGCTCTCACACTAATTCTCTAGCTAGTGGTGAATTTCATATTTACCTCCTTTTCCAAGACAAACATTAGTGAGCTCTCAGGCCCAGATTTACTTCTCAGTTATCTCGGCATTATGCCAGGCTGACCCTCCAGGGCTTATTCCATTAATATAAAACAGATACAGGAGCTCCTCCCCCAAGAACCCCCTCCATCCAGAATCCACCCTTTATTTTTTATTGTTGTCACACCTGTAATGCTTTTGTATGTACACAAAAACACCCCCCATTAGTGTATGCAGGACTCAGACAAAAGCACAAAGGCTCTGATGAACACTCATACATCTGGGGATAATGGACAAAAGAGAAAATATTGAAAGTATGAATTTATGTTGAATAAAGAACATCTATCCAAATCAACACAAGATTAATGCTGCTAGTAGCATTTCACTGTTTTGGTAAAATACATTTCTCTGACAAGCACATGATGAGGTAATGTTGATTTATAATACTGTAACTTAAAACCCCACAAAAACATAGTTCTGCTCTCAGCTTTAGATTTGATATTGTTGCCAAACTTTATTGGAAATACATTTATTTTGATTTCTGCAAATCTAGCTGTGTTTAGCCATTTCACAGCTGGTGAGCAGGAAAGATGCTTCTGCCTCATTTACAGATCTTGAGCATGAATCAGACTATCAACTGGACCATTAGTCAAAGAGATCAGTAGCTAATGATTCCTGACAGGCACTGCAGTGGCAGGCTAAGGCCCAGCCTGGCTAGCAGCATCTGACAGGATTTTTCTGAAGCCAACAATGGGTGCTGGTAGACAGACAATGCAGTCGAGTGAGACTACAAGACTCATACCACTTTGTATTTCTTAAAATACTTCAGAAAAAAACACATAGTTCTGATGGTTGCTAAATAATCACTTTGATACAGCCCAGTGAAAATAAGAGACAATAGAATTGTAGGCATAGACACTTTACAATTCAATGAACTCCGACCAGTAGCTGCCCCAGAAATGCATATTTAAAAATTACAAAGAAGTGCAGTCTTTATTACTGTAATTTGAGTGGTTACACACCTGTGGCCATGCCGAGTAAGATCAAAGAAAAGTTTCACAATACAAACCCAGATGTATTCTTATTTTTGCCACAACACAGCATGAGAGAGGTTGGACAGCTAAAGAAAATTGTATTGTTGATGAAATGTATTGATCCCAATGAGCAGAGCTCATCTGATCCCAGGAATATTACACACCAGTATCAAGTGAACAAGGCCACACCTTGTTCAATGCTAAACGTGTTCAGGCATAGGGAACATCCAGGGTAGAAGCTGCACATATTCCATCTGCATGCTCACAGCTCAGGGATACAGAAAAGGGGTGCCACACCCAGCAAAGAGGCAGCACTCCCTGATTTGACTGAACTGTTACTTCTCTGTCTTTACCCACAACTATAATTCACTGAACCAGTCCTATGGATGACTCCTTGCCCTTAGCCACATCCACTTACACTTGCTAAAGTTTTGGATAAATTACCAGAAATCTACAAATGTTGTCAATCTTCTTATAGAGACAGAAAGAATTTGGCTGGAATTGGCCAAACTGATCTGTTTCAGAGCTCCTGTTCCAGAGACTTTATTTGGATAATGATAGCATAAGCACACACCATGGAGCAAGGGGATCAGGGACAGGGATCAGAAGTAGAAGAATCCACCCAGAAGTCTGTCCAAGTCACTGGTCAAAGGGGAGCACCCTTGTTGAAGATTTTCCAGAGCTAGGACATGGAGCTAGCACTGAGGTGCTGCTTGGCTCCACTCTCCCTGTGGGTAACTAGCTCAGTCCTCACTCCTCCTCCCCTCGTCTACTGGGCTATCAAATGCAGTGTTTACCCTCATGCTCTACAAACACTCAGCAACACATGCTTCAGGTTACTTGTGTGTGCATCTGCTTGAAGGATTAAGGGAGGGAAGACAAACATTTCACTCATTCCTTAACAGTCTATCAAGATCAGACCTAAGGCTCTTTGCCTGTATCAAGTCTTGTCTGCTTCATATAATACTCAGGGCATGTGTATTTTGCTTTGATTTGAATGGATGATATGTAAATACAAGTAAGTAATTGAAAAACTTCCTTTCCCCAGAGTAATTTCAAACTTCTATTGGCTTCCACAAGGTCAGGAGTTCACCCTGTATGCTTCATTTTTCTGCACAGAAAGCTTAAAGAGATGAAAGGTACAGATGATTGAAGAGAATTTTTGTTTCTGCCTTGCTGTCTTTAATTCTGGCCTTCTGTGCCACCAATAATTATATTAGTTCTGATTCTTTACACAACAACTTGGCAGGAATGAAGCAATAATTTTCTTATTTCCTATACCTCATAAAGGGCTTTATTATTCATTCATATTTAAAAAAAAATTAAAAAATCATCCATGTTCTTCAGAGTAAAAAACTATGCAGACAGAAAATCCAAGTATTTTCATTTACTATTATTGTACAATTTGAAATTTCCACTGCAAAAGACATTGCCCTAGTAAAGGTTATTGCAATCTATATTTAGGACAGAAATGTAGTGTTTTCCCAGCCAACCACTGTTGACATATTTCTTCAAAATAAAGCGTGGCTTAACAGTCTGGAGTGAAGAAGCTTCATCTGTTACCCTTTAACAGCAATATAAGAGGAAAAAACAGTTTATGTATCCTTTCCATCCTGACAGATGTGACAATAGCTGGAAACACTGTGCCTGCCAAGAGCTTTTATCAAGTATGTTATAACAACTAGTAATAAGTGTAAATAATAAATGGCTACGATCTTATGGGAAACGGTGGCAATACTAAACAATTTTTGGTGCTTGCTGATGGGAGTCTGCTAGTCCTGGAATTCCCTGGCTTCCCAGTAGAGTTTTGGCCTGACAATAAACAACAGTTTAATACTTTATCTAATCCCAGCCAGGAGGTAAGTTCAACAGCAAGCTTTTGCAGATGTTCACATCCAATAATCTATTCATAATTGATGAAACAGGGAGGTCAGATGTAATGGTTGCTACTATTCCAGCAACAAATAAATGGTTATTGACAAAACAAGGCAGTGTGGCACTGAGTGCTGAGCAGTGACAAGCATGAAACAGTGCTGAGACAGAAGTAGTGATGTGAATATAGCCCTTCATCTTGAGAATTCCTCTATGTGATGTGTGGCACCAGGGCCACTCTGACACATAAGCAGATGGAGGTGACTTGTAAAGGAAAAATGAGATTCTGCAAATACATAAAAGACAAAGGCAGAGCCAGGGGAAGAAACGAGGAGAAAAGGGTGGACAGGACTGGAAATTGGGGTAAGTGCAATAATGTGAATTGTTAAGCAATGTTTTTGTATAGGAGCACTGTGATCTAGATGTCTGGACTGCTTTTATCAGATTGTTGTGTCTACATGAATGTACCTGGCTGTTAGCTCACTGTATCCTGCTAAGACAACAGTATCATAGTATATATATCTGCATGCTTAAATGCCCATTAATTCTTAGACAAAGCACCTGTAAATATTCTGCTTCATGCTTACTAATACCTTGAAAAGATATTTTTAACTACACTAAGTTTTCTTAGCTAAAAGCAAGCAAGCAAACAGAATTTGTGTAACAATGGTAAAAACTGCAGAGATAAATTAGGAAAGTATAAAACAAATTTAAATTAGATAATGTACTGGGGACTTTTCTGCAAACCTATATAGAAGTTAAGGAAGGGATCTCATTCAGCTGAAAATTTTATATTCTTCAAATTCTAACCCATGTAATGCAGTAAAAGGATTAATAGACTGTTCTTATTGACTGAATAAAACTTGATGCAAATAGACACTTGAGATCTTTTGCATCCATTTCAGTGCTAAAAGATAGTATTTCTACAATGTTTACTATGTAATATACTAGTATAAAAACCAGCTGAATGAAATGGGGACCTTTACTAGCATATGCAGTCATAAAAAGGTTTCAGACAGAAATATTTTAAATATTAATATAACTAAAATCATTTAAAGCACCAAGGAATGTGAAATCGATTTCTTTAGAAGTACAATTTATTTCACACTTTGCTACCAATTCTTTTGATCAGCTCTGAAATAATACATAAGCTGAAAGCAAAACAGCAAAACAAATTGCTTCTAGCAAGGAGGCACCAAGCTCTCAGTTTTACACAGGCATGCCTCAGTGTTTTAACTTCTCAGGTTATTTATCTATCAAAGGATAAATTTTAAATTCCTCAAGATCTAATGCCTGAATCAAGACCTATTTTCCAATTTAGCCATCGATGGTTCTGATCAAGCCAAGTTGTTAAGCATTTACTAATACCTGAATATATGACTTGTCCCCTCAAAGTCACTGAGAATAACTGAATTGAAATTTAAACACATATTTAATATGTGAATTGCTGTAGCTTGAACTGTAGCAATTGGAGAAACCAATCTAATTTCAAAAGCCTTACTTTACAGATTTTCTTTATAATCTGTTCATTAGAATTAACTATACAATGGAAAACCCAGATTATGAATACATTTGCATTTAAGTACTGAAATTCCCGAATTTTTACATGTGGGTACAAATGTTTCCTTTCTCACAACACATTAAAAGTCTGACTTCTGTAACTAGATTATGTAACAGAATTAGAAAATTTCTCTTGTAGTTCCTCAGCCACTTGGACAGCCCTGGGTATAGAATGTGCAGTTTCACTAATGGGCTGGCAGTTCCTAAGTTCTTGTGTTACTGTTCTCAGATAACATAAACTATGGACATAAATATGCTGTAGCTATCCCTTTGCCTCAATTATGTACAGCATTTAGGTTCTGAGGTATATAGCACACCTAAGCTAGAAATCCAACATGGGAATGAAATGTGGGGAAACTTTACATTGGCAGGCATAAAAAAAAAAAAAAAAGGCGCATATTTTATTGGCTACTCTAAAAAAGTTTCAATAGAAACCAGAGAAAACACCTAAATCACATCCTGTAACTGGCAGAAGACAGTTATTGGAATTTCAGAAATCTCAGTCAGGACAAGCTGACTGCAACCTTCTTTCCCAGAAGCAGACCCTGTCTAGCTGTGTCCCCAGTCTGGCTGCCAGCCTGCACAAGGAAGAGCCACCTGCACTGGCCACACCAGCAGAGAGCACACATAGGCTGCTCCATCCCAGCAGCAACACCAAAAAGATGAGACCTGAGCTGAGGCTCCATGACTGCCAAGTGCTCTGCCCACCATGCATTGTGAAAACCAGATGTAAAGATATTTTTATTCCCTAGCAGAGCAGTTCAAGGAATTTTTATGGCTTTGTCCTCAATTTTTCAAGATATTAGAGCTGAGCAAACTCCCAATAAGGGCAGTTTGCTTCTTTTGAGCTCCAACATAACAGTTAGGAACAATTTTCTCAGAAATAATTCACAGTTATACAAAAATTTCTCTTGATCTTAGAATATCTATTATGATGTAAATATACTTTTGCTAGTGCTGCACTGCACTCCCCTCCAGTTCCTTTCCATACTCATGCAGAAAGTGTCTGTGTAAGTGCCTGCATGTGTGTGTAAGGCAAAAATAAAATAATAAGTAAATAATAATAAAATATTACAATTTATCATTTTTAAGTGGAGTCAAGATACTGCCAGAAATAGATTTTGAAGTTTGGGAAACCACATCTGATATGTTAAATAGCAGAACTTCTAAATGCAGGATGTTTAATACATATATATTTTAAGTAAAGCTACGTAATCTTATAGATAAATATATAAAATAAACAAAGAAACTTTCATACTGTTTCAGAAGTAGAAGCAAACAAAACAATGCCCTCCAGGCATAGCCCTCAAAATTGAGTTTTTAAACTTTCTGTATTTGTATTCAGACTCTTGAGAACACCAGTAGTCAGGTAATTCTAACATTCTGAAAAGCTGCTATAGATTTATCTAATGGAGTGTGCACTCAAACTTTCAACTCACTGCAGTAATCCTACCTTTTTGGGGTGTATGAATAAGTAAATTGAAAACCTTAATGGATGAGATGGAATTCCAGCCATTCATGGTGTTTTGGCAGCTGTTCTTATGGGACATGAGATTCTTGAAGAGTAGGGTTAATATCAACAAGTTGCTAGAACATTTCTTTTCATTGTTGCTGTGGGAAAACGTGTAATTCTGATTTTTCTCATCATCAGGTAATAGATTTTTTTATGTGTTTAACATTCTTTGTTTCTCGTGCTCTATAATTTTGGTATAACTAGGCTACTGTAATTCTGCAGAAGGACTGCTTTTAAGTGTTTTCTTACAGATGTTCTTGTGGCACATTTTTCTTGACAAAAATGCACCTTACTGAAGGGAGATTTGTGCTGCCATTAACCAAGCAAAATGCAATCTGAACCAGAGACTGAAAAGGAAAATGACACCATGTTTCAAGGCAAGTGGACACCATAACAAGTAGTGGACACCATAACACCAAGGTGCAAAATTATGTGGTATATGGAAAAGTATTTGAAGGAAAGTGGCATTGCTGCATCTCAGACATAATCAGAACCCTTTTTCCTGCAGGTTCTCAAGAAACTGATTAAGATCGGAGAAATCTTATTTACCTTAAACCAACAGAAGAAATCCATCCTTCACTAAAAGACTGTGAACTCTCATGACCAAATAAAAAGTTAGAACTGTTCTTCACTTTAAGAATTAAGTGCTAAATTAACAACCAAAAAAATTAGTTGAATCATCAGACATTCATCTCTGCTCTGAAATTCCAGATCTTCTTTAGTATTGTCAACACAAATAATCTTTAATTTCTTAAATCCCTCAGCATTTGAGTCAGTGTATTTTGTCAGGACAAAGTTCACTCCCAATATTAATTCTCTCACATAATTTTGTTCGTATTATCTTCACCCAGTGTCTAGCAGCAGTGGGACCCTTCAGGAACATAAAATTTAATCAGTTTCAAAATTGGGCCACTCCTTTCTCTGTACATGATCTATTGTCAGTGTCAAGATCAACCAGAAGTGCCTACCTTCTAAGAAGGCTCAAAGTTTTGGGGTTTTATTCCTCAGATATGAAAACCACTAAATTCCTATGTGAATATAGTTTTAAAAACAGTTTAAAAATCACTTCAATGAAAGTGGAAGGAATGACAAGACTTCTTAAACTGGTGTGCTAAGATGTTTTTCCAAGCATGTGATGCTATTTCCTAAGCTGAAAAAGTTACACTTCATTACTAATGGCTAAATATCACTAGGAGATGAACAAAGGACAATATGTCTGATTTAAAAGAAGGAAGTTTGAAGTAATTTCCATCAAAGAGTATCTTTGGATGTGTACTGTGAATCCCCATTTGATAGGGTTTTTTTGTGGTAACACTAATGAAAGCTTAAACCCAGACTCAGTGGTCTACTCAGACACCACTGACTTGAAGTTCAGCCTTCTAACTTCACATGCTCATTCTCTCAACAAGCTCACACAGTATTTGGGAGAAAGGAGAATAACATTCAGTCTACCTTTTGGAGTTCTTTTACTTGCTAAGATCCTCCTTGATTTACCAAATCCATCCATCCACATGGGCATAATCCATATAATGAGATATAACAGATGTAATCAGATAACATAGACTGTACACACCAAATTCAGAATACCTGCACCCCACTCATATTCTCCCCAGCTGCATGAGAGGAGACAAAATTCCCAGTCATTTTGACACAGGCTTTTACAGAAATTAAGTTTATGGCCATTAATCACCTCTGATTGCTTTAACACGGTCATTTTGAATGTGAAGATGTCTTTGCAAGTTCATAAATTTTCTTGATAATTTTATGCCTGTGGCTTGTGTATCGTAATTCTGACAGTTCATGCAGATAGCATTATGTAATAAATTACCACTTTTAGCTGGGCATGAGTTTCAGTACTCATGAACACTGCCTTTATTGTTTAAATGAGTAACATATCTGAAGCACAGGATTCAATATCCAAAATAAAGGAACACCTAGAAAAAAACCTAACACTTAGATGAGGAATGAGGACTGGATTTTTCCTAATGATTTGGGATGCAACTCTAATTGAAAGAGAAAAAAAAATCCATGATACCCTACACTTTCAAAGAATTCTTGAAAGCTCGGTCTAAGAAAAAAAAAAAATCCCACATCAAGCATTAGATTATAAAACCTTATGCAAGATTTCTAATGACACAGACACATTTCACTTAACACTCTGCTTGTGTGAGTCTGAGGAAGAAACAAGTAAACAGTAACTTTTACTCTAAAATTAGCCTAGATGGAGAGCTCTCCATGACCAAATCTATAATGTTTAAGATGAAATCTATATAATGTGAACTATTAATATTTTGTGGAAAAACCATTAGGCTTGATTATAAACCAGATGATATGAAAATATTATGAACATATCCCACTGCTATTGAACGTAATTAGTTCTCAGGCTTTCAAACTTGCACACACTTATATTTTTACATCTGAATAGCTCCACTGAAATCAATCATATATATCAAATCAAATTAAACTAATTTATACAGATTATACACCAAATCAAATTATGTTAAACACCAAGTCCCCAGCAAATAAAAAAACCTTCTCTAACAAAACCAGCCCATTTGATACAAAGTGACTGCATTTTTTAATAGAATAGGCTGCAGCTTAATCATTTCAGTCTTTAATTACTGCATCAGATAATGACTATTTTGAACATATGCTTCTCTGCCCTGCTAGAAGACATGAATGAAAGAGAAACAAGTTCATATGCATGATCCTGTGCGTGCATGTTGGGGGAGGGAGGCTAAAGAGCAAAAGGAACCAAGTGGCAACAATTGGAGGAAATGGTGCCTGTAACAGCTGCTCCTTTCAGATTCCCCTAGAAGGAGACTGCCTGAGGTGGACCACAGCACAAAGGGATAAAGAAGATGAAAACTGATGCAAAGCAGGGAAATAACTGCTGAGACCCCTGAGTCTACATCCGAATAGTCCCAAGCTGTGTGGCAAGACCTCTTTAGCATGCTACAGAAGCTGGTGATGAACTACATATTACCATGAGGCAAACTGGCTCCTAGCAGTATTGTCTGCATGTTATGTGTAATGATAACCAGTGGGCCCCTGGGAACAGGAGGCAATGATTTCATCTCCGTAAGCATCTGAGCTCCCCTTGGATACAGAGACCATTAAGCTGAGAACAGAAGGGCAAATTTTAGGCAATGATTTCCAACTGGAGAGCGAAGACAACTTCTGCTCAACAGTACTGTCAACCACTGATATTTTACTGCTATGTTGATCACTGCAAAGGATAAAAGGAGCTAAAACAGTACCCCCTTTTTCTTCATCCCACAGAACACAGTGCATTTTTTGAACAAAAGAACTTAGAAATTTCTCATGTAATATTATTAGTAATGCCATCGTATTAGAAAACACCACTATATTATTACCACTGAAAAGTATTGGTATTTCCATTACTTTTAACATAATGTATAATTTGGTTTTGTACTACAGAGACCTTCTTCCCCTTGCACATTGCTTTCTTTAACTGTCAGGTGTTTTTGTCCAAATGATTGCTGTAACTTTTTGACAGGAGACAAGGGAGAGCAATGAAGGGAAAAGAATAGCTACAAAATGTAGTCAAAATTGATTCTGATGAAACAATGCCAGGACAACCAATATTTTTGACTCTTTCAAAGTCAAAAGGGTAGTTTGATCTTTTGTATATTCTGGAGAGATTAAGATGCAGGCTTCTTTATTTAGCACATTTGTTTATCTTGCTGCTTTTCAGAATTCACACAGTATATTATGTGAAATGAAAAGTTAACTTGGTTTCTGAGAGCATGAGAAAAATTGCTCAGGTAAGAACGCCAGCATACTTGTCAGGCAAAAAACAATTGCAGGTAAACTGAAGTACAAAAAATTCTGTTCTAATCTATCATACTGTTTTCTTGAAAGAGATCAAATATATTCTCGTTGCTGTTGCAACTATTAGATACAATTTTATAAAATTATATGGAGCTTTTTAGTTTTGAAATATTTTTACATTCAGCCACAGGTTTAATTGCAATTCATTGAGAACAGGCTCCCCCTTTCCAGCATTCAACTGATTTAAGCAGAAGATAGACTTTCAGCATTGAAGAATAATGTATAAAGGTGGTCAATAACTTCTAAAAAAATCATAACAAAAATAAAATCAGACATAAATCTAGAACACCTCCTACACTGCAAGAGCCAAGCAAGTAATATTGGTACACATGCTGAATTTATTCTGGGACTTCTATTGGTCTGCTTCTGAAAACACAAACAAAACAAACACCATCACAACAAATACCCACAGTGAATGACCTCCATAAACCAAGTTCATTAATAGAATACTGAGTCCTTCTGCAGTTTCAAGAACAAACAGAAAGAGTAATTATCCACCTGATTAATTGCAATAATCGTGAACAAAATATTCAAATTTATTTTCTAGAGAACACTTATAAGAGGATCATGGAGGACTGTGACTGATGATTGGCACAAAAGAATAAAGGTGCTGCTTATCCTTCCTCTCACAATGACCTATGAGGAAGCAGGGAAACCCTCCTTCTAGACTAGAATTCCACATGCACAGCTCTCACTGTCTTAGAATTATTAAGACTCAAGGGAAACATCAGAAGAGGAGTTTGAACTCGAGTATCCACAGCAGGAATAGCATCAGCAGTACAGCTTTTCAAAAGGTACTCATATTTCTTCTAAATTACTGATATTCTAACAATCTCAGTGTGTGAACTGATATATTTTTCATTGTTGCTCACAAATACACTGCACCAAACTAATTTGCAAAACTGGTGTTTTATACAAAAACCTAACTAAATAGAGACTGTTAATATTCACATATATACAGGAAAAAAGGAAGTATAACCTGAACTGTGAATTTACATTATTTCTACAGATCCAAGCATGGACACCTGGACTCCATCAGCTCTGGAATTTATTGGAACCACAAATGCTTGAGCCACATGGATCCCTGCCTACAGACCCAGGTAAAGTTATGAAAGGTCCATGAGCCAAGTCTCTCCAAGTTTTTTTCCACTCTGCAAACGCCAAATGTGCTGAGGAGACAGAGAAAGGCATTGAGAAAGCTAAAGCAAAGAATAAACTTACTGCTAATGCTGTCTCATTTTCTCCAGAAAAATGATATGCTAGACTTAAGCAATAGGCTGCTTCTCCTTGCATCTTTATATCACCTCCTAAAGGAAGGGTTAAAGGTAGAGTTACCAGCATGATCTGATGAAAATGACATTGGTACAGACAGCTCTTGCAGGTTCTTAAATAACATACAGGTGTTAAAATACTGTAGGAAATTTTTCCCTTTCCTTACCCCCACTGTGTATCTCTTTCTGAAAACATATAATTAAAAATAGAGGCTATGGACTTCACCAAGGAAGTTCAGCAAAGCCAGAAATATCTCCTAGTAAGAAAGTACAATCAAATTAACATGTGTAAGGTTCTCTGTCATTAATTGTTTAATCGTGACCCTACTGTCTTCATATTAGAAAATCATAGTGGCCTCTATATATACTCAATATAGAAGTGGCTACAAATAGGTAATAAACCTTAATACATAAA
Organism: Phylloscopus whistleri; assembly: GCA_017589585.1. Taxonomy (NCBI): domain Eukaryota; kingdom Metazoa; phylum Chordata; class Aves; order Passeriformes; family Phylloscopidae; genus Phylloscopus; species Phylloscopus whistleri. Next base: position 116,042 of record JADMLD010000235.1, read on the forward strand.
CACAAAATGTATCTTGACATACACATTTTGCTGATGTGAATCTTAGTGAAAAACCAAGAGAGAACCAGCAGTTGACCAGTTTCATCTTTCTTATTCTCCTGTCTGTTTGACTAGCTACTGTAGGGTAAAATAGCTAAAAAAAATGGGTAACTTATATTTGCAAGCAGTACTTATAGAAAATTCTGTACAGGTTGTTGCTAAGGTGCATCCCACCTTTGGATGCCAGGTTTTATTTCACTGATACTGGTCTAACAAACACTGCTTGCTGGTTCTTTTCCACGATTCCCTCAAGAAAAAAAAAAAATCCTCTATTCGATACCAAAATAAATACAAATCAATTATGTAGTTCTTAAAGTATCACACTGTGTTCAAATTTCCCTCCAGAACATGAGCAGCCATTAAAAAAACTCTGTACATAAAATTACAAAAACAGCCAAAAATCCAATTTTTCTGTTGCTCAATAACCATCTGCTCCAACACAATAAATGATGAAAAATCAACCTGAAGAATAAATGCACACCAAGGTATTTTGTAAAATGCCTAAATAAATACGGTTACAATGAAAAGGGAGATTGTCTGCTTACAGTTGTAAACTTTTTCTGTCCAAACACACAGAAACTTGTACCTAGTTCTGAAACTCTCTAAATGATAATAATTGCTGAGGCCATAGCAGTGCTCTATCTATAGCATTTAATATGTTACTTACAATTATTAAAAGCCTGTAACCTGATGGTCTTTTCCAATATTCAATATCCCTTAAAAGGTATAATATGACAAAAGGATACAGAAATACAGTTTCACAGAAGGGTAGTAAGTTAAAAGTTTCTGGGGACATAAAGAACTTTCTTCCTTGTTTAAGAGGATTTGACAGTCTGAAGCAGGTAACATTTAATCCTAATTCCTAAAATACATAAAGACAGATGATGTTCTAGAAGGACAGAATGGACATTAGACATAACATCCAGTAGCCATTATGGCTCTGGAATTGGAGAACTCCTCAGAAAGAAGTTCCTAAAGTTTAAATTTAAAGAGAACAACAGCACACATATTGTGCATAGTGATATATGCCTCAGGAAGCTGTGAAAGTGATTGATTTGAAATTTGAAACAAGGGAACCAGAATATCTGTCTGGTCAAAGTCAGTTTTGGAAAGACATCAGATCCATTTTGACAATCATTTAATATCCAGCAGTTTTCACTAGCAATAAGAAGATACCCATAGGGTATTTTCATCAGTCTTTTAGTTATTACACCTAATACTAAGAGGAGAAGTTTAACTGTAGCTGTAACTTAAGCATATATTATAAACAATAGCTGTAGAAAAGACTACAAACTTTTATTATGACTTATACAGTCATAATGTTATTTGTCGCAGAAATTATTTTAAAATTTGGAAAATATTTTCATTTTTTGCCATTTTTGACAGTCTATCTATTCCCACTACTAGTCAAAGACTGGGTCACAGATTAAATGTTTGGCATATCTCATTAAATTTAAAAAACATAATGGATCTGCTGATAAATATTGAATTAATATGTATTTAAACAAAAAACCTTCTTCATTGTGAGGGTGTTTGAACAGTGGTAAATCTTTTCTGGAGTGGTTATGCAGGCTCCACCTGTGGAAATATTAAAACCAGACAGCAGCCTGCTCAGGACAACCTTATGATTTCCAGGGGTTTCTCTTTCTATCTCTGCTGTTCTGTAATTTTTTACTTTAGGTTTAAAAGTATTTATGTACATTAAGATATACATACCTATGTATATATACTTATATATGTTTGCCTATGATAAAAACCTATTCTGTTTCAAATATTAACAGAATGTGTGGAGTGAAAAGGCAACTTTTCCAGCAGATAGTATCAGTCAAAAACTGCCAAATCAACACTGACAAGCCAATCCAAATCAGTGACATCAGCTTCCATCAGTGACCTCACTTTCTGATTACGGGTTCACACTTTATTCTTCCCACAAGGTTGTCAGGGGTTTTTTTGGAGATAAAGCTTTGAGGAACCTAAAAGTTTCTTTGTGGTCAGCAAGACAACAAGGCATTTCTGCTTTAGTAAGATCTGCAAGTGTATCGACAGCATTTGTCTTTGAGTTTCATAGGAAATAACCACCCAGCCAAACCCTTGACACTTTCTACTTTACTCTTGGGAAAATCATGGCCTGCACATCGAATGAAGGAATGGGAAAACATTATTTTCTACCTACCTTCTTTTGCCATCTTTAAAGCTTTTATTAGCATTTTGATAGCCTCTTGGTGGTCTTCATTTTCTAGCATTTTGTCTGCTTGCAATGTATAAACTCTCCAGAGCTGCTGACATGCCAGTGAAGCGTAAGTGCAGCCTGTCTCATCCTTCCAGGTTGAGCCCTCTGTTAGCAGATAAAATGCTTCAAAATACTCAGCAGCTTTCATGACATCACCTGAAAAACATCATTCATAATTAAAATCAGTGCAATCAACAAAAATTGTTAAAATTTGTAATCGATAATAATTTTATCATTAAAATTAAGTTGCAGTCAAACATTCCACAGATTTTTCAAGACTCTTCAATACATAACTCACAGATCGCTGGAAAATACGGTCAAATTTCACAGTACCCAGTAATGCTCTGATTGAAATTTAACACATTTTTAATTGGCTTTCTTTTGAATACTCCCAGTGTTGAAGAGGTGTAATTCCACAGATGCAAAGTCAGGACTTGCAGAAAACAAATTTATTCTAGATTCATAAAGCCTTTGTGGTTCTCATATGTCAAATCACACCTGTGATAAATAATCACAACTGAAACCATTCCTCAAGTTTTGCTTGCCATAGTGAAAACCTGTGCTGAAAGATTTGAAGTGTGGAGGATAAAGGCATCAAAACTATGGGGAAAAACTAAAAATCTTCATTCAAACAAATTAATCAATGAAAAAAAAAGAATTATCATACAAAGTAATTTATTCAACAGTTATTGCAAGGCCAACTCTGGTGAGTTTATCTAGTAGATTTACTGCAAGAGCGTTAACCATTGATAGATTAATTATTGAGCCTGAAGTAATATACTCCAAGGTCTTAAAATGTAAGTTACTCAAACATCTTTAAGGCAAAGGAAAGTTTGAAGATAGAATTCAATTCATTTTCACATTCAAGTAGTTTTTCCTCTACCTTCACCTGGATTTACCTCTGTGCATAAAATTCAATCTAGATCTCCATACCTGCTGCACAATGAAACTTAAAGCTCTTGGAGAGAAGAGAAAAGCTTTTTCTCATACATAATGGGTATTGCTGGGAAGCTGGTAAGATTATTTACATTAAAAATAATTTTAAAGAAAGCATTCTGGTCACAATATCTTGTTTAGCAAGCACTATTCTGTAGCAGGGAGAACTGTGAATGTGACCCTACATAAGTCTGTGTGTGTGTGATGGAGGAATCTTGTCCCATAGATTATCAATATATCAACTGTATTTCTATTAATGGCTGAAACAAATCATAAAATAAGTTCATTTAGATGTTTGTGGTTTGCACCTCCTCTGAGATGTGATTTACAAGGAACTATTGCTGATTTGCAGTCTTTTTTTCCAGTGCTGAATTCAAACTGCAAAAAGAAAGAGGAAGGAGAGAAGTTGTTTCCCAGTCATAAGAAAGGAAGGGAGGAAAGCTTGGAGAAGGATCTTCTTTAAGCATTCCTAGAGAAAATGAGGTTATTTCCCCAGGCCTCCAGCCAACCTAGAGGCAGCAGAACAGCTATGACAGATTTCTCTTATTAACTCAATTTAGATTTGTCTTTTGCATATGTTACCCCTTTATAACCATGCTTTCAACTTTGCAACATAAAACATAACTCATCTTTATTAGAATTAAATTTATTTTCATATTAAGTTACTCTGATGATTAAAATGAGTTCAATTAAAACTGACAAGCACAAGAAACTCCTCTTTCAAAGATGCAATGAATTAAATGAGTGTCACAGACAAATAATTTTATGGCTCTACATGCTACAAATCATGTAAGAATGCCAGAGGAGACAACAGGTGCTGAAGAGTGCAGTGCCAGGTGAAAGGGGAGACAGCAGGCTTTCTTCAGTTCCATTTCAGCTAAGGACAGGTATTGGAGAGATGACCCAAAACACTGGGAAAACAGGAAAAGGTCTATAAATTCTTTCCAAGATATCACATGCTTGACATCAGACTGCACAAAGAGAAAGGCAAAGGGAAATTATCACCGCCAGTACAAACTGCTTATGGACTCCCCGAGAGTAGATGTAAAAAATAGAGATGTAGATTTGCTAAAGCCAGGTGAAAACCTTTGTCCATTCTCAAGAGGCTATCAGTTTGAGTTTTTGTCTATCGAATTCAGCTAACTTCTTAGGGCACAGTCAACACAGAAGTCAATAGAATTCCAGTTATTCAAGTCACTAAAGGCAGATTTAAGATATTGAAGAAGCTCATGTTGGGTTTTTGACAAATGATTGGAACTGAGTTAAAATCTAATGTTAATAGGTAGAGCCAAGATTTTGTTCACTTGGTTTCCCTTGAGCACATACAGACTCTTCCTTGGAATTCTCCCCAAAGTTCATTAATAAATAGATTGTTCTTTTGAAAGGGTATTATCATACATTTGAGTCATTGGGATACACTACTTGTGTAATGGATTCTTTAATAAAATTTGATTCATGTGTTACTCAAAACCTTTTAGTAAGAATGGGAAGCAGCAAACAAACGAGCGGTACCACCATGAAGCTGAACAGTATCTGGGTTTCTCCTGACACTGTAACATGATCACTTAACAGGACACATTGTTTAGGTAAATGAAGCTTGCAATCTTAAGGACTATTGCTCAGTTTGTTAGAACTACCACGCATGGTGATTCTTACCCAAGCTCCCTCTCTTGCAGTATCCCAAGGAGAAAGTTTCTAGCAGACTAGAAATGGAACTTGCACATTCCATGCACCCCATAGTTCTCAAGAGTTGACCTAACCCTAAGAGCTGTGACCTGACACTTTTGCCAGATCTGATTGTCTCTTTGGAAACAATTCATCTACACCAAGCTTCAAAATTATAAAACAATATGATTATTTTTTTTTGGTAGTATTCAAATGGATCTATATTACACTTGGGATCACTGACTTATCAAGAAAGATTATGCAGTAAAATGTAAAAAAAATCTGGTCACAGAAATTGTAAAAAGAAAGTGATGCACAGAAAGCCAAAATACCTGTTAGTTTCCTAAACAAGGAAGAGATGGAATTCCTGGCATGAAAACCCTTACATGACTGGGAATTTGCTTACTGAAGACTCTTTCAAATAAAACAAGCTATTTGGAGACTTCTCAAATTGATGGAAAGTAAAATGTTTTAGACTTTGGCATTCATTTTTGCATGAATATAAACTGAAATCCCTTGTTGCCATTGGCAAATGACACATCAACCTATTTATTTAATCCGTGATGCTTCTGTGAAACTCAAATGTTGTGGGAAAATCATCTTTTCAGGGGGCTGGTGAATTTAGTCCCTGGATCTGGAACTGATCAGGCCAGTGCTTTCTAATTTTTAAATGTTGAACTGCTGCAAGTGTTGGCTGCAGACATAAAAAGGACACCATCTGAAAATCTTGAAAAACATTAAAAGAAAGGAATTAGCCAACTGCAGAACATTTCTGAGAAGAAGAAAATTTTTATCTCACTTAGGCAGTGATAAGGCAGAGTTCTAAATTACTTTTATTAGGAAGTAAAAAAAAAAAAAAAAAAGGACAAAGCAAAATGAGAGGAAAAACAATGGGGTAAGAAAAAAGAAAAGAAAAAAAGAAATCACTTGAAATAGTTTGCAGAAATGTATTTTTATAGGTCTAGGAATTCAAAGAGAAAATCAAGAAGGTATTTCTAGGAAATCCATGTTTGAAAAATCTATTTGCAGAATGCTACACAAAGCATAAAGCTATTTTTAGTTGGCAACATTAATAGCAATTGCATATTTATTCTCACAGTGCCAGGCAGAATTTCTCTCAGTGGATACCAAACAGAGTTGGAGAATCTCTGATGTCTCTCTTCTCTTTTTATAAAAGGAATCAAAACCCAGAATGGTCACTCTTGCAACGTACATACTACCACTACTAAAATTTTACACTTTTATAATTCTTTACAGTTTAATATAAGTTAGGGCATAACAAAGGAAATCCCATCAGGAATAGCTTAATCTTAAATATAGAATGCTAAGATGGTCACAATATAATTTTAGGAGTAGAAAATCAGTTTTAAACAATTATATATGAATATAAGACATTTTGACACAGATGTGTGCTACAGTTTTCACTGAGTTGCTTCAAAGTAAAAAAAATAAACCTATTCACTCAAGCAAAATAATTCAATGTAATTTTGTAAATACGGAAGAGAAACGTTTTTAGATCATCTAAAAGTTTGTTTATAATTCTCCATCTTAAAACCCAATCCAAAAATACAGATTTGTTATATCAAAACAGATACCAAACCAAAAGGGGTATATATGGAGACTACTATTTTGCCTTTTTTTTTTAAGTAGAAAGATTGACTAGATATTAACACAAATGGGTTTAAATGTGAAGCTGCCATAAAAGCAGGCACATAAATGTAATTCTCCCAGCCGCTATTTTGATGCACATTTTTGATTCCATGAATATTTTATGAAATGGCCCAAACTAAAGCCATATAACATTCCTGCATTACTGATGCTTGCGCCCGTAAGCTACAAACATTAGAGGCATGATTGAGTGCATTAAAATGAACTCATTCAGCAGCGCATTGATTACTTGAAGGAGAGAAAAAAAAAAGTTACTCCCACTTAAGAAAACAGCACACAAACCTGAAGTTTTCAATACTGAAATTAGAGGCTCAAATTTGAATAATGTGGTATTTAATAAATAAAGGCAGTGCCAAATGATCTAGAATTCTCTACATACAGTCCTGACTTTAATTAGGTGAGATGTTAATTAGGTCCATAGACTGCTTCCAGTAGTGTACAGGTAATTTAAAATGTCACAATCTGCAAAATGCAGTGACTGACCTGCTCTAGCTCCATGCCTCAGCAATACTGAGAGCACCTAATGATTTCCTTTTCTATCAGCTTGCATATTTGCCAATGAAAATAATGCCACAGAAACAACTGCACAAGAAAAGTGACAGCTCTGTTAGGTAACCTGCCCTAGGAGCACCACTAGAAGCAGGAAGCACATTTAATTCTAAATTGCAAACAGTTGTTGAGGGCTTCAGAAATTATGCCACTGTAGATTAAAACAGCTTAAAGGAAAAATAAACTTTGAGTATACTATAGTATATTTTAATCCAGAGCATCTTTTGCCATCAGTTATTTTACCATACAATGAGAACACAAAATTTGGTTGAAGCATCAGTTAATGGCAATGAAAACGAAAAATACTATTATCTTTCAAAAGATATATGCTTACACTTCAGTCTAACTAACTGCCTGAACTACTTGTATTATGCTCAGTTTCTATGCTCAATTATGACAGCACTACTCATGCTGAAATACTTAAGTCTGCCACAGAGATTGTTACAAAAGTGTTTAGCAGAGGTGTGCTCACAAGAAACATAAAACAGGGCTCTCATTCAGCAAACTCCTCTCATTCAGTTGAGCCACCTTGTACTCCTGAGGTGTAAAAAACTCTAAAGAAGCCACTGGGACAGCTCTCACATACAAGAACCTGAATTCACATGCCAGCTGAAAAAAAAACAAGAAAAAAATTGCAGAAGTGATTTAAGATAAAGTTTTGTGGTTTCATAACTCTCCAACATCCATCTCAAACAAAACCAATCATCAGCCAACAATCAAAGAGAGCATTTTTAAGATAATGGATAAAACCTAACATTAATTTACATTAGAGAAGCTGATTTTTTTTTTTTATTTTTCAGAAAGATTCCACCATGAGCTTTAGCAAAATGATACAGGCAGTTCATAAGAATATTGCAATGACCATACTGGCTCATCATAGGGTATTTTGACCATTCCTCTGGCTTGACAATACACCAGTAGATCTTACCTGCAGTCCAAGTTGCCTAAGGCCAGCTGCTCTACTTATCATGCCTGAGAAGTAGAGCACTTGAGGACAGAAAGAGATCAGAAGAGAGAAAAGGAAAGTTGAGCTTCACACAACCTGAGATGTAGCATTGGTGAAGTGACTGCAGTGCAAAAGGACAGTGTGTTCTCTTCTATTCTCTGGGTGAAGAACTGCCAGCTTAGTCCTAGGTACTGCACTGTAGAGGGTGATACATTATTTCTGTTTACATTACTTAAACAAATGTGTGTTGTCTGAAAAGAAAATCATAACTGTAGTAATCCAGTGAGCATTAGAGCACATGTAGTTTCATCCTCTGAGGACCTATACTACTTGCCTTAAAGCTCAAGCCCTCAAAATACACCCACACAAACCTAGAGGGCAGTGCAGACTGCAGAACCCACAGCAGGACAGTTCACAGACGCCGTAGCACACCGGGATATCAAACCTGTTCTAAAAAGGGCTTGCTGCAAGGGTTCTCCCAGAGACACCTCACAAGGTAGGGATAATGCTGGCTCTTCTGCTTGCCTGGCTGCTCTCTAATCCCTTCCCCTTCTGCTGCCAGCACTCCTGAGCTGCAAACAGGAGGGTTTTCCCACAGGCAGCTGGAATGACATCTGCTTTGGGAATGGTGTACTTTGGACCAGCAAATGGAAAAAAAAATGACAACCAAACAGGTCTCAAATAAAAATTCCACTAACTTCTCTGTCTTATATTCATACTCGAACCAACATGCAAAATTCTGGTTTACAATTAAAATTCCTTTACCTTTTAAGGTTAACACATTTTATGAAAGCAGCATTCGCCAGATGCCACCTTCTGATTTGTGTAATTTTATATAAATAAACACTTCCTGATATATATCGAGTTTAATCTGGAGGACAATACTGCAAACAATGCTGAACATTAGCTGAATGATCACACCCCCATTTTAGAATGGAATTCTTGCCTCACAGTATTATTCAAGCCTTCTTTCATGCTTGCAGAGCATCAAAGTGTTTTCCATATGCAAAGGCTACCCAAGATGCAAAATGTATTCAGGAAGCTCACACTATAAGGCTCCAGGCTCTGGATAAGAGCAGGCCCACACTCAGTGGGGATGCTCCCATTTCAGGTTTCACAAATATTTCAATGTCTGAGGGTGGATATCCAAATGCAGAAAGGGAAGGGAGCAGAAAACTCAGGGATGAATGGTACATACTTTGCAATTCTGTTTTTCAGGGCTTAAGAGTTCTTTAATTTCAATAAAAATAATGAAAACAAGTTATATTAGTATTTAACCTCAAAGACTAATATGATCATTATCTTTTAAATAGAGAAAGTGACACTCAAGCAGATTAGTTTCACTAAATTACGTTTTTTGCTACGACATGTCAAATGCTTGCCTTAGTTTAAATACTTTTTTTCGCAGTGTTAACGTTTGGTTGAGATCCCACCCAGTTCCCCTCACTTTTCATAGCTTCCAATAATAAATTTATTATCAGATGCAGCGCTCCAGCACCGGAGCTGTTCTGTGGTGCAGATGATTTACTTCAGAAGTGCAGCTAGATTAATGACCTGCTAAGATTCCAGTCAACCTGAATGATTCTCTGAAGAGCAAGATATATTTTTATTAGCAGCTTCATGTTTGCTTTACCTATGGCTTCTGCAGACTATTGGTAATGGCTGAGGACATGCAACCCTGGCAGCTCTCAGTGACACTGGAAAGGCACCTCTGGAGACAGCCTCCTTTATCAATTACTGAAAGGAAACACTGCCTCCAGGAAAGTTTATGATGACAACTGCTGGTCCAGCTACAGTATTCCAAGACCTCTCAAAGCTTTGAAGCAAAGAAAAAAAACCTCTGTGAGTGAGAGGGCAGCTTCATCTCAGTACTAGTCATTAAGCAGTAAATAATTAAAATACCCTGGAAAGGACAGGTAAAATACAAGCAGCAATGTCAGTAATAGACATGAAAGAGAAGAGAGGGAAAAAGAATTTAAAAAAGCAAAGAAATAATTCATTTGAAGTTTTAATAAAGTTTCATTTGCAGTCTTGTTTAAAGATATATCAGACTTTAGGGATGTAACCTAATTACATTTTTATTCTAAGATCTATTCAAATATCTTGGACTTTGAATCTTTAACACAGATCAAACACAGTATAATTTACTCATGGCTATCAATACTTTAAAAAGATCTCTTCATTAAATGTCATAGTCTTATGAACATGCACATAAAGCAAACAGAGCAATATTGGATACCAAAAATATTTAGAATATGATTTGTACAGAAGCATGTACATAAACAGCTCACCTGAGTGCAACATATTATATTCAAGCACACATCAAAATGTTTTTTTCTAAAATATTCCTAATACATCTTCCATAGTTCAAGTAAACAGCCATAGTTTTTTACAGTAGTTTTATGACTTGAAAATGAACTTCACAATTACTGAACACCTAGGAATGGAAACTAATTTGGGATCTTTTTTTTTCATATATCAAAACTTTTAATGACAATGCAAATGACAGTTTAGAATCAGCACCAGTGCACTGCTGTGAATATTTTGAAGAGCTTATTAGAAAGCAAGACCTGCCCCCAGGTATTATAGCAGAACTAAGAGATTCTCCATTTGACGAGTTAGGCCAGGACAGTGGGAGTGACCATGAAAGGATTAAGGAAACTTACCTTTTTCTTATTGTAAAAATTATTTTTACTTCCCTGTTCTTAATAATAAGCCTTGATTTAAATCAACTGAAGTGAAATCATGTAGAAAGTATTACATTTTCAGAGGATTTCTTTTTAGAAGTAGGAGCACTACAGAATTCTCCCTAAGTTCTCTTATTCAAAGTATCTTCATTACCCACCAAAACCTTTTAAAAATAAGAATAAAAAATAATTTTATGAAGAATATTTCTATGAACTTAACAGGCCCCTTTTGCTTTCATGTTTCATGAAAAAAACAAACTTTTTTCAGACTTTCTTAAGACTGTGCTAATTTGAACTGAAAGCATTCCTAATTTCTATAACACCAATTCAAGACAGTACTTGTTAGTTCAATACCAGTAACAACCCTGTAATAATAAGATGTCATTTACTGGGGAACTACTTTGTGCACTTGCAGGAGGATGAGCTCAATTATTTAATAAACCTGTTCAGTCTGTCCTCCCAAGAATCTAGCAGGATTTATGGCTGCTTCTGACTGCTGCTGACAGACAGAGAAAAGCAGAATATCCAAAGAGTAACTCCTACCAATTTGCTGCTTTAATTTTTTAAATTATGCTCTACAATCAAGTTTTTCCCAGCCAACTTATATATTCAATTCCTAAGCAATCAGAAAACAATACAACTGCTTTGTGAGATAGAGTAAGTGCAGAATAACAAAGGAGAATTAGCTTCAGTCGATTTGGTGAAAATCAATGACTGGAAGTACCTTAAATATACCTGGGTATGCAGTTTCATGTCCCATTAACAGAAAGCTTCTTTCTGTCTTTAAAGTTCCCTGATCTGGAGACTCTTTTCAAGTGTACGAACTTAAAATTTAGCAACAGCTTTATGTACTCAAAGACAAGGGATTTGGAAACGAGTATGTTCCTAGGTCTAAAGTATTCTTACATGCCTTTTTCTGAATAAGCTGTTTGGAAAAGAGTAATCATGACTAGAAACAAATCTGAGAAGTTTGCAGTTTGGGACATGCAACTTGGGGCAAGGAGTGGGGGGAATATCAGGATAAACCAATGGTATTTGGTTACTACTGGATTTGGTCAGTTATATAATTGTGCATGTTCTCTCCAGACAACAAACAGTACAAAGACACTTTTAGGGTAGTCTCTGCAGGGAACAAATCCATATGATCATCCTGTTCTTCAACTACTTCTGGAGTGAATTTCAACCAAATTTGGTAAGAAGTCAATAGGACAGTAAGTTCCCACCACATTTTTAGGAAAGTAATATCTTGAGGATAGACATTGATCCAAACTCCAGACAGATAGAAAGACAGGCAGAGCTTGCTGTACATGTTGAGACAGCAGCACCCTGCCTGGCCAGGGAGCAGCATGTCCTCATCTAGCTTTAGTTTATCACAGCACACACTGAACCTCATACACTGAAGTACAAGTGCTGTAGAAGCACAGAGGAAAGGGTATTGTATAAAAGCAGAACAAACCTGTGGTTCCAGTCTGAAAGGATAGATAATCTCTAAATCTCTAGAACTGTGACTCTCCTTTAGGCCACTGTCACATTTTAACTAGCACACAAGCTTCCTATATAGAAAAAATTACATAGCAATTTATATCCTTAAGTACTTTTCCTCATTTTGGTCCATACAATGACAAATCTCATTGTAAAAATAAAGAGAAAGGTAATGATGAGCTTGATGTTTTATCAAAAATCACAAACGTATCTGGGTATCATTTTAAACCAAACCTTTCTGTTGCTTACAGAAAGGACTCTCCAACACAGACAAAAGGATAGACAAAACCTATCTCTTAGCTGATAATTTGAGCTGCTTTTGTTCCTGAATGAAGAGATGGGATCATTTTAGGTTGCCTTCATCCAGTGTCTGACCTGGGCTTGCGGATACAATGGTATGGAGATCTCAGATACTGAGCATATGCCTTGTGGTGGAAACATCACAGAGTTAAACAGACAGGCTGGATCATCGAAGTGCAGCAATTCTGGTATCAGTGACAGCTCTGCACTCCACAGGTAGCAAGGAAGAAATTAATCTCTCTTCACAAATGCTGTCCCCCTGGCTTGTTTTATTTATCAGCTGTTTACAATTATGCAATCAGATTGTAAAGCAGAATGCTCCTACACTGTACTATGGAGGATTTGCTATTTAAGTGGGATTGGCAGAATTGCAGCACAGATAACAACATAAAGCTGTATTAATGTAGAAGGTGCATGTGGGCCACCCATCCCACAGGTGAATTTTATTTTGGCTATACTTAGGAATCTCCTGAAAAGAAGCTAGATTTTTATGTAATTAAAATAAAGTTGCAAATTGTGCACACACAAAAGTATATGAAATTTCATAGGCAATTTTAACTTTTGCCTTTTTAAACCTTTTTAGTACTTCATTTTGCAATATTAACATTCTCCTTTTTATATCTGAATATAAATTATTTCTGCCTGAAGGCAAACCAATTGGGGAAATTCTGCTTAAACGTGCATATTTCCTCTGCATAGATACTCATGAATTTATGCTGAGTTTCTCTCAATTATTTATACATTACAGTTTTCAATTAAAAAACACTAGCCATAAACAATTCAAAAGACAAAATCAACAATTTCTTAGTAAGAATGGATTCTTAACAAGAATTTCCTGATAAGAACAAGAAAATAAACAGTTTAGACTTATTATGTTCCAAAACCAAAAGATGTCATGAATCATCCTTAAGTTGTTGTTCAGCAAATATATCCAGTAATTAATAGTTAAGCTTCCCAACTCAAAGCTATCCTGTGCAACCTGTTTCAGGTGTACCTGCTTTAGCAGGGCAATTGGACTAGGTGATCTTCAGAGGTTCCTTCCAATCCAGCCATTCTGTGAAATGCCTCTTAGACACAATCAGAACCTTTCCCTCAATTTCTGCAATGCCTTGATAAAAACTTTAATTTCAATACCATGGCAAAGTGATAGGGAAAATCCTACATCTCAGTCTCAATCAAGACTATTAAAATCTGCAAGAATCTTGTGTGGTTTCTTTTCCCCAACAAATTAATTAAACTTGTAAGTCCCTCCTGCTCAGTAGGCCTTTCAACCAGAAAAGTTTCCACCAAATTCCAACATATGAAATAGACTGTATTTTGTTGTAGTCAATATGTGGTAGTTGACACAGACACTGCACTCAAGGTGCTTCATAAAAAACCACCAGAAGCCTCCAAGCATCAGCACCTTGTTATTCAAAACTCTCCCATACCTTTTCTCTGTACTCCCTATGTGCAGCTCCACACAGCTCTGGCTCTGTCTCTCTTTCTTCTCCAGTTCTGCCTCGCTCCTTCCTGTCCCTAACACGGCCACCTAACCCTGTCTGTGCTATGCACAGCATCTTACCTTTTCTAGCCTTCCCTCCTCACAGCACGGCCAGCAGACTCCAACTGATTCCCTCCCAGCTCACTCACTCTTTATCACACCCATGGCTGTGAGGGCAAGGCTGTTTCCACTCTAGGATAATTAACACAGCTGTAACATATCAAGGGCAAGACTGCCTTCAGCAGCATCTCTGTCTGTCTCCTCACAGTATTTTATCCATGATCATGGATAAAACAATTACACCCTTTTCAAATAAATCAGCTGCAATTTATTAATATTTTGGGGTAGGTGCAAAGTGATCAGAAGTGATCAACTCTGGCGTAACGTTGCTCTGTTTGAAAAGCAATCAGGCCTTAACACTGCTTATAATCAAGGACTGAACACTTATAAACTCTTCATTAATTTGCAGAATATGGCAGATTTTTGAAATGTCTAAGCTGTTTTAGAAAGGACAAAAGGAATTCCTTATCAAGGTCTTATAAGGCTCACAATCTAAAAAACACACACAGATGGACAAAACTGGGTTTCCAGATTAGCTGTGTGTTGTGGGAAACAGCTCTGAGATTCCCAACACTGTTATTTGCTTTGCACTTGCTCCCTTTCTCTCACCAGTTCTGCCTGCCTTTAATCTTTTCAGCCTGTAAAGATTTCAGATACAGTATTACCTCCACTTTTGTTGATCCTGATGTGCTAGCAGAATATAAATCTGATGACTAATTCAAAGTCACCACTGCCTTGAGACCAATGGCATCATTTCCACACATCTGACAGCTCTCATAGCAGGGGAAATCCAGGTTCTGGGGTGGCACTGATATACATTTGTAATTAATTGTGAAAGTTTTATTCATTGGACTCTACTGTGATACTTGGTTTCTCAAATAGTTATTTAAAGGTATCCAGAAATGTTCCCAAGCGCTGCAACTGACAGGTACCCTAATTTCAGAGGTCTGGTTGTGCTATGCTTTTGAATAACGCAGAAATGTATCTGGTTTTGTTGTAACAGATTTGAAGCAAAAAGCTCCTACAAGCACAAATTCCTTGTTTTCCCCCAGACTGCTCCTCTTTATTGATATAAGTAATTTTAAACTTTGGGATGCATATATTTAAGGTGTATATCACTTCATGCATGATAGGTGACAAGCATTTAGCACAAACCAAAGCACCCAAATATTGCAATGATGTAAGAACCTATACAAAACAATACTAGACATTGTGGTTTTCAGTGCATTCTGACTGTTTCTTCTGCAAGACACAACAGTGTAAACCCCAAGCTCACAATTAACTTCAGCAGAAAGCACATGGACATAATCTATCAAACTATGATCATAACCTTACTCTCTGATATGCAGAACATGCAAACATTTATAAAAGCTGATATTACTTCTGAAAATGCATTGAAAGCACAGGAAGAAAAGTATTTTTTTAAAACTCATGTCTTAACAGAGATTCTATCACAAAGCCTGTGCTTACTTGGAAAAGTAATTCTGGATTTAACATGAAAAAAAAATGTTATGTCACTGCATTTTCACAGTGTCTGTAAAGTGACATCAGGACATTAAAGAGCTATATGAAAAAATAAATGAGTAACTAAAGTAAAATAATGAATAACTAAAGTAATAAAATGAGTTATTATCAGCCCACTGAGGAAAAACAAGCGAAGAGGGTAGCACAGCTAATTGAACAGTATCAAAATCTGAACACTCCTACAATAATCAACGAATTCTTCAGACCTTATTTTACAGGCAGAGTATTTTAGGGAAGAGGTTAAAAATCTCATTCTGTGAAGAAATGCCATTAAAATCATGTTTGCTCCAAGCAGAACATTCCATTTGTGTCTGTAGCAAGCTACTCACTTATTATTGTTTTCTTTCCCTTACTGGCAGCTACTAATGGCCTGCATCCAAACATCACAACTGAAGTCTACACCACTGACACCTCAAATATTTAGCTTTGAAGATTAATGAACATCAGGTTATATCCAGCCTTTAGGACAGGGACCAGGCTGAAAGTCAAAGAACTTTAAATTTGATTACACAAAAATTACCCAGCAAATTTATTGATTTTCTTCCAAGGCAAACAGCAATCTTTACAAGTCCATGTTTAACTTTGTACTCCCAAGCAATCAGTCCTAAGCATATATAGACAGCTTCCTTTCCCAAGTAATGAAAAATACACTATTGGATGAGAGAACTGAAAAGAACTAGGACTAGATGTTTACATTTATTCCTGTAGCTACAACCCCAGAGAATTGGGAATTTGACTAATTTGGTTCACAAAATAATTACCAAATTATAAATAACTGAACAAAAAAAAATGCAGAATTAAAATTTTACTTATAATACCACTAAAACTAATGCAATATTATAAAATGGCAATCCAACATCTCCTCTTACACTTTTTCTCCAATCAGATCTTGCCCTTGAATCAATTTTTCACCCTTGGAAATACAAAGTGCATGGAACACATCTGCTGCCTTTTTTTCTCAGTGGTCCCTCAAAGCAAATCCTATGCTTACTCTCTCAGCTCCATTTTTTTTTACCTCTCTCTCTCTGGAAAGAAAATACTTGCAACAGACAGAGCCCACAGATTCAGTGGAGCTTTACCCTGGGCAGTGAAAATCCACTTTGCTTTATTTCTCTTTACTAAGGTTAATAAGTAGCTTCTTTTCTAAAAAGTTTCTAAAATTCTTCAGCAGGAAAATAAAGTTTCTGCTCCCCTGATCATCTCAGGCTATTTCATAACTTTACTTATATGCTTTTGTAATGGGCCTCAAGATTTTTAAGTATTCAACAACTTTTGCTTAAGACATCATAAAAGTAGAAAACATTGATTTTTTTTCAGGCAGTGCTTGGGTAACAGAAGTGAGTCACAGTAAGAGCCTTTGAAGCCACAAGTAGATATGAATGTTTGCTTGTCTGCACCTCCTTAAAATTTTATTTTTTAGTAACTAAAGGATCAAGTGAAAAGGTTGCAAAAAAAATGAAAATCCAGCAAATTTTCAGTAATTTTATTCTACTGAGTAAGAAAGAGATAGATAATCTAACTAAGCATTTTTCATTCAAAATGAAAATGACTTGGTTTTGACTGGCTAGGTGTTAAGTAACTGCTATCTTACCAACTGGGAAACTGGATGATGCCATGTGTACGAAAAGCAATCCTTTCATTTTACTGATTATTGGTATGCACTGAAATTTTAAAACTGAATCAGGTCTGGGTATTGCAGACAAGAAAGATAAGGCAACAGTTCACAGGAAAACAGTGTGAATGACCATCAGTCTACAAAGATGTGAGGAAACATTAAGAAAGGTGTCATGTAGCTGTAAGAGAAAAAGAAGAAAAAATAGGACAACACCCTTAAAAAAAAAAGGCAAAAAAAAAGGCAAAAAAAAAAAAAAGCTGCAGACTTTTTGTTTTATGTCCAGGCTTTTGCTGGGAAATTTGGCCACCTTTCAAAACACACCCATTCCATCAGATATTTAATGGAATTAGATTGTTTCCACAAAATACTTCAATTTCTGTCATTTTTTTTTTTAGGGAAACCCCTTTATACAAGAAACCAGCCACAAGTTGAATTCAGAGTTGTAGTTGTTTCAACCCCCAGTCAGATTTAGAAACAAAACCATAGTGGCTCTACAAATCACATATTTTAAGCAATAGTTAGGCATGCAGTACACTTGCAAATTAGAACTGGAAGACAGGCTTTATTCAATTACTTGAGGCTCACTTATTGCTTGTCTTTCCACACCACGAAATGATTTTATGCAAACCGAGGAAAACATCTTTTTTTTATTCAGACTGCTATCCACACACAAACCCCTCTGCCATGACAGGTAATGTATGCTTTTAAATCCAGAAACAAGGTTCACCTTGATGTAAGAAAGCAATATAGTTTACAGTGAGAACAACTGTTCACTGCAACAGGCTCCCCAGGGATGTAGTAGTGTCCCCATCACTGGGGGTTTTTAAGATGTGATTGACAGAGTGCTAAAATAACCTCATTTAGGCTTCCTTTCCCAGGAAAGGCTTGGATCAGATGGTCTGTCCAGGTTCCTTAGAGCCTGGGCTGCTCTACAATTCTAGTTATTTCTATTAATAGCTTCTAATCTCAGAGACTCAGGATGTGGATGGAGAAATGGAGCTTGTGGTGAGATCCAAGTCTGAAGCAAACACCAATGTGGCAGTCAAGTACCAACCTGAGGGTGTCACTTGTGGTCAAGAGAACCAGAAAGTCATTTTAAAAAGAACAGAAATACATGGGCTGTTTATCTAAGTTGGAAGCAGGACCAAACATTACAGAACTACATGGCCAAAGCTCTTTTAATTCAGCCCAGTTTGTGTAAGTACAGGTACCATGCAAAGCAGCTTTATGATGCCAGTGCCTTACCTTCCTCCTCTTGGATGAGGCCCATGTCTACACTTGCTTGTGCCTTTCTCTTCCCACCATCAATTTCTACTAATTGAGCAGTGTTGTAGCATTGCTCATAAAAGTAGTTACGTAACCATTTGTCCTCAGGGTCATTGAAAAAGCAGGCCAAGCCAAGCTGGTTATCATACACCTTCTCATAGTGCCCTTTAAAAACAAAAATCACAATAAAAATGTTAGATCATCATCAGCATTCAGAAATTTTGCATGTTATAGCAATAATCATAACGAAAATGAAGAGCTATTTATATTTCCACCATTCAAATGCCATCAAGTTCTGCTATGTATTCAGTCAGAGAAATACAAGAGGAAAATTATAACCTTACAAATTAGGCACAATTGAAAACATATTTTTGTTCTCATTTCTATGTGCGAAACCAAAATTCAGTTCAATAAAACACACAGAGAACCTGGATAAAACACTGGCTAGTCAAAAGAAAAGTCAGAGTGAGACTGGAGAAGTATTTGTCTGAGCCTCTGGGCCCTGAAAAGGCCTAAGAGCTTTCCAAACCTTGGACCTCTAAGGAAGCAACTGTGTTGATGGCAGTTAACAACCAAAAAGAACATTCTGCAAACACAATCCATAAATTCATATAATATTAAATGTTCAAAGCAGGACTTATAAGAGAGGCTTTGAGTTTTCATGTATATTCCCATGTTTAGTACCTTAGTGCTCTTAGAAATCAAAGACAAATTGAAATTATGCCCATTTCCCTAGGACTGCCCCACTCCCAAGTTCACCAAGGAATTGTTCTCAGAACAAATGTGGAAAGCAGGGGAGACTCAATGCTACAGATTTTCTCTATGGCCTGAAGTTTGGATTCTAATCTTTATCATCTCAGGCAGCTGAATGAACACACATTATCCTTAAAATTTACAAAAAACCTGCAAGTCCTAAATCTAATTAGCAATACAAAATTATCCACAGATGTATTATCCACAATTTAAAGTTACAGAATAACAGCTTATTTCCCTAGGAAAAGCACCTTAAAAAAAAAAATCCACAAGATATCAGCCTTTAATTATTCCAAAACTTCACTAATTTGGAGTAGAAATCTAGAACTTCGCTGACAAATCTTATCCTACTGCTCCTCCCTAAAGTGAATTTGAAAGATCTATTTCTTATAGGATGCTGAAAAATCTATCAGATAATAAAGTAGAGCATAAACCTGTATGTTTCATGGCTCATACAAAATAATTTTCTGTGCAAACTCTACTCATGCCAGATGTGAAACTGAATAATTAGCTAAAATGCCATTGCAGATTTGGTGGGCTACCTAGTGTGTTTGTGGCTGTTAAGGAATTTCCAGGTGTTTGGGTAAAGAAGGAGTTAAGGAGCACAGGTCTGGCAGCAGGTAGGATGCTGTTTGGTTAAGCTGGACATGTGAACAGAACTGCTTTGTTTTTGGGAGTGTTGCAATTTGCAAGCTTTGCTCAAAAACAGAAACAACAGAGAAAAGAGAAACCCCTCTTAATTCTAGGTATGAAGCACCACACATAAAATCAATTGGGAAAAATAAATCCTTTCAGCAGAGGCACGATCTCATAGTCCAGACCTTTCCCACGTGTTTTAAAACCATGATAACCATATCAAAAGATGCAGCTAAATTTCTTCTTCTGTTATCTACCAGAAGAATTGGGGGAAATCCAACTTCCAAAAGGATGAGTTGAATGACTGTAAATTGCACCACCCATGCAAGTCGCTTGCACTGTTTGGAACACACAGCAGCAATTACTCAAACAAGTGCTTTAAATTCATCACTAAACCACACAAGAGGGTTTTGTCAGCCTCATCTCTAGTATGTTCTGTCTCAAAATTACAAATTACATAGATCTAATTGAAGAAATGTAAATCTCTCATTCTCTCTCTCATCATGATTGTTATTTGACTTCAGAATGTCTTGATAAAGGTCTCCAGTGTGTTGCACAACATAGTAAAGACTTCATTATTTTGAGAAAAAGGGCTACCAACCTAATCACGTCTGCAGTCCTCAAGATATTCACCTACTACTTGCTTCCCCTTCTCTTTCCTTCATCTTGGTCATTTCAGAGAACATTGTCTGAATTTGTCCTGCTTAAAGTTTTTTGAAATCGAGCTGAAACCTTTTTCCCCATTCTTGAACACTCTTTTTATCTTTTGATTTAAAAATTCAAATATTGCTTGTGTTATTTTATTTATTTTATTATTTTGCTTTCTTATTTATTTTCTCAGAATTTTCCCCTCCATGAAGTTGCAACCCCAGATTTCTACCTTTTTAATAACTAATTAATAAAATACATAAAATTATTATTTTGAAGCAATGTGCTACATACATTTCTATTTCTAGTATTTTAAAAGAGATAACATCCCTTCAAAGAAATGTGTGATTCACAATAGCTCAGAAACTGCATTTAGATTATCATCTCATCGTTTGCATCTAAGGTTTTAAACCAAAACATCAGCTTAAGTTTTTCAAAATTTAGCTTTGAGGGGAATAATTATTGATATTCAGACTTCATGTCTTCATAATCTGAATACTCTTCATGGCTGTGAGTTTTCATGCCTTTTGTTTCTTCTCAGGGCTGAAAAAGCACCTCTTGTGGGCCTCTTTTTCAGCATATCCTGGAGTCTACATCATAGAAAACATATTTATACATTAGAAATTTAGACTATTTTGGTACAATAGACTCATAAAAATATCTTCAAATGTTTCTGGAATGGAAATAACAAAACTGGCTTAGGCTTAATATACTCATATTTACCTGTGTGCAGGCACACACACACGCCTGTATTGTATATGTTTATAACAGATCTATTTATACATCTATACAACATCATTATCCATCACACATATCAGCATTATACTAAATCCCAGACACCTCACAGTACCAGCTACTAAGCAGAAAATGAATTCTATCCCAGCCAAAAACAGGACAACACACAAAGATAAAGTCAAGACCCAGTTGGGATTCATCCAAACGAACCAATTTAGATACAGATAGGAGTTACCTAGGACCCCTTTCCTCTCAGTGAAGAAAAGCAGATACTTCTTGGCTGAGATTTATCTTGAACAATGCTTGCAGCACAAGGGAATGCTTTTAGAGATTATCTCAGAAGTAGAGGCAGAGCTTCCCACAATTACAAGCACACAACCACAAGAGCAGCAGAATACAAGACCTAATTATAACCACTAACATAAAGATAACAATACACATTATGTACAGATCACAGCTAATTGAAAATGAACTCCAAGATACCAGAGGATGCATACAAATGATTGCAATAAGCCAGAAAGAGAAGAGATAATTGGATCATCATTGTATACAGACACACTGGATACAGATTTGCTCCTCTGAAATCATTGCTGCAAAGTACCAAGGCACTTACGTGACACAGAATTACGCAAATAACTTCAGGTAGTGCCTACAAATCCCAAGGGATGGCAGTGACCCGAGGCGGACTCCAGCTCCTGCCACGGCTTTGATTGAATGAACTTTCATGTGACCCTCTGATGATGATCCTGCCGGTGCATAACAATGAGAAGTGCACAAAGACAACCATGTCCCTGCCATTGTCTTGGACAGTGCCTGACCAGATACACTGGTCATAAAACAGACCCCCAAACCCCAGACTTTCAAAAGTCATATTTGTCTTCTGGATTCAAACTCTGAGTTACCGATCAAGAAGTTAATTGATGTTATTCTTATAGTGGCAAAGCTTGCATGTCAGACTTAATGAAAGTGAACTTTTACATCCCCAAGAGGAACATAGGAATAGGTAAATACTCTCTTCTATAAAATCTCTAAGAAGTAGTTCAGATATTAAAGCTCTGAACTCTCTGATTTTTTTAGAGTAAGTTCTCTGCAACTGATTATAAAATACATATAGACAAGTAATTTTTAGGCATCTGTTGATCAACAAAAAAAAAACAAAAACAACTCCCTAATTGAGTGTTTATGTACAAAAAGACAGCTGTCCTATAAAACCTTCCTGAGATCTTTCTGTTAAACAGAGATTAAAAAGCCCCAACCTTTCAACTTAAACATTACACCCCATATATTAAACGCACAGGGTATTCCCTGCTCTGTATCAGGATCTCTTCAGGTGCACCTCAGCCATAGACCCTGATCAGCCCACTGAAACTTTGCTCCTAGGCTCTTCTCAAGAGCTGTTGGCAAGCAAGGCTGTGCGTGGAACAGAGGATCACTCAAATCCACGTCTGCATGCTTGCTGTGCTCAGCTGGACAACTACAAAGTAGTGCAATGCCAGGGATAGTAGTTTGGGAACCCCAACAGGGCTAAAACGAGAGAAAAGCAACACACAGAAAGTCAGCAAGCCATCCTAGTGTGACCCAATTACAACTTGCTGCCATATCTCTATGTTCTCCTTTGTGACAGGATGCAGTGGAAGAAAAAGTACAGGAATGGTCTTCAGAGAACAGATGAAAACATCATGAAGAGATCCTGGCTTGGTGTTTCCCTTGAAGAATAAGAGAGGCAGGTGCTCCATTTTCCATTAAAAAGAACTTGCATTAATTTTTAAACTACAGGTATCAGAAATAAATTTTTCAACATCCAGCTATGACTCAGTATTTTTCACTCAAAAAGCCACCAGTCTCTGTTCCTTCCAGACAAAGGCCACATGGAAACTTTTCAACAGGTGTTAACACTCATCCTCCACTTCAGTTAGCTGTTTAAAATGTGTGTGACTGGATTATAACTGACCCTTCCCTCTTGACGACACATAAAGGAGTGGCCTAAGGTCAATTAAGTCCCTAGGAGTAATTTTTTTTTGTCAGAATGAAACACAGTGCTGGAAGGCTAATTTTTCTTTTGCCAGAAGGATCAAAATCAGTCATGTAGCATCAAGACAGCTGATGCTGTGAAGAATTCACACCGAGAAAAATCCAGATGGAAGTTGTTGGATCAAGAAGAAGCATAAACTGCAGTTGAACATGGTGCCACAATCAGTTATTTCCACCTGCATCTATAAATGGCAAAGAGTCAGGCCCTTTTGCTTGCTCAGAAAAAGGATGCCTCTACACTTACAGGTAGAGGACTCCTCAATCATCCCCTTTTTCCAGAAAATTTATTCATAAATGGACATACTTTTTTTTTTCTCAAATGCTTAGCCATAAGTCCACAAATGAAGGAAGTGAAAATGTCAGTTGTGAGCATGATGAAACCAAGTCTCAGGCAGAGTCTGTTTCCTAGAGCACACACAGAGCACACCACTCCCAACACTGCTACATAAAGGGAAAATGCTTAATCAATGCACAGTCTATACAAAAATGCCAAAGAAATGGTCAGAGTATAATTTTACTATACTTATAATTTTAAAGGATAAAAGCAGCTAATGATAATAATATGAGGCAATTAACTGGTAATCTGGAATGCTAAAAGGAAACTCCAAGCTATTGCAACAAAAATATACTACAGAATTTTCTAAAAAGTGCTGCTCCTGTTGAAGGCAATGGAATTTCTACAAGTGGCTGTATTTTGAGATGGCTTGGCATCTTTCCTGGACAGAATCACTTCAACTTTTTTGTAAGACAACTACAAAAATAATAAAATTCTCCACTGGTCTCCAGCAACTGCTGCATTTTTTTCTGTGATAAAATATTAAGCAGGGAATGACAAACTTGCTTAGAAAGTAAAACAGTGTTCCCTTGTCCAGCCCCTCAAAAGCAAACAAAACTATGCCTCATCCAAGCAAATATTAAAAGAGGGTTTGTTATACCTTTTTCTTTTAATGCATAACCTCTTCCCATATTTTTTTTTCAAAATAGCATGGGTAATATGGTTATTCCAATGTTTCTTGCACAAGCCTAAGGCACAAGTGTGAAATCTTACAGAAAAGCTTTCTACCATAAAATGCTAAATTCTGTTTTCAACCTTGAGTATACCAAAGATTTTCCAGTGGAAGCACATGAAATACTCATGCTTTCTTCATATACTTTATGAAAAGACATCTTTTACAACAAAAACCAATGGTAGCTCATACTGTCAAAATTTTTTTCTACACTGAATTGAGGGAAAGAAAGCCAAGTTGTCACTTCTTTCTAATTGTGTGTGCCTGGTACCATCTAGAACAAGGGTCAGCAGCCTGCAGCACATGCACAGAATCAGCATTTAGCACACAGCATAGCACAAAGGCTGAGTGGGGTCATGAACCAGGAGCAGGTGGAATCTCAGAAGGGCAGCAGCTCCCAGGTTTTAACTCCTGGTTTCCAGCAGCTGCTCCAGTGATCAGCTAATAAGCAGTGTCTTGCCCTTTTAAAGGCACGTTCATACCCAAGGATTCCATGCCCTGGCTTTGGCACAGTGATCTGCCACTACAGCGCTGAGTGCCCAACACATGACATTTTCCCTGGTTTTGCATTCTTGCTCTGGCAAGGCAGAGCTAACAGGGGGGACATCTCTTCCTTTAATTGTTCTTGAGCTGGAACTTGCTTTGCATTCCTTTCCACATCTACAAGCAAACCAGCTCACTCTAGCTGATAAATACAAAATACAACTTGCTTTTTGACGGAACCCCCAGTATTCCCATATATGTGCCAAGAAATCAGTGTATACATCAAATGCTGAGCTGTACAGATCCATTACTCTGGCATTTATCCCACATTCTTCTGTGAAAAGCCCTACAACTATAGATATTTAAACAACTCAACTACCTGCCCCCCCCTTTTTTTTTTCTAAGCTCCCGAAACTAGTAAAAGAAGAGGTTAGTCCAGGATAAAGGAACATCAAAGAATTAAACGTCTCAATTTTGAAGTCAGAAACATTTACTTTACTTGTATAAAGAAGGCAAGATAAAAATAGAGTCAAGCATTGCCAATATTGCCAGCGCTTTTAGAATAACACTGAACTCGGGGCAAAATAACTCCATCAGTCATTTGTCTAAGAAGCTGCAAGGATTAAAGTTCCCTCTCATTTTTTTTAATACTTGGGAGATATTCAAATGCAACCAAAATGAGTTAAAGCCAGACAGAAAAAAAAAAAAAGGCTGCTTTCTTTGCACACAGTAAACTATTGGTAATAGGTAATTAAAAAAGAAAAAGACAAGTCCTGTGTGGTTTGAAGTTCAACCAAAATATTCTATTAAAAATGAAAACAGAGAGAACCTTTACTGGTGTGCGTCAAGGCAATCAGTCTGTACAGTGTAATGCTGGTAAACAAAACGTTATTATTTTTATTATTATTATGATGTTATTATTATTTTTAAACCCAGCAGTAAAGAAAGTAATTGCTCAATGCACCCTGTGCATTGTGGTGGATGGCTCTGATTCAGTTCAAGCAAATAATTTACATCCAGCACTGTAGTGTCCTAGAACTATAAACTGTGGAAACCACTACAACATTAACATTTCCCACCAATAAATATGACAACTAGATGCATACATAGCTTGCTCTGTACACTATGGTATGTGCCATAAAACTCTAAAATCAGAAGTTCTAAGTTATATTCAAAATTAAGACAGTAATACTCTATGATCCAAAAACATCAGATGAGAAAAATTAAATAAGAAACAAAAAAATCATTTACTCACAAAGTAAGTGTTTTGTTTTCCACATGCCACTCCAGGTTCAAACCCCAACATTTCATGAAGCTTTAATTCATCAAAAAACTTACAAGTCATGAATTTTCTATGGCCACTATTTATAGCTGCTATCTCTTTTTCAGCCCAATTGTTACCTGAGATAGGTAAAATTTCAGCCACATGCATTATTAGCAACATCAACCATGCTATGACACTCTCACCATTTGCTGACCCAAATATTACTTTCAGCCTTTTAAGCTTGAACTGTGGCAGCTGAAGAGCAAACGCAGGTCAGCTGCTGTTGTGGCTGCTACACCATGGTGAGTTCCAGCTGAGGTGAACTGCTGAATGATTCTTAAATGGTGTCAACTGGAGTTGTCAGGAGATCATAAGCCAGAGCCCCAAGCAATTTGATTAGAATCAGAGAGTAACCGGATTAGCAGAACTACTGAATTAGTGTTTGATGAGCTGCACAATTCATGTGAATCTTCACAGCACTGCTGGCTCTTGGATCAGCAACAGGAATTACCATCCACCCCTTCGTGTGCCAGGCAACTCAAGCCTCATTTTATACAAACAAGACATTGGTGCAGAGGTTTGCACTGAAACTGGTAAAAAAAAATCAAAACAAACTATGCCACGATCTAGAAATTCAATAACAACGCTTGCCAACTCTTAAGTCCTCATTATTTTTTTTTTCTTTCATTTTAATTAACAGGCAAAGTTGGGAGATATTCTCTCCTAGAGGCAAGGTGCAATCAGGCAGCTGGTGCTGGTACCTTGTCTCTGGGAGAGGTGAAAGACTTACAGAGCCCAGCACACAAGAGACCCTGGGTTCAGTGAGAAAAGGGCAGGAACTGCCCATCTGGCAATGCCTTGCCTCTCTGGGAGCCTGTTTGCCACTTCTATTGTCACACACCAGCCTGTAACATTGAAAAATATCATGCACTGAAGGCAGGCAAACTGTTCCCCTCAAGTGGCTGCAGGGAGCAGGCCCATTGAGATAAGCCATGTTTAGTACTTTTTGACCATCAAATATTGGCAGAATGCTTCTGCCAGGGCAGTCCAAACCCCAAACTTCTCTCTCACATTCTGCAAGATACAGGGGTGCCTATTCAGGTTTTAGTTGTACTCTAGGCAAAGCTGAAGATTCCTTCCAATTATGGCTGGCTGGACTTCCTGTCAAGAATTACAGTGAATTGAACAAAGAAACACGATTTTGGCTTTCATGGCAAATATTAAATAGACATTTAAAATTAACCATTTTTTTTGAAGTGCCAAAAGGGTTTCTTTTGCCATTCCATTTTTGAAATGAAGTTTCCCATTTCTAAATTTCAGTCAAAATGCTTAGATTACAAACTCACAGGCTTTACTGTAGGTTTTCATATTTGTAATAATGAAAATGCAACTTGAAACAAGACAACTACAGTGAAATCAACTCAGCTATGAAACAGGATTGCAGTTAGAGCTTTATCTGCCTCCATCCCTACAATTATTCCAATGGAGAAAGATGGAGTAAGTTATGTTACTATTTATAGTAAAAGGAAATGATAAATATGAGTGCTTAGTAAATAGTAGGCAATAGAGAAAATACAGTAATTTGGAGTTATGTCTTCACTAATATCTAGTAATTCACAGGTGGCATGTTACATCTGTGTGCTGTATTTTATTTGACATGTTCACAATCCTTTTTAAGTCAGTCACAAATCCAAACACAGTTAGCAGACAGGGTATTTAATAAAAACAGATTTATAAAACTATTACTGTGTGAAACAGCATTTCACCTATTAAATTTTTCTAATACAAAACCAGCTACTCAAATCAATAGAGGAAGAAAAACAATAAATAATGAAACTATGAGAAAATAATTGAGATGTTATCAAAGCTATAAATACATCAAACATTTCTGATGATATCAAAATGCACTCTACATGTTTTTCCTTTTTTTTTTTTTTCCTTCCTTCACAAAACCCCTCCTGATATCTGCAGTTCCTAATCATTTATTCTATAAATACAGCTCAGTTGACTAAGGCTGCAATGTGCTAAGATGCAGTAGCGTTTCAAATTCATACATGAAACAATTTGGAAGCTTCCCCCAGGCACTGGCGGCTGCGGCTCCCGCTGCTCCGCTACCCACAATCCCCCCATTTACCTGCTCGCCGGGCTGCCTCAGCCCCGGTCAGGAAGTGGTAAAGCTGATCCAGCTTATCAGGCTGCTCCTCCAGGGACTTCTCATGCCATATGGCTGACCCAGGCCCTGCAGCCTCCCTGAAGGCATTCCACTTCTGGATCAGAGTGAGGAGCTCAGAGAAGGACTTGTGATAACCCTGGCGCAGCATGTCTATGCAGATGTTCTTCTTGTATGAATTCCTGTAACTGGGAATAAGAAAGGGAGATTTTAAGCCTTTAAACCTGCATTCTGTTCTCCACCTTACCAAATAAGTGCAGATAACTACAACGGCTTTTCAGGAAGAGACCTCTGCAGTTCAGCAGCAGGGAGTGGATATTATTTCCCCTGCTCAAAAAGAGATCTGCTAATTTCTGATTGCAAATGCCATACCCTAGGGAAGCAAACATGGCAATAATCAGTAAATACCAATATATATATTGAAAACACTGGTAAAAAATACACTGGTGTTCTTTAGGTGGTATTTGGTAAAAAAAGGCTGATGGAACCCCCCCTCATGTTTACATTAGTTCATGAAAACACAATGAACCCTTAGTTTGCTTTAAGACAGTGCACAGGGAAAACTGAGGCACATGTCAAAACAACACACGTGCTGTTATAGATAACACCATTATTATATGTTATATATATTGCTATATGTTATATGTATACATTGTTTTATATATACATTAAATAGTTTTGCTGTAGGACACGATGGCTTGGCTTAAAAAGTCAAAAAAATGCTATGCCAGAAACATAATTAGATATTATTTTCCTTCTGTTTAACATATAGCTATCAGCTGGTTTAGTGATGTAACAGTTTGATAATTTCTCCCCAATTTTACTATCAAATGATGCTATGATGAATTCTATTGAAGTTAACATCTTCATAAACTCTGATAAGATGTACATATCAAAAACTTGTGGAATCAAAGATTCTCAAGTGGTAACACACCTTTGGAGGCATTATTTATGGAAATAATCAAAATATTTCTTTCATGTGGCATGAAACAATCATTGTTTCCTATTCTGGAGAAAACTATGAGTCCAATGGGACTGCAACACAAAGGTACAGATGTAAAGGCTTTCAGGGATGGTTGTCCAGTCTGGGAAAACCAACCTTTACCCCAGTAAAATGGCAAGGACCCATTAAGTTTCCAAAGTGTTTTCAAGACTGTCCTTTTAGATTAAAATCCATTTAAATTCAAATTATCTCAGCTTTAAAATAAATATGGAATTCTGAAAAATGAGATTTATAGTGTATGTAATAAATTCACATGTAACAAATAATAGCCCAATGAGACTCATACTTTGATCTTAAAAAGAGCTACTGCAATTCTTTAACAATGTTGATAAGATGGAAGTGATGTGAAAAACTTCTTAGCTAGATGTCAATAAAATAGACAGAAATGTAAGATGTAGGAAGGAAATAATCTGCATTATTTCATATTTGACATAATTAAAATAAAATGTCTTACTACACAGATGCACATTGGTCTTCATATGCATTTTTCACATTTCAGTTGCAGAACTGAGCACAAAAATATTAAAAAATCCTGATACAATTTAGACCAGACAGTACCGAATTTGCGTTTAATATATAAATAGATGTTTTTTGAGATTGAAAATCACACACTGCTCACACATATAAGGGAAAAGATATAACTATTCTGCACCATAAGAATTTACTACATTTATCTTATAAAAGTATATGAGAAATATGTTTAAACATTTACATTTTAATTTGCTAGAATATGCTATATTTGACATACACCAATTATACAGTATATAGCTTCAAAATACCATAAGGATACTATGCTAATACCATACAATGTATTCTTTAATTTTTTATAAGAAATACCTTTTTATTTCCTGTTTAAAAATTCTCTGTAATAAAAAAAAAAAAAACAAAAAAAAACCCAAAAAACTCTGAAGAGCATAGGTGAAAAATTCCTATCAACTTCCAAAGGCCTAGGACTGAATCCTCCAGTAATATAACTCAGAGAAGTGGAATAACAATCTGCATAGCAGGCACACACGTGCCTGTTTATTTATACAATGTGATCCATATATGTTTGTGTGTGTGCATTAATTAGATCAGGAGATGTACTGGAAGTAAACAAGGAAGTAGTGCTAAAAGATCTCAGCAGTCACTACCCAAAATGTCATTCAGGTAATTTTTAACACTCACTGCACACTCACTGAGCACAGAACTGGTATTCATACAAATAGAAAAACTGTGTCCATGTAACATGTTATTTTCTGTAGACTGATGTATTTTACTTGAAGTCATTTTCCCCACAAGAAAGCATTATTAGCAAACCAGCACAGGAAAACAAAGCATATAGTAAAACATGTAATTTTTAAAAAAACAGTGTCAAGAGTGTTTTAGTAAATCCCATCTCAGTTAATTGAGAAATTGAAATAATGCTGAGGTAATCCTACTGTGCAGAGCACATTTTTTCTGAGGCAAAAAGGACTGATTTTAGCACGCAAGCAATGAAGCTATCTACTGTAAAACCCTTCAAATTTAGTGGCATAAAAATAAAAGTCATCTCAGCTATAATGCACAAAGCATACAATAATAATACTATTGTTTCATTAAGTTTCTGTAATATATAAAGCACAAGTAACTGATCACACACAAACAATAAAATTGGGCAAGAGATTAATGGTATTATGGGGATAAATGGTATTTGTATCACCTAAAATAGCTTGACATTGCAATGAAATTTAAAATTGTTACAGTTATCAAAGTTTTCCATCATTTTCCAGATGAAAATTCCAGGGTCCTTCTTCTCTCCCATCAAACGTTTCTTTTGAACCGAGGCGTGGTGTAGGTGAGAGCAGTAAACTTTTCATGATCCCTTGAGATAAACTATAAATCCTCAATCCTCAGAACACTTTCCATCCTGCTTTTTATGATGTCGTGCAGCATGTAAAATCTGAGGTTAAGCCGAACAACTCATGCTTTAGATAACTAAAGATCACTTGATTTCTAATGTAAATATCAAAACCTGCTACCTAAGGTCCTTCCAACTCAGGATATTCTATGATTCTGTGATTTATTTTATAAAATCCCACTGTAAGCATTAGTGTAGTGTGTTTCTACATTAATAAGCAGCCTTACACTAAACACTTTTGAACCTTGCTACCTAATAAATTACGGTTTATTGTTAAACGAGCGAGTTTGTTTTCCTGCATTCGTCCGCGCCGACTTGAGGTTTCCTTTGAACCATTCTGCTACTTCCAGGAGCGAAAAAAGACGGAGTGCCCTCGCTTTGCTGGGAGCCGAGCCCTTCCCGGGGTTTAATGGTCTCTGGGGGCATCTACTGGAGATGTGGGAAACTGCAGGCAGGATGAGCCGATCCCGGCGCACAACAAAGGGCCCGGCCGTGCCCCGGCACAGGGCGCAGGGCACAGGGCACAGGGCGAGGGGCCACCGAGGCGCTCGCCGGGCCCGCACTGTCTCCTGCAAGCCACGGAATGTGTGGGACCAGAGTGAGCAGACAGCTCTGTAAGGTCAGCCGGGTTTCATTTTAAAACTGAATGGGATGTGATTGCAAACCCAAAGTCCTCCCTCTCCTAGGGCGACCATGAGATCACGCCGGAGAAAAAGGTTTCAGATGGATTGTTTCGAAGCAAACTATTTTATCATGATATTTGGAACATCTCTATGTATTTATGGTTAAAACAAAGACACCAATTAATCTGGTTTTAATTTAAAGCAGAATTGCTTTGGGTTTTTTCATCCATGACACTCAACAGATGAGAACCACAGCAGTTACCACAGAGCCAGCTGATGCTAAGAATCCCCCGATCCTCTGCCCGTGTGCTCATTTCTGTCATTGCTGCTACCTGCTGATGTTGCTAAATGCTTATTTACACAAGCTGGTCCTACACCAGCAGTTACTGGGATGCAGTGTTCCATCAGAAAGTGCTGAAAATCCTGTGAGCTTCCGAGTCTCTGTGTCATGATGGGGGTTGTGTGTCACAAGACTTTTCAGCACCAAATAAATAACCAAAAGTTCAAGTTGCCGTTTTACTGGAACTGGTGCAGGTGACGATTTTGTGCCGTGTAATATCACACGGGTGGAAGGAGCTACTTCCTGAATGTGGATCTGTGAGATTGAAAAGACACTGCTGTTGTTAACACTGTGCTTAATTTAAGTGTACCCGGATATTGCTACAGACATTTTAATTTTTTCCTAAACTGTACAGCTACTTCAGTAATTTTCTTACATGGATTTCTTTTTGCATTATCATTGCTATTACAAAACCATATACAGCCACGCTGAGAAATCACAGGAACCTGATTCTAATCTGCTTTTACCAGTGCAAGAATAATAAATAGTAAAAGTTTAGTGAGATCAATGAAATTACACTGTTGTTCCAGTCCCAAGGACTTTCCTATGTTATGGTATTGCACTTTTACAAGACCCTTAAGCAATGCTGGGAGATCAGCACAGCACCACACAATGTTCCCCTCAACTTAAAACCCTCCACAATAGGGCTATTTGCATTCTACCCTTTACACTCAAAGAGAAGACAGAAGAAGGAAATTAAGAGGCCAAGAGGCAGGAACTGGTGTTAGAAATAATCAAAATAGTCAGTATAGCATAACAGAATGATTTACCAGGAGCCTAATTCTCCATGCCTCCTGTCTGATTTGGTCAATTACAGATGTGCAAAATAAGTCCAGAAGACTACTATTTTCAGATGGCAGATTTATATATACATAAATATATATATATAAATACATATATAAATACTAGGTTTCATATATTTAGATTTTGTAAGGCTTAATAATACTTCCAGTTAATTCCAGCTGCTGATTACAATAGAAGTAGTTGTACTGTGCTGTAGCAGTCCCATTTTGTAATGAACAAAATGGCATGGATTAAACAACGAGAGTATATAAAATATTAAAGTGTACTCCCAGTGTAAAATAATTACCAATTATTGTAATGTTTAAAAACTGTATTCAAATAGGTTTCATCCACTTGGGATTTCCTTCTGCAGTTGGCAAGCCAATGACTGATATAAATGCCTTAGATAAGCATCACAAAATGATGAAAAAATAATAAAGATATTTTTGCTTAAGTTTATTTAAACAAATTTATTTTACTTCCCCATTTCCTGTCTATAAATCTACAAGAAAATTAGGATTACATAAAGTATGTGAATACTTAGCTACTTTTTGCTTAACCTATATGCAAAAAAACCACATCATAAACAGGGAAATATCAACATTTCCTCCCTAAAATTTGAAAAATATACGCATTAGGTAAAACAAATATAGTACATAAAACACAAAAAAGCCAAATATGCTGTAAGAATTTATAAGTTCAGGCTGCTCTGCCTAGAAATTGAAAGAGGAATTACTATTTAATTATAGCTGGACAGCCAGAAAACAACAACAGTTTTGCAACACCGTTGGTGACCCACGCCCAAAATGAGTTAAAGTTTGTGCAGGCAGTTGTTGAACACACAAAGTGCTCATGCAAACATTTGGCTTAAAAATGGCTTCCTACACAGTTCTGTTCTTCAGATCATTGCCTAATTACACTAAATAATATGCTTATCAGGCCCAAAATTCACAGAGATCATTTAAGTTCAAAAAACACTTGGAAAATATGGAAGGATTTGCCTTTAGCACGCAGGTTCCAGTGGGGTCAACCCCTGCACTCACACTGCTGATGTCTACACTGCCACGTCCCTGGGCTGCAGCCCACCAAAAGTGGGCACACAGCTAACTTAAAAACACATCCAAGTCCTGCACTATCCCAATTCTCTGTGAAAATTTATCCACCTGAGTGTTTTGTGAGTCAAGCCCTCGGATGGTCCAGGCACTCAGCACATTTCAGTACCACGTAGTGCTGCTGATACGAAGCTCTTTAACTGCGTCAGGGCACAGCCTCTTTAATCCTGCTTTAAAGACTGTCCATTTAAATACTTTTCTTTTAATGAAATATTTACTGCATGGTAATATGTTAAATTGTAGACTATAGTAATCTCATTAAAAAAAGATATGACAGTACAGTAAATGTCATTAAGCAGTAATAGACAGCTTACACTTCAGAATATTT
Source organism: Phylloscopus whistleri (assembly GCA_017589585.1). Classification (NCBI taxonomy): domain Eukaryota; kingdom Metazoa; phylum Chordata; class Aves; order Passeriformes; family Phylloscopidae; genus Phylloscopus; species Phylloscopus whistleri. Next base: position 150,287 of record JADMLD010000235.1, read on the forward strand.
TACCACTAAAGCTGAGTGTTAAATTACATTGGGGTGGGGTGCCTGCTTTTTAACTCCAAATGACAAATTTGAAATAGCTAATATCCTATTACAAAAAAAAGAATAAAATCCACAAACCCCCAAATGTTATAAAAAAGATCCCCTATTCTAATTATAAACAAAAAATACTGCATGACAATTTGTACACATCGTGGGAGGGAAGAACATCACTTGGAATTGACGTGTAACAATACAGATTTTTAAAGAAGAAAAGCTTTATGGAGCAATCTAGAACTATTAATAGAAAGATGAAAATAAAGCATATATATAACAAAGAGGTGTAGCTACTTTATACAATATATATTTATAGGTACAAGAACTTTCAGCTTTAGCAATGCAGTGTTTTTCATCTGCTGCCTCAGTCACTGGGTTGTTGTCAAACCACACTTTAACCTAAATCATGCAATCAAAGGGGGATGCACACCCTGCCAGTAGGATCCCGCAAAGAACACATATATTGAACTCCCTTTTGTTCAAAGCTACATAAAATGAAAAATTAATCAATTATAAACATCAAAGGATGACACAGAAAAAGTGTTTTAAAATGAATGTAAGCACTGTAATAATTAAGAATCCTCATTAACCCAGAAAATGGAAATACAAATTTAGCAATGAACTTTTGAAACATTCTGCCCCTAAACATAAATGCAAAGAAAACACTAAAAATTAAGATAAAGTTCTACGCTTATAAAAATGTTCATCTTACAAAAGTACACACACCTGTGATTATTTCCAGCATAATCAGAAAAAACAAGCATTATCTTCATTAATCTTTCTGCTTTTCTTTCTAGATTAATAATATTCCTTAACCAAAAGTAATTCCAACCATATTTTATGGACTACTGTTTATCAAAATGAAGTATTTCTCAACTTCCCTCTTTTATTTCAGAGCTGACCTGATGGACTGCGAGCTAGAACGTGTGAGTGTGGAATCCTTTCCATCTGACTTGCAGGGTGTCAAAGCACTTGTTACATTTCTCTGCAAGTTTCTTTTACAGTGTGCAAGACAGAGAAACATAATTATTTACTTTCTGTAACCTCTCAAGCTGCCATTATGACCTATACAAGGCTCTGCATTTATTGCAGTATTGACATGAACAATTCCTACAGTACTTTTGTTTAGGAGATCTCTTATTCAAGTCCCCAGCTGAATTTACTCAGTAGGATAAGGACAAATAGACCACACAGAGATTGAGAAGAACGGAAAATTGAGGATTTTACACAATGCAGGATTCACTGTGAAAATTATTAGGAAGTCATGACTGTACCAAGGCAGATTAGACAATCTTTCTTTATCTCAGTCTCTTTTTGTGTGTTAGAGATGCTTCACCTTTATGGAGTGTTTTAAAAATAGAAGTCAGTTGTGTACTGCTTGCACATTATCTTCAGTAGTAAATATTGTTGAACTATTGTGAAATGAAAGCACTAAAAAACCGTAAGACCAGACTTAGTAAAAACAACAAGTTACATAAAAAAAGAAAAACTTCAGCTCACTGTGTTCTTCTTTATTAAAGTATGTCATGTATTTTATCTTTGCAAGAGTTTGATGAGTTTTTGCAAGTAAAATTCTGTTTCCTCTATACTTGCTAATAGTCATGAGAATCTGTAGTTTGCACCTTCCCATTAAAAATGTATTGTATTTTTTGAAATTATTCACCCCGCCTTTTATCCAGATCATGTCTTTGAAAGGAGGAAGTAGATAATAAATGGAATAATTCATGATTTCCCATTAAATATGAAACTTTCTTTTGCAGAGTTTAGAAAATGAAGTTCTACATAATGTACAGAAGTTGATTAGAACTTTTTTAACCTTTTCAAGAAAAATCTTTCCCATTACACAAATGCACAGAGAAGTTTCTTTAGGAAAGGCAAACCATTCGCTTCCTACACAGTTCTGTTCTTCAGATCATTGCCTAATTACACTAAATAATATGCTTATCAGGCCCAAAATTCACAGAGATCATTTGACCAAAAAGAATGTGTGCCTCTAAGTTCAAAAATCTCTTTTTGAAAGTTGTTTAATAAACATTGAATCCTGGTCATGGCAAGCGAGATTGTTAGGAATTATTCAGAGTGAAAAAAATACATATTTAAATAATATTGTGAAAGGAATTTAAAATTTATCATCTAGCTCACTAAGTGACTTGTGCCATCTCCCTTTCCACAACCAGCAGGGAGTTTGGGACAGAGTGCCTTAATTTAAAATTTCTTTTACCATGAAAGGATAAATTTCTTTGGTTCTGATTTCCCCTCTTCCATAATTCTTAGTATCTAGAAGTGAAGAGATACCCTCATAAAATGTAAATGAGTTTACACAACATTCCACCAGTTTTCAGCCAGAGTAATGTGAACAAAGAGGGCCACAAGGTGCTTACAGGTCCTGTCCAAAGACTGACATCAGGCAGAACAGCAGTCTTGCTAGGACTGAACACGAAAGGGAAAGAAGTTTACTTCTTTCTCTGTTCCCTGCTATGTCCTTGAGCTCGCCTCCTTCCCTCCGTCTCCACAGCCTCGTACACAGAAGAAATTGAAGCAGCTCACAGCAGTGCATCACTGGGACCAAATACTGTGCAATCAAGGGCTAAAATACAAGGGAAAAGCAGAATCTGCACCTACACGTTACCTGTCTGCATCCCAAATTGCCTTTTGCAAGCTTGCTAGTAGTAGCAGATGCACTTCCTCTTTCCTTGCTTTAATCCCACACCAACAAGATATTTTTCCTTACCCTTTTTCTTGGTAGTGGCCCTCTTCTGTCCCTCAAGAGCATCACTTATTTACAGAGAAATGGTCAAATCCACCCTACAACACAAAATCCCCATGCCTAAACTAAGCCCCTTTAAACTGGGAAGCCCCAATAAAAATTTTAGGTAGTGGAAAAGAAAACATGGCAATATGATGTCAATGAAAAAAGGTCCCCATCTCTTTTTTGAGTAACCCAAGAAGTCACCTTACTAACTTACATGGTAGAGGTGACAGCTACTAAAAGTAGGGGCTTAGTTTAGGCATGAGGATTTTGTGTTGTAGTTTATTTCCACAAACTCCTCTAAAACTTAATCCCTCATAAACTTTCCCACATCTTTCCCCCTTAACTCTACCTAGATTATGCTGACACAAAAGAACAGAAACTTGGGGAGGGTAGTAAACAATTTGTCTCTGACAGAAGAATGGAAAAAATAATCTTTTATCAAATGGCACCAACAGAAGTTTTAAAATGGATGCCAGCTCACCTCTGTTCAGCAGTTGACAGCTTCCTGTAAAAATGCTGCCTCAGGAATCAGCCTCTGAGACCACTACCTCATCCTTTTTACAGCTTTCAAAATTCCATAGTTCTGCAGTGTGGGACTGAGTGGTAAATTATGTGTCTACATCTGAGCTCATCACCCTACAATCTCTCTACAAGCAATGGAGAGAAGCAGGTGCTTCAAAAGTATCATTCACCTTATTCTAAAGCACTTGTTTGGATCCTGAAAGATGGGGCTCAACTAATCACATGGCTGGGTTATTAACCTGGGTCAGTTAAACTTGGATGAAAGCCCCTCTGCTCTTTTTGCAGGGAGTTTACAGAAGCTATACTTCACTATATTCATCACTCATCACTGCTAGAGCAGAAATTTTATGTCTCATTTTGCAGTCAACAGTCTGAAAATAGTTTAATGATCCACCTTCCCAGTATTGGCAGAGATGGCCAACGACTGCTCTGGGGGACACAGCACATCTGAGAATTAAAGTCTTTGCCTTTTTCTGTTTCAGGTAATCCTAAAGCAAGCCAGCCATTGGAGAAGTCTAAGCAGAACAGCCCACTGTATCTCAAAAACATCTGACAGAATGCATGTAAGAGAATGTTGTCTCCTGCCTGAAAAAGGTCTTCTCGGAGCCCGTCTTTACTGACACAGATTTATCAAGCAAGCATTCCACAACAAACTGATCGACCACTCACGAGACAGAAAGCACAAATGCAAATCTTCTGCATACCTAGGTAAGCCTTTGCCATCTCTGTATAATAAATAATTTGGATTTCATTTGACCACCAGAGTCTTGAGGACAATAGAACTCTGTCATTCAACTCAAATGTATTTAAAATACATGTAGTAACATCACTAAGGTAATTATTTTTTTGGTTACAGTTAAGCAAAGCTATTCCTCTCATCAAATACATTTCAAAGTTTTTCTTTCTAGCCTTCAACTCTTTTTTGATGACGTGGTCCTCTTTTGACAATTTTGATTTGTATGGAGAGGAGAGAACTGTTACTTGATCTTTCTGGCCCTGACAAAAAGATCAGGCAACAAGAACGACGATACCAAATTCTGGCCCATTTTAGGCTCTGCACTAATTGAAGATTCAATCCTGGAATCACCTCTTGATGAAAAATGCTTTACTTCACAGTTCATCATGAACTTCTTGACTCTTAGTTCAGTCATATGAACTATTTTTAATTTTTAGTGCAATCTGATTTTGAGCTGTTAATGACTTGGTGAGCCAGGACTAAGAAAATATCAAGGAAAGCCCACTGAAGGCCACGGGAGTCAGCCAACCTCCTCTTACAAAAGCCTGATTCTGTGGCAAGAAAGCACTCACATTCTGTATTAATGAACTCCTTCTTTTTTTCCATTTTCAGATCCTTGCACCACATTCACTTCTTATTTCAAGTTCAAGTCTTTGAGAAGGAAGCAAAACAAAATCAATGAATCTGTTCTAATATAATTAAAGTACTATCTTTCTTAAGCACTGTTTTTTCTCCCTCATCTATCATATCAACCTGGGACAAAAAATTATTATGAAGAAAAAAACTGAAAACCGTTTCCTCATTTTTCCACAGAAAAAAAGAAATTATATCATGAACACACTTAACAGAATTCTTCTCTTTTGCTGAAGTTTGGAACACAGAACAATATTGCACAATACAAAAATAACTGCAACCTTTTTCCTTCGATAGTTCACCTCAATTTTAAGGAATATTGTGAGGGATAGAATTTTAGAGAAATATTTTAAAGCATATTGCTTTTTTCCATAAATATGATACTACCTGTATACTCCTTTATTTAGAAGATAATTTGTTTGCCTAACATACACTTAAAGAAGGGGGTGTTTAATATTAAGCAGGAGTGTGGCTACATGAATTTGTCTTGATGAAATAATCACTGGCATATATTAAATTAACCTCCATATTAAACAAAACTACAGATATTTATATATCAGAGGAAGGAAATTCAGTCCTTTTGTAAAGAAATGCAATAATCTGCTTCTGGAATGGAAACAATATTGAAAAACTACACAGCATATATCACAAGCCACCTCTCATATTTTTAAAATAATAACACCCGTTGCCTGCTGAGGCATACCAAGTCTGATTACACTGATTTCAGTAAGATCATTTACAGACATGACTTTGCCTTATTTAATAAATTGGTTTTAGATTACATTTGATGCATTTAGTTTTTTTCTAACTAGATTAGCATAGTACTAATGTAACTGTGCAGTTAGTTTACCTTCTTCTGTTTTCTCTCAAATGATTTTATCAAGGTTATGGAAGAGCATCAGTAAATGATATATCTAGAGAGAAATTTCATAACTGCTGATTTATTATCAAAAGCTAAAATTCCAAGAAGAATTAAATGCACAGAACATGAATGTAACCTTTTAAAGGAAGTACTTTAAAAATCTCCATAATAATTGGATAATAATAAATAAACCAGAATACATATGATATTTCAGTTTAATCTTTTAGGAGGCTTTGGTAACTTTAGAAAAACAGCCTCTCATAAAACACAAAACTCCACTTTGTGTAGGTATTGCAGAACAGGTGATAAAATTCTTACTTCATTGTGGATGTCCTCGCTGGTTTCCTTTCCCACAACGTTCAGGTTCAGGGTTTGGATATAAAAACATCATTTAGGAGGATTTTTTGCATTGTTTTTTTGTTTGCTTGTAAAATGCACTTTGAACCCTCAAGGCCTTCCTAAAATAGCAGCGACTTGCTGTGTAATCATCTCAGAGAGAACACTTGTGTCCCTGGCATGGAGTGTGGAAACCCACTGGGGCTGAGGACTGAAAGAGCTCCCTGGGAAGGCAGCTCAGCCAGTGCCACCTGTGACAATTGCTGAGTGTAATGAGCAGAGCAGCCAGTTCCACAGCTGGCATGGAACCAGGGGGACAGTAAGGCAAGGTGCTTAGTTCTGTGCTTGCTCCCTGAGGTCTGAGACTTCTAGTAATTTTCTAGATTTCAGCATGGAAGTTTTCAGGGAAGGGTTGCAGGCACATCCTTAGGCTAGGAAGGAGAAAAGGACCATACTTTGCAAGAAACTAGCTGGTGGAATTCCTGCCTGACTGATAGAAGGTTTTTATGCTGCAAGGGTGATCTTGCAATATTCATTGTTAAGGTGCCTAGAGTCCTTGTATATGCATCCTTTTATTATTTAAATATTGAAATAAATAAATCAGCTCACTTAAGCAACCAGCAATCCAGTTTGTTAGAATTCTTTCATTAATTTTGATGGTGCTGAACCCCAGATCTGTTAAAAGACTCCGGAAGAATAAGTCAGTCATAGTCTCTTGTAACTTCTAAATGTAAATACCTCAGCTGTAAGAAATCAAAAGTTATCTAGATTTCTTTCATTCACTGAGTTTTTAAATAACTAATGGGGTATTAAATGCTTCACCACAGAAGTCAGCACTTGGGCTTGGCTAAATAGTAATTCGAAATTACAAGAACATGTATGTCGGTACACTAAGCTCCCACCCCAAAGGAGATCTTTCACAAAGGCTCAGAAAAGAAAAAAAGAGAGAAGGGAAAAAAAAAAAAGGCAGCACAATATAATAATTACTGACACAATCTTAACAATAATGCTACAAATCTCATCTAATTGGTAAATATACAAATTAGTAAAACCACGGAGATAAATGCTTTGATATATTTAACATCAGGAGGAATGAAACATCATTATTTAATATCAACTTCAATTTTTAAATGCCAAGTTCCACAAAAAAAGGGTAGGGCCTAGGGAACTTTAAATTTAAATTACTATGATGACTAGAAACAAAGGGAACAATAAACTTATGGATGTTAAAATGCCTTGAAAAAGCCAACTTACGCTGCGGCTTCTTGTTTTGACACCCCTTTGATATTCTTCGCCAAATAATCATCTATGGCATCTTTGTCTTTGATCAAATGAATCCTAAATTTAAATGAAAAAAAAAAATAAAAGAAACACTGTAAGGTGCTAACATAGACTTCTGCAGCATGTATAATATATTATCATTGCCAAGTAGAGCTAAACACTGAAATATTGACAAAGTAATACATCAGACATTCTATAAGCACGTACAAATATCTTTTTAATTTTTTGGTCCGTAGCTAGTTCAAATCTTTATTTCTGAAAGAAAACAGAGGTGGTATTAGCTTTCAGGGATCTGGTTATCTGATATTTCTGTCTAAACTAGAAGTAAGTGTGTATTAGCTACATCAGTAATAATTGATTAAGCTATCCATATTTAAACTGTTTCCTAAATCAGAACTGTTAAATTTTTGTATTATCAGTATGGACCAGAGTGGCCCAATCTATTTCATGTTTAGCTTCTTCGAAATTAAAAAGAAAGGCAAATCAAGAAAAGAATTCCCAAATCCAACTCAAAATGTTTTCCTTGGTGCAGTGCAATCTTTTAATACTGCTCCTGGCTTTCCACAGCTTGAGCAGCATAGTGCAAAAGGTGCTCCACTGAGGGGATAATCCGAAGGCCATTAAAATAAAGAGCAAATTTCGGGATGCATGGATCTAGGTTTAAAATTCAAACTGTGCACCATTTCACTCTTCACTTCAGCCACCATATCTCTGCATCTCCACTCTGACACACGAGATGCCTGGAAAGGGTAATATGTGCTTACTGACCACAAGGTGTATGGAAACAGAATCTGATATCCCAACTGCAGAGGATGTTATCCTTATAAAAGTAATGTGAATTTATTTTGATTCTTCTGAGAAAGAGCACAAAGATTGTCTGGTTAATCACTCAAAGATAAAAGAAATTCAGCATTAGTGTTCCACATAAATCCATTACTTTGCTCTTCCTCTGTCTGCATTGCACTGCTGTCTTTCATTACAGTGATGAGAGTAAACACTTTTTATAATGTTAGCTAATAGAAGCGCTGAGAGCACCGAAGACACTTCACAAAGTTCATTTAAATGAAAACAAAATAGCTAAGCAAAGCAGAGATATTTTGACATATCTGTATTTAAAACAATGTAACAGTGAAAACTTCCCTCACAAATAGTGCTTTTAAATTTGTTCCAGAATTTGCTGCTGCTGAGTGGCACCAGCAGAGGCTTGTGCTTCGAGGCTGCACTTAATTCATAGGAGTTGCTGCTGGTCTGGCTAAATGTACACCTTAGGGATACTGCCATGAAAATTCACTTGTAATCAACACCAAAATGTATCCAATATCAAAATTTTCACACCAGAGTAATCAAAATTTAGGAAGATCTTTGGAAGAAGGGAGAGAAAGTCAAAACTCCCAAACTAAAACAGTGAATTACAAGTGAAAGTCCTGATGCCTTTCCATTGTCTTTACAAATGTATCTTAATAAATAATTTTTTAAAAAATCAGGGGGAAAGCCCTTAGAATCATATACAATTTAAAATACCACCTGCCTTATAGCCAAAGTATAAATTTCTGACTTCTGATTGGTAACACCCTCAAACTTAAAGAAAACTACAGCCAAGGGGGAAAAAAAAAACATAAGCAAAAACTTTTACGTAAGTTTGCCAATAACCTGTATTGGACTGATGCAACTACAGACATGGTCATCCATCATAACAAGTTGAGTTTACTAAAAATAACAAATACTCATCTCACTCAGGCTGTTATTATCAATGATGCCAATGTAGCAATAACACAGAAAAGATGGGCAGGTGGTACTTAGGAAAAAATACACCAGGGGAACTCCATCAACTCAAGAAAATCATTGTGGCTTCCTCTATGCAATGGGAATTAAAAACATTAAATTAATTAATTACTCAATGTGAAGAAAAGAGACTGTGACTTGGAATGGACATTGTTTCTTTTTACAGAATTGAGATGAGGATGGCATTTGCTAAAAGACACTGTTTCTTTTCTTCCAGAGGCTGTCGCTTGCCTTTTTCAAGTTGCCTTTTCCTTATTTCTCTGGTGTTTCCATAATGACTCACAGTACTTCATTCAGTGCATAAAAAGAGTCGACTTCACCTGTGAGTTTGCTCCTATTTAATTTTAAATCACTCAGTCCTTAACAAGAAATGCATTTTAATCCAATGGACACCTTCTTTCTTGTTCTCTTTTAATTGTGGAGCTTTCCTAAGCGAGAATTTCCTTGCCTATGATTTTTTGTAGTTTTAAATATTGTGAAAGAGCAAACGTAACTCGTCAGCTCGGCACAGCTGATTGAAGCCGTTCACAGCGAAAACGGCGCTTTGAAAGAGAAGAGGCACCACCTACCTTGCAAAGTCTAATGGGGGGCAAAGAGGCTGCTCTATGAACTTGGGATGTTCCCCCGGGCTTTGGAGGACCGCTGGAGGCAACACCTTCAGTTTAACTAAAACACACAAACAAAACCAACATTACTTGAAACAAGCCCTTCGCAGCACTGCGGTTTCTCTTCCTGCTCGTGCTGCTTCCCAGCCCACTCCCTGTTATTCCCAGTGCATTAAAACCCAACTCCAGTTCCGCACAAACGGCAGCATTGCTTCAGCAGGACATAACACAAAGGAATGGTCATTATTTAACTTTGGGTGGATTTGTCTCTTTCACTGAGATGTTTTTGATTTCCATAGAGGCAGCTGATTCAGGAACCATACCTGCATGGGACTCCCTGTGCTTTCTCAAGCTGTCTAGGTCCAAGTACTGATAATATTTTAATTTAATAAACAACATGGACAAATGATGAAATATACAGGGCACAAAGCAACGACAGGCACTGTGTTAACGTTCAAAATCCTACATAATCATAATGGAAACAAGCTTCTGAAGGGAAAAAATGTAAGTAATGCTACACTTACAACACAGGGTTTTACTTAAAACAAAAGCCAAAAGCCCCACAGTTATTTAGAATTGTCTAGCTTGTCATTTTGAAGTACATAAATGCTAATAGGACTTTTTTTGTCATATAGAGCTACTGTGTTTTTTCCCCAAGTATTCAGTCTACACTTCCTACCATTAAAGTTTCAGCTGCCAGTTCCTTCATTTTGCATGTCTGTGATCTGAGGACGTTAGCAGCAGGAGCACCCTTACTTTTAAATTTGGTTTAATGTAGGTATTGCATGCCCTGCTGGTAGGCCTGAAGGCATAAACTTTTAATAGGGATGGAAAAACAGAATATAATAAGAGGAGGGGAAAAGAATTTAACTATTTGCTACATTTAGTGAAAGGAAATTTATTTTTTGGGAAATAAGTATTAGATCTGAATCAATTTGTTACCAAATGATCAGCATCAGACTAGCAAATATTTTATATATTAGCCTTTCTGGGATCAAAAGCCACTTCACTGATGCAGTATTTTGCTGTGGTTATAATGAAGTAATTTTTAAAATTGTGTTACTTAGAACTGAATACTAAGGAGAATTATAGTTTGAAAAGATGACAGGATAGGATATTTCTCCTAAGTCATTCTTTTGGGGCCTCGTACTAATGATAAAATTTTTACAGAAAAAAAGGGTATTATTTATAGAAAAATTGGTCTGCACCTAGGGACAGCAAAATTTAACAGAAGTGTGTCCTATAAAATAAAAAAATCAATAGAATAAAAACATATGGGTAATTCCTCACCATAAAAGATTACACTTCTCACAGAGAATGACTGGTTTGTATACAAAAACTATGTAGAAAGGAAGATTTCCTTTTTAGGGAGATGCTATTCAGTGAGAAATAGTAATTAAACTTTGAAACAACAATATTGAAGCCCAGAGAAGATGCAAAGCTTTCCACGAGCTTCTTTGTTGTGAGGTATTAAGTGGGAAAATGACACTTTTCAGACATTTTTCTTAGCATGTTTCTGCCTCACAAGGACTAAAATACTGCCCTGGCTCCTATTTCAAACTCGAAGCCTGGGAGAGGAAAAAACAAACCCAAACTGCTTTACAATAAGGCCAACTGAACTTTTACTTTAGATGTGGGAAATTGCTTTCAGAGTGAAATGGAGGGTGTATTTCCCTCATTTCCAAGGTAATTGATTCTTACAGGTAAATTACAACCACAGACCCATGACAGAAGGCACCAGCAACACATCCTTCTGAAACCCATGCGATTTCAGTCACGGAAATTTCATTGCTGGTCATTTAAAGACCACTTTACCTCTTGCTCCTTTATTATAAAGTCCAAGCCACGTCTCATTTACTTAATCAAACACCCCCAGAATTCAGCAAAAGATGAGGTGGTGCAGTTTGTTTCTGAAGAAGTGCTTCACTTCATCCCATAATGAGGGAATCTCCCCATGGATTGTAATTGCTTCAAGGTGCACTGAAGGTAAAACACCAGCTGATAGCTGACAGCAGTGGTGCCTTTCCCTGCACCTTTTGGAAAACCTGCTGGCTGCCTCTTTGCTCTTCCTACACATTTTCTGAGGTATTCACTGGAGGCTGAGGATTTCCCAGGGAGGGAAGCAGGTGAGGGAGCAGGGATGGATACAACATACGGGCTGTCTTTGTGGGCATATCTGCTGCGACTTGGACCTCGTAAGACAAAGGGCGCCTCAGGATGTGACAGGACAGACTTACTGGTGCAAAGTAAATAGCGTAAATTGGTTTAAAATATTAAAAACGAACAATAAATTTTTGAAATCTACAGCCAGCGTGATAGATGCTATCAGTTCCGAGTGACCTGGAGGAGGGCACGGCCCCGGCCTGACCCGTACCCCAATGGCCTCCGTCCCCGCGGCTCTGGGAAAAACAGCCGCCCTCAGCTGCTGCCTGGCTGTCACCAACCACCGCCCAGGGACACCTCAGCCTCTGCCTTCACCTGTTCCCGCTACACACCCTGCCCCTTGGCGCCGGCACCGATAAAATGTACCCTCCCCTCAGCCGGAGTTCCCCGGCCCACAGACCTGGGCTCATGGCGAGGCCACAGGAGGAGCGCTCCGCCCGCCCCGCCCTTCACGGGACGCCGCGGCCTCGCCATGGCGACGGGGGCGGGCGGCGCTGAGGGCCGGGCCCGCAGGGACCCTCCCGCCCCTTCTCGGCGGGCTCGGGGCGGCGCTGAGCCCGGGTTAGACCCCGGGGAACACCGGGGATGTGAGCAATCGGCACGGCCCGAGGTGTTGCTGTGCTTTCCAGGAGCTCCGAACGAGCTGCCTCAAAGGGAAGCGTCTCTCAAAGCTGAGCGGGTTCCTGAAGCTGGCAGGCAAAGAGCCAGGATCGTGTGGACACCTAAGGAAGTGTGGGCAGTCTCTCAGATGATAAATGGACACCTGCAGTGAGCAGGCTTTCTTCTTTCACAGAATCACAGGATGGTTAGGGTTCAAGGGACCAGTGGATCATCTTGTCCAACTTCCCTGTTTAGGCAAAGTTGTCCCAGAGTACATGGCACAGGATTGTGCCCAAATAGTCCATGAACATCTCAGTGAGGGAAGCCACAGTCTCTCTGGACTGTCTGCTTCAGTGTATGGTCACTACACAGTAAAGTTCTTCCTCATATAGTTCAGAACTTCCTGTGCATCAGTTTCTGCTGTTGCCTCTTGTCCTATTGCTCAGCATCACTGAGCAGAGCCTGGTCCATCCTCCCGGCATCCCCCCTACAGATACTGACAGACCTTCATGAGGTCCCCTCCCAGTTATCTCAAGACTGAAGAGACCCAGCTCCCTCAGCCTTTACTTGTAAGACCAATGTTCCAGTCCCTGAACCATCTTTGTTGCTCTCCATCCTTCCAGGACCTCTAAACCTCCCTGAAATCCTTCAGGACTTCTGAGTAAGGGGAAAAATCAAGTAGAAAAAACCATTAGACTGAATCTCTGAGTAATGGGCCACATGAAGGCATTTGGTTTGTGGAAAATGTCACTTTCTGTTGATGAGAGTTTGCTGCTTAATTTACTGTCACAAAGGAGCTCTTCTAAGCGGCTGGCCTGCCTGGGTGTCTGGGGGCTGGTCAGAAATGGAAATACTGAGAAGGAATCAATGAGCTTTTGCTAAGTGCAAATGAAAACTATAAGAGAAACCCAGTTGGGATGTTACAGAATATAAAGAGCAGAGATTTTTCAGTGACTTCCCTTTTTGTGTTGGAAACTTGACACCAGCAGAAGATTTTTTTTTTTTTTACCACAGATTTGACCTAGTTTTTATTGCTACAACTGTTTAGAAAACAGGAATGTCAGAATCAATTGCTATAATCTATTTTGGAAGGATCAAGTGGACAGAAAGCACTTAAAAATGGCATTACCTGTTTCTGAGTTGATGGCAATCGGAAACAAAGGATCTTGAATGTTTATGGGTCAATGTTCTAGTGGATAAGTCAGAAGCTGACAGGGTACTTAGCTGATATCAAATCACACTAGAGAACAGCATGACCTATGCCTTACCCACCTACAACACACAGGGAAAGCACTGCTCTACTGAGTGAATTTCAGTCTGAGTGACACATGCTGAAGGTCTCACACTGCCAGTGTTAAAATGTACTTGGAATTTCAAAATATTTAAAATGTCAATTTCCTAACTCAAAAAATGTTGCGTCCAACACAGAGGAATTCTATATTAGACCTCATCTTGTCAGATGAAAAGGAATTCACAGAACTAAAAATTAGCCATAGCTTAGGTATAACTGATAATGATTTGATCACATTTGATATGTGCAAACAGAATTAAGTCCAAGCCAATAATACATATACTTAATCCTTTGGAAGTGCTAATTTTATAAAGGTGAATACTATTATAAGGTAAGTCTGTCAGGAGAAGAAATCTAATCTGAAGTGGGAGAATAGTAATTGGAAGTGGTTTTAGGGTGGTAGTGCAGATACCCACTCAGCCAGAATGCCACAACGAAGGAATGTGTTTGCTGAAAAGCCAGGGTGGTTTGCAAGGCAAACATCTGCAAAACTGGAGAAAGAATGTGCTGTCCTTCATGTACACTGAAAGGCAGGAGTTGTAGAAAATTGCTGTGGCAAGTAAAAGCTTATGAGGGGAATATACATATGGTCAGCTGAGTTAAAATGAGGAAATTGGAAGGTTTTTGCAAGTATAGAATACAGAAAATGGTCTGAATAGTAAGAAGACCCTATTGGGACCTGAAGATGAGAGCTTAAACCTTAATCAGTGACAAACTCCAAATGTTAAAGATACACATAGTTGTTCTGTCATTTGGGAGGGTGGCAGCTGATGTAATTATGTTGTTAGTTGTTGAAGAGTTGTTTTCCATTCAAAAATGAGGGAGAATGGTTCACTTACTGAAAGAAAGCTGCCATTAAAGCTTTTGGAATGAACCTGTCTATCAATGTTCATATTCAGAAGTTCTTGAAACACTAAGACTTTTCTAAGGACAATGAAACTAGTCTTGTTCTAATACCTTAAAAGAATAAATGGGATGATTATAGTTTACCAATGTGACATTGATCAGGCAAAATGGACAATATTGTTAACAAATAATTTAAAAGAAGAAAGATATTTCCAATTACCGTGGGCTTCTGCTAAAAAAATCTATATATCCTGGCAGAAAAATAGAGCCTGGCAATCAGACTTTGCTGTCTTAATGAGGCTGCAGGTTTTGCTTATTGATGTATTTTAATTAGACTAGTAAAGTATTTGACTTAGTATCATTTGGCTTTTTGGATTAAACACTTTCATGACACAATTATTTGTATCCTGTACATAAACTAACAAAGAAAACTTGTAAAAACCGAAAAGATAAACCAGCAGATTTAAAATTACCCTTAATATTCTGGAATGATATCTGAAGTACTTCACAAGCAGACATTTACGCCATGGCTACATCTCCTGTGTTAAACATATATAATTCATTTGACTTGGAAGCAAAGTAAGAATTTTTTTTTTTTTTATGGAGATGTGTTCAAAGGATCCTGCATGCCAAACAATGTAAGCTAGAGAGAACACTCTTTAGCAGAGAATCAAAGGCAGTCTACATCTCTATAGTAATATGAAGAGGCAGTAGCCTTTCTGTGGCTAAGGATGAAACCAACTCCTATTACAATGCTGTGTTCTAGCACCAATTTAATTTGCCTAGAAATATTTGGCCTGCAAGTCCTGAGGGAAAGGATGTCTGTCCATGGAAAAGAAATTTAGTTGCTAGCACTTTTTTGTTGCTATCATTAGAGTAGGTTTTCTCCCAATTCTGTAAGTAAGGATAATGTCCAAGGAATGACAATATTTTATGGCAGGTACTCTTTGCAAAAACTGTGTGAAGAATTAATTTGTTTGGAAAAAAATTGATTTCAGATATTGGCACATTCAAAAAATGCAACCTAGAGAGGCAAAAAGTGCAATGTATTGATCATTATGAGTAGCTGGGTACCCTTAGGAAATATGTTTGTGCACCTTTCATGGTTAAATGGAAAAGGAATTGCTGTGCTTAAATATGGCAATGCCCCAAACTTACCAGGACATATCTGGGTACTCCTGAATACTGAATACTTGAATACTGCTCATTAAAAATAAGCACTTTGATTCCTGCCTACCTGTCCATCTTTAGTCCCTGGTAGTTCTGAATTTCCTATTTCTTATCAACCTGTCCACTACACAAAAAAGGCACAAACCCCAAGTGTCCCCAGTCCTTTGCTTTAGAAGGGAGGGAAGAAGGAGAGGCTTGGTGAAAACTGAAGTATCATGGTGAAATGTATGAAGAAAACAAAAAGGAGGAAAGGCCAAATTGTTAAAAATACAAAACTGAGGAAGGTTGGAACTGGAGGGGGGCAACACTGAGCATGCTACCAGGGAGCAATCAGTGTACAAATATCTTCTTGGCATTTGCCTGAGAGCACCTAATAAACTTAGTCATGGATGCTGGAATTGCAAGTCATACAGCTTTCCAAAAGTCATGCTCTTAAGTCTTTATATCATGCCACTGCAAGCCCTATATTCTACATGCATTACAGACAGAAGTGCCCCAGCATGCACTTGGTATGTTATGATAAAATGAAATTTATGCCATCAGTATCTCCTCCTGGTTCTGTTTACTTATTTCAGGTATTTTTATGGGTCTGCATCAGATGGATTTTCACCTACTGAAACATTTGTAACATTGTCAACTGACTTGTTTGGCCTTCTTTTGAAAGCTGTCTAGAAAGATTTATATAAAAAGTTAATCAAACTACATCACTGACTCAGCTCATCAGTACAACTTTTTCATCACCATAACAATATCTCTGTGACATCCAGCTTATCATCATGAATTATGGGGTAAAGGATAAACAACCCATTTAGAAATTAAAGGCCCACAAAGGTGCAGTTTGATAAAGGATAAAAAAAAACCCACGGGGTATGTATAATAAAATCTCTCTCCCCTGAAGAGTGGTTGTTATCTTCCTTTCATGAGCGTCAAAGACCTGGAGCTTCTCAGTGCCTCAGGCAAGTGAGTTTGAAGGTCTCCTTCATGATTGAATAGGAAATTGTAATCAGAATTAGGTTATGACTGTTTATCCTATAGAGCATTTAAAGAAATGTTTTATGTGTAGAACTGATATTAGGAACTGAGAGAAAAAGCCACTGTAATCACATTTAGAGAACTCTACTGTATTTTCAGTATTC
Source organism: Phylloscopus whistleri (assembly GCA_017589585.1). Classification (NCBI taxonomy): domain Eukaryota; kingdom Metazoa; phylum Chordata; class Aves; order Passeriformes; family Phylloscopidae; genus Phylloscopus; species Phylloscopus whistleri. The sequence goes on from JADMLD010000235.1 coordinate 167,035, forward strand.
AGTGTGTGATTATTTGTTTATTCTGGTGTATGTTGGGACAAGCTGTCCCATGGACAACTGAGCTAAATAGTTCTAATGCATTAATCTGTATAGTCTTCATTCTGTAATAAATGGAAACCTGGGTAAAAGAACAGTGATGCACAGATAAAGATGTCTTTACAACCCCAAGAGAAATAAGTTATTCTTAAATAAGTTTTCATTTCCTGAGACAAAATATGCAGCCAATATTCTAACTGTACAGCAATTAATTATGCCTTTCTTTATCCTAATGGAAGACAGCAGTATTTACAGCCTTTCAGTCTCCTCTGAGTGAATTTCATGATTCTGCACGTGGTATGGCTTGTGGCTGAATGAGAATCTAACTAAATCAAAGGAGGTACAATCAAAATGAATGACTTAAGCGATGACAGTGGAATTATCCTGTACAGTTCTGTTCCTTGTATGATAAATTATGCTTAAATTGGTGGAAAAAAATGATTTGAGATAATAAGAAAGACTGCCAGCAAGAGATGCTCATATTCAGCTGGCAGACAAATTATTTTTTTCCCCGGTAAGCTGAAACTCCAAAGTTTTGCACTTGGTCCCTGAAGATTGTTTGCTCTTAATTGCTATTAAACTCTTCTTTCATTATCGTTTTCTAGTTCTGCTCAGACCCATTGATTGCATCTCATCTAAAACACTGATAGAGGCAACAGCAATTATTTACAGATCCCTTTTCCTGATGGAGCCCAGCCCTGAGAGCTGTGTGCACTAGTGCATAAATGATAAATAACAAATAACAACATGCTAACTACGGAGAACAGGTGTCTTTGGAGGTCGGCAGATCTAAAATTCTCTTTCTAGGTGACTTCTGGAACACTGTCAGTGACAGCCAGCATTGCCTTTGGCCTGCTCTCTATTAGCCCATGATTTATAGGATGTGTTCAGATGGGAGAGCACCCAGCAGAGGCTCACCTACATTTTAAAGTTTACCTATGGAGGTTTATAACTTAAAGTAGCAGGATATATACATAATACATAGCTTAATATACAGCACATACAGAACAGACAACTGGGGATACAAGCATCATAAAGTCACCCTAGGACAAGGAGTGAAAAGGCATGGAAAGGTCACATCTAGGAAAATAGTGTGGTGTTCTTACATAGTCTAAGGCAACACTTAGGTGTGTCATGCCAGAGACAGTTCAAATCCTTTCGGTTTGGTAGGTCTGGTGATTATTGGATATTCATCTTCAATTGTGTAAACTCTTTTCTATCCATAAGGCTAAGAAATCTGGCTTCTTTTTTTGGTAGAGTAGGTGTTTAAATTGAGTTTTGGAAACTTTGGGGGTGGAAAGCACTTCGTAAGCATGCACTTCCACATCCAGTACTGCTGGGTACTTACCTCCAAACATGAAATTAGGCATTGTGATAAACCTGTCCATTATAGTACAGGAACTTTGTCAGAGTGCCCCTACCAAATTATTTTGTGGAAGTTTCTCATACATTAGACTGTTGTTATTAACCAGACACAAAAGTGATACTGAAATTACAATGGAGGCCATTTTAACATTCCCTATCAGTGACATGAATGTAGGCTTCGTTTATTAATTGTAGCTGATTAGCCACAAGGCAAACATTTAATTAAACCTTGGGAGACAATAACGTTGCACATAAATTATCCATTTAAGAGCACATAGGTCTTTATATTTCATTAAAAATTGTTTAACCAATAACAACACATCTTAAGTTCAATCTGTATTTGCACAGATTTGAAGTCAGAGAATTCCCTAGTGCATTGCTGGTTTGTTTGGGTTTTTTTTTTTTCAGACATTTATTTCTTGATGTGTTTTGATTTGTATTTACTTACCATTTGTTCCTGCTGTTTTCCTGATTACTCAGACTGCCACTCAAATCAGTCCTACAAAATTATTTACTTTTAAAATTATTTCAAAATAGTCTAAAAGATATGTTAGGTGCTCATGGGATTCAGAAAAAGCAAAAATCCAAACAAATATGATGTATTATTGCTGTAAATTGAAGGCTTCTCTTTTGAATTTTATTTGTCCAATGCAGCTATTTTCTGTTCTTCTAGTACTGGGATTTTTTTCCTGCAAGAATATATGCTTATTGTTTTATATGTTTTTCTGAATACTGGCATATTATATTAAATGTGCTTTTAGATTCAAGCAGCAAGATGACTGCTTAAGAAACTGTTTTATTAGTCTAAAATTCAGTTTTCCACAAAAGCCCCCTACTTTCCATGAGTTTGAGAAGATCACTATCTGCTCTGCGAAATAACTTTAAGAACTGAGAACACTTTTGAAACATTTTTGGTCAGCCATAAGCTTGGTGGACAGGTCATTTTTCTTCAGCTTATGTTTTCTACCCAGAACATTTTCTAAATGTTTTAGACTGAGGCAAAGATATCTGACAAGTAGCCAAGGGAAAACAAAAACAAAAAACCAACAACAACAACAACAAAAAAAAACACCCCCAAAAAACCAAAACCAAAAAAAACCCAACAAACAACACCACCAAAAAACCTGATAAAAATGGTTTATGTAATGTAGTAGACTGATTCTTATTTCATATAATTAATAAGACTTAGAGCCCAACCTCAAAGTTATAAGAACTTGATACTAAATTCTATTTCACTGTCCTGTGATTGTGTATAAGGAACACAGGGAAGCATGATGTGAGGTATAATTGATTTTCCTTCAGTGTGTTTGTATTAACATTAAAAAATTACAAAAGTATCAAACAAATATTTGTGTCTCAGAGATTGCAGATATTTTCTGGAAATAAGTCAAAGGATATTCCTATAAATGTTAATGCCAGCTCATATGCCTGCCACCTTCTTTACCTGGCTTTTATCTCTGTTGGCAATACTAGAGCAGGGATCTTGCCTCTCTGTTTTCAAAGTGTCTTATTTATAGGAGTACAGGGAAAACAGATTCTGCTTAATTGTGGGATGAAAGCACTTCTGAAAATCAGTCTAGTGAGGTATTACCAATGCTCTGCAAATAATTACTACTTCTGCTAAGACATTGAAACTAGACAAGCTACCTTGTCTTGTAATGAACTTTTCTTAAAAAATTGCTGAACTTAAGTAAATGAATACCACCAAGGCAGCCAATATGATTGAACCTTAGAGATGAGCCCTCTAATAACCCAACCTAGCCTTTTTCCCTTCAGGTTTAGGAATAGGCTCTGTGACTTTCCTAAGCAGTCAGGTTTTTTTCTCTTTTCCAATTTTATTTTTGATTTGGATAGCAAAGGATAAAAAAAAAAAATATAGAAATCAATTATCAAATAAAAGCAAGCAGACAAAATAACCACATCATAACCCAAAAGCTGAAATGCAGTACATTTGCACAACTGCCTGTGAAGTTAAATGTAGGTTACTACATTCATCTACAAAGACATTTAGATGGCAAATGGAAAGTAGCTGCTGTGAAGCACATCACATTCATATATAATTGAAGTACCCGAGAGTAAAATACTGAGGCACAATAGGTGACAACTGATAAAAACAAGAGAAGAAGTATAAAACAGGATACAAAACTCTGGGGAGTACAGAGAATATCTAACACAGGCTGAAGAATCTACAATAACTGTATCTAAATTACCAGATAATACAAAAATAATAACTGAACTGATAAAGTCAGAGAATTCAGTCAAGTGCTGCTGTTGGAATGATAGCTTACTGGAATCAGAAACATCTGCTTGAATTTCTTCACTACCTGCAAAGAAGAGGAAGATTTTTGCCTGCAAGATGCCTGCAAGTGTGGAGAGACAGAGGGAGATGCTGCTGAAGGCAGGCTTGCCCTTGATGTGTTGCAGCTGTGTTAATTATCCTAGGGTGGGAACAGCCTTGCCCTCCCAGCCATGGGTGTGATAAAGAGTGAGTGAGCTGGGAAGGAGTTCAGTTGCAGTCTGCTCACTATGCTGTGAAGAGCCAGGGACAGGAGCTTGTGCAAAGGGCCAGAAAAGGTAAGGTGCTGTACATAGCACAGACAGGGTTAGGTGGCCGTGCTAGGGACAGGAAGGAGCGAGCCAGAACTGGAGAAGAAAGAGAGACAGAGCCAGAGCTGTGTGGAGCTGCTCTTGGGAAGTTACAGAGAAAAGGTATGGGAGAGTTTTGAATAACAAGGTGCTGATGCTTGGAGGCTTCTGGTGGTTTTTTATGAAGAACTTTGAGTGCAGTGTCTGTCTTGAGTACCACATATTGACTACAATGTGCAAGATGTCCAGAACAAGGAAACAGGAGTTTCCCACCACAAGCTACAGGCTTGACTCATTTTTTATGGGTCTGCCTCAAAACAAAATGTTCACAGATGAGGGTGATATTTATTGTCCCTTGGTCTGCAGGGATGTCCAAGTGTAACTCAAGTTAATACTGGTCCAGTCTAACCTTGCCCTTATTTTGCTTGCGTATCTGGTCAAAGTAAAATCTTTTGAAGAATAAAGCAGAAGACAGCAGCTGGAAATGACAGTTTAGGGCCATAAATCCTGACAAAAAAATTATCACTATGCTGAGAGCAGACTTGAATCTACGTGCAGCTGCAGTAGGCTTTGACGTAAATGCCTTTGTCTTGTGGTGGCTGCAAGGCCCCAACTGTTGAGTCACATTCTCCCCTAAATGTGAAACAGGCATTTGTGTCAGTGTCTCATGAATTAGGCTTTGGGAGAACATGTTTATTGAAAACAGATGTTCTTGGCGTTCTTCCATGGACAAACTTCACACTATTGTAATTGTAGTAAACATCTGTGTAGCATTTTTACACCACAGTTTCCTCAGATGCAGGTAGTTCAGGCATGCTGTCTATCTTGCTCTATCCTGACCATCATTTTTGACATATTTATGGAATTTGAATTGTGCTGGGAATTTTAAATCTCTGTCAGCTCTAGAGAGGATGATGCTAAGGGCAGTTCTTCTTGGGACTTGATCATGAATTCAAAACCTTCATAACCTGGAGTACTGAGCACAGTTCTGGTCTGCTAACATGAGGACATGGAACTGTTGAAGAATGTCCAGAGGAAGGACATGAAGTTGATAAGAGGATGGAACACCTCTCCTATGAAGACAGGCTGAGAAAATTTGGCTCTTCAGTCTGCAGAAGAGAAGGTTGTGTGGAGATCTTGTAGAAACTTTCCAGGCTACAGCAGAGCTACAGGGAGATGAGAGAGGGACTCTTTGCTAGGAACTGCAGTGGTAGGAAATTTAGAAAATGTATGGAAATTTAGGTTAGCTCTTAGGAAGAAATTCTTTGCTGTGAGGGTAGTGATAAGCTGGCACAGGGTGCCCAGAGAAGCTGTGAATGCCCCATCCCTGGAAGTGTTCAAGACCAGGTTGGATAAGGCCTTGAGTAACTTGGTCTAGTGGAAGATGTTGGGACACCCCCGTGGCTGTGGGGTGGAAGTAGGTGATCTTTAAGGTTCATTCCAAGCCTTAACATTCTATGGTTCTATAATTTATGTGGTAACAGCATCAGTTTCAGTTTTGTCTGAAGTGTTGCCAGATAGATGTTCTTACAGTGTGATTAATGATAATTTCTTTGAACAATGTTACTTAAACAGTTTGAGCTAAGCACATGGGAACAAGCTGAACTGAAATTGTGGTTTAGTAACAAGGCCCAGCTGGGAGGGGGATTATGGCAATAGAAAAGATAATAATTTGAGTTTACTGCAAGAAAGATTGGAAACTAATATCCATAATGAAATTCAACAGTAATTCCTCCTGGATGATACACTGTAATGTCAGCACCCATCTGTCCTTGGTGTTGGATATTTTGAGAGGAATTTCTGGCCTTCAGAATCCAGTAGGGGGGGTTCAGCCAAGATGCTTCTGCTTTGCAGAACCAGTCTCCTCTGCCATAACAATTTAAATAAAGTAAGGGTTAAGAATCTTGCATAATATAGGTTTATAAGGACCTACACTGTAATCTTATAATAATCTAATTTTGTAATTTTAATAGCTGCCTTCTTGTCCACCCTGTGAACTTTGCCTCTGAACTCTCCTCAAGGCCTTGTAGTGAATCCTTGCCCTCTTCAACCTGAGCAGAGTTCAGGGACTGCCTTTTGCCCTCTGTACTCAGCCTTAGCGTGCACTTTCCCTGTCCTGCACACTCCCCTGAGAGCTGAGTCCCTGCTGTCCAGCCAGGAAAGACTTTACAAAGACAAGCTCCCCAGGAGCCATCAGGAATCTCTTTCTTTTCTCAGTTGCAAATTAATTGGCAAAGGTTCTTTAAGTAGCATAGCAGAGAAATGTGGTGACTGAAGGATCACCATGTGAAGCACAGACATGGTAGAGATCCTAACTTGATTGTAACAATATAAAGAGCTGAAAAAATGGTGTAAGATACAGACAGCTGCCTGGCTTGTTTCTGAAGAGCTGGTGATTCTCCTTCCTTGTGCCTTGTGTTTTCCTTCAAGTATTGGAATTTCTTTCCCTAATTTTCAGCTAAATTTTGTTTCTCTACAACTCATAGCAACATGGACCTTCTCCTGAAAAGAGCAGTCCTTTGTTTTTGCTCTCTTTATCTTACTATATTTTTCTCAGTGTTTTTACAGTGTCTTTTGAAGAGGGACATAATTCTGTACCCATATAGATAGGGAGTCGGCAAAGAGGGCAGCATGACACACAGGAACACTGGCAAGCATGCCCAGAAAAGCAGTTCATACAGCTTATGACACAGTCATATCCCTGAGGAAGGTAAGCAAAAAGTACATATTCTGTTCTTCCTAGAAAAGATTTAGTCAAGAAACATTCATCTCAGATCACTTGTTTACATACATGAAGACACATCATGACACCACATACAATGTCTAGTAAAATTAGTGGCAAAAGTAAGATATCAACATAAAATTGTAGATGGTTTATAAAATAAAATGAAGAAAAAATAATTCAATAATGAAATAAAATGAAAATCACACATCTGTTCTTATACAGTCACTGATCATTAATGGAACAATTTTGATTTAAAAAAATTAAGACTTTGCAGAATATCTGTTTCATTTTTAAGTGAAGAAACTCTAATCAAATCTGCCTCTAAGTCTTAAAAGATTTTGTTTAGTCAAACAGTTTCTTATCCAAAAATCTTGTACTTACTTTAACAGGTGAGAGAATCTCTCATTATTATAAGGCCAATAACTGGCAGGTTAGAAAAACAGTGAAGCAAGTCTTCAGAAAAATTTACTGTCTGTTTATATCTTTGAAGCTGCCAGCTGTATTTTCAGTAACTGATAATAATGTATTGTTGAACAGACGTGCTGTACTTTTTAATGTTTGCCTAAAAGTGAAGCAGAGGATAAATACACCTAATAATTGCATGTATCATTTGAAAGTTAAATTGATTAGATATTGTTAATTTTCCTGTGAGCTAAAAAAGTGTTGGGATTGAAAATTATATGGACCTACACAAATCAAGCATTTCTCCTCCTTTAAAAGTATTACCACAGGATTTCTGTAATTGAAGTAATAAGAGCAGTATTGCAGTTTGCAGTAATTACTGTAGAATATGGTATTTTATAAAGGTGGCACTTCATATTTCCCCCAGTAAAACTCAGTTATTCATGTTTTAAAATTAATGTGCAGCAAGGTAAACAGGTAAATAATCAAGTGCAAAGATACAATTATGCAGATACAGAAACAAGTGTGAAAATCTAGACTTCCCTGTCTATATTTATATAATCTCCACACAGCTGCATTTCAGCATGTTGTTATTATAAATGAGTGAGGAAGACATCAGATTTTTCTGGATGTGGATCTTGTTACTAAGGCAGAAAGTGGTAGCTAATGCTGCAAAACAGAACTTCACACCAGCAAGAGCATGTGGATCTAAAGTGCTAAATGAAAAACATTGAGTATTACAGAGTGATTTTATTCTTTGATAGACATCTGAGTTATAGTTTGTAATTAGTAATCATTGGTCTAATTATTTTTGCCTGTGTCATTGTTTAACCCCAGGCAGCCCCTTGCTCACTCCCCCACCAGCAGGCCTGGGGAGAGAATTGGAAAGGTAAAAGCTGGAAAACTCATGGGTTCTGATAAAGACAGTTTAACAGGGAAAGCAAAACCCAGAAAAAAGCAAAGAGCAAAAGGAGGAATTATTTTCCTGCTTTCCATGGACAGGCAGATTCAGTCATCTCCAGGAGAGCAGGGACCTGTCACAGGTGACTTGGGAAGACAAACATCATCATTCCAAACACCTCCCACTTCCTCATTTCCCCTCCCCAGTTTATCTACTGAGCATGATATCACATGGTCTGGAACATCCCTTTGGTCACTTGGGGTCACCTGTCCTGGCTGTGTCTCTTCCCACACCCCCTTCCAGTAGAAAACACCACATTACCATGTTCAGCACAAATCCAAAGTACAGATCCATACCAGGAAGAACATAAACTCTGCCTCAGCCACAGCAGCACACACAGCTTTCCACGCTGCCCCTATTATTTCTGTTTGCTATTGCCACAAGTACTGCAGCATTTGTTGCATTAGTCATAGCCAACTTCACATGGGGATGCATTTTTCAAACGTCATTCTGGGAATAAGATACTGATCCCGCTGCACATTTTCCCTCCCAGGATTAGCTGGTGTTTGTTCAAGTTCAATGTTGAGATGAGAAATATTTATTCTGGTGGTGAGTAGGACTAGGTCATAATCTTTACAGAAGATAAAACACTCGAATGCTTTAGTGTATTTTCATTGTTGTAGCTGATGGCACCTTCAGAGTAAATCAGGCAGTAAAATCTGCAGCTGTGATTCGCTTTTGAGTGCACAACATGATTTAAGTTATCAGACGACCATAGTTAAAGGTTACAGCTGCAAGTTAGTCTAAAATAATGTCCCAGATGTCTCTACATCTAAGAGCTTTCGATGCTGATAAGAGAATTCTTGAACATATTGCTTGCTTTTGCATACAATTTTTTGTACTTCAAATGATTCTGCATCTTTCCTGCACATATGGCCGTGGTGTTTTAGTCCTTATTTTCTTTTCAAGTATTAGCATCTTAAGTGGAATAAAGAGCTGATGTCAGGTGTCAGTTTGCATCTCCTTTTTTGATTCCAGTGTTGTGCTCTGATTCAGGCATTCTCACTGCTTATTCCAGTTACATCTTTTGAACTTCCTGTTCCCATATAGATAATTGGGTATCTTGCACAGCCTTTTTCTAGACAGAATAGATGTGCCTCTTTTGGGTTATAAGTGCAATCTACGGTCAGGTTTTATGCAGTATTCATGCACATCTTTCCAGAAAGATTATTTTGATGCTAATTTAGGCCACTGAAGAGCACAGTGAGCCATCACCAGTAAATTAAAACCTGCAGACAAATCAGGTCTATTATTTCATTTTTTTCAGAACGATGACAACGAAATGAGGTGTGAATAAAATGTCTATTGCCCTCCCCACCCCCAGCCCTTCTCAAATCTTGTCAGTTCACAATTTTTATGGTTTCATTTCTGTGAACTCTCCCAGAGTTCATCTATTTATGAAGTGGCAGGTACTTCTGGAAAGTAGGGATTGATGTAATATGTAACAGCGAGAGAAAAGATCTTGAGACACCCAACTTTTCTCACTTTATTTTCCAGAAATCTGCAGACCCAGCTGGTAGAAAATCTGAATTATTGATTAAACATATTATTTGTCCAAGACCGCTGTATATAACGTTTCAAAGTTGCTCCAGCATTAAGGACCAAAATATAATATAAAACCATCTCAGTGGAATAATCAGAATTTGTACATTACACTATCATTGCAGCACTCATGTAAGGAAGCAAACTCTGGCCTTGCAATAGATTTTTGAAGTTCTGTGTTTGTTTTTTAAGTACATCGTTGATACAGTAATGCAAATGACTCCAGTAATGTGACTGTGCAAACCTCTCAATTTGTTTTACTTTTTTATAGTTATGTATTATTCATGTTGCATTAGCATCTGCGCTGTTTATTTCCCTAATTGTAACAAGCACTTAATTAATTACACTATAACCTCTTGAATCTATAGGCCAACTGTTGCGCCTTTAGTTAATATTTTAAAGTCTCATCTTTTTCCATTTTTCCCTGTGTCTTTGATGTTTTGTTTCGTACCCTTCTTGTTTGGGTTCTCTGTGGAATAGTCTCAGAATAATTCTGCAGTTCTCTTTTATGGCTGAAACTTTGCATTTTAACAGTTGTCTGGAGATAGTTTCTTCCTTGTGAAATATCAGTTTTAATAACAAGAAAAGAAAAATGCCATAAATCTGCACTAACTACATAAAGCTGAAGTCTCTGAGAGACTGATTAACATTGAGACTCTACACAGGTTTTTCAGTAATTAGAGGATGTGCTTGCATGGAGCCATGACTGCTCTGGCCTTGATGCCGTTTCCCAGGGCAGGCAGCAATTATTATAGCCCACAGTAAATTTCCTGCACTCATTGCCTCCAGCCACCAAAGATCTTTTTGGAGTAAAGGTCTCTTAATTTTCTACATTCTTCTCATCAGCTTGGATTAGCAATGTGTTCTGCCTATTTTCTTCGGTTGTTTTAGAAACAATTGACAGCTGCTTTTCTGCTGCAGCCTTTTCTTTGCACCTGAGGTTGAAGGGATCTGATCACAGCTTTTATTATATTAACACAGTCCTGGAGCTTTCAGCAGGGCAGCCAGAACCAAACTGTTATCACTGTCTCTGGGCTCAAGTGAGTAACCCCCACTCAGCACTCCCAAGCTTTGTGGTGCAGATTATATTTATTTATTGTTCTCAGATTTTTATGGCCTCCATGGCTCACTAATGAATTATTCATTGAGGTAGAAGGCTCCTTCTTCTGTGATACAGTGTCTTCACCTTGTTCTGTGCTTATTTTGATTAGAATTTTGTTGTACTACAAAAACACCAACTATAAAACTGACTCATCTTAAATACAATTACTCATGGATAGTAAATGAGAGGTTAAGTGATTAAATTTGAAGTGGTTATATTGTTCTCTAATTAAACAAGGTCAGGTGCTGCTAGTTATTAGTGGGGAGAAAATGCCCAGATTGCTTTGTGTAGATAATCTTGGACAGGGCTGTGTAAGATATGATGAAACCATTGCTTGTGCACTTCATAATTTGCCTTTACCTCCACTGTTGTCAGTTCATGCTAAGCCTCTCCATGGTGATACAGTTAAATACAGCAAAGGAACTTTTAAGGGAAGAAGGGACCTAAAAACCTGAAATGATTCACTGTAACAAACTGTACTTTTAGTGCAAATTTGTAGACATTCATTCATGACCTGACCTGAAACTTACCATTAGGAATAGCAAGGTTATCACTTTAGGAATTAAAAATCCTATGGAAAAGGATGCATGTGAAACTGAGGATGATTTTTCAGAAAAAGATATGAATTGAAATAAAGATGGACATAGAGAAAAATATTGAAAGAGAAGTAGAAGGAGAACAAACTTCTGACAGGAAAGAAGTAGTTCAAAGAAATATGAATGGTTAGTGACGAAACATCAGGAAGTGTGGAGGAGGATGAAAGGTTTAAAGATATTAGTTAGAATGTGAAAAAGAAGAAAAATTAATATTAGTGGAAAAGGGGAAGTTATTAGAAACCTGTTGAATAAACCTCTGGAGAGAAAAGAGGGGAAAACCACTGGCTGGCTGGGTATTGTGTGAGAAAAGGAGAGTGAAAATGCAGGTGAATAGAACTGGATATGCAGTGGACTGATCTCAGAGTTGCCAAGTACAGTGCCTGGCAGTTGTGAAGGGTAGGTGAGATGTCCAGGGCAGATATAACATGTAAACAGACTTTCCATTCTCAACTAGTTTTGGTAGGGTAGGTTTGAACTGCCAGGTGGGAATATCCTGATAAAGGAACTATTTTCTTACTGCTTTTTCTATTCCACATGTTAAAGATCTTCAGTCAGGCACCATTTAAACAGAGTAAGACTTTTATCTGGCATTTCTCTTAAGGGAGGGGAACACAAAGTATCCTTTTAGCATATCATCTCAGTTGCAAAAAAACCATTAATAGTGCTGGCTTTGATTTATTTGTTTGGGTGCCAGGGAATTGGTGCTGTGTTAGAAGAAGGTGCTGATGTTTATGCTTTATTCGTTCCCAAATAAAAAGGGAGGAAAGCAGCAGACTCTGAAATGGAGAAGAGTGCTCTTCCTAAGCCACTTCAGAAAGAAGAGAAACCAGCACTGCTGCATCCAGCAGAGATGAGAAGAGAGATCCAGTACTAGGTCGAGGGAATGACACACAGTAGTGTTGCTTGGAGCTGACCTTTTCTGTGCAGCATTGCAAGAGCTGAGATAAAGGAGTAACTGATGCTGGAAAAAGGAATTTTTTCTGAGAAGGAAATTCCAGCAGAGCAGGTAGACTTATAGGAGAACGGAGGATTTATATTTAAGAATCCTCATAAGATTTTAGTGTGGCAAAAAACTCCATGCCCTCATACAAGTTATTTGCTATAGAATATAATTAGTTATGGCTGGTAGGGGAATTAGATTAAAAATTTTTAAATTATGACACTGATAAAAAACATTCCAGCAAACATACAAACCCAGTAGCCAGATTTGAAGCTGAAAAGCAGTGGCTGCTCAGCCCAGTACTTCAGACCTGTTTTGTCAGGGATAAAGTCAAAGAAAGCCCTACAAATCCCATGCCTTGGTGTGATATTAGCTGGAGGAGCATCAAAGGAAATGGGACAAGATAGCAAATGCAGACAAGAGTCTCTTCCTGCCAGGGATGAGATGAGCGAAGCTGAATGTGACTTAGGAAAGTGTAAAAATGTGACAGTGATAGAACCTTTTTAGTCCAAGCTCTTGAATGAGATCCCAGTTAGAATCCTGTTCTGTGTGAAGGAACTTGTGCTCCTGTATAACATGCCCTGGACTTCGTGACTCCAAAGTTGTCATCAAAACTTGTCATTCCTGGATACTGCAACTTCCTTCTCCAGGCTTTAGATATTTACTTAACAGTAATCCCAAAAATTAAACCTACTCAGAAGTTAAACTTGATCTTGCATAAACATTCTCCACATTTAGACCCTAAATAGGTTATTTTGTGTTCTGTGGTTTTACATTTCGTGTCACTGAAATCAGTCAGTGTGATTTCCTTCTCTGCATATTTAACTTCCTCTCAGCTTTGACTCCTTTATTCCCAATTGCCAAGACATTTTTTGAAGGTATTACATGTGATTTGTCCCCTCACCACTACTTTGTGAACCCTATACACAGCTTCTTCTTAGCTTGACTTTTTAAGCCTTCAACACAGTATAGCAGCACCTCCTCTTCAGTGAATTCCCTACATATTTTCTTTTTAAAATTCCACTGCGAAAAATAACTCTAAACATAAAATAACTCTAACATTCTAAAGTGCAGATAAGAAATCATTTGTGTTTCTTTTGTCTAGAAGGAACATAATATTAGTTTTTGCTAATATAATTTAAGTGTAATTCTGACCTTCATTTTTGTAATTACAGGAAGTATGCTTCAGAGATTCCTGTGTATATGTACCAGATACCATTGCTGTGTACTCTTTAAATTAAAAATACATTTTAAATAGTAAATGAGTAGTGTTTAAAAACATGGGGCTAGATTCTCAGCTAGCATAAAGGATCTCTTACTTAACCATGCCATTTTTTACAAGCTGAGAACATGGCCTGTGACCTCCTTTCACTTACTGTATCATGAGATGGAAATAGGAAAAAAGTGAAACCAATGAGATTTTCAGAATTATTCTCTAAATAAGGAAAGTCAGGAAAACAGATGTTTCAGATTCATGCCTGTTAACAAATATTTTTAGGAAATAGAATATCTTTACTTTCGGAATTATTCATAGCGCATTGATTTTTAGTTGTTTTGCCGTTATTGAGATCATAATTAATAATACATTTCCTAAATAAGGGGTGTTCTAAATGGATTAGCATATATAAATATATATGTGGTTTTATATGCACATATTAAGTCTAGCAGCTCATCAATGTATTGTGTTCCAGATTTGAATAGCACTTTAAAATGCAGCAACAAATAGGCAACTAAAAAAATTAAAATAAAGAAAAAAAAGGAAAAAGCTTAGTATTCAACCATAGAACTGTGTCTGGCTTTGAAAACGGGTACAGACTACACAGAACTATTTCCAAGTGTAAACCAGTAGATAGAAGAGTGAGAAGGAAACATCCAGACAGGGAAGACTGTAATAATTCTGCATTGAGATGTCGTATACCTTTGCATAGGTGAGAGAAAAGTTATCATAAAGAGAGGACATCTGTTTCTGTTTGGCAGGTGTATTTATCCTCTTATGAGGATAAATAAGTGATGTTACTTAAACAATGCAGAAATTGTTTTAGTAAAAAATGATGATACTGCACTGTATTCTTTTGGGATACAAAAAAATATTAACAAAAGTATTTGACCACACTCACAGCTCGTGCTTTTGTTTCAGGACAGGTGGGCTCTGCAGTGGCAGAGACAGTGCATGAATCAAATACAATTAGGAAGAAAGAAGTTTCCAGTCTAGAACACTGAATAAGGCCCTCATGAAAGAGCAGTTGCTTATTTTCTATGGTCAGCTCAAGGGCTGTGCTGGCTTTGCACAGCCAAGAGCAGCATTTTCAAGGACCCTGGGAAAAGGATCCTGTGCACTCCTGCCTCGCAAAGCTCCTGCTGCACCCTCCTTTGTTGGGCTATTGTTTCCACAGCTAGCTGGCTTTAGCTAACCAGGGGTGCCAACACATGATAATGAAGTTGTGTCTTTATTTTACTAGGTAGACAGCTGCTCTGAAGTTAGGATGTTATGGGATTCCACAGAGTTTATTATTTTTTTTTAAGGCAAAACAGGTAATGATAGAGTTTGATGTTAACATTGATGAAACAGACTATCTAAATAGACTTGTTCAGAAATATGGGCAGGAAAGAAAACAATACACCAGGGTAAAGCAGCACTCAAGACAGATTGATCAGAGGGAGAAGAAAAAGATATAGTTAGAACTGAAGACTGAATAAATTCTCAAGCTGTTTAGTATTATTCTGGAAAAGTATGGCTGGCTGTGACAAGAAGGTTCTGAAGACTTAACAGAAGAAGGGGTGATCAAGGTCACATTTGTGACACTAGAAAAATACTACACTGAAAGTTGTTGACTTTTTGTCAACAGGAGAAACAGATAAAAAGAAAAGAAAGGAGGGGGGAGACATATCACAGAAACAAGCTATCTATGCTTTTCAAATTTGAGTTAAATTTTGAATTTACCCCAAAATATGCACAGAGAACTTAAAAATTATTTGAAAAAACTTGATGGAAAAGTATGGTAAATTTCTTTTACACTAAGATGTGCCCTCTCTCAAAAATCTAACGGTAAAAGCACAGTTTCTATCGATGTTTTCTCTTTAACTTCCATACTGTGTTTGCTCAGTTTACCAGCCCAAGTAAGTTTTTGATCTTTTTAACATTGTAGTTCCTGTCTAGCAGAGGCAAGGCTGTATTCTTTTGGTTTCAGAAACAATTTTCAACAATAGAAAACAAAATTGAGATCCAAGGATGCCTTTTTTTTTTCCTTTTTTTCTTTTTTTAGTGATGCTGCCAAAAGCACAAAGAATGCAGTCAGCCTCTTGAAAGCAAAGTAACTCCCAGGGCACTGCTTGTCAAGACTCTTCAGAGCATTCTCTTCTGTGGATTCTCAGACACATAGGACGGGCTGGCTGTTATTGACATTGCTGCCATGGCTGTGGAGCAGAGGAGCTGCTGGGGGTGTGGATCACACGCACACCTGGACCTTTGCAACTCCATGTGAGTAACTTCAGTGCCTTCTGCTTTACTTGTTTTGCTGAGCAAAGTTGCCCTCACGATTACAAGCAGCACTTGTGCTGCTCTTCTCAGCAGAGATCACTCTCTTATGTCAGACTCTCATAGTCTTTGTAGAGCAGGGACTTTTGAAGCACTTTCCTGAGATGTCTAAAATGTCCTGGGCGTGTTACTGGTGATTTGGTATGTAAGGGAGAGGTTTTCATTGCTAGTGCTGCCTATTTGTATGTTGAAAAGATAAATTGCTTTATAAACACCTGCAAGTAACTTCCAACTTTCTTTTGGCATGTCAACAACATAACAAATTAAGAAGAAACAAATTACAATTTAATACAACTTCCCAAGTGCTCTCTCTAAAGTCTGAATACTGGGATAGAATAAAAATACTCTCAGGAGGCTGAAGACCAACAGGATATAATCAAGGGATTGGTTGAAAATCGGATGCAGTAGTCAGATCTGACTAGCAAATCTGAGCAGGATACTGAAGATAAAGAGGCACCACTTGGCAGAGAAAATTCTGTTTTATTACTTGATTGCTCACTACTGTAGTGTCAAACACCCTTCAAACTATTTAAAATTAAGATTATTTCTAATCACCTGTAGTATGTTAGCAAAAGAGCCAATTTCTCCTTCCTTAGATATTCTTTGTTACTAATTCCTGCAATTGCACTGAGTTTCATTTATGTTTACTTGTTCAGTAGGCTAAGGATTCAATATGAAATTATCTGAATTTTAAGTTGGAATGATTTTATTAACTTAAAAAGAATTATTCTTAAATTCTCAGCTATATGAAAGGCATTTGCCCCAGACTCATTTCTTGGTGTTCTATGACTGTGTGAAATTCACAACTTGACTTAAGAAAGGGCCTCTAATATTTAGATAAATGCTGCTTGTCCACATGCAGGTGTTTTCTAATCAACTTGAAATGACTTACACAAAGTTACTTACTATGTTCTATCAATAGCTGCTGTGCAATTACTTGGTTTTTTTTGAGTTTCCAAACTCTTAAGGACTCTTCCCTGTACATGGCCATGGAGGTCACACATCTCCTTGTCCCCAGGGGAATGCATTTAACCTCTTGAACTGGGTATCTTCTGTTCTGTGCTCTGAGCTTAAACTGGATTGTTTTTAAGACTGTCAAAAGAATGTTTCTTCTTGCCCTAGGACCCTTTTTGATTTTGGTATCAGGAACTTTCTGAACATTCCTTGTTAAAATAAAATATGAAGAAAAATCCCTTTAATTAGTCTTGTTAAAGAAAATTGCACAGAGACTCTGTAATGTGCCAGACTGTACCTCAGTTTTGGACCAGCATGTTTATGAAACCAGAGTTTTATATTCCCAGGGCAAGGCTGGACTGAACAGGCATAGTGGGCATTCCTCCTTTTTCAGGGGACTAGGACTGTGTATGGAGTTCCCCTGTTCTCCCTGACAATCCCCCTGAGGGTCTGTCCTTGGATTTGTGCATAATCATTGAGACAATTGAGGGTGGGGAAGAATTTCTGTAAGAGAGAGCCTGATGGAAACTAGAAAGAGTTGTTAAAAGAGGAGTAACTAAAGGCTGCTATAATCATTACTAGTATGAAGAAAGTCATCAAGGAATGATTGCTCATTGTCTCTCTTTTCAGAACAAAAATTTGGCAAAAAATTTCTTGTAAACATTAGGTGTAATTTAATCTGCTTAAAAAATTAAGCCCCTTTCATTCATTTTTAAAATCTCATTCACTGGAGATATTTTTGAACTTTCCTTTTTGTCCCCACTGCAGTTCCCATACAGAAATTTGTTTTGAAAAAATCCATGAAGATGACCCCTGACAGATTCCATTGGACTCATCACTGTACATTGTTCCATAGCACAGGATCACCTTAATTTATCTTTTTTTTTAACTACAGGATTTGAGTGATAAGAATATAAACTGTGCATAAAATCAATACACCCTTCTTCCTTAACTGAATCATATATACACTTACACATCACATATACACCTATAATTATGGTGTGCAATTTTCCCCTGCTATTTCTGGACAGCTCTGATTTTATATGAGCTTAATTGCATTATTTAATTATTTGCATTCTATTTTGTTATTTAGTAAGCTCCTAGCTTGGATGAGAAATAATGAGAAGTCTTTCAGAATGCAGATTAATGCAGAATTTTTTTTTTCCTTTGGCTGACATTTCCTATAGACCGACTGTACAAATGTCATCCAGGAAAATAATGTTTGTCACAAATGTATTAGCATGAGGAGTAAAGTAGAAAAATATTTTTAACAAAACCAACTTGTTGTGTGTTTGTTTCTTTTTTTTTTTTAATGGAAGAGCTGTATTTTCCCACCATTTCTAATCCAGAAACCATGGCAGAGATCTCTTCATCACTGACCACTTGGGCAGGATGTGGCCAAAGCTTTGACAGAACAGGCAGTGCAAAGGGTCATATAACACTGTGCAATTCTGTTTGAGCCTGCAGATTTGAAAGCAGGCTCAGCCATGAGATAGGAGGTCTTTTCCCATGCTCCATTATCTCACTGAGATTTAAATAAAACATTGGGAAGTGAAACAAGTTGAGAGTTCTTTGGAGAATGACAGGAACAAACCAAGTAAGCAAATAATCACTGCTTTGGCACCAACAAACCAAGTAAGCAAATAATCACTGCTTTGGTACCCAGCAGGGCACTTGTCTGCCAGTCTTCCTGAGCTAACAGCTTCCTGCAAAACAACTGGTAGGGAATACAGTCATCCTAATGACAAAATGCTCTGAAGGAGTAACCTTAAAATGTGCAGTTTGTAAATTACCACAATACTGTTAAACACAAAAGCCACCAGCAGCAATTTCTTCCAATTCCAACTTCAGTCATCAGCTGTTGCTCCATCACCAGTGGAGCTTTCTGTGGAGGCGCTCAAAGGTAGGAACTTTTCCTACATCAGATATCTTCTGTTGTCAGCTCAGTGTGAAACGAATGCTGCTGCATTCCAAGTCATAGCAGAATCAGGATTTTACAATGGCTCTAAGATTTCTACAGCCAAAAGAGAAATCCCCCAGCTTCTGGGTGTCTTTGTACTCAACATGAACACCAACTGTTTTATTTTTAACAGAGATGATCCAAATTGAAATAATTCTGCTTTCAAAATATTCAAATCAGACAGCACCAAGCCAGCTCAGATGCCAAGAAAGTCCTTTTCTTCGCCCTCATCGCTTTCTCTTGCTTTTAGTCCACTCTCTTTTCCTTCCTCTGCTCAGCTTTTGAACTGAGGTGTCCCTCAGCTCAAAGGAACTAGTCTTCAGTTTGATGTTTTGAAATCTTGCCTGGCCTCAGACAAGTGGCTGTACCAGCTCAGCCCCTTGTAGCAGGGAGAGATGAAACAATGTCCAGGGGAGCCCAGATTCCTCCAATCCCCTTCCATGCAAACAGAGCACTTAACCTATACCATCACCTCAGTGATGAGGCCCTTCATGTTTAGCACTTTCTCTGGATAGTTTAATATGAAGTAATTCCATTAATGTTTCATACTCTTGTTTCATTAATTTTTTGAAGGAAGAATGTATTATTAAATGTTCAGTCCCTTCTCTCTTATCAGTTCAATTAAGGTACAGGAGGTACATCTGCAAAAATGTCCTCCAGCAAAACCAGAATTAACATCCGATATTTTGAGGATTAAGAAGGCCATGAAAACCCTCAAAAACAAAAGGTTTTCAAGCTCCCTTTAGATGTCACACACACAGAAAAAACAACAACAAAAAAAGTGCAGTTACTATTTTGTTATCAAAGAACAATATTTCAGCTTGTAATTGTAAATTGTAAATGTGGAATAAAAGTCTGCTCTTTAAAATAAGTGTCTTCCTTGATTAGAGCCTTTCCAAAGTGTGTTTAGCCTTTCCTTCCCCAGACAACCTTTGTCTCTGCTATCAAATCATAAGCCCTTCTCTCCACTTCTTTTCTTTTTTGTCCTCTTCCCGTTTCCACATAACTTTACTAAAATTCTGGGGTTGCTACCTAATTTTTCCATTTTGGTAATTTTCAATGCTGTCTATTACTGTTTATTTACTTAAGACACTCTATGAGTGATATAATTGCATGAGTGGTGTGCTTCCAATGAGAACCATGTCTGTTTATTTCTAAATATTTGGCTGTGGTATAGTTCATTCTGCTCTCAGTAATTCAGCTGACTTTATAGTTAGATAAAGTCACAGTTAGAGTAAGCCCATCTCAGCACAAGAATGCCGTTTTAAACCACTGATAGTTCTGTGAAATTAGTCTAGTCCTTATAATAGCTATGGTAGATCCCAAATGACTGGGAATAGGATTCTCTCTGTGGTGGGTGGTAGAGAGACTTGAGCTAGGACCTGACAGCAAAAAATGCTCCAATATCACTTTAATAAAAGCAAGATTCATGAAAAAGCCAGTTTCACTAAGTCTTACCACATGTGATGTGGCTGGGAAATGGCACTAGCTGCCTCACACAAGCCATGCACAAAAGGAAGAATTCTGTCCCAACAAAGCCTTACTCCAGTGTCCTGCACAAATGCAGCTTCCCTTGGGATTCTGCCATCTACAGCCCTTCCCCAAAGCAGTCAGGCACGTTGTCAGAGTTCCCTAGAGCTGATTCCTTCTATTCCTACTGGGATTCCAGACCCCTCAAATTCTCTCCATTCACCCCCACTTCCCTACACGTGGCTCTTTTCCCTGAATCCTATATAGCACAAGCAGAGATGTACAGTATTTTGTTTTGGATTTTTTTAATATGCTGTGCCTAATGAGAGCCTATATTCCTGTGTGTATGTTACAGAGTGTTCTGTGTAATGCCAATCATTCCTTTGACTTTACTGCCATACTTGGGAAAAACTTTCTGATTAATGAGTTTTTTTACCCATGTGAGCAAAAAACGAAGAGATGCCATTTAAGCCCAGTGAGTTGTGGAGCTGGCAGAGGAATCAGCATAGGGTTGTTTATGGATTTGACTGACTTACAGCTTGTTACACAACTAAAATAGTGAAGGAATATTCTTGCTTTACCTTTTAATAGAGCACTGTGCTGTACAATATTCTCATCTACTGAAAATGTTTTTTTATAAAGTATGGATAAAGCATGTATATTTAAAAAAAAAAGCCCCACTTGTGTAAGTCAGTACATCAGTGACATAGTTGGAAACACTTTATGAACCAGTGTATTAACTCAGTAAAATACAAATGAGAATTGTATATTAATTGCTTTATGTGTCCTCCTATACTCATGTTTTATTAACTTTTTAATATTATCGAGTATCATGCTAGAGTATGATACTCCTCCAAATAAGTCACTATTTTTACTTGGTT
Organism: Phylloscopus whistleri; assembly: GCA_017589585.1. NCBI lineage: Eukaryota > Metazoa > Chordata > Aves > Passeriformes > Phylloscopidae > Phylloscopus > Phylloscopus whistleri. The sequence continues at coordinate 188,090 of JADMLD010000235.1, forward strand.
TATGGAAATAAATGAGCATTTCAGATTAGCATTTTGATTTTGCATGAAAGCACATGGTTTTTGCATGAAAGCACGTTTTTTTCTTGTAATCCCTGATTGTTTCAGGGGCATTGTATCATACTAATAAAGCTGAAGACGCTTTCATCTTTCTTCAGATAAAGTTGCTAATTAATCTTAATTTTACATGATATTTAAAGACTTCAGCATTTATTATTATCATCAGAACCAAGCCCGAACACCATTCAGATTAGGAAGACACTGGCTAGCTTTCTTTAAGTGTTTCTCTTACAAAGTAGAGTGATGACATACTCCACCACCACCTCATTCCCTTCCCTGACTAGAATTTTATCAGAGTACAAATGTTAGGAAGCTCAATGAAAATACAGTTTAATGCAGCCGGTTAAATTGCCTGAGAGGAAACAGTGCATACAGCTTTTTTAAAGCCTTTCCCCTCAGGCCATTAACTAAGAAACTGGTCACTAACTGCTGGTAACAAACCATTTTGGAGGGATTATTGCTATTACCAGAATTCAGTGGTTTATGGCTACATTTTGTTAAAGACATTAGGAGCTGTAACATGGACGAGCCCACCGTGAAGGAAAAATCCTTCTTTTCCCCTGTGATTAACAAAAGTTTTTCTTCCAGCCCAGATGTCTCCAGCAGGGTTTCACTATTTCTCCTATCTCCCAATGCTGTAAAAAAGGCTTTTCATTATGGCCAGGATTCAAATGAAAAGAGTGGAATGACAATACTGACTTCTGGGAAAGCACAGCTCTTGTAGAAGCCACGGCAAGTAGACCAGGTTTTGATGATTTCCAAGAATTGTAGCTGCCACAAAGAACTGGTGGAACAACAAAGAGCAGCTTTCCTTTCCTGTGATCAGCCTGATCAAGGTACCACCACACTGCTGAACACACCCACAAGGTTTTATGTTCATTTTACATAATTTTGTAGCTTAAATTTTAGGTGTAAGAAAGGGGGGTTGATCAGTATGTTTCTAGCACTCCTCAGTTAGTTCCAGTTCCTAATTACTGCAATTCACATAATCTATAGTATTAGCAAAGATGGTTCAGCCTCATTAGTAATGGAAAGCATAGAATTCTAGGAAGTTCAGTACTTAATTAGGAAAACTTCTGTGGAGATCCAAAAATCTTTATTTTATTGTTTTTCTTTTTTTTTTTAGAGGAACCCCATCTAAGATATTTTGACAGCTTGGTTGTACAAATGATATTGTTGAGTTAGAATGCAGATTACAAACACATTATTTGCATGGCAAATGTGTTTTTTCACTCTATTCTATCCCACTCCATCTTTTAATTTAAAAAAAAAAAATCCTAGATCAGAACATATCATTAGCTGTGCTTCTTAGTGAACCTGACTTTTCTCAAGAAATTTACATCTTTCTCTCATTTTCTGTTAAGGTTTCTTACCCTGTTTTCTCACCTAAAGAATTATAATGAGGTAGAGAGAATGAGATCTATGGGGAAAGCAGTGGACCTAGAGACTAAAGGTAAAAGGATGATTGATGGTATGAAATTACCATAAAAGTACAATCAGGATCAGATTTTAAAATGAATTTTTAAGCAGCCTAAGAGATACTCTTTGATTTGTAGTCTGGTGGAATGGATAATGTCTCATTCAGTGGATAAAGTTTCTCACTGTGTGACTTGAGCTTTTTCTGATCTTTCTGACTGGGAGTAAAATGGAACCAAAGCATAAAGTGGTTTTTAATGCTGAAAATATCAAAAGCAATATTCTTAATGTCAAAACCTAGGCGTAGCAGGTGATGGAAAGAAAAATAAATATAAGGTAATTATAATGTTGATATTATTGTATAAAAGACACTATTGTCTTAAGCACCCTCTTGGATCTATAAAAATATTTTAAACGTAAGGAAAGGGTCAGATCTTTAGGTTGAAATGTAAAACCTCCTGATCTTTAAGCACCTTAAGTATTTGTGAATTTATTAAATTGATTTGCAATCCAAGACAAATACTATAATTTATGTCTGAGCAACACATGACGTGTATTGCAATCTCTATATAACAGCAATTTACATTACAGTGCAATTGGTGGGTCGGCAAAACCAGAACTTAGTGGGTATTTAAGAGCGTAAAATATTCTGTAAAATTATTCGTATATAATTGCATCAAATATTAAAATAAAATTACAGAAGTTGAAAGTTGAAATTAGGACTGAATTTCTAATTTAGTGCATTCTCACGAGGCATCTTATTGGCTCTGTAGGATTGATGTTAGACAGCATTACATTGTTGACAGGGGTTTTTTTAAAAAAAACAAAATTTTTTCAGTTAAGAATCCTTTTTTCCCCCCTCCCACTCTCTATTTCGTTTATTTAATTTAGAAGATTTCAAGCTGATAATAAATTGTAAAATAAGAATTCTTTTTTTTTTTTGTAAGCAAATTCACACCTTTCATGTAGAAGAAAATTTATGATTAATTTTCTTCCTACTATATATGTAATAAAGATGTTCATATATACCATTTTATGTATAACTTCAAAGGATTTATTTCATTACATGAATCCTTATTATATGGCTGGATATTGTGATATTAAAATTACAGACAATATCTTAAAATAGTTTAGCATTATAAAAAAAAAAAAAAACCTCCCAAGATTTCCAACAGTTGCTTCTTATGACAGTTTTCATTTTTTTCCCTCCTCCTGACAGTTCCCATAATGACTTTAATCATATAGTCTGGAAATGGAGCAGGTTACTGAACAGCAACAAACTCACTGGTCAATGTCGGTGTCACTTTTCTGGGAGCAGGACTTTTTGAGCATCAAGGAACTAATTTTAACAGCCTGCTGGAAAAAAGTGTTAAGTGCATTAACTCCCTGTCAATCATATTTTTAGCATGCCGGCCAAATTATTATTATTATTTGGCTCAAGACATCCTATTGAAACTTATTTGTATGGTATTCTTATCTGTGTACCTTATATGACTAATGATGATTGTTTATGGAGAGGTGCCTGTCCAATTATTTTTGAAGGAACACAAGAATGCAGAATGACTGGAAGCATCAGGTTTTTGCCAGAGAATGCCTCAGGTAAGAGGAGAATGGCTAGAGGCTATAAGGAATCACAAGAGACAAGTCAGAGTCGTAAATTGGGAAACTGACATATCTCATCTAATATACTTGCTAACTAGGCCTTTAAAAACCTTGACATTTAACTAAGTTTGTGGAAAAGTTATATATTTTGTCCTTTTCTATTGGCTATAACTCATTAATATGACGAACTGAGGTGTTTATAATCATTAGCAGCATTAGCTGACTAGCATATGGGATCATTTAGAGATCCAGTTAAGCACCTAACAACTGCTCAGTTGTTTGTGTAGGTTGTGCCTTTTTCAAAGTCAAGTCAGTCAAAAATGATATTGCAAGTTATTTACCCTTTTGGTACTTCAGTGTGTGAAATAGGATGAAAGAATGCTGGTATTCAGCTGAGGCATTTAAATAATGCTTTGGAAGTCCTGGCCTGCTTAGAACACACTGCAATCCTTACTGTAAAACAGAGATTTCTGATGGTTTCAAGAAAAAAAGGTAATACAAAAACAAACTTTGCAGCGAATGCTGCCTATTAACTCAAAACGATTTAAATACATTCAGGGCTTTTTTCTCAGTGAAAATAAACTTTGTCTTTACCCATTAATAATATTCCAAGGATAGGACATTAATGGGTAATTAAATACATACCCTGCCCTGATTTTGGTCCTATGTATACAGATTTTTATACAGGGGGGAAAAAAAATATCTAATTTCTATGTAAAAAAATAAACCAACAAAAATTCAAGCCCTGGAGTTCTGTGAAATGAACAACAAAAGGAACCCACTTCAGTATGAAAAGTGGAGATGATCACAAAAAAAGCAGAAGGAGGCACTGTAGCTCAATAGCTAGAAAAGAGTATGTTTTAATTTCTGAAGATCTCTCCTCTCTGAAGAATTAAATTGAAAACAATATACTTTGCAGGCAAGCATTTTTATTCTTAGGGATTGCCGTAATTCGTTCAAAAAGCAGAGAAAATATGAAGAGAGCCAGTCAATGGAGGGAGGGGGAAGCTATTAAGGATTGTTTTCCCAGGGCAGGAAGCTGAAATTCAGTAGGAAGTGGCATTTTGACAAGCACTTTGTATTTCCAACGAAAATGGAATCTCGCTCATTTAGTGCGACAGGAAAACAATTAACGGAGCAACCCCTCCCATTCTAATCTTACACAGGAGAAACTTTATTGACTTTTAGAGGATTTGAGTTAAGTCTGCCAGCACTAGGAATTCATTCCTTTTACCTAATGTATTTTGGAACATGAATAAATTATAGGGCTACATATTACAGTAGGAGAGAAAATGACTACTACTGCTCAGGCTGTGTGACGTTTGCCATGTTATCCCCATTTTCAGGAGCTCATAACTTTCTGAAAACTTCTGGCTGCTGGGTGAGATTTTTCATACTTTAGGTCTCTGTTGAATGAAAATTATTTTTTGAAAGTTTGAGGGACTCATTCCATTATTCCTGGATATGTGTGAATAAAAACATACAGCCCATCAGGCAAACAGTCTTGTATCTTCTGCACTGTGCTGTCATCCAAATGGAGAGTGGAAAGGGGATCATTTTATGGGAATTTGGGGGCTGCAAATGAATAATTTCATGTCTGCTCAAAGAGTTGCTTAGTTTGAAAACAATGAAAATCTTAGAGGAATTTTCAATTTCATCCACTCTGCTGCTGAATCCCCTCAGCTCTTTTTCCTCAGCACTTTTTTTTTTTTTTCAGGTGATAATCACACAAACTTGTCAAACATAAGTGTTCTTTATCTGGTCACTTATGATCAACAATTACTTGGCAATATTTTGACTGGTCTGAGATCACCAAAGACTGTGTGCTGGGTTATATTCAAGTAAGCCTTCAGATATGAAATGAAATCAGAATGTTCCAGCATGTGTAGGCTCCTTGAAATGCTGCATTCTATCAGGAATCTAATCCTTCAGAGGAACGTGTCTCAGGACATGTTCATGTTTTTTCCAGTTACACTTATCCAGTTAATTAAAGAAATAAGAAGGCATTACCAAGTTGATTAGAAAGGTAAGTGTAAGTAACTTTGAAAAGACATCTGTGCTTGCAAAAAATAAAATCTGAAAATCTGTTTCAGCTGTTTCCCCCACCCTCCTCAGGTGAGAAATTCAGTTCCACAGGTGTTCTGCTGGGAACTTGCTCAGAGGCAGCAGACTCCTAAATATTGGTATTTCCACCAAAAACTTGGCTACAAATAATTCTCAGCCAGTGTGAAGACATAGCAAGAATATTATCTCATTCAATGTCCACAAAACCCAGTAAAATATTTTAACAAACTGCCTGCAAAACAGAGTGATTGTAAAATGTCTTTGGTGTATAAATACTTGGGTAAGAAAGGGAATAATTTCTATATCAAGCTGAAAATCAGGCTTGTAAGGCGAGACATAATTGTGAGTTTTCTAAGTTCCAAGTGCAGTGGGGCTGCTTTATCTTACAAACTTAATGACATTTTCATGACATTCATCTCTGAGTTGGTGTCAATTTAAATAAAATTACTAAGTAAATTTTAAATTTAAATTAGTAAATTTTAGTAAATTTACACTAAAAAAAGTGTATAAGAAAAATATTGACTGCAATCTGTAGGAATAAATCCTTCTGGAGGGACAGCCTAGAAGGAAATACATCTTCCCTCCAGAATGAGAAAAAGGTGAGGAAGAGTTGCTTGCTTTCTTCCTTAAAAGAATTCAGTGTCTCAGCAGATGATGCTTAATTGATAAATTTGGACAAGTGATTGGGAAAACTGTTTCTTTCAAAGTTCTGAATGTAATTTCCATATCAGAATTTACAAAGCAAATATATAAACAAAAAAGAGGAAAAACAACATTCCCATTCTTGGCAATTCTTTACATTTGGATAAATTCCATAAAATACATCTACATACATGGGAGTGGATTGTTATACCTTTCCTATCATGTGACCCACACTATACCAGGTTTTACTGCTGGGTCTAATCTTCCAGTTAGCAATTTCTGTAATGCTGTAGACTAAAACATCAGAGCCCAACTTGACCAAAATTCCAGCTCCCAGGCATCATTGCTTAAATATGTTATTTTATAGCTCTTATTTCCTGCTTTCCATGGGTTAATTGTTAGGAATAAGTGAGTGGAAGTTAATTATTTACAGTAATAGCAGCAGTTAATTGGAAAGGAGATACAAAATGTTTTTGCTTCAGTATGAGGAAATGTTTCTATGAAGGTCAGTGAAGTCAGCAAACAAAGTTAATACAAGCTGCATACATGGCATTAGCTAAATTTGTAAGAGCATTTTATGGAAAGGTGCATGTACAAGTTTTTAGCTGAAACTGTGGTTAATAAATCAGTAGCTCAGTACATTCAAACTATGTGTGTCCAAGTGCTCTAAATACATCTGTTGTTGTCAGGTTGGCTGTTGTGCTCAGCAGTGCACATGTGACTGCTGACTTCAGTGGAGCCTTCAGTCCTACATGAGATATCTCTTCCTGCCCAACAATCCCAAAATTTATTTCATCAGATCTGAGTGCATCACTGAATGCAAATGGAATAGTCACAGAGAAGGGACTGGAAAACACATGGAACTTTCACATTTTAAATGAAACATTTGCACGTACAATTGCTTGTCCTACTAGGGTGCATGGGAAGAAAACAAGAGTATTACCAGTTCTAGCTAAGTCTTCCTTCATTCTGTCATAGATGAACATTTGAGGGTGAGGAAGAGAGAATAAGCAGCCATGGCAGCCCTTGTGGCATTGTGACTGCCTTTCCATGCACGGGCTGAGCTGTGGGTTGGCGTTGCAGGATGGGAGAAGGGAGAGATGGGGTTGGAAGCTGGATTAAGCTCTATGCTTCCCATCCCTGTCTCTCAGCAATGCTTCCTTTGTACCACTGAGCTATGTCTTTCAGCAGAGGAGGGCTGTGGAGCCTCAGAACTGTGAATCTGGTGCAGGGAGAATGTATAAAGGCACAGGCAGAAAGTTTTAGATGGAACTAGAGTTGAGATGGAGGATGAGAAGTGAAGGCACATAACCAAGCAAGAGACCGCTGATAACCTCAAATATCTTTCCCCATAGCAAATTTTTGAGATCTGAGGTCCAGACAGTTTTTGATATGTGATACATAAGTTCTTTATTATTATATAGTTTGACCTTGACTCACTTGAGTTAATGAACCCTTGTGCTCACTTTTGTTTTCTATGTGTCCAGAACATAAATCAGTATTTCTGTTAAGCAGCTAATGCCATGTATTAACAAAAAAAAAAAAAAAAAAAAAAAGAAAAAAAAAAGAAAAAAAAAAGACATTTGTCACCTCATATATGCAGTCCTTGCCTAAGGGACATCAACATGACCCAGGGGCAACAGCACCAAGTTTGGTCGACCCTGTCTCTTTGCTTGCAGGACAAGCTTACTCTAATCACATAACATTCAGTGTCTTAGTTTCTTCATCTGTAGGACTTGGATAAGAACTTTCATTTTATTTGTAAATGCATAAGAACAGGGAAATAGATGCTACTATTCTAACTTGAATCAATTATGCCTGAATCCCAAGGTATCCCAAGTCCAGGCAACACCTTTCAGTGGATGAAAAAGGCCACTGGCAAGACAGAACACACAAATCTGAGTGAACAGAGCAATTACTTTGATCTACTTATTTTTAACTTTTTTTCTTCCTTCTCCTGTCTTGGTACACCTTGCCCTATTGTGCTTGAAAAATCTAGACTTGGCCATTTGAAGTAACTATGTGGAATATATATTCATTTATAAATAATACAAACATCTCTGCAGTATCCAAGAAAATAAGTATCCAACTCCCCTCATTCTGTTTTGGTCACTTCCTAGTCTCAGTGCATTCTTGGCACATGTGCAAATAATCTGTCTGGTTTACAAGAGAGTACCTCATCTGATGTTATTGGTGAAAACAGTTTTAATAGTCTTCCTTTCTGAAAATAGCTCTGAAACTCTGACATCTCCATTAGATTCATGTCCATTGTACTGAACTGATCTTCTTCCAAAAGCCTGTGCTGTTTTCCTTTCTCGTGTTCAGGTGTTGCTAATAAAGCAGTCCCAAGAATGACTTTAGCTGTGTCCATAATCTTTAGTTGCATCAACTGTGTTATTTAGATGTGCCATTTTATTTTTATCAACACTTGGGTCTTTAAAAGGCAGTTGTTTTATCATCAAAACTTTCTGTCAGTGTTGCTATCTGCAGTCTTTGGGATACAATTGCCCAATGCTCATTATGCCTGGCTGTAGGAAACTGCATTTATTTTCACTTTTTTATAAGAATAAAGGATTTCTCAGAAAAGAATTCCAAGGAGCATACATCCCTTTTCACCAGCAGGAATTGCTTGTAGCAGTATCAAGGAAAGGGTGTCATTTACAATCTTTAAAAATTGCTTATCCATTGCAGGTTTAATTACAACAGCCTTCTAGTAACTGAAACCTTCTCTTACAGCTAAGCTAATCTGAATTCAGGTAGGTTAGACCAATGTGTAGTTGATATTAAAAAGTATAGATTGATTTTAGGAAAGCAGCTGGCCTCAGTTTACTTTAAGTAGTTATATTTACCATTCTTTAATAATTATTGTTTTCATAATTCTTACTTGCAGCTTAGAAATTCCCTAGCCCCCAGTTCACATTTTCCTAAAACTCTCTCAAAAAGTTTAAAACCCCCAAAAATAAACCATTTGTTAATCACCCTTTCCCAGAATGATCAAGACCAGCAAAGAAGTGAGATGTTTTTAAGACACATGCTTTGAGCTTCTATCAGGCTTACCAATACATTTTCACTCACATGTTTGCTGTGAACTGCACTGTTATTCCCATTGATTGATAAAGAACAGAAGTAGAAGACAATTTACTCCACCTCACACTGAGGAGTTACAGTAGGACGATGAGAAAGGTTGAATTCCCCAATCTTGACAGAAGGTTTAAACAACATATCACACAAAATTATTGACCAAAGGGAGAGAAACTTGGCTATGGAATTAATAGTGCTTCTACCAATAAGAAGATGAAAAGAACAATCTGTTTTATTTTAATATTACACTTCTTGGTTTATGAACTAAAAGTCTCCCTCAAATTGCAAGTTTTGGGGTGTCTGTATTGGGGTTGATTTTTGGGGAGACTGCTTCTGGAATACGTAGGGACTGATGGAAGAGAAATTTTCAACTCAACAGCTTTGAGAGTGGCAGGTGCCATTGCATCTCTGCTTTTATAGCCTGCTTGCAACTATCACTAAGGGTTTGTAGATCTATTGGAAGGACGGAGATGAATAAATAACGGCTGAGGGGTGTGAGGCAATCTTTGTTGGATTATTTGTGTATATAGAGAAGCTTCTCTTGTCTAGTGCTGTTAGTGAATCACTAGTGGAGATTGTGGCTAATTAAAATAATAAACAGGTAGTCATTAAAAACCAAACAAAATAAGCAAGCTAAGTCTACACAAGCATAGCCTGACTGCAAAGTCATAATTTTAGGGAATGAAAGTGTTGCCATAATCGTTTTCTTAGTTCACTAGCATATTTGTCCTCCCAGGCAAATTTTACACCTTTGTAAGAAACACGTTTTTGACTCAAGTCTTCAATTTATAATCCAGGTTTTCCTACTGACCATGAAACTGCTGATGTATTGCCTGTGGTAAATATAGAAACAAACTTGGTGGAAAATAACCACTTTTTTTTTTTTTTTTTTTTTTTTTTTTTTACGAAGTATCTGTCAAGTCAAGCGGATATCACTATTATTGTCTCAGTGGAGGGGAGAATGTTTGAGTCAATATTTTGCCAAGACTTTTGGGCTGAATTCTCTTGTATCTTGTGTCTTGAATTCTCTCATATCTTTACTGAGAGGTAGAGGAGCACTGTAACACACCTGTGATGAGAACCAACCCATCAACTCTTGGTGGTTTGGATTTTATATTGTGTGATTTCTATACCATACAAGATGTTTGAATTGTTAGACAGGGTGACATGGAGTAAATCTTTGGGCTGGTTCTTAGAAAGATGCAAAGAACTTTCACTCAAAGCATTTCTGATGCCTGGGCTCTTCTGTGTTTTTCTGACTTCTCATTGTGAGGTGTGTTTTTGAAGGTAGTGGGGAAAAGCCACCGGCAGCAGCAGATTCTTTCATCATGTTGGTCTTTCTATCCCCTGACAAGTCAGCAAGTGAATATGCAATGGCTATAAATCTTGCAAAATGATTAGCCAAAGGCTATCATAATTCATACACTCCAAAAGATTGAGAAGTGTTCTACCTAGTTAGGGTGCCTTTCCAGATTTAATTCACGATACTCTTTGAGTTAGCCTAATTGAAACAGAACAGCCACTTTGCAAATGAAAAAAACCAAACCACCCACCTTAATATGTAATTTTTATTCTAATCTTTGTAGGCCTATAACTACTGATGCTTGAATTTGAAGATCACAAGGATCAGAATATAAAAATATATCACCCTTATAATAAATGTAGTAAAAACATAGCAAAAATGTGAACTGCAACTCCTGTGTTTCCTGCTGCTTCTGCTTCATCTAAACACATTGTTTCCTTGTCTTTGTAGACCTGCAAAATTATTAAAAAGCTACAGCAGGTTTCTTTTCATTCCCACTAAAATGAAGCAGTTAGCAACAGGTAACTCCAATCAAATGCTCTTAGCATGCACTTTACAGTTAGAAAGAGAGACAATAAATAACTTTTAAAAGCCACATGTACTGCTATAGAGCTTTGGTACTTAGCTGTTTGCTTTTTCTATCTGATTTATGAGGTGCTTATAGATTTTACTGGTGCTCAGTGCCACAAGACTGAGCACACTGAGGATTTCTATGCAGAATCAACAAAATGTTTTAGCATTACACAGCTACAGAGTCAACACACCTGGTTTGTGCATCCAAAAGCCATAATACCAACCAAGTGTAGAGTTAGACTCTTCAGAGAGTATTTTTGTCTGCCTTGCACTGGAGCAAAGCATTTCCCTGAATTAGTGTGTGAGACTTCCCCCGTGGGTTATTTTTTTTAAAACATGTAAGGTAATTTGGAGAAAGAAAGGGAAGACAACTGGGACTTCAGTGAAGCCAAACTGCAGCTTTACTGTTGAATAGTTCTGTTAACAACCAGTGTGCTCACTGGAATTCTGGCAAATATCTTTCTGATAACCATTTGGATGTGCACACAAAGGTCCCCCCCTACCCCCCTTCAAATGAAAGGCAGAAAACTTGTGATGAGATAATATTTAAGAAATTGAATGAAAATGAAAAATGAAAATGAAAACTCCCCAAATGAATTTAAATGATATGATTTCAAGATCATTTTGCCTAAGTTACACATCACCCTCCCATCAATTTTCATCTGATGGATCCTGGGGGATGGCAAGGAGGAAGGAGCTATTGTCCCTGCAGTGAGAGCTCCCACAGTCCCAGAGTAATTCAGTGCCCCATGAGCCTGTGGTGACCTGAGATCAGAAGCATCATTTCAAATCCTCAGGCACAGGTAGGTGAGTGTAACTTGGCCAGATCCAGTTAAGGAATCATTTTATTGCAGTCAGTGAACAGACAAGAATAGGGAATATTGATACTTAATTGTAGTTTATGCTTAATTGCAATTAACATTTTTTCACATGAATGAGTAACATTTTTAGTGTGAAGAAGTTATTTTGTAATCCCATGTTTATTTCATACTAATTCCCATTTGCTATTTGGTTCTTTTAAATAATGATAATATTCTTTTTAACAGCTTTAAATACAACAGAACATCTCCCTTTTGATTTATAAAATATGCTTATGAGATTAGAATCATGTATGGTATTACATTAGACTAATGGAGCCACTGTCAATTAAAAGACTGCTCCAAAACTGCAGGTTTTGGTCTCAACAAAGTCTCTTCTAAAAATCAGCCCTTTAAGCTTCTAGGGGAACAAGCTGGGGCTTTTTCAGTCACCAGGGAGCTGAACTCTGAGCTCTCACTGCTCAGCACAGTTCACAGCAGCCTAAATACCTTTATAATTCAAGAATTTCATATCATCTGAAGTGTCAAAGAAGAATACAAATAGAGAAGTGACCTTTAATCAGTAACTCCTTTAACTAAAAACTTCCTGTGTTTGGAAACAATCTGGAGGAAACTGCAAGCTTCCCTGTGAGCAATCCCACCACAGCAAGCAGGCACGCACATCCCGTGTGACATGAAGAGATCAGATTTAGCTCGGCTTGAATGCAAAGCAGCGTGGAGATGCATCTCCAAAAAGAGAATCTGTGTTCCTCTTTGCCAAATGAATGAAGGAAGAAAGCCCTCTTGGCGCCAAATGTTACTATTTGTCCATAAAAAATAGGGAAAATAATATTTTGCACGTATTTCAAACAAAAATATGTCTTTTCCATCAGGTGTATTTTACCAGAAGCCATTTCCTCATAATAAAAAGCAAAACTCTAGCAACCATTAGAGTCTCCCTGAAATGCACTTAACAGCAATAGCTGCAATGTGGGTTTTATTGATTTTCATTTAAATAAAAGATTTTTATTTAAATGAAATTTTTGATAAGAAAGAAAATTCATCTAGTGAAAAGACTGAAAAAGATCCTATTTGACTAATGTCACAATAACTAATTCAAAATTATAACAAGAGGAAATTTTGTATTCATTTTTAAACACAGTTCTCACAAACCAGACATACACAAAATAATCCCTTGTCAGTGCTGCTTAAAGATAGCCCTGGAAAATCTCTGTATGGTGGACCAAAGTGTGCATGCAGTGTCTGATAGCTTTATTATATGTTCAAGGAAAAAAACTACAGAAAGATGTGCAGTGTAGTATAACTGGGAGAAAAGAGCTTTTTAGATTTCTCCACATTTTCTCTGCGAGGCTGTGTTGGCAGCACTCATATTAATTTAATTTTGTGACTATGTTTCTTCAGTAAATATTCAGTCCTGCCGTAACAGATGATTTGGGATTGCTTTGGCAGAAGGAGCTCCAGCTTTCATTCCTTTTACATTCTGCTGTTGGTCACTTCAGGCAGCATTCAAGGAATGTGCATATGAAAAGAAAAGGCACTTCAAGCTTCTCGCTGCTGCAAGAGGGGCGCTTTCATTTACATCACTGGAATGTGGAAGTAGTTTCAGAAGAGTCAGATGAGGCCCAGGAGGCCTCAAGTCCTCGCAGGCTCGCAGCAGCATCGAGTTATTCATCAATGCAACCGGTTCTGCGTGCACGGAGAGCCTCGGAGAGGCCACGGTGCCACTCGGCAGAGCCGGGGAAAGGGCGGCCTGACAGGACGCACATCCTGACAGGAGGACTCACATCCTGACAGGAAGGATACAAGAAATAAAAAGAGCCCATCTCCAACGCGCATCTCCATTTGGATGTTCCTAAATGGGCACGATGTTCGGCAAGAATCTTAGTGGATGCTTTTGTTGAGGGAAATGAAGCCCGTGTGCTGCAAGAACACCACCGGCTGCAGTAGGTGGAGGTGACACCGGCAGCCCCGCGGACACACAGCCCCTGCCTGCTGCCTCCAAGCGCCGGGAATGCTGCCTGGACACAAGTGCTGCCAGAGTCACCAAACCGCACAGGTTAATGTCAGCATCTGGAAAAAGACCTTTATACCTGAATATTTATCTACTCAAGAGAAGATTCTGTCGTTTCTGAATTTCTGCCTCAAAGCAGAACAAGAAAGAAGGCAGCATTTCTGAATTTCCTCTTAATTTCCCACAAACATCAGGGAGAAAAAAAAATTTGAACAGTTCAACCTAATGTAATAATACACAGCAATACATGAAGCTACGTGCAAAAATTAAATGTGACATACAAATAATAAACATTAACTTTTTTTAGGTATCAACAGTTTAAAGGTAATTACTGGAATAGTGAATATACTGACATCCAGAAGGGCTGTGCAAGGTAATTCTGAGAAAAGGAGAGTAGAGATTTATCTGAGTTAACACTCAAAATAAAACCTCATTACTTCGAGCTATTCTCCTGCCAGTGGAAGAAGCAACAAAGTAGAACTCATCATTACATTATGACATTTCTTTTAATGTTGGTTAAATGGAGGAGACTTCAAAGTTTCTCAGTGGAGTTTCTTCTGCCAATATACACACACACACGTACTACTCATAAAAATCAATACTAAAAAGAGAGGAACCAATTATAAAAGACCCCTACAAAAACCATGGATGCCTGTTCCACATTTTGTTGCATGGTAAACTGCTGCTACAGCTTCTCAGCAGGAGTCATCAATATATACCCAAGAGACCAAATGACATCTTTGTGAGTGGCTATTTATCTCCATCTCACTTATGTCAGGAAAATTTGTATTAAAAGCGTAACAAATGATTCTTGAATTTGTAATATCCAATTCATGTGATATAACTAACTGCTCAGTGATATATTAATGCCAATCTCAGTTAAACTGGCCCAATTTTGTTTCAGTTGCTACCAGAAATGAATGTCACCCTTACAAACTGTATTAATTTTGAATGCATTGAGTATAATGCAGTACAGCATCACCTTCCAAAACCAATTTACAAGGGTTTTAGTATATATGTGTTAGCAGGTTAACCTGTACCAGCCCTTCAGCCAGTGAGGAGTGAAAAACATGAAGATTAACAAAGCCAGGCTGTAAAAGCTTTTCTCTTCAGCTGTATCAGTGTAAGAACAGAGGATGAAGCTGTGAACCTTTTTGTAAGGGGAGGGCAGTTGCCAAGACAGGGCAGTAAACTCTTTTCCAAACAGGGGAAAACACTACAGTTTGAGAAAGGGAGGAGATGGCCATATTGCTGCTGGCCCTTCCTTGCCATTCTGCTTCATATGTGTTTACAGAGTTGTGTCTAAAAATGGATAAAGAATAAATAAATACTTGGAAGGGTGAAGTCACTTTCTGAGGGAAAGGCAAGGGAAACGTATCCTGTGCAGGAGGTGCAAGTGAAATATATGTAGGCAAGGAATGAGGAATGCCTGCAGAGAAGAAGTGGGAGCCATGAAGTAGAACTCAAAGGGCTTGAAAAGAGACTGTAAGACATGCAGCATGAAAGAAGGGAAAAAGAAACCTTTCAGGGACAGGTCAGGCCAAAGACTAAGAGGGAAGAACATGGTTTAGAATAAGGAGAAATGAAGCATGGTAAAATTATGAAATTGAGAATGAAAATAGATGAGGAGGAGGAGTGAAATTTATGAAAATATTAATATTCAAAAATTCTAAATAAAAGAACTTCCCAGTCTTGAAGTTGTGAAATTACAGGTATAAATGAAGCAAAAGGTTATCTCTTTTATGAGATTGAGAAGCTGCAAGCCAATTTCTATAAGGTTTTGGATTTGGTTTGGTTTGCAGACAGATGGAATCTACTAAATTGCAGTCTTAATTTTGTAAAAAAGACTTTGATATTTTCAAGGTTTTAAGCAATTTGAAATAATAATACTGAGGTATATGAGGTTTTCTTGCATATCTGGGGCAGATTGATATTAGATACTTCTAAGCCTTATTTAATGCTTCAAATACATGCATGACATTTCATAACTAAGTAAAGTTCAGATAGCTGAAAGATCAAGTTAAACACACATATCCAAGAGAGTGGGTCACAGTGATGGGTTTAGGACTGGCTAAACCAAGGACTGTTAAGAGCTGTCTAGATTTTCTGGAGTCCATGAAGAAAAGTTCAGTGCTTCTTTAACATCAAAATCATTTCCATCCCTTCCAAAAAACAGAAGACATTTCCCAATTGTGTTACAATTTTCTATGACTCAGAGGGGTTGTTGATCTGTAGTAGGCTCACTGTAGCTTTTAAGATAAAAAGAATTGGCCACTTTTGAAAATGGTCTGTCATTGTTTCACTCCACAAAAGACTAGTTGGTAGAACACCAAGATAAGAAAATAAAGTTAAATCTCTGTTTTAAAATTGATATGCCCAGAAGCAACAAATATTCTCTGCCCTCTGCAGCCTTAGTTTCCCTGCAGTTACTATCTCTTCTGTCTCTAGAAGTGACCTCCATGGCTTTTTTTTTTGTGCACTGATTTGCATGGTTGCTGGTCCAGTGTGTGCCCTTCCTCAATCTCTTAGTTTGTGAGGGATCATTTATGGAACAGGGTTTCACAGGCTATTCATCACAGTGTGCAAATGTTTACCATCAGTGAGGGCATACAAATACAAAGCATTGCCATCATTTATTGACTTCTAGAATCAGATCAAGCACATTTTTCCTCTATGAACACAATGCAGCAACAAGCATTTCCTCTGCCCCACCAACTGCAGAGAAGCTAATTTTGTTTTCCATTTTATATTACGTTTCAGGGAGCATGTAGTGACAAAATTTCTTTCACAGCTTGTGCTAAATGCTTATCTCATGAAAGTTTACAGAGAGTAAGAAACAAGCAACTCTGTGGCTGCTCCAACAAGTGTCAGAGTAAGCAAAGAAACCTTCACCATGCCCCAATCAAACTTACATTTATTGCAGACTTGTCCCCTCAGACCATAGGTTTGCCACTAAACTTTGCACACCAGTCTTGGACATTTCCATTCTTGGCTCACATTCATGCAGCAGAATTATTTAGACAAGCTCCAATTTCCCCAGTTTGGAATGGGAGGGAAAATGTATGGCGCTGCCAGGCAGAAGATTATGTCCTCGTTTTGGTGGAGGTTTCAGGCTCTTCAGAGAGCCTCTGGTTGTGGCTGTCACTCTCTGCCACAGTCAGAGGCTTTTTTTATTGTCCCTGTCAGTTAGCAGCCCAAGGTTACTGCCAGCTCTCTGTCAGTGCTTTGATTTTTGTCAGCTATGGCCAGGTCCTTTTAGTTATCTGCTATCTTTTCAGCTTTGTTCAGCCTGAGCTCTACTTGTCTACTAATTAGCTCTTTGGAGATTTCCCTTTTAAAACTCACTATCACAGAGGACAGGAACCGTTCAAAAGTTTTGTGCTTCATAGAAATTCCATATTCATCCACATCCCATACAGCCATCTTTTTAAAATTAGAAGTGGCAGGTCAGGCCAATTTAAGGTATATAAGCAGCACAGCCTGTAAAAAGATACCTTTAGGTTCTTGATCAGGTATGTAGATGAATGACAGAAAAAGAAAAAAAAAAAAGGTTTCCACTGAAAGGACCAAGGTGTACAAATAAAAAAAGAAACTATCGTTCTGTGTAACATATTCTCATTTTCTTTATCTTCTGGTGTGCAAATATTGTGCTAGCTGAATATAAAAGTAGCACAACTTTAGGGTACAAAAAAAAAAAAAAAACCACACTGTAACAACATCAAGAGTGGTCTTACATCAAGGAGGGCCCTGAGGATGTCTTTGTTGTCAACTTCAGAAGAAAAGAGAGGAACAGAAGAGGAAACTGGCAGAAGGAATAGATGCCAAAGAGAACTCAAAGGATTAGGTCCGGGTGAGGTGATCGGTATTCGAAAACAGTCTGCCTTCTGGCTCTGATCTAAGGGAATAGGCTGGCAGCAAAGCCAGAGGGCATAACAGCACAAACACACCTTCAGCACACTGCTGGAGGCTTGCCTCAGTGCCTTAAAAATTGTGGTAGCAATTAGAAATAAATGTATATAGGAGCAATAGGCAAAAGTGCTCTATTTATGAATAAAAGTCCTCTTTTTACATAATACTCGGGTCTACTTGTATCTTCTTTTCCTTCTTTTTTGACACTGAGTACGTTTTTCTCGTGGTATCTCAGCGATGCTGTAAGTTGTGCCTACATTGCACTTACACAGTGTTAATGCCTGGAAGATGAAAGTAAAAACCTTTGAATATATTAATGCTATAACACAGATGTCTTACTTTTTCTACTCCTTTTTTTAGAAATATGGTGCGGTTAATAATGATGCAGATTGCGCTAGATGGATGAGCAGATGAAACAGGGGAATACAGATTAAATAAAAATTTCTTCAAAGCTTACGTTTGCTTCATAATTTAACTTCTGTACTTGTCATGATAGTAGTAGCTAGGTGCAACTATGCATAATCACATTGTTCTAAAATATCCTGGTGAAACAGAGCAAACCTAATCTAAACAGCACTGCCACACTTGTTCAGCTAACTGGGGGAAAAAAATGTAATTAGTAGATGTCAGCTTGGCTCCATGGATGATGATAATTACAAATCTACAGTTACAATAAAATATACACAAACAGTTTTACAGTGGAGAACCAAGCATTTCTTACTGAAGGCAAGGCTGCAAAGAGCCAGTGGAATAATCTGTCCAGACCTCCTTTTTAGACACAACACCTCACACACTTTGTGCCTGATTTCTTTTTTTTTCTGCTCTGATATTTGTCTTATGTATTGGGCATCAGAATGAAACACAGATTTGGCAGCTTTTGCTTTGGTAGTGGGAAAACTCCTTTCTCAGGTCACTGCTAACCTGGGTGTTGTCTGGCCAGCATGTGCTGACTCCAGAGTACTCACAATTCCACCCAAGAGCTGTTTTTGTTTTTCAGAGATCAGGTTTTCAATGGCTTGGGCATTAGAAGGAGTCACCAGAATAATTTTTATCCCGTGTACTTGAGGTCCTTTGCTCCTGATGTTTGGCCAGATTGACAGATCAACATTTAGTTGTTTCTTCTTGTTCTCATCTTTGGATGTTTCCAGCTGCTTTTAAAACTGTTGATAGGTTTGGAGGCTTTACACAATTTTTGTATTTCTTGCAGGTTGAACATTTTGGACATATTTTACTACAATATTGTAACTGCTGTTTTCAAGGTTCAACCATAATCTTTAACTTGTTGGATTAATCTAAATTGGGGCATAAAGGTAACATAGATATTTCAGCTGCATGCATTGAAAACATTTTGATGTCACCTCCTACTGGTTTTAAGAAAAGTTCTGACTAGTTACACTTACTTTCAAACTGAATTGCAGTTGTCAACTGGCAAAATTGAACTGACCAAATTTTGTATTAAAAAAGCCAATTGATTACTTTTATAATTTGCATTCTGTTGATAACAGCAGTTTTTATATGAAAGCTGCCTGCTGTCCTTTTTGGAGTAGCAATGTTCCAGACACTTTCTCATTGGCATCACGTCTTTTGTCTGTCCCTACCTTCTGAATCCTGCATTTGTGCCTGAAACAGCCAGTCAGCCTGCTCCAGGTGCATGCACACAGCATGCACCAAGATGAAACAGTTGTGTCCACATTGCATCTTTGTTCCACTGACACCTTGAATGCTTGGGAGCAATTTAGTTCAGAAAACTTATGGATATTAAAAGCCTCTCAGCCTGCCCTTCCTCACTAGGAGGAAGGCATACTTCAGGTATGGGTGGCTGTCATGTTCCTTTAGCCTTTCCAGGTTTAGGGAATGCTCATAACAGAGAGCAAGTGACCCCAGTACAACATTTTTAGCAGTCATTGCTTCTCTTGTTTTTCCCTTATTTTAGTTATGCTTCCTTAGCTTGCTCACAGAAGCAAAAGGATGTTGCAGACATCCTTGAGTTTCTGCTAACTTCAAATTACTAGACCTGAGCGTGCTGATCACCAGGATATTTATCTCAAGGAGTCTTCTTAGCACATTTGGCTGGCAGCATTAATATTCTTCTACAGAAAATTTAATCCACATTGTCTCTCAGCCTTCCATTTATGCTGGAGATTAAGGTAAACAATTGCTTGCTTAATATAAAATTGCCTGGTTGTGAGACAGTCTGTGCTTTCCCAGTCAATTCAGATATGATTTCCTCAATTGCAGGCATCTGTTACTCAGCTTATCTCAGTGCCATCCTATGTAAATGAATTGCTCTGTGCAAATGGATTTTGTCATTCTTTCACCAGATACTACTTATCATGCTGCTTATCCAAATCAAGGGCTGTGTCTCTTCACTGAGTTTTTCCACTTGCTTATACTGATAAAATGTAATGCATCAGGTGATTTTTTTTTTTTTTTTAGATCTAGTACATATCTTATGGACATTACAGTCCTCGAGGTAGTTCTCAGTAATCTCTCAGTTTTGTTCCAAGGTGAGTATTTCACTTTGACCAATTGTATTTCTTCTTCTGTGTTTATTTTATGGATTGTTTTTCATATATAATAATTGAAGAAATGTATTATAATAATTGAGGTAATGCATAACCTGCACTTGAATAGTGATTCAGCTGGTCAAAACCAGAGTGGGGATTCATTGCCAGTGCATTTGTAGCACATTTGGGAATCTTCTGAGAAATGCCTCATTGGCTGAGCACTGGTGGCTTTGGCTGTACCAGGTAGCAAGAGAAAGAAGAGGGCATCCCAAGAGAAACAATCACTAGAAACACATTACTGTCAACTTTAGAAGAATCAGTTCATACTGAAATGTGTTCCTAGGAAAGGAGAATGCCAACAGTAGGGCAGTATCTGGCCTTAATGGTTTAAAAAGGTACCTTCTCTCCTTCAAAAACAGAAGTCACTTACTGTGATCTTGAGACTGTCTAAAGATCGAGACCAGTAAAAGAAAGAATGCAAAGGAAATTTAATTGACTGAAACTGATGTCAGAAATAAGGTTTAACTAGAGGACAAAACAATGATGGGTGCTCTGTGCTGCTCCTTTCCCATATCCATCCTATCCTCCCTGCACAGAGTAGCTCCTGAGGATGGATACACCAGGAACTGTGGCTATAGAAACAACTGTACTGCCTGTACCTCCCAATTAAGGTTCATGAAAAGTTCATCAAGCTCAACAGAATCTCACTTTTGCTGAAATAAAATTCTTCTAACACTCCTGGTCATAAAGAAGAATTCCAGAATATGATGCAAGTATAAATAAAGTCATGGATACCTGCCTCTGTTTGCAGAGAGCTGTGTTGATATTTGTGTGTGAGAAGCTCCCATAGGCAATATTTTGTGTTGTTGTCCTACCTGCCACATTTCAAGTGCAATAAGGACCTTTTACTAGGGACAGGAATATCTTTCTAGAAAAAGGAAGGGCAGACAGAATCATGTTAACACTAAACTAATTTTCTTCCCTAAGAACTTAATTAAAGAGACAAAATTTCTTTAGGACTTGAACAAATACTAAAATTACTAAAAATCAGATTTTGAGGGATGTAGCTGTTAACATCCTTACTTTACAGAGAGGAAGAACCAAGCCAGAAGTTTTGCCTAAACATTTTTATTGGTCGTCATTTTAGACCCCTTGCATTTTGGATGCCCTGGTTCATATTTTCTCTTTCTGTTCTCCTCTTGTGCTCCTTCTTTGTCTAAAAGACATTGGCCTCTCCCAACTGCAGCTAAGAAGAGTTATGTCAATGCTCATCGTCACAGAAAACTAAACTAAAATTATATCAGGTAGAAGTCTGAGTGTTAAAAGTTTCAGTGCAGGAAACTGGACTCAGCATCTTACTGAAATGTAGGATGTCTTTGAGGTCTTTGAGATTTGATTTCCTCTAGCTCAGCACTCCTGCACCAGAAATTCACAGTGCTGCCACCAGGTATCTATGTGAGTGCAAAAAACCATCTTTTATAGAAAGGCCAAAGGCCAAACAGTGCTGCATAAATACTTTGAAAGTCAGGCTCTGCAGTGGTGAGTGGTTATGGGGACATCTACAGTCTCTCAAACAAACAAACAAACAAGAGCCTACTTTGTTCATTCTCTGGGCTTTCCAGGCATGGATCACTCTGAGCTGAAATCCTGCAGCCATGGCAGTGGTTTGATGAACCTGGGGCAGTGAGGACCAGCATTAGAGTAATGGGATTATTTGGCTGCCCAGGCTGCAGCAGAGCCTCATGACATCCAGTTACTACACTTCACAGACTTATCATAAACATCATCTGCTGCCATACTCTCTCGGAAATAAAGGAATATAATGATGCAGAAGTTTCATCTTCTTCCTCTCATGGCAGGTTTCACACATTTTTGCTCCTTACAAAGTAAGTTTTATGTATTTTTTTCCTCTAAAAATTATTTTACTTTTTCAAATAATAAATGCACTCTACAAGGCAAAGAGTGCTGTGGAGAGAAGGCAGAGCAGCAGTTTAGGAAAACTGGGAGTTTTCCACATCAGCATTTTTTTTTTCTGGCTGTGAGTGCAATGAAGGAATTGAGCTCCATGTGATTAATGAAATAGGAAATTTACGTAACATCTGACTCTCTATATGCTCTGACACATTAAAAAATGGTAATTCACCTAATTTTTACCAGGTACTGCTAAGATGAAGTGACAGCTTTCCTTCTTTTGAGCAGTAAAAAGAAGTCCCTCAGTAAATGCAGTCTATTGAGTTCACTGGTTTTTGATCTCCTAAATCATCCAAACCTCACTCACTTAGCACTACATAGCAGGCAATATTTTCATGAATTTTTTTTTGCTGATTTGGTAAATAAGAAAGGGAGTCTCTCTGTATTTCTGAAATAGCAGCAGGAATTAAAAACTTTAGGGTGGCCCTTGTGTCAGAGACTAAAAGACACAACATAACTTGAAGCTGAGGCCCTCACATTCTTTCCCTTCTAGACCTGTTTCAAAAGTCATTTATGCTCTTACAGAGAGCCTGAAAGACAATTGTGAGGTTAGTGGAGACCTGTGGTTAAGTATAGAAGTTGTCAACATGTGTACCTAGGTGGTCTGCAGATTTTGTCATCCCTTTCTTGCTGGCTCAGTCTTTTCTCCTTTCAGGAGAGGACTGGAAGATCCCTAAAATGCTATCCCATTTTTTAACAATTGAACTAATTCAACTTTTGTCCTGACAGGACAAAAATCCTGGTGGCATCTGGCAAAGTCATGGGGATGATATAGCTGGCTATAGATGGTTGTGTAGAAGGGTTTTAAGGCCAGAGGAAGTGAGAAGAGAAAAACGAGCTAACAGGAGATAATCCCAAACTAAATGGAAAGAATTAATGGAAGTTGCCAGGAGAGAAAAGAAAGGAAAAAGTCAAAAAGTGAAGAAATGAAACATAAGAATATCCATCTGTTTTAATTTAGGGATGCTATACCTGTTCTACTGTTGCTCTAAAGAAAGACTAAGCTTGTTCTCAGCCCTGCAGGACTGGTGCTTTTCCCTGCCACCTTGGGGTAGGTGAGCAGAAGGGCTGTGGGATGGGATTTCTCCTCCAGCCTCTGCCAGATCCAGAAAAGAATAGGAAGTATTCTCCAAAATGCAGGTCTGAAATGTATTGCTTGAAACAAGACTAGAAATGCTCCATTTCCTACTCTATTTGTGATTTTAATCTACCTATCTTCTGCTTCTAGACCAATAGACAAATAGCATGTAATACCCTCAGCCTAATGCTAATTCAAAATTAAACACTGTCCAGCCCATAGCTCTGCCAGAGAAATTTAACACACATTTTGAAGGTGGAAGAGAACACACCTCTTATGTTGATTAGAAAAACAGACAGGGATTTGTGTGTATCGGGGGATGAGCAAACAAAATCCAATGAGAGTAGGAAAGTAAGAAGGGAACAATCAAACTATGCACAGTTTTGTCAGTGTTTGAGGAATATACAAACTAACAATCAACATGATATTTGACTCTTCTTGTGCCAGTTCTCAGTAGCTCCTTAATCCTCACCTCACTCAGGAAGAAAGGGATTTTTGAAAGAGGAAAGGGTCCAACTATTTTTCAGACTAGAAAATAAAGAGAACCTAAACACTTTGAAACTAATCTAGAAAATGGATCACCTCCCATGCATTCCAGCTTCATGTCCTTCTGGGGACAGAGATGTGCCTTCCTGGGCATAACAGCCACGTGCACAAGAAGATAGAGGAGATCTCAAGACTCAGATTCACAGAACACAGGTATTTTACATCTTCTATATTCAGTTCAGTTGGTTTACGACCTTAAAAGCATTTTTGTCTCTCAAACAATGCAGTGGTAGGTGAGAAGGGTGAAGAGTGTAATTAATAACAAGTAGGATATGTAAAAACACAACTTGCAGCATTGAGTTTCTACCTGGTCCCTTTTGGGCTAAGCTGTTTGATCAGCTTCCCTCAGTCTCTGTGGATGTCCTTATACCACTTTAATTGAAGGACCCCTGTTCTCTTTTTATTTTTGCTCTATGAAAAATGCATTGGAGATGTCTTATAATGAACTTTGATATGGTGAAATGATAATAATGTCCTAATTATATATAAAAATGTAATTACACTTGCTACTATTATAGAAAAACTCCCTTTATAATGAAGTGTTATGTTAGAAAAAAAGATTTCATTACAGCCGGATTCCTTTACTTGTTAATTTGGCCTGTGATTCATCGCTTTAATATTAAAAAAAAAATTCTAAGCTACTTTTGATGTTTCTCATTTATGGTTCATTTCTCTGCTCTGGCACCTTAAGATGCCAAAATTACAAACTTATTTAAGATGTACTTAAAAATTCACTAGTTCTTTAAAAGGAAAATCAGAATAAAAGGAATAAGGTTCCTTCTTATGGTGAGAATATTTTATAACAGAACATGGAACCAGGTTAAATACCATGGCCATGTTCTCACTGACCAATTGCCTTTGCTATTAAAACTTTCTTTCTCAGCATTTCATTAAAGGTAGTATCAAATAGTGAATACTGCTAAGGAAAGGAAGAATAGCATTAAAATAGACAATTGGAAAGATCAGTTCATTGAAAGAAGCATCCAGTCACTTCTAGAAGTTGCAATCAAGTGACAGTCCCAAGCAAAAGCTGAGAAAAAACCAAAATAAGAAAATGAAAGAGAGATAACATAATGTGATCTCAGGTCTAATATAACAAGATTGATAATGAGTTGAGAATATTTTCCCTGCTGTATCATGTGTTTTTGTGTGCCAGCAAGCTTCCCACTGCACTATAAGATAGTTTGCAGCCAATCAGTTGGTGAAAAGCCAGAGGGAGAAGGTGCTGGTAAGGCAGTGATTTGCTAATTACTGAAAAAGGGAACAGTCATTTTCTAGAGCAGGAAACAGCATTTCTCAAACCAAAACAACATGACTTTGAGGTGACAGAATGTTTAACCAACTACACTAAGCTACATAGCTACTGTAAACAAAAAATCTCTTAAGGTTTTTAAAATGTTTTAAATGTAAATGATTCTTTAGTAAAGCATACATCCTGGCTTTTATCAGCTTTCCAAGAGCTTTAGTTTCCTTTTGCATGGAACACTCCCGATCCTGTCCATTTGCTGTTCCCTCCTCTTTGTGGAGTGGAGGAAAGGTGGCCTCATTAGAGGAGGATGTCAGCAGCTCAGGGCTCCAGCCCTTGCAGCAGTGGGTAATGGTTCTACCTTGTTACAGAAGTACGAGGAAGAGATCCATGCACCTGAAAGCTGCTCTGTATGGACACCTCATGGAAGAGATTTCTTTTTGCTAAAGCCTTGCTTCATTTCTGTCCTTAGACCATTACAGCTGTAACACCAGTGATGATAAAATCCATTTATTTATAGTCAGAGTTAATCTATTCTGTATCATGTTTAGACTGCATCACACTCTCCACTCTTGCTCCTTGGACAGAAACCTGTGAGGAAAAGGCTTCCTGCTCTCTTTACATCCATGTACTTCTGCTAGGCAGCAAATCAAGGCTGAAAGGCCCTGAAGATCTGTTTCCTTGTGGCTGCAGTAGTGTCTGGCATGTTTTCCTCATGTTACACTCTTGCAAAGCTGCACAAGGTAAGAGCCTCAGTCCTGTAAAAGTTCTTACCCAGAACATCCAGGTATCAAGAATTTTAGTCCACACAACTTTCCTTGCTTCATTTTGCTTACTTGAATAAAGAAGAGATCTGAGAATTCTTACTGTTTAACAAACATGGAAAAAACCCCTTTCCATCTACGTGGTTTTATCCACCTTGATCAGGAATCATGATATAAGAGTAGGTAGCTCTTCCAGAGCATCCTTTCAAAACACCCTCCCAATGAGTTCTTACAGCAGGACTGCATAACATTCTTAGTGATTAATTTCTTCAGCAAGCAAATCAGATTCTCATCTTACTGTGCACTTCAGCTTATACAGTTCAGTCCACAGAAATAATTTAAATGCGGTCTGAC
The DNA here is from genome assembly GCA_017589585.1 of Phylloscopus whistleri. NCBI lineage: Eukaryota > Metazoa > Chordata > Aves > Passeriformes > Phylloscopidae > Phylloscopus > Phylloscopus whistleri. The sequence continues at coordinate 214,032 of JADMLD010000235.1, forward strand.
ACCTGGAAGGCTGAGAGAAGGGAGGAAGGGACATGCCCAAGACCACAAGAACAAGTCAGCAGTAGGATCAGGACACAGGCAGATCAGCAACAGGTTGAGCTGTACTTCCAGCTATCACAGTGGAACAGCTCATTCCTTTTCCATTCAAAAGCCCCTCAGCATATTAGTCAGCCTATTTGCAAAATCAGCACAAGTGTTTGCATGTCTAATAGCATAAGTTCTGTGGATACTTTTGGTTTTGCAGTTCGAGAGTCCAGATAATTAAAGAAAATGAGATCAAATGAAGAGGTGGCACTGAATATATGCATTCCTAACCTACTGCATTCTGTAGCACTATTCTCTCTTCAGAGAGAAACAAACGTAATAAATTCAGCAGGGATGTGAGGAAGGGCAGGATAGAGATTTTTAAAATGGAGCAGCAGCTGTAGTCTGCAACAGGGCAGCAAGTGTCGCCAAGGAGATGCAATCTCACACACTGCCACAATGCAGAATTCCCACCAATTTTATTTTTTTTTCTCCTCTGTCAAAGGAACACTCGCATGAGTAACAGCAGATGAAGCAAAATTGGTTTTGTAGAGGAAAACTAGTTACAATTTTAATCACAGAAGACGTTTGAATTAATAAAAAGGCATATTTTACTCTCTTCCCTTTTCAGCCTTTTGCGAAGAGTGTGTTGGGATTCCTGTGATGTTTTGGTAGAGATTTTTGGAGCGTTGTTTCTGATCATATTAAAGCAATTGGAAAACGAAGGCTTTACTTTCTGCTCAGCTAAAAACACAGGGAAACATTTTAAGAAATGCCTCGTTCAGACTTAACTAGGAGCAGCCTATGGAATTTCTGATTCCAAACAGATGTTCAGGGTTGGACAGAGTCTTGTCTTCCAACTGTGCTTTCTCCCAGACCCTTGCAGCACCTACCCCAACATATTGTCTGGTGGCTGCACTGACGGGGCCTGGCAGGGCTACAGAGCCCAGTGGCCATTTAAACTCATTTACTGACAGCATTGCTCTGGCATTCAGTGATGCTAATGTTGACGTACCAGGCAAGCACTTCTCCTGCTAGCAAAGCCTCACACAGCAGAGCAATCACAGCCACTTTTGACAGAAAGCACACCTTTGAAGGCTTTAAGATCCTTGCAGCCTTTAAAAATTTCATTCTAAGCTAGCCAGTTGCAAGTTATTTCAAAAGCTTAAGCTTCCCATGATCAAAGGCACTCCTGAATCACACTATTATGTTCTCCTCCTTAAATCCTGTCTGCTTGGCAGTGTTGGTGAGGAATTGGGCAATTTATTGCTCCTACTCGTGAAGCATATTGAAACATGCAAACTGCATGCACAGAGCTCCTCCACAGTGTCACATATGCTGTTGACATCCCAGGATGTGACAACACATAGCAATATTTTGAGAAAGCCAGATTGCTGTTTATCCCACCGCTTAATTTAGAAAGCGGAAAAGTGATCAATGTTTAGTAATACCATTGTAGGCAGGAAAAACATGTAGGTGCCACTTTGCAGTCATATACCTTGAAAGTAACATCTATTTGAAAAGGAAATTGGGGACGAAATTTTCAGTCTCTGACTTGAAAAAATTCTGCTGTTTTTTCCTTTGCTTTCCTGTCTGCAAAGGCAGGATGTATCCAGACCGCTCTGTGCAGGTGCCAGCTGCTTGACCATAAATGGTGATTGGCCATACAGCTCCTCACCTGTGTTTTATCCATCTGGATTTATTAGCATAAAGTAAAAACATTCAGTTCTAAACTATTTTCTCTCTGTTTGAACAACATAGCTGAGTATCACTAAATATGGACAGTTCAAACTGTCCACGGAACCTACACGATAACTTGTTCTTGCCATTATGAAACACAACTTCTCTTCTTGACAGGAGGGGAGAAAGAGGCTGGGATAAAAATTAGGTACATTGCAGCCTAATAATGGGCTTTAATTCCTATCTGTTGGCTCAAGTTTGAGGAGAAAGGAGAAGAAGGCAACAGCCGTTCCCACAAAGAAAATGAGCTCTGAGAAAGATACCAGCTAACTCCCTTCCCTACATGGGTCTGTGACCTACTGTTACCTGTTGTAGTCTCTTGTAGTCCAAACCCTGATCTTGGCTTTTAAGGACTTGGTTTTCTCAAATTAAAAACAAAAAATCAAATTACAAAACATTAGCACCTGTGGCCACCTCCAAAAGATTTGAATCAGACTCCCCACTCTCCATGTTCCGCACGCAAAATGAAAATCCAAGCAAAATCCATATAAGAATTAGCATTCTTATCTGCCAGTATCTTCAAGTTTTACAGATACCTACATAATACATATACACATCTGGTTCTGGTTTTACATGTTCATGAGAAGTTTTGACATTTTTAATCTTTATCTTATCTGAAGGCACAGGGAATATGCACCATTTTTAGAAGTACCAGTAATCTCCACTTAGCAAAATTGTGGAAGAGACATCTAGGACACTCCAGCAGGCCAATGCTCTGGCATTTCAAGCTTATCCCAGAAGTAGCAAGCAGGATAAAGAGATTTTTAAGCTGCAGAAGAAATGATACTCTCTAGCAATAATGTCTGACCAGACAACAGATCTATTGTAAAACAGGTTTTTGTCTAAGAAACAAACAAACAAACAAATCATTAAAAGCTCATATTGCTTCTCCTTTGCATACAAAGAGCAGGAGTTTTGTGTAGCAGAAGCAATTGCATTTTTGGGGCAGAAGGAAGGGTAATATTTGCATCAGTGTGGCAACAGCAGCTGCATAAGGGAGCCCAGATAATTTTCTAAGTCCTGGCAAATCTGAACTTTATGGATGCATATAGATGACAAAAAAATTGGGAAGTCATAAGCAGAAGCTCAGCAGTGCAGCAGTAAAAGTCACACACACTCCGGGCTCTTCCAGCTAAAGCTTTGTGCTCAGTGCTGGAAAGCCACAAGACATTTTCACTGACTGTGACACAGAGGGAGCACTCCAGAGCAGCACTAGTGAATTTGATGTAATTTTAAGTTCCTCAGGGTTAAGTTCCTCATAGACAATCACTTGCTTTATGAAAGAGGTTACCAGATCTCACTTGGAATTATTAAGACTGTTTATGAAGTGAAGCTTAGTCAGCTTGATTAAGTGCAGCAAAATATCTAGTGAAGTTTGCAAAGAAGTCAGGTAGCTAAGTGGTAACTCTTTGACAGCTAGGAAAATTATGCAAATAAGAAACATCATTTCAAAATTAACAATAAAAATCAATTATATATTTTGGGGAAAAAAACCCATCTTGACTCAAAACCAGGGAATGAATGGGAAGGTTCTTTTAATGTTGCATCTTGAAGAGAAGCAACAGCACCAATCACCAGGATATGTACTACAAACACAGGAGCTCCTGCATTTCATCATAAACTGCACTGCTGCAGCAGGACAAACTGCTGTTGATTGCAAACCAACAAGCCCACAAAGTCTCCATAGAAGCTTTGCTGACTTTTGAGAGGTTATTAATTTTTAAAGGATTATTCCATTTCAAATATTTCAGTTAAAGAGTCTTCATTAGAAAATGCAGCTTTTACATCCATGATGAAGGTAGGAATTGTGGAGGGTCTCAAACACATACTAATGCATTCTAGAGAGTATTAACTGAGAATTCCTGGTTCAAGTAACCTCTTGTAGATTGTCCTTGTTACAAATAAAACTATCAATTCACCATTAATAAAGTGGAATGTCAATTATTCTTAGCCACAGAAATGTCACAAAAGGCAGACATTCTGCCCCAGGAGCTGTACAAGCTGCAGACTGAGTCACTACAGAGCAAGCAGCAATATTTAGCTAAAGCACTGATCCTGCCACTTTTAAAATTCTCTTGATTTTGTGTACTGCCAAAAACTTCTTATTCAGAATTATGGCAGCTTGAGTCCCAGTCTCTGGGGAATATCTGCAAGACATTTCAGTGTCTGATTCTTCAAGTAGCTCATTAGGGTGATGAAAAACCACATGATGAAGGGGCAGTGCCATCCATGAAGAGCTAGGGGTTCCTGTTGCCTTGAATTATTAACAAGTCAATATTTAGTGGACTGTTCCTGCCTGCCTGCCTGCCTACAGCAGGTGGTACCCCACTGCCTTTCACTTGGAAAGCATCTGCTTGCTCTGAGCCTCCCCAGAGCTTGCTACAGTCATTTGTTCGATTTAAGACAGACACTGTCATTATTCTGTGCAGCACTTCACAGAAATATTTCCTGCTAAATGCTTGAACCATCTGAGCAGCACTAGGCAGGCTGCAGGCTTCATTAATAATGCATCCCTGCTTATCAATAGATTTAGACAACTGGTATTTAGAAGCTTCTTCAGAAGGAGTGGATTTTTTTCACACCAGTTAGCTTCATTCTGTCAGTTCCTTGATGTAGACATTACATCCAACTGAGTTCTGAAAGGCAGAGGTGCTAAAATTGTATTTGAGCTGCTCCCTTGCTTTGGAGAACCATTTGACTGATGTAACTCTTCAGATCAACTCCTCTGTTATTTTATTCTTTGCTGGTTCTGGGGTTTGGGGGGAGGGGTGGAGGGCAAGGTTAGATTTAAATTAAAATGGAGATTCACCTTTATCTTACTTGAAATATATGGAAACATTGGTTTCACATTCTCCAGGTTCCATTAGAGCTTCTCTGGACTCAGGTCACAAATGAGGGGGGAAGATTCAGTATTAGATACCTTATGATTTGCAGAGGAGTGTCAAGCACTTTTGGCAAAGCATTCAGGATGCTAAACACAGATTAAAAACCATTGAAGTGCTGCCAGTGTGGAAAAAAGTATTACTTTTAGGGAAAGGAAGAAATTTAATAAAGGGAAAGGGAAAATAAAGATACAACTCCATTTTGAAAAAAAAAAAAGAAATAAAAAGGAAGCATCTTTGAACACATGTGTCATGATTACAGAGAAGAAGTGCTCAGATCCATTTTGATACTCCTACTAAGGCTTCCTTCTGGATCAGGTTTCCCTTCCATCACTCCCTTGCTGAAGCCTACAACCTTCAGATGGATTTCAGCAATTCTCTTGTTTGCTGGACTGGTTATATTTGATATCCAGAAACTGGGTATTTTTGGTTTGGTTTCACTTTTTATGGTGCATTCAAACAAATGGCTAGAAAAACCTAATATGCACAGATCTCGCAGACATTATCATCTTTGTTTATGGTTTATAGAAATCTCTTTCAGCTTTGTCACCACCATCCCTGCAAGTAAGAAAGCTGCTGTTTCCTGCAGTTCCTGCCCATTTGTTTCTAGAAGTGCCCATTTCTAGCTGATGTGCACCATCTACTCAACAAGTTCACATTTTTGGTAGACCTCGAATGCTCCAGTGCTTTCACATCCCCCTTGTCTCTGACTTGCATGAGGAAACCAGTCTACACAGCTTGATTGATTGATAGATTAATTTCTTTCTCTATTTGATTGACATAATTCCTTGATTCTTAATGATACACAATTTTCCAAATTGTTTTTTTTTCTTCAATTGCAGGAATTAATTGAGAGAGAGATAACAGCAGAAAGTATAAAAATGTTGAGGTATAATAGCAAGGGAAAAATTTGCTAATTGCAGATTGCTTTTACTACAGGTATTTTTCAATGCAGAATTGCTGGTTGCTGTTCCAAGAACAGAATTAAGATATGGGCAATAAAGCCAGAGTTTAAAAAAATAAATAGCGTGTTCTGAGAATTTTATGCAACTGCAAGAGAAATGAAATTATTTTGATCACAACTCTTCTAACTCCTTTGAATTACACAGTGGGTGAGGCTTTTTATAATGACACTTATTACAGGGGATTGAACTGAAAGGACCTCTTTGGAAGTAGCATGCATCCTATCCCTGTCCACTGCAACTAGGTCACACATGATTTCTCCAAAGATGTAAGAGCATATTTCAGAAGGTGATTTTCGGATCAAAAGGCAGCTCAATCTCTTTGCTTTTAATTCCACAGCCTAGCTAAGAGGTGCCAGTGGTAACTAATTCACAGCTCTGTCCACTAGTAACTATTTAACTGTTTTTAAAAACTTGCTTATTAAATTAGGAATGATTACTTAAGGCAGAGATACTGTAAGGTACAGAGAGGCAATGTATTAATTATGTTTTGAGTGTTTTGTTTTTTCTTTTCAAGGATAAATCCCCTGATGCCATCATTAGGAGCATGATTATCTACAAAAGACAGAGAGGGACTATTGACAAGAGCAGTTAGTGGCAGGACAAGGGGCGTTGGCTTCACTGAAAATGAGCAGGTTTAGATTAAATATTAGGAAGAAATTCTGTACTGTGAGGGTGGTGAGACAGTGTCACAGGCTTCCCAGAGAAACTGTGGGTGCCCAGTCCAGTTCAAAATCAGGCTGGATGGGGCTCTGAGCAACCTGGTTTAACAAAAGACATCCCTGCCCATGGCAGGGAGGTTGGAACTGGATGATTGCTAAACTCTGTTCCAACCCAAACCATTCTGAGATTCAATGATATTCCTCTAACAGGGTAAAATTCATCTGCCATGAGCAAAGTTAGGTAATTAATAAGCTTTTTTTCCCCATCTATATACAATCTTTATCCATAACTTCACATCTTCAGTGGCTAGAAAAATGCAGTGGATGAAAGGAATGTGAAAAGGCAATGAAGGAGCAAAGCAGCAAAACCAGCAGCTCTTCCTGAAGCTGAAGAGGTGGAGCAGCACAGAGTTTCATACTTTGGACTGGAGATGAACAACACCTTCTAATTCAGCCTGTTCTTCACCAGGCAGCGAGATTCCTCTGCACCACCACAGGAAATTCTTTCACCCTCAAGCTAATCTGATTTTTTGACTGCCATCCAATCAGAATTAAAAAAAAAAAAAAGAAAAAAAAAGAAAAAAAAGAGAGAGAGAGAAGTAACAAAAAAGAAACCACTAAAAGTGGTTTAATAATTTTTAAAGAGATTTTAAATGATACTCACTTTATCAAGCTGATGAAAATGACAGTAGTGTCAGAGGGTAACAGGTTGCTAATAAATACAATAGTTTAGGAAAGTGCTATTCTTGTCATGGAAAAATATATTCTGAGAAAAATAATACCACTGTAATTCATTTTTGAAAGCTACAGAGACATCTTAGATGAGGAATGCAGTTATTAAAGGCAAAAGTACACAATATGTTGTAATGAAATGGTTGTGCTACACACTTCATTAAATGTTTTGTGAGGCACCTGGGAAATTCCAGCTTCTCCCCCAGAAGGAAGTGTTTGACGTGGCTGGATCACTGGAGGAAGCACACAGAGCTAGGCTGAAACAAAAAAACCACACTGCCTGCCTTGGTGACTCCAGCCTGCATGTGAGCAAAGATTAACCAAGGGGCTACAGGAACCTGCATTTTATTCCTCCAGTGCAAAAATGATGGTTCCAGGATTCATTGAGAAAGGCCTGAACACTTCCCAGCATTCAAAAAGAAGTTGATGTGAGCAAAGCTGAAGCTCCTTGTGAGCGACGGCGCCGGGGAAAATCCGACAGACTGCGCTGTGCACGTGCCCGTTGGAAGAAAACACACTTGTCATGTGAGAGGCTGAAAGGCTTGAAAATTCAGAGAGCACAGTAGGGAGTCTTCCAGGAAGATTCAAAGGACTGATATGTTTTGAATGTGTTGAGTGTTTGATTTACAATATTTAAGGGTAGAAAATAAAGGGAAAAAAAAAAAAAAACAGTCAAATTTTATATGGATCTCAGAGAAACAGGAGCTCAGGAAGGACAGATGTGCTGGAATATTGTGGTATTTGTATGACCATTTCAGAAGCTCACCCTTTTTTTAAAAAACAACCCCCCAAACACCCAAGCAAAACAAAGAAAAGCAACCCCCCAATCCTGTACTTTAACATGATGAGCTGCATTGTTGAAATCATGCTGTTTACAAAGCATGTTGTATAGTTCTAGTTCACTCTAATCCACTGTTCTTTCAGAGAGGCAGCAAGAGCACATTACAGACAAGAATCAGGGCAGCAGAAACTGTGCTTATACTCCAGAAGCCAGGGAGCTGCTGAAGTCCTTCCTTAAGAATATTTACAATCGTGCTGGAAACTTGAGGACACACCCAGCAGAGTGAACAAGAGGAATATATTGTTGCACAATGTTACAGAAATAATATGCAGTATCAATAGTGGTAGCTTCTCTTTTTGCTCACTGTTTATCAAAGCTTGCAGTCTACTAATCTGTTTTCCCTTAACTAGGATTTACAATATCATTTGAAAACTCTTAAGAGAAAATAAGGGTTAAAATTTTAAATTAATACTTTCAGTGGCAAAGCTCTTAGAGTAACTGCAATAACAATTAATGCTGCCCATACCCACAGATTCATTCTGAGAGAGGATGGACAGATACAAAGTCAGTGTGCCACCTGGCACCCACGTTAAACAGTATTTCAGTCTCAAATTCTCTCCTTGAAACAGCAAGGCCACATGCAAGTCCTGTGCAGCATCTCTCTCTGAAGCCAGAGGGCTTAAGATTTGTGTATTGATACTCCAGCAAATAAAACAAACCCCCTGAAGAGGTTCTTCCAAAATATTCAGTGGTGCAGATTTTGGCAAAGGGAGAAAGCACAAAGAAGTATTGAAACAACAGTTCTTTTTTAAGTGCTTCTCAATACCAAGGAATGTGCTCTCAGGTGTGTGAGGTGTTTAAATGTCTCTATTCAGTGTTAGCATGCTCCTTGGAAAAGACATAGAATGAGAATTTTTTCTCCTCATCCAATTTTTATTTGCAAACCTGAGGAGCTCTGCAGTTATTCATTTAACTGAAATGAATAGTAAAGTCTGGTTTAACACAACTTTTGGCCATTCTTGTTTCAGTTCTACATCTTTTAACCTCCAGGGCATAATTCTTCCTCCTAATCCCCTTTTGCATTCCTTCTGGGTTCTCTTCTCACTTTTAACACACAGTTTAGGATGACTCTCATTCCAGGGAGATCTATACTTCTTCCTAATAGCATCATCTTAGTTGCTGCTAAAACTTTATTTGATTCAGAGTTATATAGAGATATTATATTATATTCCCCCCCTTTCAAATATGTAAGCTTCCCAGCACTCACTAAACACCCTCAGCTTTTCAGTTTGCCTTTCTAAGGCTCCAGAACCATGGATTTATCTTTCACATTTCTCAGAGAGAGACTTGGACAAAATGGTACCTGCTCTAAGTATAGTTTTATGTCCAGACCCTTTAGGTCTTGCTGTTCTGTGAAACTATGCATAACACATGATTATTTTTTGCTAGTTCACTGATCCTTTGGTTAAAAAAAAAAAAAATAAAATCTACCTTAGGTTACTTCAGAGAATATCCAAGACTTGACTTTATTGGAAAATTAATTCAGGAAAAGAAGTTACGCTATTCATATGTCTGGTTTTTCAATAGAAATTTTTTGGTCTTCGGGTTCAAGTCTTCCATCATCACATAAATTCCACTACTACTTCCTGCCCTTGGTCCCCACCCCACTTCACAAAATGGATATTATCCAGTTCCAAACCTTGGATATTTCTCAGCATGCCTGTTCCTGGTGGTCCCATTTGTCATTTCATTGCCAACAGACAATGCCACTACAGTCCCACTGGCCTCTGCCTGCTTGCATTTCACTTTAGGGAACTGAGATCAGAGATGTGCAAAGGAGAGCAGCAGGGACACTGGGAGAATATATCATTCTTCTCAGTTTGCCCAGAAATTTTAAGTGCCCTGACAGCAATTAAATGCAGTTAATACAAATATACTGCCTGGCAGTACAGTACATACAGAAAGTAAAATCTCACCCAACACAGCATCAACTACTTTGCTCCCACATCTTTCCCTAACCTTCTGCTCTTCCCAGGAGAGATATCCTTCTCAAGAGCATCTTTTAACAGGATTAAGAAAATAATATTAATTAATTTCATGCTTCAGACTTGAGTATTAAATGCAGCTGTAAAAGGAAATGAATGCAACTTCAAACAAAGCAAGAGTAACACCCTTTCTCTTAATGTTTTATGTAAAAAGTCAAGATTTTTACCAGGCAAAGCTTCCTTCTGTATAAAATCCACATTTTAGACTGCTCAGATAAAAATGTCTGCAGTTCCATGAAACCTGAAAGCTCTCTGTGGCATTTTCATCTTCATTGCTCTTGTCCTAAAAGCGTTTTCCCTGACATTCCTTACTGCTGGTGCCACCAAACACTCGCAGGCAAGAGGGCACAGTCTGGGCCTTCTTATGCTGAGATGTGAAAAATCAATTGAATCCCCATCAGATGGAATCACTGGTGCAGAAAGTTACTAAACACTGAAAGTTATTCTGTGATCTCAAAGTCTTGAAAGAGGATACTGCAAACACAAGCCTAGAAGCTAAAATATAGGGTGATTATATTTATAACAACTCTCTGCATGGTGTTGTTATTCTGGGCCTCTACAGGTATGTCCTTCTACAAGTATGCTGCTACTCATGGCTCAATTAATTTTCTCTCCAAATATTTCAGTTCTTATAATATATATAGAATATGATATGTTATGACACACACTGAATATATCACATCACATCACGACAGTGAAACATACAGAATATTTCCATTCCATTACCATTCTGCATTCCAAACAGTGTAGACTGACAGCAGAGTCTACGTACTGTGATAGGAAACATGATTTTTATTTCTGTTTCAAATTTTGGTGATTCTAGGCTCTATGTCCTTATTTCACTAAGTAAAATCTAATTATTATATGCTGCATATAGTATCTATAATATATAATTTAGCCCTGGGTATAAATAAATCCAACCTGAGTCGTCTTTCTTCATATTTTTTCTCTCTTTTTTTTTCCCCCTGTCATTTTCTATATTTTCTGCTGATTTTCCCAGCATCTTCTCTAGCCAATTCTTTGTTTCTCTCTTACACTTCACATACTGCCTTATATATCTGTGCTAGCATCCAACTGAGCTGCAGGAAGGATTTTTTTTTTAGTGTACTCCCTGTGTCAGTCCTATTATAACATACTCAGGATGATAAATTACACTTGAAAACTCCTAGTACAGATATAAAGAAGTCAAATTATCTATTCCCAAAAGAATGTTAATCATGATCCTTTAATCATAATTCTAATCATACACATATTTGGAAAAAATGCAAGCATTTTATGATTGAGAATGGGAATGGATGTCAAAAGATATGTGTTGTTTTCCTGGCTTTTGCAGTCTTGTGGTCTCAAGGAAACAATCTGATTTTGTTTTCTGGCTTGGTTTACTTGTCAAAATACATGAATGATACTGGCCTTCTTGACTGGGTAATGCTTGAGTCAGGTAATGCCTATAAAGGCTTTGAAAACACAGGCTATGCCTGGCTAAAGAGGTGCAAATTATTATTAGCTGTCAATAATGTTTTATAGAAAACACCATGGCTGAACACTCATCAAATTGGTAAAATAGTAAAAAAAGAAAAAGAAAGAAAAATAAATAAGAAGGGGAAACTACAGCTTTGGAACAGCAAAAACAAAGCCCGAGTATGAAGAAACAAAGTTTTGCATGAATTCTTCGCAATCTGCATAGCTACTCCTCACCTGAAATGTGAAACCTGTGTAGACACACAGCCTGGTCAAAACGAAACTCCCCAGCTTTATGTACATAAACTCTGCGCTTTAAGTACACTGCTGCTAATGCCATGAGGTCAGTTAACTTTGATCTATAATGACAAGAGCACTAGCTCCCTAATTTAGTGGAAGAAATAAACTTCCAGCAACCCTGAGCCCTCCCGGCGCTCCCCGGCGTGCGCTCCCGACCAGAGCTGTAACCGAGCACACTCTAGCGGTGCCTGGCGTGCCAGGAACGCCGCGCACACCGAGGCACAGGCGGGCAGAGCAAAGGGCTGCACGCACCCATCCACCTGTGCGATGTGACACAAAGCCTCCGCTGCGGGCAGCTCTCCCGGAGCTTCGGAAGCCCTGGCCTAAAGAGGGGTGACGTCGGATATTTGTAATTTCTACTTGCTGTACCTCGCTTCTCGTTGGGATTATGTAATGCTTTAGAAGGCGGCTGGGAATTCACGGGGAAAAAAAAAATGCACGTCACTAGATTAACCAGTTTGAGATCATAATTTATCTCTAATGGCCTTTCTTTGACAAGAAGAAAACAAAAGAAAATTAAAGCTGATAGGGCTGTTCTAGTAATGTCAAAAGTTGGCATTCTTTATCACTCTTTAACTTAAAAGCAGGCCTTGTCAGAATAATGATAAAGGCATCATAGAAATTTTGCTTTTCATCTGTCTGACATATAAATCAATGATCCAAAACACAAATCATTATATATGTATTTTTTTTTAAAGTGAATATAAAACAAGCCCGCTTGTCTACATCCTTTATTCATCTCTGACAGAGCCAGTTATACCCTTTCTCTGAGCACTCACTCACAGCTGAAGCTGCTCCCCCCTCCCAGTTATAACACTGACCCCGTTTAGAGAGCCCATCTCAAACAGAGGCACTGGAATCAGGAGTCTTTTCCAGGGTGTGAGCTGACATAATGGGCAGCTTTGCTGCCTCTGGGGAGCAAGCACTCTCTTTATCACCAGGACAAATGACCTGGAGGAGAGGTATCCAAGGCCAGCCACTCTGTTTCCTTATAAATGCCAGATCAGATCATAACATATCACTGTGACTCGCTGTGTTAATGACCAGGCACTTCCATTTGCAGGGAAAGCACGAGGGTGCAGCCAGGTGAATCCAAGCTCTGGCTGTCTCAGGCTACACTTTCCAAGCAGGAATGCTGATTTAAAAACTTCCCTTTCCCTTCCAGCATGCATCTTTGAAATCCATAGTTACAAACAGACCAAAGCAATGCCAAATTAACAACAACCGAACAAGTATTATCAATAAAAAGGGTTTACCTTACAGCACCACTGACCTGCTAGAAGCAGCATTAGTGATGTGTCTTTCCCATCAGGGAAGGGTGGTTTTCAGCTCTCAGGATCTTCTCCAGGATCCTTCACTTTGGATTTTTCTTTACTTTTTTATTTTTTGAGTGCAGGTCCTTATTCCTCATAGTGGCCAAATGCCAGCGAACTGTACATCCTTTCACAGAAGTAGAAGACTCCACCTTGTCTCTCAATGTGAGAGTTGAGAAGGATTAGCTGAGCCTAAAAAATAATAAGAAGAAAATATTTCAGTCTTGAATTAATAAAAACCAGAAATAAAACTATCCCATATTTTGGAGGAAGAAAAAAAATCACACCCTGTTATGGGAACAATTAAAGATAAATTAAGAATGAGAAGAGTAGAGAAGGAAAATAAAGGTTAGATGACAGAATAAGAGATAGACAAGATGACAGAATCAAAAGCACAGGATTAGAAACAATAAAAAGAGGTAAAGTGTACAGTAATAAAAAAGAAATACTAGAAATAAAAATATTTACTTTGATGCATCTGTTAAGTTTAACCTAAGTCTGAGGGAAAAAGGAAAATGTTAAACACCCACAGAGAATCAAAAAGCTTCCTGAAGGAAACCAACCAACCAAAAAAAAAACCCCAAACAAACCAGAAGAAATGTAGGAAATTAGAATGAGAGTGCATGGAGAGAAAGAAAAATATCAAGGTGTAAAGTAAGGACATAGGCCTTTGCACTGTTCCCCAATTCAGTCTCTGTGTTGTCACAGAGAGATGTATTATGGAATCCCAGACCAGAATTGCCCACCAAATATTCAGTTCATGTCAGGCCATGAACCACATAACAAGTGTTTAAATAAACCAAGTGCTCACATGCTCACTGCACCAAAATACAGTGTCTGAGGCAGAGAGCCAAGTAGAATGTGTATCATAAGGCCCCACAGAAGAGGAGTTTAGTTTAAAGTGCAGAAATTGTACTGCCATGCTTTACAGGAAAGTCAGGAAAACGTTTATTCCTGCTGCCTTTACTGATACTGACCTGCCATCCAAAGACATATTAAAGCAGAAGATACTGGAGACTTCAATTCAAGCTCCTTTGACAACACAACCCTTAGGATGCATAATTTCTCTCAGTGAAGGTATTCACAAAATTGTATGTATTCCCCAGTGTATTCAAACACATCCTTAGAGGTAGGAAATGTATTTTCAAATTAGAAGCACAAGCATGAGTGCTCATTTCTGTTCTTGTTAGATAGGCTATATTGCCTTCCAGGTCTGAGAAATCTGTGAGAAATCTTTGAGCTCTTACTCCTACACTTATTTCAGAAACTTGACTGAACTGTTCCAAAAACAGTGTTCAGGCTGAAGTAGTTACTGCAAGGAAGCTGCTGGCAATGGAACACGCAGAGTGTCTGTCTCCTTCCTTTGCCAAGGATAGCAGGTCCCTGCTTACTGCTCTTTCATCTGTGTTTATCCTCTAAACTAAACCCAAAGTTGGCAGCACTTGCATGTCTGTGTCAGAAGGGTTAAGAAGTATGAGTTTATATATAGAGATGCACTCAGACATATACACAAATATATATCTAAAAAAATGTATATATCTATGGGCTTCTTGGTTCCACAAAGAAAACTTAGGTTTAGGCAAAAATCTGTTTCCCTTTCTATACAATACCAACCATGTGCCTGGTTTTGGGCAACACAATTTCTCTTCCCCAGAGCCATCAGGAAATGGATTCAGTAACAACAGCTGAAGAGTACAGAATATAGATCAGTCCTTGTTAAGTTTATATTTGATATGAATGTCATGTTAGAGAAAATGCATAAGCATAAACTCTCCAGACAGTAGATTGCCATTATTAGCTTTTCTCCAAGCACCCTGACACCTGTTTTTCAGTACCTCCAATTACACTAAAGAGTGAGACAGAAGCACACAGGTCACAGTAGAAGAAATATCTGTAAGCTGGATCCTTCATCCCTGAAAAAACCCAAATAACTTATTCTCTTACTCCCCTTACCCTTGGCAAACTACCAAGTTTTGCTCATTTTGGAGGGTTTTGCTTCACTCTGAAGTTCTGCATCTGTTGTGCTTTCCTGTATAATGATTACCATTTCCCATCTTACAGCAAGCAGTGTGCTACATCTGATTGAGCATGATTCTGTCATTTATATGGGTAATAATATTTCGCAGTAATTTCTTAGCTTAAAATTTTTATGACAAATTTTTTAAAGATGATTTTTTAAAGAGCCAAGTGCCAGGCAAGTGCCTGGTTTTAACTTCAGAAACATTCATATTGATAGCATTTACTAGAAATACAATAATTAGCTAAATTAAAAAAAAAATATAGTAGTTAAACCAGGATTTTTATCCAAGCAAAAACCCCAACATTACTAAGCTTGTTATATGTTAAGTATCTCTTAATCATGCCAGTCTGTTTTTTTTTAAAAAAAGTCTTTTTGGAAGGGATTTATGCAGAGCAGCTGTGATAAATAGGTAAGTGCTGGAATTTCTAATCCTAGGGATGATTTGCTACCGCAAACTGAGTACAAATGGGTCGCAGTCACAATTTTTCTCCTGGTTCTTTACATATTTGGAGCATGCAAAACTTCATACTGGCAATTTGCACACACACACACACACACATTGCCCAGAGTGACTCATGGCAGCAAATTAGACTTTCCAAGTTCCCTTTTCAGCAGCACCGGAGAGTGCCCTGCATTACATAGGCTGGAGACCCACGATACTCAGCTGTATGTAAAAAAAGACAGTTTCTCAACTAATGAAACCATCTCTCTTTTGTTCAGCCTACAGGACGACATAAAGGTGATCCTTTGAATTAAACTTACATAAAGCAGGAGTCACGGTGGCTAAGCTGAGTGAGGCTAAGCATCCACATGAACCTATAGAAATGTATGTTTCATGGCTGTGGACAAAGATAATGGCATGCAAGGAACGCTGTTCCAGCAAACGATGTAGCCTTTCATCCTTAATAACCAAATCAAAAATGGGAAGTCAGTACTTGGGAGCTACTCCAGCAAGCAGATCTCCAGGAAACAAGGTTCCCTACAGACTCTTCCTTGATCTTAAAGCTTAACGTGAAACATTTATATGCACGTAGCACCTGGCCACAAGACGTGGGGAGGCACTTTTATCACACTGGCTGTATTTCTTCCTTAAATAATAGATTTCCTCTTCTTTTTTTTTTTTTTTCTTCCTCTCTCCTGGAAATGGAATAAATCCTCAATAATGTTTCTGCACCTTTTTTTTTTTCTTTAAACATTTTAAGAACCAGGCAATCTTGAGAAACTCAACATCAAAAAACTTTAAAAACTATTAACACCCCGCAAACTGTCTGAGGCTGAATTTCATCCAAGATTTAAAAGCAAAACTATCCAGTCAAAATAAATAAAGCATTATTTAGATGAAGAAATTTTGTTGTTGTTGCTGTTTTTTGAATGCTAATCTCCCACCCCTATTTCTCTGACATCCAAGCACATGGATAAACTGTGCTCAGACTAAGTCCAGCTTAAACTACACAAAAGCCAGCTGAATTATACACAGTGTTTTCCCAAAGGCACTCCAGGGGAGTTGAGAACAGCAGGCTGTGAACCTTAAATTGCTGCTCCAAAACCAGTGCCAGCTTTGCAATGATTGACTCACACGTGTCTTAAGCAGGAGTTAACACACCAAACCTGTAAAACACATCTATTGTATGTGCCTCTGCATCTCTGTCTTCAAACTACTCTTGTTTTTATCTTCATCTCTAATGCAGCATGCAATCGGTTTTGGGTGCAAACCTCCACGATAAAAACATAAAGCAACCTCAGGAGAACACATTGATAAACACTGATCTGGAATCAATGCTTATTTGCCTCTGATTGCGTGAAAAATTCAAAATTTTCTCAGCAAGTCAGAAATCCCAAACTCTGCTATCCATTAAGACCAATGTCTGTTGAGAACACAGGCAGAGAAAATAAAGCTTCTTTATTTTTTTTTTTTTGTGCAAAACAACCGTTCAAATTTTTCTCAAACAATAAGGTTTCATTTTTACTTCAGCTTTTTCCATGTCCTTCATTTTGGCTGAGAGCAAACCAGAAAAAAAAAACCCTAAACAAAACTAACAACCCTACAAAAAGAACCCAAACCCAGAATACTCAAATGTGAAAATTGGGGCATTTGGTCATTTGAGTTCCTGCTAGTATAATCCCACTGCTACTGTGACACAAAGACATTTTTTCCATGGTTTAAATATGAGTGAAAATACATTTCAAGAAAAACTGTGAAAGTTTTTACCCTGATTACTTCTGTGGTCTGGGACATGCAGAGTTTTGACAAGAAATTTTAGCCTTAAACAGCCCCTTGTAACTGCATCTCAACTTTTGTCCCTTTTGCAGTATTCCTAGGGACTTCAAAAATAAACATTAAAGAGATCACAACTACATGGGAGGAAAACCAGCTGTAGAGTCTGCACACGACTCAGGCAGTAACAAATGCAATTAGATCCAGAAAAAGCAAATGAGGAAATATTGGAAAATTTCACCATCATTTTCACCTCTCACTACATCAGAAATCTTTGCTGTAAAGCCTGAATTAGATTTGCATCACATAAGATTAGGGTTTGAAACACGTTAAAAGCAGCAACTCTCTTCCTCTACAACAGAAAAAGAACATGAAATACCTAAAAATATTTTGTGTTAGTACAGTTATTTTAACAGCACTCATTTTTCCAGATGATTTTTTTCTAGATTTGCATATGTGTGGGAGAATAATAAACATTCCTCTTCCCTGCCTTCCCCTGCATAAAATGCATTATTTCCAGTTCACATTTTGGAACCTGAGGCATGGAACATTCTATGCACAAGACAAAAATACTGGGTTGCATGGTCCTCCCTGTGAAGTGCTGCTGTGCTCCTGAAGCTAATGTTTGAAGAAATGTAGATTCTCTGAATGGAGATTCAAAAAACAGCCCCAGAATAATAAGCAGGAACCCCACTTCATTTTGTGGCAAATAAAGGGAAGTGAGCACAGTCCTAATCCAGAAAGAGAGCTTGGCAACTAGGGCATTCTTCTGGGACACAGTACACATTTAGTCAGACCACAGCCCAGCTTTCCTGGGCAGATATCAGAACCACTGAGCAGCTGAAGCAGCATTTTCTACCCCCTCTCATGTATTTTGCTGAGTCCACTCTAAGAACAAGAGGAAGCAGAGCACAGAAGCTGGGATGGGCAGAGAAACCCCAGCTTCATGTGTAATGAGAACCCTTAGGGATACTGCACCTCTGTGAAGAGTGAGTCCCTGATGAGAATTTACACTTGAAACCATCACTGCCGAAGTTTGCTTACTTGGTTTCCTAAATGCACTTAGGAACATAGTTGCTTAGCATGAAGCTGTTTCCCACCTCATTAGGGGCTTAGATAAGAAGTTAATTGCAAAGTTCTGCTCCAGCACATTTACATGAGTCCAAAGGCTGGGACTTGGTGCATCCTTTACAGGTGGAGACAACAAAGATTGCTTCATAGCAGTATAACTTCCTCAAAGGGAACTAAAGAGGAGCTGGCAATCCTATCCAGTCTCAGACCAGTCTGCTAACTAGGAAACACTGCAAGAGAAAGGCCAGGCTTACAGCCAAGCTCAGTCTAAATCTTGGTACTAACTCAACTTCCTATGTGACACCAGGCAAGTCACCTATCAGTCTCAGTTACCCAGCTCTAAATGGGAATTCGGGGCACCTCAGTGTTTCCTCACCATCTGCCAGGTCCATTTTCATTGCAAACATTGGGTGGCAAAAGTCTTCCATCATTCACAGCCTGAGGCCAGGTGGGACTAGAACACCTTCTTCTCTGCCCTTCTGCACAGCTTGGGGCTGTTCTGTGGATATGTAATACTCTGACTTCAAATGGGGTCTCCAGGTGCTCTTTCAAAAGAGAAATAATAATATTAACTCAAACACAGTCATGGCCTTCCTCTGTCCATCTAACGTGCTGGGCCTGTTTAGAATTTGGATGCAAACTTTGTTGTTCTTACAAAGCCAGCAAACTTCTGTGTGTTTCTTCTTTATTTGAAAGTTGTTTCAGATGAGGATTTTTCAAAATGGGGGTTTCTGAAAGAGTTCATGGAAGGGTATTTCAAAGGCAAAAAAATACTTGAACACTCCAGATCCTGAACTGATAATGGTGTGTACTAATGCACCCAGAACTCATGAAATTGTTTCTAAATTAAGCATGATACAGCTTTAAGAGAACAGAAATTCTAGAAATCTGTTAGACTGACTGGGCATGATGCATAAAACCATAAAAATCAGACCTCCTTAGATTAACTTACCTCACTCATCAATGTCAAAATATTTTAAGGCCTTTCCAATTAAAATACCCATGTTCTCATTGTTGAAGTAAGTTGGCATAAACTGAGTAACTTAAGTTTAACCAAGTCACACTCCTAAACTTTCATGCATTTTCAGGAAATGTCCTCAGTGGCATTATTTGCTTTCTGCAGGTTTATAATGGAGTATTTAAATGGCACCCTGCTTAGGAGAGGATCAAATAAAATTCAGCTTAATGAGAACGAAGTTTGCTCCTCACTTCTGCTTTTGTAAAAAAAGAAAACTGCACGACTACTCCAAGTATTAGTAGAATTTTCATGTTTTATTTTTTTGATGAACTGGAAGAAACTAGAAGAAAATAGTGGGGAAAAAAAAAAAAAGCCCTGCAACAAGAAATGTGACAGAAAGCATCACATACATGCTATGACATCACCTGTTTAATCTGTTCATGACTCTATTACACACTGCCATCATGTCAGCTCCCAGAAAAACACCATCATATTGACAAAGGCAGTGATTCACACTGTTTCTCAGACAACCCTGTGTGTTTATCCTCAGGCTTTCCAATCCTTGTTAAAGGAACTACGATCATCTGAGTGTCAAAATTCAATTTATCAGCTCCAATATATATGAAGAGAGTGAAATACAGAGGCTAGCAGCATGTGAGAGTTAAACAAGATGTTCTGATCATCCCGTCTGGCCTCACTGTGACACTTGGCACTGAAGGGAAGGAGCTGGAGCATGTGCTGTCCCCTTTCTGTCTCCTTTTAATATGACCAAGCTGATCCAACTACACAAATCGAGACAGAACCTAAGACAGTCCTCGACTATGCTCCCTTTTCACTCAAACAGCTCTGAAGCAGATCTGTGAGAAGTGCTTTTAGGAAAGAATACACTGAAGAACAGATGGAAAGTTCATCAGATCTGAAGATCAAATCTTAACCTAAACACAGGCTGGAAAATAACTTGGCTTGCAGGGAAGGCCCTAATCAGGAAAATGCCCTGTGGTCCAAGATTTAGAATGGACCCTGTTATGCAGGATGGGGTGAGAGAAACTGGCATTGGAACTGGAGAAAACAAAATGAAAATGGCAAGGAAAGGGGCAAGTGTGCTACCCTGACATCAGGAGTAATCAGGAGGTAACAGGAAACTTGTAGTTTTGGGAGGGACAGCAGCTAAGCTAATATAATGCTGGAGAGGGCTGGGCTCAGAAGACAGCAACCTGGGGAGAGCTGAACCAAAAGTGAGCTGGGAAACTGGAGAGAGCACTGAGGTAGCTACAAATGATAAAGAGAAATGAGAAGAAGGATCCAGGGAAGAATACTGGGACAAAATACAGTTGCAAGGAAGAGGATGAGATGGAAGGCTGAAACAGGGAAAGGAGGAGTAGTCAGACAGACAGGTTCAGTCTTTGAGGATCCAGTCCCCCAGCCAAGACTTCCTTCCCAGAAACTTGGATGGGAAAATTTCTCCACACCTGGCACGAGGTTAGGGCATCCACAGGATGTACACCCTTTCTTCCTTCCTACTGACAGGCAGCATAAAAAATAACTCCCAGCTACTGCTGTCAGTGACACTGTTAGCTCAAGGAGCAGATGGCTGTCAGATGCACCCAGAGACTGCCATCTTGCTGATGACCCCTGTGGGGGGTGTTATGATCCCACAAAATCTAGTTCAACGTTTTTACTTGGCTTTTCTAAAAACCTAGGGAATTACACGAAGTATTAAAAACAATATTATGCTTGCAAGTAAAGAAAGCAGTATCAAGATTTAAAAGTGCCTGCTCTTTTTTTAATGTGCTCTCTTCTGTGCATGCTGCATGTGATGCACATTGCTCTACAGGGATAACAAATGCCACTGTCCTTATAATTTTGTCTCATTTCTTTTTCTGTTGTTTTTGCTGTCGTTGCTTCTTTGTTTGTTTGTTTTTTAATAATGCAGAAGATGGGTGGCAAATCAGGAGATCACTATAGTAAAAAATAAAAAGGGGTATTCTTAGGGTCAAGACAATTGAATGCTGCCTAAAAAATGAGATTCTACATCTGCTTCTGTACTTAACACAAGGCAGAACTAAGCAGAAACCTTAACTAACCAGATGACCACAAACTCTTTAAGTTCTTACACATCCCATGTGAAACATCTGGCCAGGTTTGCTGAGTACTCAGTTTCAGCCAAAGTTTAATTTATTACAATAGTTTTCTGAATACCTAATATAGCATAAAAACGCAGAATGCTTTGAAAAGCTTTTCCAAGATGTCTCACTAAAAAACAGTTTGACCATTTTAAACTCTGTCTCAGTTTTAAACTCTGTCTCACAACACTGTCCATGTTGCCCAGTAATGCTGCTTGATTTTGTATGCAGATTGTGAAGTATTACAGAAGTGTCCACAAGAAATTAATAATTCAGTCAGCATCACAGAATATGAACCTCTTATTTCATCTTTTTCAATGAAAAACAAAGCACTGAATGCTGGTGAGGTAAAGGCCATCCCTGGTGAAGATGAAAACACACTGACATGTCAAAAATAAACAGGGTGTGTTTGTATACACAGACACTGTAGTTTCTGTTTCTGTAGAAAGAAGAAAACAGGGGATGCAGGGACAATGTTGAATTCAACAACCATACTTGATTTTTCAACTTTAACAATGCTTTGTTAATCCAGATTTTTGAATGCAACGTGCTATAAACTCCTATAAACATTTATAGGAGAGACAGAGACTCAACATTTGAATCAAACTGTAACCCATTTTTCCTGCTTAAGGCAGGGGGTATGGATTAGGTAATCTTTAAAAATTGCTTCCAGCCCAAACAATTCTACCATTCTGTACCAGTTTGGGAACTGTAACCTGACGTGTTACTTTAGAACAAACGGCAGCATAAAGTTCTGTCAGAGACAAACTTAACTACGTGATAATGACTAATTTTCTGGCACTGAGACAATCATAATCAGTTCCAGTAAGAACCGAATCAAGCAAGTCCACCCTTTCTACTGATGTTTTTCAGGCACAGTGAACTCAGTGGAAGCTGTGAATTGTGAATTTTGTATCCACAGGGAGAAGCATACCCCCCAAACCCATTAACATGCTCCCCACAACCAATTCTAGATAAAACCAACCAAAATTGCACTTCTGGGAAAAGTGCCCCCCACACAGGTGCTCGTGTCAGACACAGCTGGAGCCTGTGGGGCACCTTCGCTCCTCGGGTGTGTTCTGTGGCCAGCAGGGCGGTGACCATTCCCTCACTTGGAACAGGTGAGGCTGCACCTCAGATCCTGCATTCAGTTCTGGGTCCCTCACTGCAGGAAGGACATTGAGGCGCTGGGGTGAGTCCAGAGAAGGGCAAATGAGCTGGGGAAGGGTCTGGGAAGGGTACATCCTGTGGAGAGTGGCTGAGGGAGCTGGGGGTGTTCAGCCTGGAGAGAAGGAGGCCCGGGAGCCTTGCTGCTCCCTACAGCTCCCTGAAAGGAGGCTGCGGCTCTCCTCTGCGAGGTAACAAGCAACAAGGCGAGGAAATGGCGCCAAGATGCACCAGGAGAGGTTTAAGTTTGGATATCTGAAAAAAATTTCTTCACTGAAAGGGTCAGGCACTGGGACGGGCTGCCCAGGGCAGTGTTTGGGTCACTAGCGCTGGAGGTGTTTAAAAGACACTTAGATACGGCACTTGGGGACACGGTTTAGTGACAAACCTGGCTGTGCTGGGTGAACGGTTGGACTCGGTGGTCTCACAGGCCCTTTCCCAGCCCTGAAGACCCTGCGATTCCATGGAATGCCGCGATTCCATGCAATGCCGCGATTCCATGCAATGCCCCGCTCCCTGGAAATCCGCTCCGTGGGCGCCGAAAATCCCACGAAGAGCAACGGCGACATCTAGCGGCGGGCCGCGCCAGCCGCCTCACACGCCGGGCCCGCCGCGGGAAGCGGCGATCCAGGGATATCTCTGTCCCCCGGGAGTTAGATCTGTGTCCAAGGGGAGATCTCTATCCCTAGAGAGATCTCTGTCCCCCGGGGAAATCTGTGTCCAAGGGGAGATCTCTGTCCCTTGGGAGAACTGTGTCCAAGGGGAGAGCTCTGTCCCTAGGGAGATGCCTGTTCCCCGGGAAGATCTGTGTCCAAAGAGGTATCTCTCTCTCCCAGGAGATCTGTGTCCAAAGGGAATCTCTATCCCTAGAGAGATCCCTGTCCCCTGGGAAGATCTGTGTCCAAAGAGATATCTCTGTCCCCCGGGGAAATCTGTGTCCAAGGGGAGATCTCTATCCCTAGGGAGATCTGTGTCCCCGGGGAGATCTCTGTCCCTAAGGAGATCTGTTTCCCTAGGGAGACCTGTGTCCTCAGGGAAATCTGTGTCCCCGGGGAGATCTCTGTCCCTGGGGACAACGCACGCCTCATGGACAGGCAGGGACACGAAGGATGTTACAGAGTCAGAGGCACAGAATGGGCTGCTGGGCCGGAAAAAACTTTTGAAGCTCATCCAGTCCAACCCCCTGCAGGGACATCTTCAATTAGATCAGGTTGCTCAGAGCCCTGTCCCATCTGGCCTTGAATGAAAGGGATGGGGCATCTACCACTTCTCATGGCAACACGTTGCAGTTTCATACCCCTCCTCTTCACATCTAATCCAAACCCATCCTCCTTCAATTCAGAACTATTGTCCCCTGTTTTACATCAATGGGCCCTGCTAAATAGTCTATCCCCAGCCCTCCTGTAGATCCTTTAGGTATTGTAGCTGCTATAAGGTCTCCCTGGAGCCTTCTCCATGCTGAACAACCCCAACTCTCTCAGCTGTCTTCATAGGAGAGGTGCTGCAGTCCTCTTTATCATCTTCACAGTCTCCTCTATACCCATTCTAACAGGTCAGGCATTTCAAAGTATCCTCTCTTTGTCCACGGATGCCAATTTAACATGACAAACTCTAAAAAGGCTCCAGTCAGGATACATAGTTTGTTGCTATTTCAGAAAAAAACCCCAACAAAACACAAACAAAACAAACAAACAACCCCCCAAAACAAAAACCCCATACACTACCACAAAACTCAGTACACCTCATACAACAGACAAACAAACAAACAAACATCAAGAACCACTTACTGAAGAGACAATGAGTTGTTTTCTGAGCACATTTGCAAAATGTATTTTTCCACCTTTCTATCTTAGAAAGCTGAATCATTTTTGCTGTTTCTGGAAAGCTTCATTCAGCCTAATAGTGACACTCACTGGGAAAACATGCCATGGAAATGCCAAGGCCAAATGGTTTAAAGCTGGCACGTCATTATCAGTTGAAACAAGAGCCTTACAAATAGGAGAGCTGAGCAAACACAGGCAAAATGTGGTCACTTTTTGTTCTAGTCCAGAACTTATACAGGCTACACAAGGAGATCAAAGTAAATATGATCTATTTTTCAGCCCAGGTGTTTTATCACACCCATGTAAGTCAACCCAAAATTTCTAAAAAGGAATGAAATTTCAGTTGCTGGAACTGTCCTTGAAAAATAGGAAATGTTAAGTACATGACAAAAACATTTTGAGGATTCATCCAATATAATGCCTCCATGAGCACATGGGATCAAGTCCTCCTAAAATGTGACACAGGAAGTTTCTTTAGCCAAAACTAAACTTTTGTGAGCCCTGTGGTTTTTTTGTCATCTATACAGCCAGTGAGGCTTCTGCCTCTTTTTGGTTTTGTACCAGAACAAAAGTTAGGAGGTTTATCCTGTCACAGGCATTAGCAAAAGGCAAAGAGATCTGTGATGGTTTAAGCCATAGCCACACATCTCTACCAGCCCCAGCTTGCT
Source organism: Phylloscopus whistleri (assembly GCA_017589585.1). Lineage (NCBI taxonomy): Eukaryota > Metazoa > Chordata > Aves > Passeriformes > Phylloscopidae > Phylloscopus > Phylloscopus whistleri. The sequence goes on from JADMLD010000235.1 coordinate 238,976, forward strand.
TTCCAAACCTACAAGAAGGGAATACACACTTTTTCATTGCTGTTTAAAGCTAAAATGTACATTACAATAGCTGAGACTCCAAGCACTTTCTCGACTCAGCTTAGAGGCAGAAACCTTTGCAGAGAACTGCAGATTGAGGAGACAGTTTAAGGCACCATATCAAGATTCACCAGAAGTTGTCTGTTAAATCTCCAAATAAAAAAACTCAGTGAAATTTTTACAGATATCTACCTGACTTGCTGTATCCTAGCAGATGGTGAGGAGGGGGATTAGGCTTAGCATGTATATCACAGCAAGCAGTAGTTTTTCTGACTACACAACTGCTTTTCCTGAAAAGAGTACATATATCCTTACTGTACTGCCAAGAACTCCTGCACTCATGGAGGCCCAGATGAAGCATTTTCAAGTGCTTGCTGGGTCCCCATGACTGAAATGATTCTTGCTTGATTCAAGTAGCACATTTCTTATGCACAGCATACAGGGAACCTTCTTACACACACCTCACACATCTGTGCAGGTGTGGAGACACAAGCTGTGAGAAGGACGCATGAAAACCAGAAATGACCATAACAGTGAAACCTTTCTCTTTCCCTCTAAAGTCTAATAACAACACTACAGCACATGCTGGGTAGCAGCAGTTGGCACACGTGCCAGAAGAAAGCAAATAAAATAAAACTTAAATTAAAAAAAAAAAATAAAAAAAATCTAAAGAGTTACACAAGCCAAGCCCTTTGAGAGAAAAAGCAGCCCTCTGAATAACCAAACACTGGGTCCTGGCATTAGATTTTAGAGCTGTTATTCTTCTCCTATACGACTGCAGCAACTCTGAATGTCTATTTATCCTTCTGAGGTCTGTGGAAGAATCTATTTATAGTTGTGGGATACCAGTGCTAGTGCATCATGACACTGGCCTCTGTTACTGGAAATGATCCTGGCCAATTTACAGGCAACAAGAGGAGTGACTGACATATCCTATCAGAACAAGAAGTACAATTCTAGAGAGGAAGTACCAAAGAGAGAAGAGAAGCCTTGAGATGAATGGAAAGGTACTCAAAACAAAACAAAAAAGATGGAAGCCTCCTTTTAATTGCCCTCATTTACAGACAAGTAAATGGAGTAAAGAACAAGCCAAAGTATCATTTCTGTTACATGAGCTCTTGGATATTCTAATCAAGATAACAAAGGTTGTAATTCATCATAGATGAAAAGCATCCATAAGTACAAAAACAAAAGCCAAGGGTACCAGCCCTGATACGCACTTTAAAAAAACCCTTGTTCACCTTATTCAGACTGTGCACCACTGCTAGAATAAAACTCCTAGAACTGATTTTGCTGAACTTAGAGAGTTATTCTCCTCTGCAACCCTTCAGGACAGTATCTTCACTGAACCAGAAAAAAAAAAGCCCTACTGAGATATCAGCTGACACATTTTTGCATCTTCCACCACTTTCTCTTTTCCATTCCCTTGAGTGCTGTATCAGTCAACACTTCACAACATCCACATTCCCTTATCAACAACCAGCCATTAGTGTTCATGGCACTCCCTTGCCAATGGATAGGCAAGTTTGACACATGACTTATTTATTTTGGAGATTTGAGAAACTGTGATTCTTGGCTCTGGGCATTTCTAAGTTTGGGAACGGCTTTATTTATCACCAGCCCTGAATTACGGCTGTAAAAAGCTGCTATGAAAACACGTGGATGGTCCCTTATAGGAGAGCTGTGCCACGCTGCAAGTGAAATGGTTAAACACAAGGTCTGGTTGTTAATTAAAGGAACTGAGCTGGATGCTGAGGGGTAAAGCCACAGCAGTGCTGACATCACTGCAGTGTTTGCTGTGCTCTGGGATAACAGGACTCTATTTATATGCACTGGTGCACAGATCAGGCACTCTCTCTGTTAGGCACAGGTGAGGGTAAAAATACACAGCAGCTGTGAGCTGTCTTCCCCCTTTGAAATTACATTCTCAAGTTATGCAAATAAACCACTTTCAAGGTGTTTCTCCTAGAGTTTAAGGGAAATCTACAGCATTCCCACAGTTGGAAATGTTTGTGGGTGTTCAAATGTCACCCAGTGGGAAAGCTGCTTTGCACAGCGTCAGCAGGAAACTCCTATCAGCCTTTCCAAAGGGCATCCCCACATCACAGCCACTGCATGGAGAAAGAAAGGTATTCCTTCATGTATGGCATTGCCTGCTAACTCATCTCAGTACCGTTCATCCAGCACTTGGAACTGGTGATTTCAGAGGAAGCTACTACTTCATGTAGCAGAAATGAGTGATTTGCTTTAGCAGGGGTCATCGTTCCACGACAAAGCAGTCTGTTGCTTGGACAGGGCAGAGGATAAATATCAGTTATTTCTCTTCTTGGCAGTGGTTGATATCTGGAGTGTCAGATCAAAGAACAAATGTGGTAACTGTGCCCTATACTGTAAAATCAATAAGTCAACAACTCTCCTTGGATCCTTTATTTTAAGTCAAAGTCTGTATTGTCTGTACTCTTGTCTACAGTAGAAGATACTTAACTGTGAAGTTCATACTGCAGGAGTCAACAGCAGTCTGAAAAGTGCTCTCCCTCAGTTTAAAGATGACATGTTCATAAAAGAGTCATTTCTCTGAGGAAAACTGAAAGAACCTGTTAAGTCAAGGTGGGCAGCCCTAAAGATGATGCTGGTGCTTTTTGCAGCCATGATGCTTAGGTTATACTCTACCATTCCATAGGAGATTCAGGACTTTTCAGGCTAAAGAGGAAAACTTGAAGCTTCAGGAAATCATTAAACAACATATTTAATTGTAGGGAATGAGTTGCACCTTCTGTTCTGACAGGTTACTTGGAGTTTGTTTGGGTTCTTCTGTCTCCTTGCATTGTTGTTCAAGGTGTCAAATATGCATCAATAATAAGAAAACTCTTGCTTCAATGTCTCCTTCCCCCAGGCGGATGGGATACCCATTACCTTGGAAGAGGAGCTGTACTTTTGTGTCCCTTCTGAGTTCTGATCAGATGTACACTTGGCCTAGAAGGTGCAATTGCAGCAGATGCACGCCCACATTGCCAGAAGATCAGTCAGAAAACATTCATCTCATTTCTTCATTAATTCTGCCTTCCAAGAACTGTTAGCAAGGGAGTTTTTTTCACATAGATATGGAAAGACTAACTTCAGGAGGAATTTCAGAAAGACTGAATATCTCAGGCTGTAGCAGTAGGATTCAGAAGAGCTGATGCTATTCTGTAGGATCAGTACCCCACTGTGATGAATCTTTAGTCAGGTTTTGGGGTTAGGTACTTGCTTTCTAGGCACCAAAGACACCACTTTTCAGGCCACATATGGGACAGCTCCTGAGCATTAAAGAGTTACCTCAGGATAGCCCTACCCCAGCATCACATGCTACTTCCACATGCAGAGCCCATACAGGGAGGCAACGTCCCCATTTGTGTATAACCTACACAGACACTACAGGGCAGACACAATCCCTCTGTCAGCACCACTCTCAGCTCAGGGACTGAGCTACTGAGCCCCAGCAGATCCCAATTCCCAATGGCTGCAGCTCCCCAGCATGTTTGGGATCAGAGAAACCTTTCTGAAGGATCTCCTCTTTGCCCAAGTCACATTTCCCATGTAAGACTCATGACAACCCATCAGTGCTCTGCAAGCACCATAATTTTAGCCAAAAATTTTTTGGGTTCTCCACAGGGCACAGCTTGAGGAACTCAAGCCAATTGTCCTCTGAGCTGCTAAAAACCCTGAACCCTTCAGTGACAGACACCTCCCTTTGCCCTGCGTGTAGTGCCAGACTCAAGGAGAACTGTTTCCTCTCTTTTTCCACACAAACATCTTGGTGATTTCTTCCTAGTGCTATGATGCTTACATTGCTCTGCCATCACTTTGTTGATCTGCCACCTTCACATCATTCACAGATGATTTACTGGAACCCAGCAAGACCTGGAAGGTCTTGGGAAGGTCTTGAAAGGAAGGCATTGGGAATTATATTGAACAGCACATCAGGACATTAGAATGCTTGTTGTCCTTGAAGGCAGCACACTTTGCACTTTCCTAACCCTACACTGCTCTGGAGGCTGACAATTACCCATTTCAGTACATGACTAAAATACAGGGCTCTTTGTGGGGTAGCCTCAAGATTCTCTGTGTTCCAGTCATAATCTTTACCCATGCTTCTTATTGCCAGTCCAACCCATGCTAGAGCAGAGCCTAACCAAACAACCTTAAAGGTGATATTTTGAATGTTTTCACAGGCACTTGTCTTCCCTGGCGAAAGCCTCTAAGTACTCATTGATTTTCTTTCATCTAGTTTAATAAGGCCCAGCTTACAGGGATTATTTTAGCTTTCCATTTTTGTTTCTGTTTTTGTTTTTTTTTGTATTTCTGATTGCCCACAGTTTAACTAAATCTTGACTAAACTAATGATGTAATTAATCATAACTAAAGAGATAAATTTTAAATACACTACTACTGGACATGATGCTTTTCTATTTACAAAGAAATGAACCAGATTGTCAGTATTAACTCAGTTTCTGGGGAGTCACAGCAGCATATTTTTCCCCAAAGTGACCCAGAGAACACACAAAACATCTGTCCTCAACAGTTTTAAACTGTCCTCTGGCATTAGCTTGGCTTTCTCTCCATGTTATTCTTTTTTTAACTCAGAACAACTTTTTCCAGTCATCCAGAGGAATCTCCAGTAAAAACAGACAAGTCATGAGTTGGTGTTCTTGATATTTTTAAGGTTAAATAAGCATTTTTATTTTGAGTAAATCAACAAAAGTTCCTACAGATTGCAGTGGAAACTACTGCTTGAACTGAAACTTTGTCTCACATGCTTTACGAGGCTGTACATACATCTCGGTAAAGAGGAAAAGAAGGGCATAAGCCTTATTTTTCTTTAGATTACAGAAATAGTTTAATTCTAGCTATGCATTCAATAATAGTCCCTTCTGCATCACAGTTTACCCTAGGATTTACACCCTCACGTAAAAAGATCCCACACTTTCATGGATATACATGAGAGTGAAAGTTTTAAAACATCCACATGGGAACAGACCCAGTGCCAGTGAACACAGACATTGCCAAGAGAGGGCTCAAGTGTGGAGAGGGAATGGTCAACAATGGCTGAATGGATTACTGCCTTGTCAAGGCAATTGAATCAAGCAAGAATTCCTCCCCCAGCTGGACTGACATGCTCTTGAAGTGAGACAGGTCTAATGCTGTCTACAGCAAGAACTAATTTTTTACTCCTCTGTTCCTTCTTCCAGCTGCCTAATCAATTAGGGCTCCAGATAATATACTTTCAAAAATAATTTTACTTGAAGAATGACAGATTTGCATTGGGCTGCTGTTTCTGACTTCTGTTGGTCTTAAGTCAGTTCCAAATACACGAAGAAGTCTGAAGCAAGAATTCCTGGAAATGAAAACACTAATTTCCCCCAATGAGCCTGAGAATTTAAAGAGAAAGAAAGGGTAGTCTAATGAAAAATACCACTTCTTTTATTATTCTTCCCACAATTAGGAGGAACTTAACAGCTGCAACCATTTACCATTTAGTAAAAATATGCCCTTTTTGAAGGCAAATTTATTATTTTTAAAAAACTACTGCTTAATCCCTCTCCAATAAATTCACAGAGATCATGTGTTAATATAGGACCATGGATTTCATAAGTTGTATGAAACAGATTAACTGTTGGCAAGGAATTTTTCTTCCCCTAGCAGCAAGCTGCTTGCCAGTAATATCATCAATGAACACACTGGATTTCCAGTGTGGAATAAACCCTAGATATATTCTTTTAAGACCAGTGTTTTTATATGTGACAGCAGAATGTTTCTGTACAAGTAAGTCTTTGATAAGTGATCTGATAAACCCATTTCATCCATCCTACCAAGATAAGCCTAATGAAGGAGATTAAATTAATTTGTTTATCCTAATAAACCGGAACTTGGGTGACAGGACATAACTTCTAGTAAGTTCTAGGAACAGAGAAGAACTATATGTGCTAAAGAAAGAGGGTGGCACAAGGACAGAGACAAGTTATCCAAAAAAAGATGCAAGCTGGATATTGTTTTAAAAAAAAGTGGGGTTGTAATAATGAAAACCATGATAAACTGAAGCAAAAATCCCTAACCACTTTAAGTGAAAAACCTGGGTGGGATAATGGAACCGGGCGATGAAAGCAAAAGAAGACATGGAAGCCAGAGAAGGCTAAGACAATTTTCTGTGGATATTTTTCAACTCTCCAAAAGTAGGATGAAGGCAGGACAAAACAGCCAGGATCAAGTGAGGACTTAAGGACTGGTGGTCAAATGTGAGCTTGGGGATGCTCCATGACCAGAAATAGTTCACAAAAAGGAGGAACTATCTTTGAAGGACAGCCTTTCTCTGGATCCTTTAAAAAAAATAACCAAACCACCTTGTTGTATCAAATCTAGCACAACCAGTGAGAGAAAAAATTGACAGAAGAAATATATCATATAAATACCAGAGCCTCTGACTGTCTCGTCCTGTTCCACATGACTGGAGTAAATGTGACCACTTACCATCCAACACCTTTTTCAAGCCACAAGAATCTGTCAAGTTACCTTTGTGTTTTCTCCCTGAGCCATTTTCAGTTTATGGAAATACTTCTTGGAGTCTGGCTTCCAGCATGTTACACAGTGTTCCAATCGTGGCTGAACTAGCACCAAACACAGTAATGTTTATCACTTTGTTCTTACAAGAATTTCTACTGCTTATTATGCACATTTGTTCTAAGTCCTCCTGGAACTTCAGCGAAGCTGATTGAGGAAGGCCTGGAGTGTATGACACATAAAATTACTGCTTCTGAGCAGAAATTGAAACAGAAATTCAGCCACAATCTTAGCTCCTAAATATCTGTTTTGTTGTACAAAATATCTGTTGGTTGCTCAGACCAAGGCGGTCCCAATCATTTCATGTTCCCATTTCCTGATCCATTTCCATCTGTTTTCCTTACTTGTAAGTTCCCACTATTGTACTTGTTATCTTTCAGTTGCTTTTAAATACTAAATAACTAAGGAACTAGAATAAGCTCCTACAGGCCCTCTAGAAAGACTTCTGACTGATGAGTGCTGTTTCTCTGCAAAGAAGATAGAGAGGTGTATTTAAAGAAGGTTATCATCTTTTTAAATTATTTTTTCCTTCCCAAGAAGAAACCAGCTAGGGTTTGGGCTTTTCTTTGTTTGTTTGACAGAAAACAGACCATGAACAGATTTACTGGCTTAACTGGACTAGCCACAAGGTCAGAATTATGTATGTACCAGATGAGTAAAAGAAGTGTTACTATCCTGAAGAATTTAACACTGTACTAAAAATTCAACTGAAGGGGGTGAATTTAACTGCAACACGCTTGCACACACGTGCCTTTACCTGCCAATGGACCCTTGCCAAAAAAATTCAGGGTCCTGCATTGGTTTGGGTGTTTTAAGTCCCCTCTACTACAAAAAAACCAAACCATGTTCAGGCTAATTTTTCTATTATATAGCTTATTTATTTTCTAAAATAAATAGCTGTAATTACTGAAGTCTTACAAGATTTTCCATACAACTCAATTCTGACTTAACAGACATTGCTTATAGACCTTACTTTTGCTCTCTGAGGCCTTTTCAGTGGTCTAATCCTAGGGTTAGGACCTGAAATTCCTCCCCTGGCATACTTGGCTGCCAGCTGGCAGGCTGCCATATCTGCTTGGATGGCAGATGTCTTCTTAGATTGCTCTACTCTCTTATTGAAAGTACTTTTTGATCCATTTCCTATATTTACTTGTTTGGCAGAGGGCCATCATCCTTCCTGAAGATCCAAAGATGGAAGTTAAGAGGAGATTGTAAAACTCTGGGAACAGCTGAAACTACCACCTGGAAAATCTTTGAATAATGATTCTGTATCTTAGCAAAGACAAGATAACAATCTTCAACAGCAGACAAGCTGCTGCAAGGAATAAAATGATTAATTTGTTGACTGTGCCCATGGCAGACAAAAAAGAAATAGTGAACTTATACAGGCACATAGGAGAAAAAAAGAAAAAATAAATAAAAGGCACCTTTTTAATGGCATGATTAGTGAAGGCCTGGAAAAGATTACCTAAAAAGTCATAAAATTTCTGGCATAAGAAGCCTTCAAGAAAAGATGAGGGAAGTGTTTTCAGGAATGCCACAGCACAGCCTGCCTTGCCTGTGATCTCAGGAGGTCTACTTTTAGTCTGTTTTTCAGAAAATCTTTTCCTTTTTTTGCTCTGTCTTTAGGCAAACGAAGTCTTAATAAAATTGCCTGCCTGCCCAAGCACAGCACTGAGGCTTGTATCAAAATTCACACAACTTGCAATTCAACAAACTTTCAGCAAAATGTTTAAGTATGTTCCTAGAGTTAAGCACACGTCCTTGAATGTGACTGATGATTAAGGAGGAATTGATTTAGGCATGTGTTTTCTATAAGGAAAGTTTGCAAAATCTCTTGTGGAAGAAAAATCCAAACACTATAAAACTTCAACAAGAAATCCCAACAAACTGTGCAGAGCATTTTTTTATTTCCTACAGTCTCTGCCTCCACATTAGGAAAGGAAATGAAAGCTGTAGCAAGTAAAGGAAATTATAGCTTTTTCTTCATCCCTCCTACACATGCATTAAAAAGAAGGGATGTGTGGGAGGAACATCAACATCTTAGTCCATTTACATTCCCTTTGCTCCATTTTCTCCGTCCAAAAAATCAAACAGAGTTCAAATGAAACATGAGAAGCTTTAGTCCAGAGGCAGAGAATCTCAAAAAGTGTCAGAGATTGTTATGGGAATGAGGACAAAGGCCTTCCAGAGTGCATCAGTTACATTAACATCCACAAATTAATTACCTTACCTGCCCTGAACTTTAACTATGCACATATGTTAAATCCCTAGTGATCAAAACTTAGTGACATGTTGTAAACTGGTTGTGTCCTCTGTGCACATCTATCAGGAGCTTTAATCCATACCACTTAAACCACAAAAGGTTGCACACTCTAAATCAGTTTTGTCACTACTGAAGAATGAAGCTGAGACACTCCAATATTTGTTTACAGACAAAACATTGACTCTAACTGCAAGCCCTGTGTAAAAGTGTCTGATTCAGCACATCTTTGACAACACTTCTAATGTATGACCAGTTTTCATACACTTAGTAGTATTTTCCTGTGATGCTATTGGGTGTCAGAATTATTCTCTGCAATCACAACAGATACAGAGCTTATCCATGGAAAAAACACCCAGAACTTCTGTTGCAGTCCAAAAAAAAAAAAAAAAAAAAAAAAAAAAAAAATTAAAATCTAGCAAAGAACTTTGCTATGACCACCATAACAACTTACTATAAAAACAAAGCACTTTATCAAGCCCATCTTCAACTATTTGCTGAGAAACTGAATACTTACTCTACAGTATAAATCAAATATTTGTTTATGAGTTATTTTTTTTAATGTCAAAATAAATTACATTTCCTTTTTTACAATGATTCTTCCAAGTTCTTTTTAAAACAAAGTGTTCAATTTGGACTATGATAGCTAAAGTAGAATTCTCTGAGACAAACTTAGCTTTCTAGCCTTTGGGCAAAATATAAAGCTGTTGTTAAATTGAAATGAACCAGAAAATGTATGGTGAAACTCATCTGTAGAAACTTTTGCTAATAACAAACATTTGTCCAGTGACACAGATTCTAAGTAGAAACACATGACAAGGTGTGTCTTGCAGTGTCACAGCAGCAGGATTCAGGAATGTTTTGCTGAGTGAGCCTGAAGACCAAATACTTGTGGTACCAGGCCATGTAGATGTTACACCATCAAATACCACACTCCACTATACACACATATCATCAGCATCATTTCAATGTCATGAATAAAATTCAAAGTTTTGTAAGCTTCTAATGTTCATTTCATTGGGTTTTTTTTTCCTCTAATGTTCATACCATTTGCTTTATTATACTGGCTGTTTGAACCTAAACTGGCCAAATTGGCTTTGAAACTGCTTGGCAATGTGATTAAATACCTTTTACTGGTGCTGCAGGAACAAATCTGACTGTTTTATTCCCAGTTACCATAAATCTGTCAATAAATCTGAGCTTACAGCAAAACTGGAAAGAAGTCATCTTATTAATCAAACATTTAAGGTGGTGCTTCCATTTCCAAGCAGAATACTCTCATCCCTTCTCTGTTTGTTCTTTACTATGTGCCCCAGTGTTACAACTTTGTATTCCTTGGGCAAGATATAAAGGAATGTGTCCATAATATTTCAGTTAGCTTATGTCCAACCCTATCTCAAATATTAACCTGAAATGCAAACTAAACAAACATTTTTGAAGTTCAAAAAGGTTACAAATCCCCATGCTTCTTGATTTTAATAGGACACAAAATTCTTATCTGGAAAAGGTGGTGTATTTCTAATTAAAGAGAGATTGATAAAGATTTCCAGAGCAAAAATAAAAAGTAAAGCCAAGATAGGGATGCCACTAAATGTGAGGTAAGCTTCACTACTAAATGCAATCCAAGGCTGGGTATTTAAGTATGCTGGATTAATTTTGAGTGTCATGGAAAAGTAAGGAGATGACAACTTCTGTTCATGTAAGCAGTCAAATATCTTCCTCAACAGGAGAAAATAGCAGTTTTAAGTGTGCTGTTACTTATGTTACTGCACACATGAGTCTGAGGTGTCACTGCAGCTAGGGTAACTTGATGAACACCCATTTCTCCATATCTGGAAGTGTATTAGGTAAATTAATTGCACGAGTATCAATACAGTCATCTGATGACAAGATTTTGAGCAGTCTTCATTGTCCCTGGTTGCCCTCAAGCACTGAATATGGCATAAGCCTTTTTTCTAGTTTATAAATTATTCAGCTAAAACAAAACTACAGTGGTCTAAAGACATCACAGAGATATTATCTTAGCTCTATAAACTCTTGCATAGGTTGAGAAGATCTTGTGAGCCTGCAGGACTGGGTACACTGAAAGTGTTTATCCCTGAGTTTGCCAGCATTTCTTCAACAAAGCAAAAAAAAAACCCCAAACTCTCCTACCAAAAGAAAACCCAAACAAATAAAACCCAAAACAAAACCAGCAAACGTAAGCACACAAATGGTTATAAGACCATCAATTGCTTTCGTAGTTGATCCCCACAATGAATTTATCAGTCCCAATTTTTCAGAATGAAGTATTTTTCTTGGAGACATGATTTCTTCTAGGCTCCTAAGCAGAAAATTTTGTGTTAGAAATCAGGACTCTTGTTGTAGGGAGAAGCTTTGGCTTCAGTTTTTTTCAAGATGGTTTATGCAGTTAAGTTTCAAGGGGTATTAGTGTTCAGTTCTCAAATTCATCGTTTTGCTCCTTTTTCCAGCCCCCAGTTTCAAGAGAAACAACAGACACCCTGTTCCACCTAGCACCGAGTGCAACCCTGCCTTCTGAAAGTGTTTGATGTCAAACAATGTATTGGTGATTACTGTTCATCCTTGTCCAAGATGTGGCAGTCAGCTCACATCCAACATTTCAGAGCATCATGACAAATAGCTGTTTCTTGAAGTGTTTACTCAACACGGCTGAAAGGCTTTTTTCAGCTCTGGCTCAATGGGATTTCAGCCTTGAGCCAGAAACACTGTGATCTTTGGGGGCTCACAAAGAGTGAGTGGCCTTACAAAATCTAGGCAGTTTGCCAAAGGCTCTTTTTTTTTTTTTTAAACTTTGTTGAACCGTGGTGGAAGGTTAAACAATTCACACAGTTTTGATTCTCCCTACCCCCAATTTGCCTTGTACTTAATGTCTTCTTGTCAAGAAGTAAAGTAACTTCATAATGGGATGGATGGAACCATTTCAGCTATGACACAGCAGTGATGGTATTGCAGGAAATCTGAAACAAATGTTAACTGCAATCCTTTTCAGCCCAAAAGAAAGAAGTATATTTACCATGCTGAGAAGCTTTCACATCACATGATATCAATTTTCTTATGGTTCATTTGAAATAATAGAAAAAAAAATATTCAACCCCAGCTTTATGCTGAGAACTGGAGAGCAGGAAGTGAACTGCTCATGTCAAGGGGCAAGCCTCAGAAATTTGACTCCAGGAAAAGAATGCCTTGTTAGTGTCTAACAGCACTAATGCACACATCACACAGTGCAAGCATGTTTTCACACATGCATTTTAATTTTCATTTATGCATGGCTTGTGGCAGAAAAGGTCCATCCCTTAAGAATCAGTAGGCAGAAAAAAAATATGCGACCTACTGAAAATTAATGTTTGAAAGCCTTGGGTCATTCTGCAATTGCTTTTTGAGATTAGAAACAGATGTCTCCTTTCTAAATTGTTCTGAACAGTTATATTACTTCAGGAAACCCTCTACTGGACAGATTTTATGTCTTATTGTGAGCCACAGAAATTTTGTAAATCAAGACTTAAGTGAGCAAATATAGTAGGAAAAAAACCCCAACAAACTAATCAAAGAGATTATTATGCAACAATATGTATTTTTGTTCACTTGGACAAGTGTTGTTTTATTCCTGATCCCACTTTCAAATGCTCTCTGAAGTCCCTTTAATAGGCTATAAAGTTCAGCTACTAAATTTGTAGATAAATTTAAGCTGACATTTTCAATATGCAAAAGCTATCCTCAGTAGTAAAATATATATATATCTATACTTGCTTAGAAATGTATACAAAGAAAGGGAACATGACCTGTCTCTCCTTAAATAAAAATGTTAATTTTTTTTTTTTGTAAATTCAGTAACAGTTTTCCCACTTTCTGTCTCCTCTTCATCTTCAGAAGGGCTCTGCCTGTAGCCCAGCTGTGAGCAGCAGCATTAGCAGACAGACATTCACTTTTCTGGTTTGAAAGCAAGAATAAATAGAACAACGTGATGCAGATTGCATCTGTCATCATTCCCAGTGTACACCAACATGGGAATGTACCCTACCAACTTCTGCTGCTAAAAAAACACTGTCTAAAATAAAGGCCCACATTCTTGCCAGGATTTCAGTGGAACAGCAGTGGGTGGGTGCCCACATGAACAGGCCCACTGGCAACTTTGGGGAATTACATTAATATTTTCACCTCTGTGAGCAACCCCTCCAAGGTCCTACATGGCATGCTTTCCAGACTGTTGCCAAATATCAAGACATATTACTAAAAATTCCTCTAAAACCATTTTTTTTTTATTTCTCCTTCTAAATGTCTTTATTTCATCTTTTGATAGCATCTTGCTATAAATATTCAGTCAGTGAGGGCATGCTTTGGCATTTTTGCTCAAAGGCAGCGTTTTTGTTTATGTCAGCAGGAGGTTATGGGACTGCACATAGAATGTTTGCTGTGAGCTTCGTGGGGTGGACAGCAGAGGCAAACACATTTCTGCTGGGTAAGTTATTGAGGGGTCTGGCTTAAACATGTGTCACAAAATTTTATTTCTCTCTCTGGCTGATCTGCAGAGAGGATGCAAATCTCCATGAAATGAATACTCTGAGGATGGGCTGTTCCTTGGGCAGACTAAATAACATTGTCAGTATTTTCTAAATAGCATTTTGTATTACTGCAATATTTTCCTTTGACTCTTCACCACAAACTTCTTCCAGTTTAGTTGACTTGTTTAATATTGATAAATATAACAGAAGTACATTGTGAAGTCATGTCTTCTTTATACTGTAATCTCCACTGTCCTACCTAGTGCATAATTTGGTATCTTGCTCCTGATGCAGCATCCCATATGATTGCTTATGTATTTTGCCAGGAATGATATTCATAAATAATGTACAGCTCAGACTCAGCAAACAATGTTTGGAAGGAAATGTGTTGTTTATACCAACAGAAAGCCTTGTGGTAGTTATATAAAATGAAACACAATAGGTACAATATAAATTGTGAGCTGCTTCCTCACTCAGTCCCTGATGTTATTTATATAAATAGATACATTTTGCTTTAAGAAAACACTGGGCAGCTTTCAGCTAACAGAAAAAACCCAAAACAATTTTTTTAGTTCCTTGAGGCTCACTTCTGAAACTTTATCATAGAGAAAATGATCATAATTTCAAAAATTAAAGACCACTGATGGAGACAATCAGAGCAAGCAGGCACATAAGCAATTGCATGAAAATACTGTCATTTAACAGCATATTGGAGAGGTGGGAAAAGGGAATAAGTAATTTGTGAGAGAGTTGGAGCTACCACATAAGCTGTCTCAAAGTGGTTAGCAGGTCTTTGACACAAATGCAAAAAGTTGAGCATTTATGCAAATGAAAACCACATAGTCACTCGTTAGCCAGGAAAATCTAACAGTGTAACACTCAGCTAATAGCATTGGGTGAGTGAATAAATCCACATTGTACACAAACAATTTACCCAAACGGTTTGTGCTGTGTACTTAGGACCAAACTCAACTTTGTTTGCTCTGGACATCCCCAGTGGGCTGGCAGCAGTCATTGCACAGGCAGAAATGTGAAGGAGATTGGTTATTGTCACCATGGGAGCTTGACAGCAGCAGACAATTTCTGTTTCTACCCACGTATGCACAACCCCAGTAATATCCAACCAAAAAGTCAGATGTGGAGATCAGGCAGAATGGTGCTTGAATCCCCAGCACAGGCTGCACCACTCACTGTGCACGGGCCACAGCTAAAACAGACATCAACACAATCACATCAATCCTGGGAAGGGCCAGAGCATCACTTAGAGAATGGGTGGATGGTGAGAAAGCTCCCCCCAAAAGCTGGAGATGCAAAGCCAGCGTTGTCCTCAGTCCAAAGGAGTTCCAAGCCACTCTCTAGGCAGTGCCTCTGAAGATGACTCACAGGGTATAGAAGACACATGGGACACCTGCAGTCTTGTGCTTGTGACATGGATGTCAGACAGACATCACAGCAGTGTCTGTAAGAGTGGCTTTAACCTGGGGAGCAAGAACACTCAGTGCTATTCTCTGGCCATCCTAAATTCAGTTCAGTTTGTAGCTAGTCTTACCTCTTATCACAACTGCTATCAAAGGTCTTATTTGTCAGTTCTTATTTGCTTTGACAGAAAAAGACTTCTTGGAAGGAAACCTAACTAAGGAAGTGGGGGAAAGTAGTAATATACCACCGTTCTCTCTCTCTCTCTCTCTCTCTCTCTCTTTTTTTTTTTAAGAAAATGAAACTAAACTGAAGCCTTTCTTTAATCACACAGTTAAGTGTGCATTTAATGCAGGCTACCCAGTCCCATTAGTACATCTGTTAGACCACCTACCTTAATCAGCCCTCAGGGAAACACCACTGCATTGAACATATAAATATTCTATTCTGCACTTTTTGGTTTGCTGTTTTCCCCATAGTACTATTCTAATTTCAACACAATGGGAAAAAAAAAGGCAACATAAACCCAGCCTTCTTCAACAGACTGAACAACCAAATACCACACTTGTAAGAGATGTTTACCTGAACACTTGAAGAAGGAATAAGCCTCAACTATTCAAACAAAGCAAAAAAATCCCAAGTGAAACTATTCTGTATTTTAATTTGCAGCATATTCTGCAGGACATAATGCATGACACATGCCTATCTCAGCCCTTTGATAACTCAGTTCACATATCTTGGCCTCACTGAAGAGAAGTTGGGAGACTATTATTTATTTCTCATTTCAGCTTGATTTTCACTTTTGGCACTACTTTTTAGGAATAGAAATATAGAACACTTTTGCCTTTCCTCAGTATCATCAGTTGATATATTCAAAGGACAAAAGAGGATTGTGTCAGTAGCTCATTTAAACAGAAGAAACTGAATTTAAGAGGGAAAAAATGGCATCTGAAAGTACAATTTCTAGATGGTTAGAAGAGCTACATGAAGAAAAGTTCTGTTAACTCCAGCAAGAAGCAAAGAACCACAACCCAACCACAGAAAAACTTCATCAAGAAATCATTTCTCCTTCACCCTGCTCTGTGGGTACTCCTTTGTATTTTCCTCTTACATGAGAAGAGCAAGAATTGATTGGCCTGTTTTCTCTCTTTTTGTGTATCTTTACTGAACTAAGCTGTGAAGATAAACTGTACTCAGGGGACATCTGCTTCAAGTGGGTAGAAAATGTCATTAGTAAAAGCTTTTTCTGAAAGCCAGTTTGGCTTAACCATTCCTAGAGGCAGTCTAGACCAACACATAAAGGGATTTTTCCTTTAAGTCCCAGGTGACAAGTTCTGCTGTGACACCTGCCAGAGGCTTATCACCAGTGCTCACAAATTTCTACATTCACCTAAGAAGCAGGATTATGACTTCTCTCATGGTACTTCTACTGGAGCCAATGTTGCAAAGTTGCTTGTATTTTCCCTCAAACACCATCTCACAGCTTCCATCAGGGACAGAATTAACCAGAACCATTACATGACAAGGGACAAGCCCTGGTGTTTCAGCCCGACAGGTAAGATGCTGTATATCATGGACATTTTCTTATTCTGCCTTCTCTATTCTGACACAAGTATTTGTCTTGGGCATCTGCTATTTCTCATTCCTTCATCATCCTAAGGGTGGGGACTTTGATCTTTGATCTTTCTAATACACGTTGTCCTAGACCTTATCACAATAAACAATCACATATAAACAATCAGTGAGTGCAGCAAACACTGCTGAAAGTAAGAAGTGTTACATAACTCATAGCTCTGCCTGTTAATATATCACTTCCACCTTCATGGGCCTCACAAAACTTTTTATTAAGAAAAGAAAACAAGCCTTTAGAGTGTGGAGATCTTGAGTTGGTCTTTGAAACCTCTGTGTTTTACTTTTGAGGTAAATAACTCATTCTGCTTTTACTAGAAATGCTTGAGGGATGTCATAAATGTTGCTGGCCTGTTCATGAGTTCAGACAACTGTGATTTTAATAACCAATCAATATGTTTTTTCTGTGACTGGTTCCCCCCCACACCACTACAGGAATATAGCCATTTAAAGAGGGACATTGGAAACCTCCAAGTTCAAAACATTTGCTAAAAAAATCCACTAAACCCTGCAATTTGGGCATTCCAGGGTTATGCTTCTGCCAGGTTATCTGTGGTGCAGTTAGCTGCCTAAGTGGCCTTTAGTAACCTGACAACCTACCTGGTGATTAGGTACACATGCAAACACAGGATACTATTATATATGCAGTTGTGTGGACTCAAACTTTCAGAACTGTGGCCTTTAACCCACTTTATAGCAGCAAGCAGAATGACAGAAAGCCAACCCTGCATTTGTGCAGTGGAGCACTGCTAGGAATTCTCCTGGGTTACCCTATGAGTCAAGGCCACCATTTTACCAGGAACTCTGCCTGGGAAAACTGCAGTTCCACAGTAACACTTCTACCACTGTTGACATTTTCTTCTTGAGGAGCCAGGCAGTGAATCCCCTTTGGTATTGTTAAGATTTTCAAAACTTGTCCTTTCAAGCAGCTGGCTAAGCTGGCATAAACTTTGAAGGGAAATCAATTGGCTTTCTATAGTTGGCAGTCAAAATGAGTTGAGAGCCAGTGAAAATAAATACTTCCAGATTATATTTCACCTAGGAGTCAATTTTATTCCCTTTAATGTCCTTAAAATGCAAGGAGAAATAACCACACTCCTCATATTTTGTCTCTTGCATGCAGGACTTCTCTGCTGATCCCCCCTTAAGTGCAGCACTGCTTAAATCTGTGAGTCACCAACTAACCTGCCCATTTTGGTTCCTGTTTAGTAGAATCTTTAAAGTTATAAATAAGACACTTGCAGGAGCCAAGTTTCAGATCTCATTGCATTGGTTAGTAGCTCTGGTTTGTGCTATGCATAGCCTGTTAATCAAGGCAAACAAGGGAAGTTGAGGTATGCAACTTCAGGAATTTATCTTCTTAGCACTGAGCCAGAATTGCCAGCCCTAATTTTCTTGATATCAAAGGACTTCACAGAAGTCTACTGCTAGCATAAGGCAAAGAGTACACCAAGATTTTTCCAGGTATTTACACAGAATAGTAAAAAGAACCCTCTTGTTCCCCATAATTTTGTACAAAAAGCAGTAACACAAGCAGCGTTCTCAGGCTTGGAGAAAGAGGGAGAAAAAATGAAACCCAATCACCCTCACCCTGCAATACCTATGGGCAATTCTGGCTGACACCAGACATCATCACATACCTACAAATCAGTCTGGCAGATTAGAAGTCCCCTCCTTCACCTCGTCCACATGGTTCCCATTTAGAACAGCTACACTGCCCTTACAGCACTAAGCAATGAGGAAAAAGCTTGTTTATGTTCAGAGTCAAAGCCACAGTCCCCACACCGACCATTTAACAAATGACTTATCTTCTGAATTTGAGCTGTTTTCCCTCTTTATGCCAGAACAGACCAGGCCAGTTCTCAGGGTGATGAAAACAATTTAAAATTAATCAGTCACACACAGGACATTCAGGATTTAACTGCATCGTTTCCTTTAGACAGGCTGCCCTCCCCAGTTTTAATCTAACCTTCATGCAGCTTAGATTTTTTTTTTCTTCCTGATATGCAGCAGTTAAACTTATAAATTCCAACATGCATTCATAACTTCTAGACTACAAATTACAGTTACAGTCCCTCTGGAAGCAGAGGGACTCATTTGACAGTAAGGACTGCTATATCTGTAAAGAAAGAGAGCAGAGTGAGAGTTTTTCTTGATGTGGTATTTTAATTCTGCTTGGTCTTTCCCTGTGAACATCAGCAAGAGCCTGCTCTGCCTTGTCTGTATCTCCTCATTAGGTACCAGAAGACAGCAGGAAGGGGCACCATCAACTCCATCCCTTAGAATACATAAAAGGATTTCTTTTGAAAGTAAAAGGGAAAACTCTAAATTTCCAAAATGGGAACAGCAATGCAAAGCTGATCAGGAATCAACTTAACCAGTCAAAATCACAATTCATTTCATTGACTGGAAAAAAGCAAGTTACCATGTACAAGCAATACCAGCAGATGCTGCAGGAGATGAGAACCAGCAGGGTGCTGTGCAGAGGGTTTGTTAGCAGACATAGATTGTATCAATGTGAATAATTTGGTTTATTGCAAACATTTCTTGGTATAATCTGGGTATCACGTTCCTTATCTTAACAGAGCTTTGAAGTTCATGTCTAGCCAGATCTGATAAAGGATGATGCTACCTTATCTCAAAAAGAAAGCCCCCCAAAAACACAAAAAGACCAAGCCACCTCACATCCTAATTTACAGCCTTTTTTAAGCAGTTCATTTTTCTCTCTTAAGTATGCTCCTAAAGGCAGAAGAATGTTACTGAGTCTCACAAGTGAGGGACAGCAGCTGGAACATGGCTCACTGGAGACAAAGCCCAGTAAGAATATTTAAAGCCCACTGCCTAACTTTAATCAAGGGAGTGGCCTTGTAAAGCTCTAAGACTTAACTCTCATGTCTGAGATAAACAAATATCTCAAATGTTTCCTGAAGACCTTAGGAACTGCAGCACCTTGTCTTCTAAGCTCAAAGTAAGCCTCAGTGGACTCACAGGAATGTCTGGGGTGTTTTTTTTGAGAGAGATTTTTCCATGGAAAGGGATCTTTGTCAGAGTAAAGTGGGTAACTGTAAGACAGCAATGTCTGTGCTGGGATGAGCAAGCAGTAGGAGGGACATACAGGAAACATCCTCTAACATTAGCTGAGATGCTATTGCTAAGAATTTCAACACTTTTGCCAGAGAAATATTTACCATCTAGAGTGTTATAAGATCCACTTAAATATTTAATATCCTCATCCAAAAAAAGCTGCATCTTTCCAAGCAAGGTAGAAGAGAGCACACCAATCTCAGTTTGCATCTACTCATAGCCTTTTGGAAACAGAAATACTGGAAATGCAGTGGGGATCAAATTTTATGGCTGCTTAAAGTCAGGAAAATATGTCCTTCATAAATTGTAAAGTTATTTATCATCTTTGAATACTTAGAATAGAACTAGACACTGAAATCCCTACAGCTAAGAGAAAACTCTGTTTTCAATTCAGTTTGATATTGTAAACTATTAGGAATGTCAAAAATCAGGGAAAAGGAGCCCAAGTCAATCACACAGTGAATTTTGCCCTGAAATTCTAAAGGTCATTATGAGGTTTCTGCCATGAACAAAGCCATTGTATGTGAACAGCTCTCCTGTTCAAGACATTTTCTGATTTTTAAGATGTTATTCTTTCAGAAGAGATTCTCTTTTCTTTATTGCTTTCATCTCTGAAGATGTCTCTAAGATGTTCATAGGAGGCTGTACTCCATTCTCACTACTATAAAAGAGAAAGCCCCACAAGCCTTCCTATGAATACTGATCTTGGCTAATATGATTCTGTCAAAAATATCCTCTGATTTTGTTCCAGGTCTCTAGACCAAGTTCCACCTTTCTGTTCATCCTGCTTTTGAACATTCTCTGACCCTCTCATTCCTCACCTTAAGTCACATTTTTTTTTTTGCAGAGCCATATCTCTGAGAATACAGAAAAGCACAGAGTTTGTTTTGTTCTTTGCTTTGTTCTGTTTTTTTTTAAACAATCTCCTCAAAAATGACTGAAGCAACATGATGTCAATTATAAACTAGTAGGAACAGAGTGTGAATATCAAGCTTTTAAAGACATCTCTACACAATTTTACTCCCCAAAATACTGTATATGTTGCCAGGTATTAGTTAACTTATTATGGTAATAGGCAAACACACTCTTTGAAACCTGAGGAGTTGACAGTCTCTAGAAAAATACAATTGACTTCTCCTAAGCAGATACAAAGTCAAAACATGGAACACAGGTAAGAGCTCATATTTGTCAGCCAGCAACTCTAATACAGGCCAGGCAAAAAGCAAGCAAGCAAACAAAAATTCCACAGCATATATAATCCGACTTCTCCTCATCTATTGTGAAGCTAATGAATGAATATTAGCGTATGCCTGAGGGAAAGATATTGATAGAGAATCCTGACAGGGTTTGTTTTGTTTTGTTTTTGTGGACACCTGTACTCAATTTGTAGTTTTGGATATTTAAAGTGCAGTGCATGAAAACACTTAGTTTGGCATGATTAGTTCCATTAAAGTCTGAACAGGAAGCAGAATCCAGATTTAGCCACCAGCAAATAAAATTCATTCTAATCATGGAAGAAAGCCATAAGAGTGCAGCTTCTTCCTCTGTCCCAGAAACAGCCTTGTTACCTCCCACCTCAACACTTCAGTACTGTAAGAGTTGGAGCCAGTAGAAGTCTGTTTAAGGAACAGCAATGGAAATTCATGTTCTCATGTTATCTTGATCAAAAATATAATGATCCTGTCTGGAGCTGTGAGGGTATAGAAAATTGGGAATGTCTGCGAAAAACAGATCTAAGCAGGCTGGAAGGCAAAATGTTTCAGGTTCTGTGTTTCAGCTATGTATGCATCAAAAAGCTCAGAGTTTTGATGTTATGGTTTTGGAGCCCTAGTAAAAAAAAAAAACCAACATGTACTCATTTTCAGTCTCCTACACTTTTAGGAAGGGCAAGAAAAAGAAAACTCCCTTTTTTTTTTTTTTCATAATTAGGAGGAATCAATAAACTCCTTCACAAGACAGAAAAGGGAAGTAGGACAAAAAGCTTGTTGGCTTCTTAAGATCCCATGATGAGTCTCAGGAACACTAAACAGCAAGTGGCACCCTCTTATAGTCACGTTAATAAGCCCTGCCAAGCACTTGCTTCCTAGGGAGGGAGAGTGCCTTCCTTTTCTTCCCTTCCCTCTGCAGACAGGCATCATCAAGGCTTCATGACCAATAGGCAACTTTCAGTACAAGACACATTCTCACCCATCCATAGGGCTGATATTTGTCCAGTTGCTGTGCTGATAGTGGTCTGATTTCCCAGGGCACAATGGTTGGTTAGCAATAAAACACACCAAGCAAATGTCACATCACATAAATCTGCAGCTGTAGGCTTGGAGAACCATCCAAGTTTCAATCCTTCAGAGATATTTGGGTCTCTCCAAAGAGCAGTCCTTTTATACATAGATTTAATTTTATTTCAAAATCTTTACAATCCCTAAGACAAGCCAGTGCACAGGAGCAGAGATGAAAATTCCCTCTCATCCATTTAATTATGATTACTGGTTTAAGGAGCACATCCTACTAACATTGGATTTCAAAATACACCATCTAGTCTCATTCATTTTTCACCCTGAAGATTAATTTCATGTGATCATTTTCTGAGACCTGTAGAGTAACAAGTTGCTACAGGAAGCAAGTTCTTGAGTCATCCTTGCTATGGAACATTTCTGTAGTGAATATTGTCACTAGGATCCATCTACACCAGGAAAAAACCCAACTGTGTCCCTGCTCATCTCATGTCTCAGACACCTTCTATCTCTTATCTTCAGGCTCTGTCAGAAACCATCTTTCTGATACTTTCACAGCAAAGATTGACTAATCAATTTTGAGAGATTTCTATGAGACAGGAAACCTCCATTTCTACTACTTTTTCTGCAGTTCTTCCTTCTGGATCCCTCTGGGTACACTCGTAGTGCAAGCAGGTACTATGCTACCATGTTTATATTATCAATTTTTAGCTGTCTCTAGTACAGATGTGTCTGCATGAGCCCTGAGAAGGAAGGGTAAGGTTGTATTCCTCTCCATTCTCCCACACATATTCATCCTCACAGAAAGATTATTTTTCACTCAGTTCACATCTGTTTAACATGTGGCTTTAAAAACATCAATGCCAGGGACAGTCTGGGAACAGGAAGAAGAGCTGAAACCAGATGGACCCAAGCACTTCAGAAGCCACTCTTGCAAGAAAGAGATGCATTTGAGCTAGGGCAACTTCAATGAGACATTTTCTAGCCAGCAATATCAGCTGGAGAGGCTCTTGCCCCTCTTGTCCATCCCACTTCCTCCTCCCAGTTGTCTTCCAAAACCACCAGTCAAAACTGGGTATCTTTAGGGTGGGCATTTTATCAGCCAGTTTGGAGAGCTGCTCTGGCTCAGTAAAAATACATAATATCTCCTCCTTTCCAGTCCCTGAGAAATCTTACTTTAAAATGAGTTCTCTTCCCTGACCTGGTTCACAGCACAGCCACACTGGCAGAACTGACAGGATTATAGAAAGTTAGGAAAAACTTTCAGCTTGACAATAACTGCTCGTCCTCAAGTTCATTGCTTTAATTTCAGAATGGCATAGTCAAAACCTTGTCTTTTTCCTCAATTGCTCAGTTCTTCCACATAGCTCTGGAAAAAAGAAATCTTAGTACACAGTCTACAAGTATTTCCTCACTCTCATAAATCCAGAATAAACCTACTCAGACCTAAAGTCTCTCTAGAGATTTCATTCCATTGAAATCAAGTTCACAAATATTAGTTAAAATTGTTAATGTTTGTGCCATGGGAAGACACTTTATCAAGAGTCTAAGACTAAAGACTGAATAAAAATCATGCAAGCTGTCCCTCCATCCATGCCATTTTTATTGATATCTGTGGATATTGCTAATAATTGCTTCAGCTGCATGCCAGAACATCTGAGTCCAGTCAAATATACTGCAGAGAGGATTTGGGACATATGAGCAGGTCCTCAGTTATGTGCCATGTAAGAGCCCACATCCAAGCTGGTCACCTTGATTCCTTGTGGAGCCAACAGAAGGAACAGGCAGTGCTAACATGGGGTCCCAACCCAGCCCAAAACAACACCCAGCCCATACTAACAAGCTTATCCTGCCCACAGCACTGGTGTTCATGGAACTTGCCCATCCAGAGGATTTCAGGGGCTGCCCATGGGCAGACAATAACAAAATGCTGGGATTTTACTCTTCATATTCAGAGTAAAGGTGCCAAAGAGAGATCTTACAGAACAGAACTTGATAATAGTGTTTAGGGAGGTCCCCAGGCATCCAAATATTCACCTGTCCACCTCACTCCACTCATTATTATCTCTCTAATTTCTTTCTAATCCACTGTGCTCCTACAGAGCAACTCATCTTTCCTTGTCAAAAGCAGAAGCTTTGCTAATGGCTTTCCCAGAGCACACAGGCTGACCGCCTCAACAACCAATTCCTTGAGATTCATTAAATACTGAACTAAGTTCCTTTTTTTTTTTTTTTTCCATCAAAAATCAAGAGACATTTTGCAAATTAACTTCAATTTAGCTTCTCTTGCCCTGGCTTTAACAGCCCAAGGATACCATATTGTATTGAGAGAGACAGAAACAACTGTGTTCCCTCTCTGGCAGTTATACAATACAGGGATAATCATTAAAGGATAAAGGATTTCCATTGCCCTTGTATTCCTTTTCATTGCCCTTGTGCTCCCTCCCTTTTCCTGCTGTTTGCCCCATTGGATCTTTCCCTTTGAAAGGGTGGTTTGTCAACATCCTGCCAGGACCATCAATCCTGCCCCAGGACCTTCAGTCTACCTCTCAATTTGCCACATTTCTTTTCTAGCCATTTCCTCTCCAGCATATCCACAACAACCCACACTTCTGCCTTTGGCCTTACACTGCCTCCTTGCCATTGCATTTTTTTTTCCTTCTTCTTTGGCAACGTTTCCTTTTTTCCATTTCAAGACAGAGGGCAAATGAGCAGTGACCTCTGTAGCTGGCACCAGGACCTCTCCTGTGGCTAGAGAGAAGCTGGCCCCTGCAGGAGAGGCAGCCAAGTCCCTTTCCCAGGAGAGGACTGTCACCTCCCCACAGCAGTTCCTCTCTGCTGAGAAGCAGAACAGAGTCAAGTCAAATTTAGATATTGATTAATCCTCTGTTTTTCTATTTTCTTCATGGGCTAAAATCCCTTAGGAGAATGTGGTAGCTATAATAGAAGGAGCTTTATCCACATTTTTATCCCTAAGTACAAAGTACTTCTACAAGAAGGCCATATAAATGTCTGCTTATCAGATTAAAAAAAAAAATTACAAGTTTTTTTTAAAATTTTAAGTCTCTAGGTTCCAGCAGAGATGTATTAGAAGTACCACAATAGTACAGATAGGAAGTTAATTTCTTGAAAATAGTATTTGCTGGATGATGTGCTGCTTTCAGGGGACAGGGGTTCAAATATGCACATTTCTGCTTTTCAGCTAGCTTGACCTCATGCTATTTATAAACCCAGAAAAAGCAGGAAGCACCCTAAACATATATTTAATGGGATAACATATATGCAATGAAATAATTTTTTCTTGCCATCAAGTTTCAATATGAAAATTGAAGGAGGTCAAGCATGACTTGCACGGGCTTTGTTCAAACTATTTGTGAAAGTCCTGTCACAATCCTGCACTTACTCCACTGCCCTACAAGGTACAGATCACCCTTTGGGAGTGGCATTTGCATCTGAAGCACTCGGGCTGGGTGTTCTTGCAGGGCCTGCCCCAGACAAGAACTGCCACTGCCATTTACATTGTCTGTGTGTGGCTTTAGAAAGTGCAAATTCAGCACTGCACAAATGGAACGGGAGATGTAAAACTCCTTGTGTGTCCAAATTTCCTAATGCTACAAAAAAAAAAATGTAAATACATAAAATAATCATACATTAGTTGCACTTTTTGTTTGGCATTCGGAGTCTGTATCACCCACAGGGCACCAATTCTGTTACAATCCTAATCATCTTCAAATTCATTTTTAATTAAGTAGAAAACACAGACAGTGACCATCTTTCAAATCTCCAGGCTCTCCACAGTTTGTTTTTGGTTTTAGCATGCTGCAGGACCTTTCAAGGTCATTTTGGCTTCACCGAGTGGAAACAGGTCACAGTGACACACAGTGCTAGAGCAGTCCTTCTGCACACGCACTAGTTCCAGCTATTTCTGCGTTATTCCAGCCCTGTTTTACCTCTTTCACTGCAGAGTGTCATAACAAAAGTGATTAGCACACAATAAATTCAGCGGCAATGGGGCCAAAGAACTGTGAGGGCTCTGCATGGCAGGCGCTTGTCCAAAACTGATGTTGGGTGAGAGACACAGGAATGCCACTTCCATCCCAGTGAGGAGAGGGACGTCTGAAGTGCCAGGCTCCCTGCCCCAGGAATGGCACACTTCCCCTCCCTGGGACTGTGATAAGCCCAGCTATGTTTAGCTGTAGATGGGAGCAGCCAGAGCTGCTGTTTGACACACGGCGTGTCCTGTCAGCACAAAGTGCTTTAACCTTCAGCTGGTCTTGCACAGACTCCCAATATCAGAGACCTGGGTGGTGAGGTGGATCAAAAATCACTGTGAATCAAACAAGGAATTTGTTTGGGAGAGTTGAGACACATAGACCTCTCTGCATTGCTTTGGTGATGGGAAATTGAGTCTGA
The DNA here is from genome assembly GCA_017589585.1 of Phylloscopus whistleri. Classification (NCBI taxonomy): domain Eukaryota; kingdom Metazoa; phylum Chordata; class Aves; order Passeriformes; family Phylloscopidae; genus Phylloscopus; species Phylloscopus whistleri. Next base: position 265,165 of record JADMLD010000235.1, read on the forward strand.
GCTTTTGCTGATGTTGCTGTAAAGTCCTGTGGGACTCGGAGCTTCCAGTTGTGGGAAACAAACTTTATCAGAACAGAGAACCCTGGAAACCAAACTTAAAAGACAAAACAAGACAAACAGAGTTTTCTCTTCAGCAAAGATGTCCTAGAAGAGTAAATTTTGCACTAACAGTCACAGAAACAAAACCATTTGAAACAAAAGTACCCTGAGATAGCCCAAACACATTTTCTTTATAGCTGTATGCTCTGGCACAAAAGCATAACTGGGACATGATCTGAAAGTCCAGGATGATTCACACAAAGAAATGTTCATACCTCTAGATGTGTTAGCTGTTGATATCATATGATCAAGGTCAATAATTTAAATTTTAAAAAAATATACACACACACATTTATATATATCTCCACAGTAGGAACTAAAATAGAATTGCAGTTATTTTTTTTTCTTTTGTTGGAAGAAATGCACCTTTTTAAAAGAAATTTAAATAAAATCATATTTTTATAACTATTTTTCAGAGTGCTTTGTTCTAAGACTCATAGAGATTAGATTTTTAAAATTTGAAATAAACCCTATTAAATTAAAATAACTTTTGGTAGAGACTGAACAAGTATGAAGTGATCTGAAACTTTTTTCTTCCAGATTCTGTTTCCAAAACTTTGGGGAAAAAAAAAAGAAAACTGAAAAACTTTCTTTGCAATGATTGGCTTATAAATATTGGGAAGTATAAAGAAACCTAAGAACTTAGGAATTTCTCCTGAGGGAGAGAATAAATAAGCAAGAATAAGCAAAAGAACAATAAACCATTAGCTTTCCAATATTATAATTCCTTCTGTGGTTGAAAAAACAGAGTACAGCGCCAATTAAGTTGATTGCCACTGGTATAAGAATTAGAAATTTTAATATTAAAAGCAAAAATCCAGAATAAATTCAACAGTAGTATTTAGGACTGTTCAGAGGAAATCAAAGACTTAAAACTGAATCATGACTGGTAAAGAAGATGCAGATGTAGATTAAGACAGTCTCAAATATCCTTTATCCTCCATCAAGTTTTAAGGAAAAGATGCCCACAAAGTTAGCAGAACAGCTCCCATCCAAGTGTCAGAAGAAAATTGATAAATATTATGGGGAAAATGGCAATGCAAAAAGGTGTGTCCCCAAGCATTTCTTCAGCAAGATGAAGAAAAGCTCACCAAGAAAAGCAAATTTAAAATTTTCTGACAGCAAAGTTACGCTACTCAAATCAGGACCTGTGGGACTTCAACGAAGAAGATGGCAGAGCCATGGCAGGTCAAAATCCAATATCCCAGGCAAGCCATTAAGGCCAAGGATGTGGGATATCCAAGGGACATTTATAGTGGAAGGCTGTGGGAGTCAGCAAGAGAAGTACAGAACTAAAACAAACAGCAAGGTAGACAAATGAGCCTTTCCCTCATCCAGCAGATAGGTCACCCTGTCAGGTTATAAAAGAAATCAGGTTGGTCAAACAAGGACTTGCCTTTCCTAAACCTGTGTTGGGGTCTGACCCCTTGGTTGTCCCAATAATCTGTTCCATAACCTTCCCTAGCACTGAGGTCAGGCTGACAAGTCTGTAGCTCCCTGGATCCTCCTTCCAGCCTTTCTTGTGGATGGGTGTCACACTGGCCAACCTCTAGTTGCCTGGGACCTCCCCAGTGAGCCAGGATTGATGACAGATGATGGAGTGGCTTGGTGAACTCTCCCATCAGCTTTCTCAATATCCTTGGATGAATTCCATGCAGCCCCATAGGCTTGTGAGTGCCCAAGTGCCAGCAAATCCCTGACTAACTCCTCCTTGGATTGCAGGGGATCTGTTCTGATGCCTGTCCCTGTCTACCAGCTCAGGGGCCCAGCTACCCTCAGGATAATCATTCTTTCTGAGGAAGACTGAGGCAAAGAAGGCATCGAGTACCTCAGCCTTTCCTTCACCCTTGGTGGCAATGTTCCCCTTCACCTCTAAAATAGGATGGAGATTTTCCTTGGCCCTCCTGTATTTCTAAAGACACTTTTTATTAGATTTCACTGTGATGGTCAGATGCAGGCTTTCCGATTCTCTTTGTACACGACATAACAACATCCTTGTATTCTTCTGGAGTTGCCTGCCCTTTCTTCCAAAGGTTGTAAAGCCTCTTTTTTAACCCTGTTCAGTCAGGCTGGTCTTCTTCCCCACCAGCAGCTCCTCTTCTGCACATAGGGATGTCCTGCTTCTGTACCTTTAAGATTTCTTTCTTGAAGTGTGTCCAGCCTTTTGGTATTAAGGACTGCTTCCCAAGGGACTCTCCAAACCAGTGACCTAAACAGGCCACAGTCCAGCCTCTGGAAGTTCAAGACAGATGTTTTGTTGACTTCCCTCCTTACTTCACAAAGAGTGAAAAACTCTATCCTTTCGTGGTTTTGATGTTGGAAGATGTTCAACACAACTTACAAAGAATGAGGATGTATGACAGCCCCTCCTAAATCTACAGTTTGCACAGGGAAGGCTTTGCATCTTGGAACAGTAATGGAATTGCTGTTCAGGATTGCCAGAACTCACAGGCAGAGGGAAGGTTTGGGTTGTGCTCCTACAGAGCTACAAAAAAGGTGCTTCTGCATACAACAAAAGCATACAACAGTGATAGAAATTATCAGGATAGAGAGAGGCCCATTTGAAACACAGCATGCTTGTGAAGCCCATATTAACAACTTTAGTGTTATTTGAAAAGCTCCCCCATGTCTCTCATCAGTGTGTTTGCCTCACAAATATTTCCACAAAGATTTTAAAATAAATGCGAGTTCTGTATTCTGACACACGGAATTTGCCAGGAGTGCTTTGGCAAAGAAACCCACAATGTTGCTGCATGACAATTAAATTAACAAACAATAAAAAAAAATCTTCCTTCACTGCAGTTCTTGGACTTTTGCTGCTGAAACTGAAGAGGACCTGAACTCAGCCATTTGACTTCTGAACAATCTACTTCAAGATTACCATCGTTCCCTTCTCAATTCCAGCGCAGATGATAAATGTCTCTCAAATCAACAGCAGATACTTCTCTTAAATCACACATAAATGCAATTCTTGCAAGGAGTATGCTTTCCCCCCCAAAACACTGAATTTACTTTGTTTCTTTTTTTGCTTTTCTTTCCTCTTAATCTTTTTCTTTCATGCTCCCAAACCAACAGGCTGAGCTGTCCCCATGGGCTGTTGATGGCATTTAAGTGGACTGGTCAGCAGCTGTGCCATACTGTCCACACTATTGATCAATTTCTCACATGGCTCTTAATAGGTTTATTGATATTTTAGATTCATTTTGTCCTGATTTTTGTCAATCTTCACATTTTCACAGTCAGGTTCCATTTTGCTTGAGGAATGTATGCAATTAGTCCAGCTCTCAAAAGGCACGTTCTTTCACTAATGATTTATTCAGTGGATTTATCTACCCATTTCTTTGTTTTGAGTTTTTTTGGCTCTCATTTTGTTTTGGTTCATGTATTTTAGGTAGGATCCGTCCATTATCTGCTCTTTTCTGAATGCAAACTATCTCCAAATCAATTTTAAATCTTTTTGTGGACCCCCATCTGCCATTATTTTCTAACCATGCTTTAAAAACTATTTTTGTATTTGTAATACATTTTAATATCCATAAATTTTGAAATCCTTTGCTGGCATTAACTGGCATAGGATGAATGCTGTTGCAAGGTTAACAGTGCTTTACTTCAGACAAAGATTTGTTTCTTTGCCTTTAAGAAGAATAAATGTATTCAAGTCTGAACTGTTACTCATTTAAGTCTTACTGAAGAGTAGAAAACAGATCCAATGAAAATATTTGTCCCTAAGATTTCAGGGACTATGGAAATTGTGCAGCTTCTGGAACCTCTTCAAAAGACAGAGTACTAAGTGAGTTTACTGATTGCTGACAAATATTATGCCCCCAAATATTTCCAAGTTTCTCATGTATTGATTATTTCACTTGATTTTGTGTAATTTTGCAAGGTTTTCACTATTGAGAGGATGTTCTATTTGGCCGGCTATCATTTATCTCCAAGTTGTTTTCTCTATATAAGAATCAATCTCATTTATAAGATTTATTTTCAGTTATTTTTATGCTCTTTTCCCAGGATGCTACTTCATGTAAAGCATTTACATACTTTACATTTTTCCTACAACCTTGCTGCTTAGTTTTATGAGATTATAGCTCCTGTTCATTTACAAATCCATGGTAACAAGGTGCCTTGCAAAATCAATGATTTTAAATCGGTAGGAATGTCACTTGTAGATTAAAGCAAAACAAAACCAAGTGTACCCTTCTACTATATTAAATGCTCAGAAAAGGGTATGTTAGTTTAAATCCACCCAGGGAACTGGGGAAACCACAACCCTGCACTATCAATGCATAACCAAGACACAAAAGTAATTTTGTCACATTCTTAACACAATTTGTGACCAAATCTAATGGACAACAGACAAATGATAACCACCCCACTGTGGGCTTCTGATTCCCTTGGTACTTCATGGACAGGTTATTCACAAAAAAGGAAGCCTTATTTTCTCACAGAAGAGCAGAAACCTCAGTGTGACTTTTGTAACTCTGAACACTGTTGAGGAAAATGCCCCATTGAGGTTAATGGAAATTTAACTTCTGACTTGGTCAGATTTTCATCCCACTATCTGCAACTTTTAAGGATTGGAGGAAGAACCAAGAATTTTGGACTTAAAAATGAACTTGAAGAAACTGAAGGCTTTATAATTTGCACCATAAAATCATTAAACACATATTTAAAAGCCCTACATTTAAACAAACTGATGAACTACAAAAAGCATCAACCTTTAGGATATCACACAGGGGTTTTTGCTTGAAAATAAGAGTTTAAAACCATGTGCTCATTCACTTAGCAGGGATTAATGCTGGGAGGCCCCTTATGTTAGGCTAGGCCACAACAAACAAATCAGAGATTTAGTAACGCCAACATTTTTATGTGAGGATTTTTGTTTATTATCATTTCCTCATTTTTAATCTTACAGATTTTACCAATATGACTTCATTTAATTTCAAGTAAGTGTTTACATACATAATCACATTATTTCACTATCATGCTCTGAGTTTCATTGACAAACCTTCATCTGTTTTAAAAGTAAACAAATTCTTCAGCATAGGCACTGCTCAGCAACATTTGGCATAATGAAATTCTAATTGTGAAGTGTCTGGACTCTCCTTTAACACAAATTAAAATACATTTGAGGAAGTAACATTTTTTAGGTGTTTCTCAAACAGTAGAGGACCTTAACACAATTTCTTTGAAATAACATATATATGTTTCTGGAAAACAGGTCCCTCTCTAAGTGATATTTACACATTGAGTTGCCTCGATTTTTAGCTGAGTTGGAACCAAGACTGTGTCTGCCTTTTGTTTACACAGGAGGATTAGAACAGGAGGATAAATGAGGGGTTCTTGGCTGGCTGAGGGTTATAGAAATAACAGAAAGACCTCATAAAACCAGATAGCATCCTGCTTCAGATTTGCAGCTCCAAAAAGCTAACGTTTGGCAGGCACACACTGTGGTTAAAGCTTCCTTATTTGGGAAGAAAAGAGCAGTAACACTAAAAAGGTTGAGAGAGAGAAGCAGTGTTCTCTGAGAAGACTTAAATTCAGATAAGCTAAAGCATATATTAACTGGGCAAGCATCAAACTGATGGTCTGATAACCACTTCTTCCAATGGAAGAGTTTGGCTCTCTGAAATGTGTTTCCAGTCAATTTTTATTAGACAGCAATATTTAATATCTGAATACAGAGTGTTCCAGCTTCCCTTCCCTTTGAAGCCTAGAGCGCTATGGCTGCTCAAAGCAGGGAAGAATCAGAGAACCTCCTGTTGCCTGTGGTCAGCAGCATCTCCCTCAGAAGTCAGGAAGAAGGCAGTGCCAGCTGCTGGTTAATAAGCAGATACATTTTCCTGGAAAGCTCCAGGCTGTAAAACACACCAAATTGCCAACAACAAGGGTCAGTGTTCAGTCTGTGCCATGCTGGAAAACTACCTGCCATGGGCAAGGTTGGAAGGGACCACTGGAGGTCACCTAGTCCAACCTCCCTGCTCAAGCAGGCTTCCCAAGAGCACTTTACTCAGGATTGTTTCCAGATGGCTTTTGAACATCTCCAGAGAAAGAGAATCTTGTCATTTAGTAAAATCAGGTCCTCAGAGAAACTATGGGGTTAAAAAGAGCCTCTAAACAGTCATCTGGTCTGTTTCTTTGACACAAGTACACCATATGGAACAACAGTTATACCTATGTCTTTCCTGACTAACAGTTACTTAATTTGTTCTCAGAAGGCCTTCTCATGAGAGTTTGCAGGGCTCCAGTGAGTCACCTTCCTGTTAGGTTTCCTAAAGCCTAATAATCCAGGCTGTCTTTATTGCAGTTTCAAGCCCACAGAATTTACTGTCCTGCTACCCCACCCAAATGTGGCAGGAAAGTTATCACCTGTGCTTGCAGTGGCCTTTTATTAGACAATGACCACAGTGGTGGCCTCAGACTTCTCTAGACTAAGCAGTAGCTTTTGACTTTTTTTTTTTATAGCTCATGGTTTCTAGACTTGGGACCATTTTTGTTGTCCTCATCTGGAACTCCTTCAATGAGAAAGCCTCTGCTCGAGTTGCCAACCCACAACCCTGAGACATTATTCTAGTCAAGATGTTACCAGGCTTAGCACAACAGGGATAGCTCTCCTGTTCTGTGTGGTCTACTCTTGCTGTTGTGGCCCAGCAGGAAAAGTCCCTTTTTGCCACAACAAATTAATATTCACACAAACCAGTTCTTTTCAGACAAAAGGAACAGCATAGGAGCTCAGACAGTCATCTGTATACAAACATAGGTCCTGCATTATCTTACCACCAAGAGACACCTGTGGTAAGAATCTTCCCTTTTCTGACACAAGTCTTCCCAGAGGTCACAAATCACATCTATCAGCCAGCTGCAAGGATCCCCCCATGGGATCTGATCCAATCTATTTTCTTAGTAGCTCAAATGCTGTAAAAACCACACAGCATTACAACAAAGACTTCTTGCATATGGAAGCCAACATTTTGGGGCACAGCACATCTTCTGCATGATCATATATTTATGAACAGAGCATTTGTGGGTCAACTCAACATTCTACATTTGAAATCTCCGAGTTCCAGGTGGATTTTGTAAATTTCTTGGATGATTAAAAAAAAATTCCAAACCGAGTACATAATTTCTGGCAAGAGCATATTAAACATTAGAACCTGAACTCTAATGGAAATTAAAGATATCTCTGAAAATCCTCTCTACTGCAAATATCTGTGTATCTGTCATAGTAGCCATAGAATTTAGGAAGCTTGCAGACAAAGACAGCGTATCACACGTAGACTTGGTTCTGTTGTGCTCAAGAGGATCTACAGCAATGCCAACACTTTGCAGATCTCAATACATGGCAAAATATTGCACCTTGACTATCTAACCCTTGGCTTCTTATCTCCACTGCAGCCCCACTATCCCTTGTTTGGTGTCTTCAAAGGATACAGGGAGGCTGGAAAGGTCAGCAAAGCTCTGGAAAATCCCTGGAGCTGGGAGACTAGGTAAGGCAGACCAATATTCTTACAGCAGATTATTTATGTAAGTTTGGCTGCTGGGACCAGTTTGTACACAAACAAAGCATGATCAGCAGTGACTTAAGGCCCAACTAATTTTATATTCACACTGTGTTCAAGGAAAGCTAGAACTTAAACAGTGATCTCCTATAAAGGTAAGTAGATCATGGAGTTCACAAGTCTCTGGCTAAGCTGGATGTAGCTGGTAGAGAAAAGAACCAATGAAATCTGCCCCTAAACTGCAGTTAACTCAAACCATGGGTTTGGCTCAGCAAAAAAGCTCTCTAACTGGTATTGTAGAAAACTGCAGCAACAGAGGAGAAATTTGGAACAGATTTTCCCAAGTGTTTCTAATGCATCCAACCTTTTCTCCCATAAAACCGGTGAGCACGTCCCCTACACGCAGGGGAAACAAGCATATGTGTATGAATGTTTACATCTAGCTGGAAGGAGGAAAGGAATCCATAGCTCCCTAATTGCTTTCAAAAGCCACAAATGATCCTAAATTTCTTTATAAACACATCTGACTGAATGTCTTCACAAGGTCAAAGTTCAGTTGTGTACCCTTGAGCTAATTTACTGTGTTGTAAAACTTGAGATCAAAAAGTTTTTAAAACTATATAAGCAGAGGAGTAGAAAGAATAGTAAGAGTTACAGCTCGTGATAAAGGATATAGTAATGCATCAAATGGAAGAGTCCAGCCTTTATTTATTTCCAAAGAGCCTGGAAGCAATTATTAAAGCTGAAGAGCTGCGGGTTTAATGAATGTGGAACATTATTACATGTCAAAAAGATCCTAGTCCATGATTTAAAGGATATAAATTAAATCAATCATTTGATTAGAACTGCTTTAAGCAAAAACCTAAGGAGGAAATATTTGAGAAAAGCAAATGTGGAATCTGTAAACTAAAAAAAAAAAAAAAAAAAGAGAAAGACAAAAAAAAAAGAAAGAGAAAGACAAAAAAAAAAGAGAAAAAAAAAAGAAAAAAGTATTTGCACTGTGAAACATGCCTTACTAACAAGCAAGTAAAACAGTAGAGGTCTGGAGAAGCTCCCAGCAGTGAGTTACATCATTTACTGCAATGCTTGACTAAGTTTCAAATGGACTTGGAGTGCGGAACGTTCTCTGTATAATACCAGCAGGCCAATTGTGGGCTCCAAATAAAAGGAAAGGATTCATCATTTACCATCCCTTCTGCAGCTTTCTTTTCATTACAACAAAAGGCTGTTTCAATTAGAGCTGTGCAGATTCTCTGTGCTGAGTTTGGTTCAAAGTGTTCTTATGCAATGCCAGCATCTCCAGGGATCAGCCTCCCTCCAGACCAAGCTGTCCCAGCGCTGGGACTGAGATTTCTTTGGGCCAAGCACTGCTTGCCATCTCTCCCTTGAGCTCTCTGCAGAGAGCTGGTTCTCAGAGAGGGGCCTGACCCAACCTCTTCCCAGCAATTTCAACTCTGCTGTCTCCCACCCTTTGGGCTGGATCTCCAGGCTACTGCAGGGCAGCAGAAAAGCACCCCCTTGGCAGCTCTCCTCATCCCTCTCCTGATGGGGTCCTGCAGCTCCACTGCCTGTGTTTGGGTCTGCAGTTAACCACCACACACTTGTCTTCTACCTTCTCCTTTTCCAGCCAAAATAATGCCAGAGATCTACATGCAATTGCCACCCTCCAGGTGTTTCTTAATAGGAGAGTTAAAGGGATTCTAACAGGCTCCCCCCTAGAGATATAGGGACTCACACATACCCAGCCTGTTTAGAAAAGCACACAGAATACTCACAGATTTGTGCACCCAGCACTGAAAAACTCAGGCATGCAATGGATTGCACGGCATCTGCAAGCTGAAGTAAATCCATACAGATTTGAAGCCATGACACTGGGCATTGTTGATAGTAATCCTCATTTTTGAAATTAATTCAATACACTTGTCTCAGCCTAGGAGCCTAAAATGTGACACCAAAAATATACTGCAGTTCCTAACAGCTAGAAAGTACAAAATACTTACAGCAAATTGATTTCATCTCCGAGTCTCATTTACAATTAAGTAGAGTACTGAATGGTAAAAAAGAAATAGGATCCAGCTTAGAAGGGCAAATGCCTGTAAATGGCTAAGTACTCAGAGAACACAACATAGTAATTGTGTCCATTACGATTTAGATGAAATAAACACAGCTACACAACTATTGAGTAGGCTCTGACCATTCCTGGTCAATACTGTGAATAAGGAGCATCTCCAGACAAAAATTCCAAAAACCCTGAACTCCTTTGCCCTAAGTGTGTTGGTCTGTAAATATAACAGTGTGAAGTATTAGGAGATGCCTGTTAGATTATGTCAGACCCTGACAGCTGATGTTGATTGGCTGCAAGAGCTAACATTGTTTATGTTTTTCTATATAATATCCTTTCCACCAACCCCAAACTTTCTTCACTTTCTATTGTTAATAAGTTAAAGTATTTAGCAAGCTTTTGGCCAGCACCAAACCCCAAACCAGTGCATTCTATTGTATAACACTACTGTGTCCTTTTTTTCACTTATTTTGGGATCTCATAGCACAGTCAATTTCAGCTAAATTTTTCAGTCTTAAAACTTCCTCTGACCTTTGCCTGAGAATGTCCAACGTTATTTTCATTAAACATTTGAATTTGTCTGTAATGGATACACAGAAGTCCCTCCTTTTGCAAGTGAGCAATGTGCCCAAAAAACTTTCCCCTGCCACATCCATTCCACAGAAAAATACTGGTAATATCTCAAAAGGAAATGATGGCCCTAACCATGGGAAGAAGTTCAACTCACACCACTTCTGGGGCAGCAGCTGCAGCATGTTGCACTCCAGAATGCCAAGGAAATTTTATTTTTCCTTTTTTTTTCCCCCTATTCTAAAATAAAAAAGTAGCTCTAAGAGAATTTCTAAAAACAATTTTCACTGCCTAGTGGGTTAAACCAGAGACAGGGAAACAGTAGATTTACAATTACCTATATGTCATTATATGAAGATTCTATGATCCTTTCTGATTAGAGGACCATGCATAAACTTTCTCTGCAACATATTTGTTTCATAAGGAGAGTAGGACAGTGTAGGGTGGCCCTATGATATAGCAAGGGCAATTCTGAAATTGGAATTTCTGAACTTTTGAGGACTTGGTTCGGGACTTGGTTTGCAAACCAAGTAGTAATTAAAAAAAGTAAAAATATCCCACACTGCTGCTAATCTACAGTTTATAGTATAATTGTAGTAATGTCTGTGCTATTCCATTAGTGCAAAGTTCTGTGCAAAGGAAGGCACAACTATTAATTGTACCTTACATAATTAAAGACCTAGGTTGATATTTATATGGCCTCATGACTGAACTCATGTAGCATTATCCTGATGCGGATGCTGTTTTCCCCCAAAATGGGTCTTACTGCTTCAAACAATGGATGGCAATGCCCAATGGTTGGCAGTGTGGGGCATCTTTTGTTAACGGTGTTTGACGTGGGAAATATTCACAAATAAGATTACCACAGTTCTTCTGTCAGTCTGCTTTAGATACAGAAACACATCAGTTTATCCTTCTTGCTTGTTTAGCTTTGGTTCCACCAGGCATGATGGGAACTGTGGTGCTCGTTCTGCGTGTATCAGCTGGAAGTGTCGTATGCCTTGGATGAAATTGGAAATTAGCACAGAACTCTTCCCCCAGCAAACCATCCTGTTTACCTAAGTACTTCATTCCAGGCAGAACCAGGAGGTTGCAAACAAAAGGGGCCCATTGCAGGGCACATGCAAAGACAGAGGAAACACGTGATTGTTTAAAAAAGGAGTTGCTATCATGAAAATGGAGCCATGCCTTTACAAACCCTAAAACTCTAACACGCAGATGCTTTTACACATAACACTGAATGACAACACACAGAAACCTATTCCCATTGTAGCTAAATGCTCCAGAACAACTATTAAACAGACACATAGAGCAACAGAGAAAAACAGTGACTACAGCACGAAGGGAAATTATTTAAGCCAGAATTTTGCAATGGAAAAATATTCTGAAGAAAGAGAGCTGAAGTGAAAGAAAAAAATGAAGAGCTTAGAGGGACACAAACATGCTTGATCCCAACTCTTCTCAATTTTATTCAAAACTGAAAAAGAACCACAATCCATATTTGCCCCAAACTAAAGATAACTGGAAGTATCCCATTCCCCCATCTCTGGAAAATGGCCAAGTCTTTCCCTTTAAAGAAATAAAGGCATTTCAGGACGAGACAGTCTTTCTTACACCACAGCCCTAATTGAAAGAACATGGCATGACCTGAAGCAAAATGTTAATTAAAACCATTCTGCATTTCTTTTCCAAGCAAAGTCCTTTTGTCTGACTTTTATAGATTAATTTGACACACTCCCTTCCCTTGCCTGGAAAGTTCTGGGGTTTTTTGTTTATTCTGTACAAAGCATGAAATTATTGTCTTTAATACTTTGTTCTTTCCAATTGCATGAAACTTAGCAACATTTTCAAACATATTTGTAAGATGATGAAGGCCAGAGCCGACATATGAAAAACACATGAGTGTGTCCATTTACATGGAGCAAATCCATACTCAGTATGCATGAAAACCAGCACTTAAGCACCTAATTAATTTTTTTGCCCTCAAAGCACTAAACTACCAATTAACACAACACACCTCCACGTTTCTGATGGAAAATCAGTTGCAGAAACAGTACTGTTATAAACCTCTCCACCATCATCCAACACAAATACATTTGCCTATTTGCATGTACAAGAAAGCTCGCTTTATTTAGAAAGGCTTGAAAGAAAATTCACCCTAAATTTATTTTTTTTTACTACTCCTTTCTCTCTCAGGGTATATAGCCTCTTTTCTTACCTTTTCTATCAAAAATAGTGAATTTCTTACTCCAACTAGCAATGCCCCTGAAAATGAGATTCCTTTTAATCCTGTATTCTAAATTCTCAGATTCTAGCAGAAGACTGACATTGTGTAGAGCACTGAACATTATCCCTTTACTTTCTGCTATCCAGAAAGCTCTCCTGTGTCTAATTTCAAGGACACTTTTAAACTCACCAACAGTAAAATCAACCAAGTTGCATAAAGTGCAAAGAGATTTCTTTTTTTCCTGGAGGCCAACAACATGGTGGGACTTGGGCAAACCATTCCATACTCAGTAAAACTTCTATTCCCTTTTAATACGTTGCCCACCAAAACAAGCACAGGCAGAAAAGACCAAGAAATTGAAGAATTAAACCCAGATTTTCAGAAACACATCAAAAACAATAAAAATCCCCAAATTAATTTATAATTACATATCAATGAGTTACATACCATGGAGAAAAACCAGAGAGCCCAAGAAAGAAGTTGCACCTTGTTGCTTCTGTCCTTGCAGAAAGGGAGGGAAGGGAAATTAAGTGTTTTAATTAATGGTACATCCTGAGCCCAGGTGGCAGCAGTTACCTCCCAGGCATTGCCTTCAGCTGAGCTGGGGAAGGCAGGAGCATGAGGAAGAGTCTGATTGCAAATCAAATGGTTCTCAGTGGGGAAAAGTAAAAAGGGGTTGAGGGGACATTAAGAAATTGCCATCTAGGAAAACCTTTGCTTGGAGAGTTTAGCATTTGCCAAATGGATTCTCTTTGAGATACTTGTTTGTACTTCAATAGCCTATAAACTGAAAGCTGTAAAATACTTACTGCATTTACTCTGCTGGCCTGGAAATTGCACTGGCTTGCATATTTTGAATAAAATTACATGGACTGTTATCTCTGAGGAATTAATTTTTCAGACATAATCTAAATAAGTGAAAGTGGAGAAAATAACTAAACTACTTGTGAATGTTTTGTTCCACCAGTCACCATGAATTCTGGTTCATCTGTAGTTCACAGCCAAAAGGAATCCAGGGTAAAAACATTTTTCTGGGGTTATCTCCCGTTTCAAATTTCAGTTAAGAAAAATAAATGGAAGTTTAATTGAACACATCCCTTATAATTTCTCCCTTCATAACAATTTGAAAATCAATCATAACAATTTCACTTCAAATAGCATTCTGAATTGCAGGTATGTAAGCAAACAGTTGAGATATAAATTAAAATTGGAAACAATTTTAAGTTTACAAATGACACAAGGAAACTTAAAATTAAAAAAGAGAAATAAATGAACATTTGCAATTTTTTTTTTCTTTTCAGATGCAGTAGTTACCAAGACCTAAAAAGAATTCCTTACCATATTTACTTTCAGTTATTCCTTTCTTAAATATGCCATGTACATTTTAATTAAGAGTTACCATTAGTCTGGTTAAATTCTGATTTATCCTGGGCAAAATGTTTGGAGACAATTAATACACAGAACACCTGTTGTAGTTGTGAGAAATGTTTCAGAAGCTGTGATAAGTCTAATTGATTTTTGCCCAGAATGATGGTAACTATTAGGAAAGCATATTTTATGTAAGTGATTTAACTTGGGGTGACCAAAGATAGTGAAAGCAAAAGCTTTACTGATTATATAGGAGCACTAGCAATATGCTTTTAGCTGAATTTCTTTTGTGTTTTTCTGGGCTAACTACTGCAACAGCTTCTTCTCTGTGCCATCACTGACAATATATAGCACCAGGTCAGGTCTTTACCTGTCTCCTGCCTTCTTCTTTGCAAGGGAAAGAGGGAGCTGGAGGAACAACACATTCTTGTCCTGCAGTTGATCTCTTTCTCCCTACTACCACACTGCCAAAAAGCAAAAACATAACAAAAAAAAATATAAATATAAAAATAATTTTAAAGTGAGATGCAAAAGTTAACAAAAGAGAGAATAAATATAAATTATTACCCAAACTATTTGTATTACTATTGAACATCAAATTACACAACAGCCTTTTTACAAAACAGATCTGCAAACTGTGCTATTTTTCAATAATATATTGCAGCTAGTTACAAACAATGCAGAGAATTTTTTTGTTCTGAGGCAATAGTGAAATAGCTGGAAAAACATTTTATTTTTCAGAGAGAAAACTTATAAAATTAAAGAGTTAATGTATATTTTGGGGGCATTACTTGCAAGACAATATGATGGAGGGTGATTTCTATGCTACTATGGAAGGTTATATAGGGGAATAAATAAGCAATCCAACCAGTTGCAAATATAAGTGGAAGAGAGAGGTGCCAGACAGAAGGTAACCCAGGGGTCAGCAAACAGCTCCCTGGAAGCCCTTTCAGTCCTGTTAAATATTTCAGCTGAGCTCTGTCTGCAGCTTGGGAAACTTTGAAATGGCCTTCTCCCTTCTTCCCTGAAGCTCCTGAACCTTGATGCTGTGCAAGGACAAAACACTGGCTCCAAAAAAGTGACATCCTAAGAGTATATGAATGGCAGGTCAAGAGTCCACTTCACCCAGTATAACCTCTCAGCCTCCAAGCAGAAGCCATTTAGGACATTTTCCAAGCTTCCTGTGGTTTTCCTTCTCAGTTACCCCAATACGTATCTCTTCCAACTACCTGTTCACTCCCCCTTTAAATCCATGTTGTGGAAAGAAAAGGTACACTGCTTTTGACAATGAATCCCACAGGTCTGCAAGCTGCTTGTTTTATCTAGCCAAGCATTTGTACAAAGCACACACAATCTCTTTAAAGTGGGGCTCAATGTAGTGCCTTGTCTCTAGGGCTGGAAGGCCAACAAACTGACAAGAGTATCTTTACCTTCACCTTGTAAACATCAATGACTTAAAAATTCGTTCCTTCTTTCAAACTCTAATTGTCCTCTCTCAATTGTGCTCTTCCATCCTTTTGCTCTATTGTGACACCACACCTTCAAATTCAACAAAAAAAAATTCATCCAGCCCATCCTCTTCACTCTCATCTCAAAGTCACTTAAAAATTCACTTTTGTCTTTAAGCTTTGTGGTTGCTTTTTTCTTTTTCTTTCTTCTTTCCTCCAAATCCCACATTTGGATCATTTCCAAATCCTGCTGGTTTTTCCTCCAAAAAACTTCAGACCTCTACCCCTGTTATCACTGTAAGTAAAACCTGATATCCAAAGCACCATGAATATCCAGCTTCACTGATGTAAATCCCTCTCATCTGCCTTTCTCACATCACACATCAGTGATGTGTGGGTCCAGCAAGAAGAAAACAGTGCCATAAAGATGCTAGGAAGGGAGAACAGATAAACCACAGGAAGATTTGGATGTCAAACATAAAGAAAACTCCTATTCAGTCCAGATCCCCTGGGCTCCAGAGTATGGCCAGCACAGATGGAATCTTCAGGGACTGTTGCTGCCAAACTCTCATAGAGACCACATAGGAAATTTTCAGAGGGGATGATGATACAGTCAGATTTATCCAGATTTCTGGCTCCAGGCTCTCCAGCTTCTGAAAAAAGGTGGTTATATATATATTTTTTTTAAACCATTGTGTAGACTCTGTTTTGCCTTGAATTTGTTCATTGTCTGCTGAAACTTTCCCCAGGAAATCAGCCTAAGACTGATGATAGCCACAGAGAAATCAGGTCCACACATTTCAAATTATACACTAGCATAAAAAAGGTCTCATAAAGGAATGTATTATATAACTTCAGTGACAGCCACCTTTGCCAGCTTCACCTAAACCAAATTTTAATAGTAAAGTATTTTATCTTTTGTTTTCTCAGCAAAGGACCACCTACTTTATGCTGTGTGATATTCTACAAATGACTCATGCAGGGCCTTCCAGATTAAACTGCAAGCCAAGGTTTCAATGCAAATCTTTTGTCATCTCCTCTTGTTAAACAGTTTCTAAATTAAAATAAAATCAGCAAGTTTGTCATAAGTGTATTTTTAACTGAGTCTCATTGGTTGCACTCAGTTACTGAGAGCCCATAGAATCACAGAGTGGTTTGGGTTGGAAGGGACCTTTAAAGGTTGTGTAGTACAAACCCCTGCAATGAGCAAGGACATCTTCAACCAGATAGGGTTGTTCAGAACCCCAGCCCACTCAGCCTTGAATGTTTCCAGGGATGGAGCATCTGTCACCCCTCCAGGCAACATGTGCCAGTATTTCACCACATTCATTGTAAAAAAAAATCTTCCTGATATATAGTCTAAATCTTTATTTCAAAGCAATTTCCCCTTTGTCCTACTGCAACAAGCCCTACTAAATTGTTCTCCCCATCTTTCTTATAAGACCCCTTTAAGTACTGAAAAGCCACTACCAGGTATCTCTGGAGCCTTCCTTTCTCCAGACTGACAATCCCATTTATCTCAGCCTGTCTTCATAGGAAATTTGCTGAGATTGCACTCAATCCCTCAGTGTCATTAATGAAGACATTAAATAGCACTGGTCCCATTACAGACCCCTGGGGGACAGCACTTGTCACTGACGTCCCTGATCAGGACTGTGAGTGGTTATCCCTCTGGATGCAAAAATCCAACCAATTCCTCATCCATCCAACAACTTCTGCCAACCCTTAAAATATTATGGTTCAGTAGTATCTGGTTTCTTCTAACTCCCAAAAGCAATCCTGAACTCAAGAAATTTCAGACATTAAGAGAAGGATTAGAAATTCTTTGTCTTATTTTTCCCCTCCCTCAACAAAAGATTCAAGCAAGGGGTGTGAAGCAATTCTCCTGGACACTGAGTATAATTATAGCTAATCATTTCCTTCTTTCTCCTTAGAGCAACGTACATTGACTTCTCTTCATTTCAAGGTAGTTGGCTGACAATTCAAATTTAATTACTCTTTCTGCCTGATAAACTCCAGTCTGTGAGCAAATATGTCTCATTTTCAAGTTTGGCTAGACAGAAGCAAGTGTAATGAAGACCTTTCCACCCCTGCTGCAGCCTGTAACTTTTGAAATCTTTCCTGGATGACAAAACAGCCTTCTCAACCATAGAACTTTATCATAACAGCCCTATTAAATAAAAAAACCTAATCCCTAAGAAAACTCTAAATGAATAAACTGACTGCCAATTATAATGAATTCTCCTGTCAGAATTGCTGACATGCAACCAGAGCAGGTAACAGCAACGTTGATGCTGTCCTTCAAATTAAGGTTTACTAGGCAAGGAGAGGAATTGTCACACTCATTCTAAACAGCATTCTTGATTTTCCCCCACTGAGTAAAAATTTCCAGTCTCTGAATGGTAGTAGTAGTCTAATTTGTATAATCACTTGATACAAATGTCTAGGCAGGAAATTCTGACAGGGCTGTTTGTGCTTCACACCTTGGCTTACCTGCCAAGACTCCCTGCCCAGATTCTAACTAATACAGCATTGTTAAAGAAGGGAATCATCATTCTTTTATTTTTTAATTCTCAATAACACCTCCAAACAGGAATTTCTACACTCGAATTCATCTCTGGATAGCCCTTAGCAATGAGCAAAACATTGAGCTCTGCAGGACTGGGGAAGTCACTTCCAAGGCACCTCAAAAATACTCAGACTGTCTTCCAGAAGAAGGAAGCCAAGCAAAGGCAAGGGGCATCTCCAGTCAGTCCCATTTTAAGGCTGTTAGGAGGCAATTAAAAATATTCTGATCATGGGCTGCCAAAGGACAAGCACAAACAGTTGCAGCTCCCTGGGGAAAATACGTCAGAAGCAGCAGATTTCTCAGACACGAGGCCAAGAGCAGCATTTGACATACACACAGCTCAGTCTGCAAGGGGAAGATGAAAGGAAGTATGAGAAACAGTTTATGGCCTGTAAAACCAGCAACCAAGCCATGCTTTTCCTTGGGAGAGTTTCAACTCATGGCCACCAGCACTTGTTCCCCTCTTCTTTGTTCAAACAGAGATACGTGTCAGGCAGGTATTGAGCATTTGCTGTTTGCAATTTCTTTCAGTGAGGGCTAGAAGTGACTAGCATGCCTCTGTTATTACAGATTTTGAGTGAAATCCCCAAAAGTAAAGAAACAATTGCTGGTAACACAAAAAATAAAAAGAAAATTTTGAAGACCCGTAAATTATCCCTCTGATACAGTAAAAAGAATAAAATAGACCAAAAAACCACCCCATTTCAAATAAAATTAGCAATGTAAAATGAATCAAACACTGCACTTTAATGCCACTGTTCAGCATTGACCCTGTTTTGAGCTAGACAAATTTCATGCACTCCATTTTTTTTTCTTAAATGAATGAATTTTATATCCAACTTTTCTAGGAAACTCTAAGCAGGAGTACAATAGATTTGGATAAAGGATCCATCTTGTTCAGGCTCTGTTGCACCAGTGAAGGGTGGGCTACTAGCACTGGGTAGTTCAGCCTTCATGAATCACATTTAGCATAAAAGCACCATGACCCTAAATGGAACTACCAAAGGAGGAATAAACACCATGGGAGAGGTTATTTACAGTTTCCTAACAAAGACAGATAAACCACTGATATTTAACTAGAATACTTAGAATCAAGGCTGGATCATGGTGAGAATATGTTCTTACCCATAGTATTCCCAAACCTAAGAGAGTGCTCAATGCTATCCCTGTTGTCAGCTTTCCCTGAAGCTGTCTCCATAATGATATTGTCTTTCCAAGAGGTAGTGGTAAACCTAAAAGGAAAAATTCCCTTTTTATACACCATCTGATCTATCTTAGATTTTAATTTTTTCACACAGCAGAAGACTGACACATATCATGGGCATGCACACAAAGTGCCACGGAAGACAGCAAAGCAAAATTAGTGTAAAACGTTTTTATGAAAGAAAAATAATCCTAAATACAGTTGATTTTAAAAGAGGTCAGGAGAGATGTTATTACTGGTCTTGACTTCAGTTGTATAATCTTACTGTGCTGAAACAAAACATTAATGTCAAGCAGTGTCAAACCATGGACTCAAGGGGGATTCAAAATATTATAGTGCCTCCATTCTACATGGAGAAGAGGAAAATTAGTATTATCAAACTCCATGCTTTTTTTTTATAAGTATCTAAAAGCAGCTAAGGCTCAGAGTTTTTAGTGAAAAAGGATATATAAATGGATGTATACAGTGGTGGATGGCAGAAAACTTTTCTGATATGCAGACCTGATTCCAGAGTGTTCAGCTGTTGGCTGCATCTTGTAAAAAAAAGTAGTTTTAAAAGCTATGTTCTCTAACTTTTAAGAAAAATGCACAACCCACACAAAGTATCTTCATGCTCCTGAACTATTTGAGATATAAAACCTAAGGACACATAAGCAATGTAAATTTTACCTATAATGAAAGATAAGACAACTTATTTTTTGGTAAAGTACATGCTTGGGGTCCTTCCTGATTTTTTTAGTTTTAGAAAAAATTTCTTCTGCTGATAATGGTAAGATACACATTACCAAGAAAAGCAATAAGGTTAAACAAAGAAGCAGATACACCAATTAAACTTCATGTTACCACACAGACAAAACAGTGAAAGTGCAAAAGAGGTTAATTGCTCCATATAGTTATCTAGCTCTTTTCAAATTAAGATATACTTGTATATATACACACTCTGGAAAGTAATCTCAATGAACTTCTGAAACAGCTTTCTAGAATTACTTTAAGCAGCCCAGCACATATATGTTTATCCTAATTAATTGCAGAAGTGAATTGTGATAAACAGAATACATGTATTTTATCTCTGAATATGTATGCTATATTTCAGTGTCTCAGCATTAATCCTTATAATTACATTTGGTTTTCTTGAGTTCTAACACTGAAAAAAGATATTTGGCTTAAAAAAAAAAAAAAAAAGCATGTGAATTTCAAAATAAACTGTCCTTTGAACAAAACATTTTCAATCAACATACCCTAAGTTAAAGAATGTTGAATTAAAGTCTTGAGGAAACACTACTTGAATTTGCCTGTATACCTCAGATGGTCTCAATTACTACACTATTTGTTGATGTGTAAGTTCTTAAATTATTTTGTAAACCAGAAAGAAAAAAGAGAAATGGTGCATTCACAAATGTCAGCTTTTGAAATAACAACCCACATTTCTGAATTTCAGCTTGTTTTTCACTCCA
Organism: Phylloscopus whistleri; assembly: GCA_017589585.1. NCBI lineage: Eukaryota > Metazoa > Chordata > Aves > Passeriformes > Phylloscopidae > Phylloscopus > Phylloscopus whistleri. Next base: position 285,665 of record JADMLD010000235.1, read on the forward strand.
GTTTGAGAATGGTGAAACAATCCTACTCTAAGATTTATAACAGCAGCTGTGCAAGTTACAAAAGCACAGAAGTGTCACTGGGAGTACATGAAAACTCTAACTTTGCCTTAAATTTTGTCTTCAAAACAGCTGAATGTTATTTGCCTAAGGTTTCTGAAGGTTGGCCGTGGTAGCTGATGTCAGGCACAGAAAGCATCAAGCAAAAAATCTCTCAGAAATTTGAGCAGATTTATGACTCAGTAAGAACGAGTTAGAAAGACTGTAATGTTCATGGCAAACTGATAATCCATTTTAATGGAAATTTTAAAGGTATAAATCACACAGTATCATGCAGAAACGTAATTTGTTACCCCATGACTCCAGCACCTAGAAGGAGTCATGTTACACCACCTTTTGCTGTTTCTTCCCTTTTTTTTATTGAAGCAATATCAAATCATTTTTCATGAGGACAAACAAAAAAAGCACATTTATTGGCAATGTTTGGTGTAATTTCATGTGCTTCAAGAGATTACATATTCATGAGGACTTAAAACCTTCAGCATTTTTATCCTATTCTAAAATACCTTCTGATTTTTTCCACCAAAAACCTCTTTTTTTTTTCCTGCAGTGCATTCTTTCCCCTATATCAAGGTGCACACCACGCTGTAAAAGCACAGTTACCCAAAATCAATAACGGATCAATTTCTAGTCAATATCTAAAAGCATAAAACCAAAGAACAACTACAGGCAAAGAACAGCATGAGTGGATGGTAGAAAAGCAGTCAACCACTTCTGGACCATCAGGTATAGGATGCAAGGAAGAGAAGGCAATAAAAGGTTCAGTGTCCATGTTCATGGCTGATATGAAAGGAAACCACCATAAAACAAAACAAAGAGAAGTCCCAGGGATCCCTTGGGGCTGCAGGAAGAATTCTACTTTCTATTATCTAATCAATATCTGGCATCAATGAAAGTCTCCCCATGAATATAGAAACCAGCTCTAGCTTATGCAATTTTCCAGCTCTCTTCTCTTTCATGAAGTAAACATGACTATTGGACACAGAGGTTTTTGTCGTATTAAGTATTTGTATTTTAAAATACTTCCATACATGAGAATAGCAAATGACATTCAGTAATTGATTCAGCAAAGGCAGCCTTTTACCCTGTGAGTAGCACAAACCATTATTGATTTTCTAAATTCTCTAACAATTACTTCCACAACGATGTCTACCAACAATTGATTTATAATTTATCAACAACTAAACTAGAAGCTTTCAAATTTGTGCTACATTGGTTAGATTGATGCAAACCACATGGTAATGTGATGATTTACTTATTAAATTACTAACTCTCACTGCCAGGTTTCTCATGGAAACACACCGGTATTTCTACTGATGAATTCCAAATTAATTTCCCACCATAGTTCACTGAACTTACAGTTTATTTGCCCCATGAAAGTTTTATTCCAGTAAGTGTCTAGACAGTTTCAGAAAAGCAAAAGAAAAGTAGAGGGAGTGGAGACACAGCTAACCAACATTTGCTTCTTTACTTTGGGGAGCCTTTCTGCCTGTGATCAGAGCTGCCAAATCTCACCTTTCCATCCAGATTTATAAAATTCCTCCCACAAACACCACAGCTCTTTCAGTCAAATACTCGAGCAGGCAAATACAATGACCAGGAGCACCACCTTTCATTTGAAAGTCCTCTTCAGCAAACTGAAGTTTGAAACCCGAAGACAAACAAATAAAAAAAGACAAACTGCAGACTTTAATGAGGAGAGGTAAAGGTCCTAATACTTCTGCAAGACCATTGATTGGGATAGACATGCACTAGTACTCAGGTAACAAAGTATGCAAGCACAGCATAAAACCATATGGAGCTGCAGTAGAATTAAGAATCCACTAAAAATTCTACATATTTTTATCAATGTGACACACTAAAAACTGATGAATTCCAAAAGTCATGGGTGGCAAATGAGAAAACCACAAGATAAGGAAGAGGGGAAAAATAAGATGTACAAGAGATAAAAAACTGCATTGATTTATGAGAACAAAGACATCATTTACAAAGAGTTAGCTGTGCAAGTTACAGCAGCTTAGAGCCATCCTCAGGAATTGGCACTTCAATAGCAAAAACATCCAGGTCTTCTATATCTTGGCCACAAAAAACACTCTTAACTCAAGAAATCATCAATTCAAACACAAATGTGTTTTTCTTCTGCATAAACCAGGCCTCCTTTTGTTTGTGATTATTTGCTGAACAATGCCTTCCCTATTCCATTTTCTTGATTCTGAAATAAAACCCATATTTGTGTCTGACTAGTAACAGAGTATGAATCAACAGCAGGATCAGAGTGGGACACCTTATCTGCACTGGGTTCCCACCTTAGGTTGCAAACTTGGAATCACCAGTATTGTGTGAAACCCTGCACAACACTTGAACTTTCTTTTGGAGTTAAAATACGTCCGCTCTTGCCAAGAAAGACTGGAATTGCTACATGCCTGGTCTTCTATGAGCCCACACCACTATGCCAGCTTACAGCCCAGGAATCAACATTACCTATGGACATATACAAATTTAGAAATCTTCATGGTGTCAAAACTTCCTGCATGCTCTGGGCCAGACTCTTGCTCAGTTAAATGGTGCAGCTCTTCTCATGTGTTTTAAATTCTTCAGTGGGCAAAGTCACCATTTCAGGCTGAAGCAGTCCCAGCAACTCCAGCTCAGCTGCAGCCCAGAGGGAAAAGGCTATTGTAGGATGAAGTATTCCTAAGTGATATTAATCCACCAGGCTGAGAAAATAGGACTATAATATTTTCTTTGCATTATATACAAGTAGTACATATGTAACCAAATTTAAATTTCTTGAAGGCCCCTCAAAATAGCAAAGACATTAATCCAAGTCTATGGGGGCAGGCTCCTCACTATTTCCACAAATAAATGATGCTAGCCAAGTACTCTTAACAGCTCTCAAAAAGATTAAAAGACTAGGAAAATAATTTTAGGACAGAAAAACATACTGGGACTTCAGGCTTTGAGAAGGCACTAACCTTCACCAAGTAAACCTTTTACCTTTCAAACACTAAAGGAATAAAAGAACTGCTTTGCACACAGTGTTATGCCAGAAAAAAAGGCAGGAAAAAAAAGGCCTGGTGTCATGCTACAAAGTCTTTAAACAAAGAGGAATAGCCTGAATATAAGCAATCATTTATATTCACTCAAACTAAAGTCAAGATACGTCTCACAGAACTGTGTTGTTCCTTCTTAGTTTCAGATTCTTACTGTTCAGAAACATGTGGTCTTGTACCAGAGCAAGTCCTGGCCTGAGTTGTATTCCCAGCTATGTCTGATGGGGATCAACCAAATTATTGTCTCCATGTACCCACTTTTTCATCTTCTAATTTTTATTCTTGCCTATTTAAACTGTGAACTCTTCTTTGCAATGACTCCCACTCTCTTCCAATGGGTTCGTAGAGCAGCAGCACAATACAGTGTGAACCCAATCTGAGCATCCTTTATCAGAATGTTAAACATGATTTAAAAGCAATTCAAACAATGCCTCTTAGAACAGAAGAATATTTATGATAAGGACAGAGAACTCCTTAGGAGATCTGAAGAAACACTGTGCTTCTTCATGTCAAAGGGCTCTGGGCAAGCTAATTTGAGCCACCATTTCAAATTGTTCAGTACTTGCAGTAGTACTGCTTTCTCTAATGATTTCTAAAGCTGCTTATTAGCCCAGCTTTGTATGAAACGTCAGATTTCTGTCATGAGTACACAAGATAAACACTGGAACATTTTAGGAAGTTGAATGACAATTAATGCCACATAGAAAGCCTTCTAAAACCAAATCAGAACACTTAGAATTTAGCCACCACAAAGAGATCACAGCAGAGTTTTAAACAACACTTCCAAACACTATGCAAATTGGTCTCATTTTTTAAACATTTAAGGCATCATAAAAATGCATATCAAGATGTTGCTTGCGTGATCTTCTCAGAGACCTATCAACACACACATCCTCACCAAAGCAGAAAATGGTTCTTTGTAAAGATCAAGCTTTCAACCAAGGGTGAAACTCCTCATGGTTCTGTAGTTTCCATGGACATAAAAAATAATCATACCATAAGATCAGCTATTCTAATTTTATTTTACTTAACAAGTGGTAAGTAATCAATGATGCTGTTTAAAGGTGTGGTTTTGCACAATAAACATGATTTTTTTTTCTTGGTTGGGTTTTAGTCTGAGAAGAAGAAAAGGGATAAATTGGTTACATCTGTGGTGAAAAAGTGAAACATGAGAAAATGTTACCAAAATCCCACACCATTAAACCAACTTTTTAACCTCCAAATAAATCTTTAACCACAATAATGGTTTTATTTTCCATTTGTAGTCACGATTGAAAACAAGTTTTAAAAGAAATCCTAATTGAAGCAAAGAGTAAAATTACCACTGTTTTCTATGCCTGAAGTCTCTCCTGCAGTATCGCCAACAAGAATATGCAACAAGAACTTAATTGTGGCTTTTTCACCAGAGATTTGTAAATTCATTGGTTTTCTCTTCTATGACTGCTGTGATTGCCCCAAAAAAGTGCAAAGATTTTGACACAGTAAGTAAAAACTTTTGATTATCCTTTTATCTCAATTTCAAAAATTCTTCTAGCCCACATTCTTCGAGATATTACTGTAAAGTACCAAATGCTTTTAAAGCTCTGGCTTTTATTTTCTTTAGAATCTCAGTCTCATTGAAAGCCTTCAGTGTCTCTGCTATTCCCCCCCACCCCCCGAAAAAAACAAAAACAAACACCAGCCAACCCACCAACAAAACCCCCCAAAAAATAAAACAAAACAAAAAACCCAAAGAAACTCAGTATATTTAACTGAGATGCTCAGTGATATTCTAAAGAAATAATAGATTTTTAAGGACTACAACAAAACTACTTTGGTCTTTAACACTGTTCTGTGTAAAAAAGCAATCTTTTTATACTCATTCTAGCCAAACCTACCATCATCAGTTATTATCCAGAATTAGTGATGAGTGCCTACAGTATAAAGATATAACCTGGGAGAAGTTCATACTTTATAGTAATTAGAGTAAAGCCTTCCCTAACACTTTGTCTTGGTAAATCCTTGTCTACAAATGGCCTCAGTATTTCAAATTTCTTCTCCTTCTCTTGGGCATAGATTATTTGAACTGGGATTGATTATTTACAGGCTATGACCAAGTAATCTCAATTTTTAATACTGCTGAATTCTATCAAACTTCAGTTAAGTTGTATAGTTCTAATTTCCCCCCATCCCTCCCCCACATTCCTGCTTTCAGAGTAAAAGTTAAAAGTAGGAAAAAATTAGAAACAGGAAGAAAATTCAGTTTTGTCAATCGTTATTCAATAATTTCAAGGAGTGAGAAAGAGATTGAACATGGTATGAAAGTGATCTTCTGACATGACAAAGGAGGCTGGCAGGTTCTGGCAGAAGGGTGCACTTCTTTGTGCAGCAAAAGGCTGCTGCTTCTTTTCTCATCCCACCTCCCCAGTCACAAGCCTCCTTAGGCCTGCAGCAAAATGAATCTTGGAGAATTTTTCTCACTGTAGTGGATACAAGTGTTTCCATAAGCTAAATTTGTTTTGTTCTCTATGCTTCTGAAGTTGCTGGTCCTGCTGCGAATGAAACAAGAATAAAATGAAAGCTCTCTAGAGATGTTAGAGAGCTGGAAGCTCCAGGGACAAAGAAGGAAGCTCTGTTGCTGTTTTATAGAAATAAAGACAGTGGTATGGAGAATGAAGCTTCTCAAAAAGTACTTAGCCAGTGGTAAAACTGGAAACAGTGAAGTAAATACCCATGTAGAACAAATGTTGTAAAAATTAGAAAAATAGAGACAAAGATAATCTCTTACCCAGTTCTAAAACTTTTAAATAATATAGAGATTCTGGGCCATTCTGAAGCATAACTTCCATGGCTTCAGACATTTCAGTAACTCATCACTTTTATGGTAGCTCTGCTAGCTCAGATCACTCCTAATATCCTGCATTCCTCTCCTGATGTTGAATTGGCTATTGTAGTAGTCTCAACAAAACATTCTTGTAGTCGCCTTCCTTGGCTTACAGCCCCATCATTTATTATGCTATAGTGAGCAGTGTTAGGAAGGTAAACAGCTCAGCTTAATCCTGTCTTGTTTAAATTGGCCCTTGAAAGGTTCAACACTTAAAAATTTAGCACTTAGTACTTAATGCAATATTTTAGTACTTAATGCAATATTTTATTCTGTGGTCTGGACCTTATCTCTACAGACTCCTTGATTTATACAGAGAGCTGCAAACTGATGAGAGAAGATGTTTTCTAAGGGCTAACATAGCATTCTTACTGAAAGAGAGCAGTAAATTTGGCCAACAAATCAATGTTTTACAGGCCTGACACACCAGACTGAGTTCCTGAATGGCCCCACAAAACTACCTATCAGCTGATTCCCAAAGGGCCTTCCCAAGGAGGGGTGGCTCAGCCATTCAAAACGTGGCATTCCCAGTTCCCAGGCAGTCTCTCCCACATGTGCTGGAAGCATCGCTTGTTCAGCATCAACAGCTGAATTTTTGGTGTGATGAAGTCTCAGCTGTTTTCAAGCTGGAGCCAGGAAATACTCTTTGTCTTCCCTGTACCCAAAGGGGTTCAAGGGCTGGCCACAGCAAAGACTCGTCTAGCCTGGAGTTGTCTGGGATGAGAAGGAAATTCAGCAAATGAGGGAAATGTTGAGGTAGAGAAGTGGGAGAGCTGGTTTGTGAATGTTGGTCTCTTGCAGGGTTTGTGGTTCCTCTTGGCTGACTTCAGCTCTCAGGAGAAGAGGGGCCGGGGGCATCAGTGGTGAAGGCTGGATTCCAGGAGGAGGATTACAATTTACCTCCCAACTAGACTGGAAAGTAGCCAAGGCAGTGCTGCATCTGACTCTTTCATGTTGAGAAGACCATGGGAGAATAATCCTGAATTTTCTGGTGTTGAAACTAGAAGCCACAGAGATTTTTTGGTTTTCTTTTCACGTTGTTTCCCAGAGTCAATGCATAATCACAGAATAATATAGGTTGGAACAGAACCCTAGATGTTAAACCCACACAAAGTCCCATATGAAGTTCTTGTAGGAATACTCCTTCTCCAGAATGCTCCTTCCTTTGACAGCCTTTTTGCAGTCCCAATCCACTGTAGCCCTAGACTCTGCCTCTCTACCAACCCCAGGCATTGACATTTCCACATGGAAAGCTCTGCAGCCGTTCTCCATAAGAAAAATTTCCAAAGCAGAAGAAGGTCTGTTTGTAGAGTGCCTATTTCTTTGGCAGCACCTTTCCATCCCCACTTCATCTATAGCTCTATACTTGCCACTCAGCCAACACCCCAACCTTAGGCCTGTGCAGGTGCTGAGCCCTAGCTCCAGTTCCACAACATAGTCCTGCATGAAGAAGCTCCCAGAGGATAACGTTTTTTGGCAGCTTGTCGCCTGTATCAACCCATTTACAGCCAGACTGAGTATAACTGCATCCCTAAGCCTTCTCTCTCCTCAGCTCACCACCCTAATTCCTAGGGATTTGGCTCATGTTTGGCTAACCCTAAACCTTAGGTTAAGCCACATGAAGAAGTTAGGTCCAGTTCCACAAGAAGTCCTCAGCAGACAATGTTTTTGGCATCCCCACTCCAAATGATCCCATAACTTAATCTCTCTGCCCACCATCCCTAATTCTAAACATAATCCTCAATTTTAGGGGTCAAGGTACAGGCTGGGTCTCAGCCCAAGGTCCCAATCTCTGCCTCACACGATGAATTTCTGCAGGGAGAAGCCTTTCTGCAGACTGTTCTTTCCTCTGGCAGATTTATTGCAGTCCCACCCCATTCGGAATGCTAGGCTTTGTTTCTCTGCCATCCTTAATCCTAAATCCAACCTTTAGAATTGGCTTAATTTTAGCCAAAGACACCCACCTCCAGCTGAGTCCCACATGAAGATATTCTCATGAGGTGACTTTGGCAGCATCCCCTTCCTTTGTTAGTCCCTCACCAGTTGAAGCAGGACCATATATACACTTGTCTAATTTACTTCAATCACTGCTTGAAATGAACTTGAAGGGATATTTTAAGAAAGCACAACCAATCCCATTTTGTCATTTATAATTTAGCAGGCTATTTAGCAGGTAAATCCCACATTTGTTCAGGGGATTGACAAAGTTCCAAGGAGGTCACTACACTCTTACTAGTTCCCTAAACACCAGTTTTTCCTTAAATAGTGCCAGAGGCATGTATTTTTTCCTGAGCAAAGCTAGCCACTTTTCTGACCCTTGAGGTGTCTAGAGTGAGCAGAAAGAACCTTCTTAGAAAAACTATAAGACAGTTCTACAGAAGGAGCAGAATCACCAACTCCTGTCTTTATCTCAGGTCTCTACCTCTGTCTAAATGACAGATGGCTTTGGTCTTGAATACAACTAGGATCAGATCACTGAAGGTCTTCAGAAAGAAGGATGAGACTTCAGATTTGCCCAGTAGCTTTTGTCCTAGCGATGTGGAAAGCTGTTTCTGGAGGCAAACATGAATCAACATCAATTGACACAATCTGTTCACTTTTTCCAGTAAATTGACAGATACATCCAATGTTTTCCAAACAGAAAAACACCTCTGCTTGGCTTCTGAGGGAGAGATGCTCTGAGGTCAAGATTTTCAGCACTATTTGTAAAAAGCTTTACAGTTTTTGGAGAAAGGCAAAACCCAACCTTTTTCAATGCCAACTATTTTGTTTATTTTTGCATTTTTTTCTCCACTGTATCTTTTTCAGAAAGTGTTTTAGGTCACAGGGGACAGGCAGTGGTAGAACTAGATAGATGCTTTGCCTGTTTTCATGAACAACACATTTGAGGATTTCATTTAGCCAAAAGGTTGCCTAAGGGTTAAAATTAGATACAATTACTAACATATATTTCAAATCATATTACTTAAAAATTACAAATGGGCAAAAAAATTCTCTGTCATTATCACAGAGGACTTGATAAATCTCATGTGTAATAAATAACACTTGAATAAAAAAATATTTATTTAGAATTTTTAGGATTAAGTGTAAACTGAAAACTCAATGTACAAATAATGAAAGTAATTTAAATCCAAGTGTTACCCTACATATAAACTGTATAAATAGCTGTTGCTCTGTACATTTCAACAGAAATAAAATGAAGGTCTTGAATCTAAATATCCTGGCTCTCAGTATATCCCACTGTAAATATTGTTTCAGATCTCATCGTTTGGGCATTCATAACATGTAACAAAATCAAAGCACTTGAGTAGCTCATAGCTTTCCAGATTTTGCATAGAAAGGGAAAAGTTGCTCTGTAAGGAATTCTATTACCTCCCAGAAAAACAAAAATCTGTAAATTAAAGGGCTTTCAGGAAGACCCACCAACCTTAGACAGCAACGACCACTTCTTATTGCTTGGTTGAAGGTATATGACCACTCTTATGGCAATAAGAACATCTGAGAAAAGTGGCTGATGTTGGGGGAGCAGAAGATTGTTTCATTAATATTTACATAAATGCATTATTTTATGTAATAAATTCCTCTACATGCTGCCTAGGCAATTTTAAGGCACACAAATGTATCCCTCCCCAGGTTGTTCTGTGATTTTCAACCTGGTTTCATTTCTGGCACATGCAATTTCTATTTAGTGCTCAGACTAAACAGAAAAGACTAAACAGACTCTTGTGTTTAGCCAAGTATGATAAATATATTCTTCATTTCCAACTGGTCAAGAGCAGAAGTACAGTGAAAAACGGGAAAATATTTTAAAACTTAAGATTTATGGGAGTCATCACATAGCTCAAGAATTTCATACTAAATATTGGATGTGGTAAGTAAAACTAAGAATAGTTCATGCATGATCCATATGCTGAAATCTAATCAAATATTTGTCCAAAACTTTCAAATAATGAAAATAGTCAAAAAATCAATTATTCACTTGAAGACAGTTTCCATCTAAAAAAACACAGCTAAATTCAGGAAGAAGCTCATACAATTCATGGGGTTAATTCTAGTAAAGGGTAATGTCTGTTTCCTCCCTGTCTTGTCTAGGTCAGAATTGACTGCAAAAACTTACATTTCATTCAAAACCTTTAATGCCATAGCAAGCTACATTTCCTGCTGTATTCCTTTCTTCCAGTAAAACTGGTATGCTTGTCACTGAAACCTCCCAATGTGCATCAAATTCACAGCTACTGCACAAGAGTTTTAATATTCCTGAGTTCAAACCCTCATCCAGCTCTCAATTGTGCCACTTAAGATTTTTTTTTAGCAATATTTTGCTAATTAGTTTTAAGCTAATTAATGCTGTGTATCAGCCCCTCTCTGTGTGCCCTGGAGCCATTTGTTGTGCTATTTTAGTAGAGGGAGTGTTTTGCCACTCATTTGGTTCCCTACCTGGCACCATGACGGATGCTGGGAGAAAGGCCTGAGCCTCTGGTGTTCCCCTGCAGGGTTTGAATCTCTACTGCAAACTTTAGGCTGCAGCCCAGTTTGAATTTAGAAAAACATGCTGAATCACTGGCAGGTTTGGTGCAGCTTGCTTCTGTCACACAGTAAGGGAACTGTTTTTGTTGAAGCTTGAAAGGAAAACTTTCCTGTTCCCAGTGGCTTGCTACAGGATACTGAGCACTCGTGTCAGGATACTCATTTTTCAACACTTTAAAACTATAAATTATGTCTGGAAATACAGAATGCAATTAAGGTGGATATTGCAGTCTCTTGCTGCTAGTCACTGTTTCTGGCAATTGTCATCACCTGTGACATAAGAAACAGCATGGGAGCCCAGTGTCAGAGGTTGCATATCAGCTTCCATCCTGTCAGGAGAAATTTAATATTTAAAGATGCAGTCTGAATACTGATTCTGGAATGAGTGCAATGCAATGAAGAATCAGGCCCTTAATATTTAATTTAACATTCAACATTGAAATACAAAGCCTCTTCTTCTGACCGGATCAGAACAAGAGAGTTTTTGGTTCTAGAGTCATATAGCTGAAATTTCAGATGTCACTCAGATGCCACCTTTTAGTTTGTTTTTGCTAATTTGAGTATCAGACTCCATGGACAGCAGTAATGACCTTTAAGTGGGTTCCTGGGCTAGAAACTGAGATGACATAGCAGGTACTGCAATCCTCCTGGCACCCTCAACAAAAGCAGTGATACAGCTGTCCAGTGCAGTGCTCCACATTGACCAGGATGCCACTGGCTAAGGAAGGAACAAGACCAGCAGGAGATGGATACCAGTTACTGGATACACCAGAAGTCACTCATTGGCTGCCCATAAGGGATCCTTTGGGTCAGCCTGGCACTCACAGAGCTGAATTCCCCTCAGACATCATACTCACTTCTGCACACGCTCACTTGTATTGCTCCTCAGCACTTCAAAAGGCCTTTTATGTTAGAATACAATTGGTAAGTGATGAAAATGACTGCAGTAGTACACTGGTGTCAAGAAGGATCACACAAACCCATCAACAGCATCTCAGTTCCTAGGCATAGGCTTCCATTTCACAGTTCCAGGAAAAAACATCAAATGGAGGCTGTACGTGCTCCCTGTCTCTCCCCAAGCACCACGGAGGAGCTCTCTCACTCAGCATGGCCTCATCTCTGGAGAACATTCCTATCATCAAGTCCCCAAGAGCTTGGGCTTGGCAGCCAGCAGAGCAAAGGTCACCCCTCTGCATTCACTCCTCTCCAATATTTTGTGTGCTGTTTGTTGCTATGTATCTGGGCACGGCAGCACAGCCCTGCTCCCACGCATGGAAAGAGTCCTGCAACTCCAGCCTCTGCACATTTCATCTCAGCCACTGGTTAGAGACAAAACCATGTCCCTAAAACAGGATATAATACACATTTTCTCCTTGCTGCTGCATACCCCCTCTGAATGTCAATCTTTATACTGTAATGCAAGAAACACACAGTAAAAACCAACACAACCATTTCAAATTGCAACCTTTGAACATCTGAAATAATGACATAGCACATCATTCAGTCCTGCAGGCTGTTACTGGTTTCAACAGGACACATCCACAGAGGAAGGTCTCACTGACAGTGGGCAGTTCAGACTGGTTTGAATCCATCAGGTAGCAGCAATTTTACTAGAATCCAGTGAACACATGACTTCTCTTCCATAGTTAAAACAAACAAACAAACCCTTATGAGATGAAGAATAGAGACAGTGAGTCACAAAATTAAAGAATTTTTACCTCTCAACCTTCAGAGATCCATCTTTGAATTCTATTTTTATTCTAGGATCTGAAGCTAGCAAAGTAATGGCAAACACCCTATGCTTCCTTGCATGGCATTGAAGCTATAAACTGAGGCCCTAAAAGAGGGACCCACAACCATTTTTAATCCCATGGAAAGTGAAATGGTCTGAACAGGGAGAGGAAAAGAGAAAAGACACTGTAGCACTGAAGAAAGAATGGCTCAGTGAATGGATATGTAGCAATTGATGGGTGATGCAAGATTTGAACTTGGTGACAGTAAGTTTCATGTCAGACACAGAACTTCTCCTATAGCAGAAAAAAAAGGCAGTGAAGAGAAGACTAGGAACAATTTCACATGGACTCAGAGGGTAAGAAATACCTTGTAAAAAGCAAAACAAGAATAATGATATTATAAAAGCAGAAGAGGAGAGAGCAGAAGTAACACAGGAAAAGGCAGCAGGCTATGTAAATCACACTGAAAAACAAATTAACAGGTCTCAAACTGAAGATGCTCTTCAAGCACGAGAAAGCAGAAACCTGTTAAGCCATCAGTAGGCAAGAACATGACTCTAACAGTGAAATGACTGTTATTGCCAAGGCTGTTTGTGAAATAAAATACTTCTGAATTTTCCCTGGATGAGCATTTAGAAACTATCTCTCACCTTTTGCAAGAGCTGCTGCATCCTTTCTGTATATATTTCTAGGTAGGTTTTGAACAATTACAGTTTTAGAGCCCCATTCCTAACACTTGGGAGTTTCCTGCTCAGCCCACAGTCCATACTACTAATGTATTCCCCCTCCCATTACATTGCCTAAAGTTGTGTTGGTTTTTTATTTTTTTCTTAGGTCATACATTTATTGTTTCCTCTCCAAAATGAATCAAAATTCATCACAGCTACTGGCATTGTTGTTCAGCAATTGGCTTGGCTTTTTTTTTTTCTGTTGGACAAGCCACAGGAACAGCTGTCTTTGAATCATATTTATTAAAATTGTATCATGGAAGTAATTTGCATTCATGTTATGTCTTTCATTGAACTGATCCAGCAACAGACCCTCTAGGAACTGGTGAATTCTTTAAATACTCCTTCAGGTTATGTGGATTTGCAGAAACCCCCTTGCTGACACAAAAGAAGTCAAGGATCTGGCAAAACCAATAATTTTCAACCAAAAAGCTGTAAGAAAACTTTGTTCTGTAACCTACTCAATTCATTCAAACTAATGCAAAGGGGATTCTGTGGGCTGTCATTTATAATTTGGTTTCTTTTTTAGAACACACAAATGTGTCAACTGAACAGAAGTAGATGTGCCATAGAGAGGCTGACAGGACTTCTATTTGTCCTGGTATAGGGTATCAGAGCTAAAATGCCTAATTAAAAAAAAATCTCCAATGCCACATTTCTAGCACAATAATCCTATTAGATTGCTTAGACCTAATTAGGACTGGCTCCAAATACTGCAAACAGAGGATAAAGTTCAAAATATACTTGCATTCAGTTTAGGACAATGTACCCAGTTTGAGATATACCTTCTTTTTCCTGTTTATATCTTCCATTTCCTTATTTCCTTTCCTCCTGGTTACAGCTGGGTTAATTTTCTTCTTAGTAGCTGCTGCAGTGCTGTGGTTTGGATTCAGCATGAGAAGATTGTTGATAACACACTGATGTTTTGGCTGTTGCTAAGTAGGGCTTACCCTGAGATGAGTCTTTTTCGTGTCTGGTGTTCTGTCAGTGAGGAAGCACAAAGGAGGAGGGAAGCTGGGAAGGAGCAGGGCCAGGACAGCTGACCAAACTGGCCAAAGGGATATTCCATACCACAGAGCATCATTCCCAGTATATAAACTGGGAAGGTACTGACTTGCTGCTCAGGGATGGGCTGAGCATTGGTCAGTGTGTGGTGAGCAATTGTACTGTGCATCACTTGTTTTGCTTCAGTTTTATTCCTCTTTTTGCCATCTCCCTTTCCTTTACAATTATTATTGCTATATTATATTATTATTATTAAAGATTATTGTTTAACATATATATTGTTATATTTTACTTTATTTCCCCCTCATTTTCAAACACTATGCATTTCATTTACTGGTTATTCTGTACAACAAAGAACAAACGAATAAAAGCTTTAACAACCAGAAACTCTTGACCTGGTCAAGATGCAAGAGAACTCAAGATGTAGAAGACAAACCTGGAATTCATTCTATGACTCCATGAAACCTTAAAATGAAATGTGGTCACCCAGAGCATAAAACCAGAAAGGACACATTATCCATAAAGATGTTCCTGTAAAGGACAATTTCATCTGAATCATCTTCCAGTGATCTGCCATTGAATTAATAAGTTTAAAATGAACTCTGCTCCTTAAAAAAGATGTAAAAGCAAAAGCTTTGAGAGATATAAACAAAATTTTTGAATTTCTTAATGTCCTTTCCCAAGATGTATTTATTCTGAGCAAGTTGTTACTGGGGTAGAACTTCCCTGAAATTATTCACTGTACCAGCACTTAGGTTTCAGAGGAGAGGTAATATGGCAGCATTTATGGCAGCAAGAGTTAAAACACTGAAACTCTTGTAGAGAAAGTATTTACAACCTGTACAGCAGGAAAACTTTGTTATTCATAACCAATAAAAAAATCCCAGGTGGTATAAAATATTGTTATTGAAGAAAAATGCCAGATCTGTTGCCGATAAAGTGTAGAGTGCTGAAAATAAACAGCTGTTGTTGGAAATTCATAATATCCTGAAAGTTAATGATCAAGAACTGAATAATTTATATATGAACACAGAATATTTAATATTAATCGGAAATTATTTGACATGTATAAAATAAATTACAACTATGATAGATTAATTAAATCAAATAATTACATATTTAAATAATAGATTATAAATTAAATAATTATAAAACAATCAATTTGTTAATAAGTGGTTTAAAACAAAGACCTAAATTAGGAATTCCACTAAGGTGTGAATTCAACAGGTATTAAAAAGCTGCATTTGACTTGCACTCCCATTTCTTTAGAGATATACTAAAATTTAGCTATAACTGATAGATTTGTTAAAGTTATTTTTGTTTGGAGAGGCCTCTAAAGTAAGCTGTAGTGGGGTGTGGAGATGAATTTTGTGGGCAGACAAACAACAGCTTTTTTGTGGTTTACAGCAAGCCAACAATACCAAAGTTATCAAGCTGAAGGCAGGCACCTATCTGTCCAGGCCCTTTTGTGACACCTGAAACAGCTTAATAAGCCAGATTTTTAAAAAGAAAAAGAGAGTTGTTACAACAGATTAAAAAAAAGAAAATCCATTAGCATCTTGGTTCAATTTCTGCCTCAAATTTTACACTTAATAGCCTGCCAATTCCAAAGGGACATCTTGATTCTAAAGAATAATGTGCACTAAATCATTCCTATTTACACAAGTGTTCATTGAAAGAATATTCATTCCAGATGAGCTGCTTTTTTCCTCTTTCTGTTCTTCAGGGACATAAATTCCCCAGATAATACCCAATTTACCTATTGAATAAAAACTATCAGAAGCCTCTTACGCTGCTGTTCTTTCATCCCCAAACTGAAGACAAAAAGGGAGGCAAGTTGAGTCATATTTACCACAGAGTGAACAAGGACATGGCAGAAAATTTGACAAGCTACCTCATTTTAGCAGCTCCGTACCAACTGAAGCTGTGCTTCCCTTCTTGCAAATCTGAGGGGATTTGAGGTTGCTTACCTTGAATTGATTAAGTATCTTAATACTATTTTAAGTAATCTTTCATCCTTCACACTAATGCTCTGCTAAAAAAACCCCAATCTTTAAAATAAGTCATCTGCTGTGGTTATAACACAGGGAATACAAGGAACTGGATATTTTTGTGAGGTGCCTGGGGATGCAACTCTTTGTCAACTACTAAAAAAGCAAGAAAATATTTGTGTCATTTAAAGAGCAAAATGTTGCTGTACCAGTCTCAAATGAAACCACAATATCAAAAGCATCCATCCTGTCTTTTGTTCAGTTGGTATTTTAAAACATGCAATGTAAGTTCAGAGAGGTCATCCAAAGAACTAAAAAATACACTGTCATGGCATCAGACTAAAATATTCCAGAAGGAAAAAAAATCCTGCACTCTAAACTCCTGATGTAATACAACACAACACTATATTAGAGCCAGGATCCTCTTGGTTTGGGGAAAATGCCACACATATACACACACCTATTAAAAAATTAGGTCCTTCAGAAACAAAAGTTAACTCGCTAGGTCTTGCATTGCTTTTATCTTATATTGCTACTACAGTACTGAATCATTTCATTAAGACAAATCAGCAAGTTTTAGCATT
This sequence comes from Phylloscopus whistleri, assembly GCA_017589585.1. Lineage (NCBI taxonomy): Eukaryota > Metazoa > Chordata > Aves > Passeriformes > Phylloscopidae > Phylloscopus > Phylloscopus whistleri. Next base: position 302,203 of record JADMLD010000235.1, read on the forward strand.
GACAGGAACACCTGCCCACTTCAGCAAATGTAGTGACTCAAAAGGGCAGTGGCACTGGACTTGATACATTTATGAATATTACAGCGATTTTCTCAAATCCTAGCTGCAAAGAAAAAGATATTCTTTATTTTGTAAGAAAAAGAATAATATTCTTTTATTTTGTGAGATCTGTGAGAAACACAAGAACTAGAGGAAAATTGTCTTGGGTCAGAACGAAGGGACAGCAGAAGACACTTTGTTAGTTTGTGAGATTTAAGCCACTTTTTAGAAGTTTCCCTTTTTTCCCTTTCCTGCACAGGAAAGGTAAGCACAACCGCCAGGTAAGATACACCACGTGCTGGAAAACAAGCAGATATGTAAGGAGATGTTTGGTGAAAACATTTTGCACAAATAATTAATTTTTACTAGCAAATATAACCCTAAACTTTGATAAACTGTAAGGTAGGGCCTTGTTTTCTAAAAAAGACTCCAAAGGATATGATGGAAGGGAATTCCTTAGTTTGAGTACTCAGTTTCAATTAATCTCTAACTGCTTGGGAAAAAAAGTCCTTTGTAATTAAACAAGAGCTATTAAAGAAATCGAATGTCTTCATAATAACAAACTTTTTTTGATTGACTTGCAACAGTCATACAACCCCCCCTCCCCAAAGATGTGTTTATGCCTGCTGTTCACCATTATTCAAATACAGAAGAGTACACAGCCTGCTCTAGCACACAGGATATCATGAAGATAATCATGGAATATCTCCACATTCCTTTCGAGTCTAACCACAACAACACGCCAATACGATGTTTAAATCAGGGCTGCAAATAAGTCCAGTCCATCCTAAGCAGGAGGGAAGTTATTTTAAAATATTTGGTCACCTGAAAAACAAGCTTTGTGTTTTTGGTAATTTACATGTTTAAGGCAATTTGTTCTTCACAAAGTTACCAGATAAATATTTTCATACTGGTAGCCAAAATTACCAACTATTTTACACTGAACATACAGCAGACAGAGGGGTATAACAGAGGTCATAGATGTGAACTTGATGCCAGTATTTCATAACTTAGGAGTACTTTGACATCAAATCATTTTAATTTTTTTTTTTATGTTTGTATGCTTAGATTTTCTATGTGTATATAAAGTTGCTAAAGTTTCCAGCATTGCCAAAACTCAGTTTCTCCTTAGTAACATGTCAATGCTGCCTAAGCTTGTAAATACAGCAAATAAACTCTGGAGGGAATGCAGACAGATTTCCCATTAGAGATGACTAGAGTCACAAGGTATTTCAAAAAGCCAAAGTAAACAAATAGGCAATAAAAAAAAAAAAAAAGGAGATTAATTCTAGACACTTATTTCCAGATCTCAGCTTAGGAAGTATGTTTGATGATGGACACAGAAAAGTAACATCATCCTATCACCATGTGCAGCAGAACAATAGAAACATCAGTACTCAAGACAGTCCATATGTATTTCCTGCCTTGCACTAAATTGGTTTTTGCACTGCTAACTGCAGAATTCCACTCAGAGCAAGGAAAATATTCTCATGTCCTACAAGATTTCATCAAAACCTCACTTTCTTGTCCTTCCCCACCCAGCCATTTCACTCCACATAGCAACTAGATTCCAACTGTCTACAAAAGAAAGTCATCTGCTACCACAACAAATTATGGCACTCAAATGTTTTCTGTCTGGACTAAATTAGGGAAAGCATGTTACTAGTGCTCTCAAAAGCCTACTGTTACCTCTGAACTCCTCTTCTCTTACACTGTATCTGTGATTGTATTACCTTGTACAGAGTAAACTGTACCACAATAAAACCAATCCCATTTTCTCTGATGGAGAAAAATCATGGACAAGAAACTCCCTCAGTGGACTGACCTGTCTCCATCTGCCTGAAGTTAGAGAGCAGTCTGGGTCATCTCCTGTGTGTTCAAAATGAGCCCACACCTACCTCGGTGGATCTCAGCCTGAGATGCCAAAAGGAGTCGCCCAAATATTTGGCCTTCAATTGCTTTCAGAGACATTTCCCTGCTTTGAGAGATGGGCCACATGCAGATCTGTGCTCATGTTCACATGTGCACACATGCAGCCCAACACTATTTCCCAGTCAATGGCTATTCCTGGAAATTCTTTAAAAAAGGTGGTCATATGCAAGGTAAGGATTTCCAGTGAGTCCAGAAGATAGGATAAAAGCTGAAAAACAAAGAACCAGGTCTGTACAGGCTCACTACTAAATGCTACCCTACAAATCCTACTTTCTAAACAAACATTCATACAGTTTCAAGCTATACCATTGCAGAAAAAAAGTCATCTTGTCTTTAAAGAGAGCTAGTAAGTATTCTTTTTGCAATGACATCCTTTTTCCCAGCAGTTTGTGAAAATAAAATATGAGTGATTCAAGCCCTAACACTTACAGGCACCAATGGCTTAATTATTTAACAGTTCCTGGACTGCTGATATTTCCAGCTTGTGGACTTGGTTACAGGCTCAGAGCTAGGGAATTGTGTTAGTGAAAACAGATTATTAAATAATGAAATACAGGCTTTGAAAAACCTCCGAGATGTTTACCTTGAGGAATAAGACCAGCATTAAGAGATTTCTAATAAAATATTGAATGAATTAAGGGACTTCCTTTTTCTGTATGCAGAGGTTACATTTAAATCCCCTTACTGCATAGCAGCCTTAGGCAACACAACCTGACTTGACATTCTGTTGCCTTGAAAAGGATGAAGAAGCCAGGTTTTTTCTACATGAAAGGCAGGCAGGACTCTTCCTTCTACTCTTTAGTTGTTCTCCAGGCTCCCTGGTTGAGCAGGGCTGTAGTGATAAAACTAAAAACCCTGGAAAGACTTTGCCTGACTTTCACTGGATTTTCTCTGTGTGTGTGTTTATTTTCTGGCACTGAAGTTACAGCAAAGCCAACTTGTTTGGGAAGGTAATAACTGAGGCAGCTCTGAATCATGTCAAGCCACATCAGTCTTTGTAAGGGTAAGAGAACCTGGCCATCAGTGAGCATGAAAAAAAGAGACTAAAAGCCTGCAGGGTCATTTGCCTCATCACAGAAGTTTGGTGGAACTCAAAAAAAAAAAAAAAGGAAGCTGCTACTCCAACTCTCTAAAAATTAGTTTTGAGAGCTAACAAAAAAGTAACAGGACTTCTGAAAATATATCCCTACAATTTTCCCCCTTCCAAACATTAACCTTCAAAAATCTCTTCAATGTAAGAAGTACAACCTTGCTTTGTAGCACTTTGCCTGAGACCTAATGATCTCTTAGCAGCACTGCAAAGGTCACTGATTCTTTCATCACAGCCACATAAAATACCACAAAAATACAGCTTTAAACATTCCAGTTTCAGCTAACCAACTAGTTTTCTCCCTGAACCACTCTGGTCCACCACAGGTTTTCCTGCCTTGAAAGGACTTGACTGGTACAGCCATGTGATAAGGTATGAATTATACCAGGTGCAGGTTGTCAAACACCAGCTCTGGCTCTCCACTCCTGTGGAGTGAGCCAAGTTTGGCTGAAAACTGCCTCGGTGATAATGGCTGTGACAGGGGTGACACCGGAGGAATCTTTGGTGTCACTGACACAAATTACTGCTGTCCCCTGATAACACCAACTGCTGTGATACTCACAAAAACAGCAAGTGCAAAATGATTTGGCTATCTGCAGATAGGTGTGGGGCTTTTCTCTTCACAAGTCTCCTGCTTGAAAGAATTTGAACTCACTAGGAATGGCTGCAAGGGGGGGTCTGTGACCTCTGCAGAAGGATTTGGCTGTGGAGGACAATGTGAAGCACCACGGGGACAGAGACCCACTCTTCATCCCCTCCTGTACTGCCAGGCCCTGCAGCTCAGCACAGGCTCACTTGCTCACTCTTTGCCTGGGATCTGCTTACCTCAGATGAAATACTCTGGCATTTTATAGGGAAAGAGATAAAGATGATGTTTGACACTGACAAAAGGAGCATATGCACTAGTCCCCTCCCTTGCTGGTGTGGAAATGCCTGTCCTGCTTCCCAGGGACAATAAGAAACAGAAAAATAGGAAACAGGAGACTCAAACTGGCCACTCCAGGGTCTCATTTAGACTGTATAACTTGTGTATAACTTAGACTTTATAACTTGTGCTGAAAGAACTAACTCAAAAACAGAGTTGCAGGCATTCTGGTGCTGTTATTTCTTTGCCACATTGGTTTTAGGTTGGTATTTAGAGAGCAAATAAAGTGTTTATTCACCTCTAAAACTCAAAAATCTTACCAGAACAACTCTTGGTGGAGTGTATAAATTGTATATATTGTACAAAATAGTTTAGTCTTCTCTTAAGCCACCTCACAGGGTGAAGAGAGAATAAAGGCATGAATGTCCAAAGCCAAGAGATGGATCCAAAAGGCTGCTCAACATAACTGCATTGACAGACTCATGTCATTTACTTGCAGGGAAATAAAGACCATGCTCTTGAACCTGACAGCCACATACTACTCAAGGCAAGACAAAAAAAATTGGAAGAAATCATCTTTTCTTTCACCAAAAGTGGTATCATTACAAACTTCTTCAGAATAGAGTATAAAGAATTCCAATCTAGAATAGTGACCTCATACCAAAATGGGATTGACTCTGCAAATTTTAGTCAGATCTAGCAGGTCATCCATGTCAAAAGATGTCAAAAAATAAAGTGTACTACTTGAGAATAGCGAAGTTGACCAAATTAGCCATTTCTGAATATCACACAATTATATTAAGCTGTCAAACACCATTTCCCCAGAGGTTTTAGAGATTATTTTCAACATTAGTAGTTGCAAACTATATCCAAGAATAAAATAACTGCACAATTCTACCACCTCTCCCCACACAATGTGTGACTGTATTTAACTACAAGCATTGAATGAAATCTTAATAAATAAATAAAACATTAAGAAAAAGAATGAACTATAGCTTTCTCTTCCACTAGGTTAAAATGGCTAATTTACAGACAACAGAAGAAGAAAAAGCTTCCCTACAGACTGATGTATTATAGTGCATAATGTGGGATGGCCTACCTAAAATATAAGAAAAAAAACCTTTGAATTCTGCTGAAGAAAAAAAAAAATCACCTAATATCTTTAAGCCTTTGGTTTTGCCAGACACCACATATCACATCCATAAAAAAACCTTACTGGGTTTCATGTAGCCAAGTATTCTCTTTCTTCTTCAAGAGCTATATGGATCTTCTGGAGAATCCTCCTAATTCTTTCAGTATTTCTTTATGGACCTCCAATCCATGGTTCTAATTCCTTTTTTTTTTTTTTTTTTAAATCTGTTGATATTGCCTGTCTCCTGTGTGCCAGCACATATTAGAAGTTTACTTTCCACACTGCATAATTACAAGACTAGATTGATTTAAAGCCAAAGAAATTACGCTATCAATTCAGGGTTTGGTGAATAATGGATTGCATTGGAACTATCTTTTTCAGAGCTTTGTAAAAATCAATTCCATCCCTCTCAGCCCTGTCTTCATACCTGAGAGTCCCAGACTTATCAGTCTCTCCTTGTGATGCTACAGCCCTAACCCTTTCGTCAATCATTTTGCTATTTGCAGGGGCTGCCTTACAACAATAACACTCACATCTGGTCTTTCCTTCTCTTTCCTAAATACTTAAATCACATTAGCAGAGCCCTGCTATAGTGCAGCACTGGTTGTTCTTATTCCAGGGTCATAGACTGGCATGATCCACATGGTTTTGATTTAAGGCCTGATGCAGAAGGGACCACAGTAAGGGCCCAAGTGCAGGCCTTCAATCTGGCCCAGCACTCTGCACAGACCAAAAAAATAAATAAAAAACCCCACAAAAACAAACAAACACAACAAAAAACCCGACTTTCGAATAATTTCTGTCATGAGATGCTTAAATATACCTTATAACAGTTTTACACACTACATCAAGGCTCAATACCTCTCTCCCCATCTCTCACAGCCCAGAAGTTCGAGTTCATCCCTGCAGGCTGCAACTCCCTCTGTCCCTCATGGGGCCACACTTAATTTGACACTGGCTGAGTGGTAATTCTGAATTGTGTCCCCAGAAGAATGCATTCGTTCTTCTCTCCACAAAAGGTCTCTAGCACACAGAGAAAAAAGCTAAAATAAAGATTTCTGTGACAGAGTTTTCTTCTAAATGTATCTCAACCTTGCCTACCATGGAGGGGGCAATTCCCCTCAACCCTGAGTACTCCTCATCTGTGATAGGGGACATATCAAAGGGCCTGTATTCTTCACTATGATTAAAAGACAGATAAGTAACAGAAGCTCTAGGGAGTCACTGCAAAGGAGAATACCTCCATTTCATACTAAAACAAAGGAAAGCCATAAAAGACATGAAGAGAAAAATCAGACCCATTAGGGTCTAGATATACACTCAAGAAAACTTTGAAATTCAAGACTTGTCAGACTAGTCAACTTTCATTTCTATGGACATCTTGGTCATGTCTTTTTCTGAATCCATAATCTTCTTTTGTTTTCCCTGTAAGAAGTCATTCCCAATACTTGTTCCTGTACAGTTGCTACTCCCATGACATATTCCCTGTCAGAGTTTGTCTCTGTACTCATCACCTCAGCTGGGATATAGATTCTTTGGCATAGAATGTGTGACTTAGACAAGAGTCATTAATTCCTGATACATCTGCAAAGCTCTTGATCTTAGTCTTAGTCCTTTAAGCAAACTCTTAAAAAAGGAAAAAAAAGGCAGGCTGCAACGTTAATTTAGCTTTTTGTCTCCCAGAAACAAAGAAATCAATTGGCAAAACCCTGTACCACCTCTGCATGACTGTATTTCCTAGGGCTACAAAAGCTGTAATTATTATGGCTAGAGAGTATCAAGGCTATTTACAGTCCAGGGCAACTTATAATTGAACAATTTCCAAAAAAGACATTAACCTTTCTCAATCTTAGACAATACTGATACACCTAGGCTCTATTCCTCTGGAAAAGCAGCGGCATGCATGGTTACCTCTTTTGGATTATTTGTGCAATGACTTTACAAATACATTTTCTGCTGCACTGTAAAGAAGTAAGCCAGTGTCCAAAGAAGAATTTGACATATGATTGACATATGTTGATTTCCCTTGCAGCTTACACATAGGGCTTCAAGTAAATATTATACTAAGGTCTGTTTAAATGGAACCAAAATGAAACTGTTAACCATTTGTAATTGTGAGTGCAGGTAAAAAAAAGGCTTCCCATAAGCCAAATCCAATAAAATTGTAATTATCCCTGTTTTCTGAGGATCTAGTCCAGTAGGTTCCAGAAGCCCACAGGAAAGCTCTGAAGTAGAAACACACACTACATTGCGTCACCAGAGCAGCACACTGTCCATCTAACACACATCACAGACAGAGGCAGAACATCCTGTGCCACCACAGAGCAACTAAAATTGCTTTCATTGTCCCAGTACCTCAGTGATGGGGCAAAATCTCTCATGCATTGATGAGGGAAATCCACACAGCCAAAGCATACAGAAGTTTTACCAAACCAAGAAAAAGTCCAGAGTCTTTCCATTCATATCCTGTAACTGGGAAAAAGAAAAGCTTCAATTCAGCAAGCCATGCATGTTTTCCTAAAGCTCTATTTTATTGTAATTTTTTTTTTTAATTTATAAGGCCATTTCAAGTGCTCACACAGTTTGTTTTTTTCTTGCTCAGCTTTTTTTTCACCTGAAGGCGTGATTTTCCCTCTTTCCCTTTGCATGTAATTGCGATGCCATAAATACCACTGTGCCTTCTTGGATTAATTTAACATACAAGAGGCATTGCTACATGCTTCACAGCATTTATCTCCAAGAACTGCATGTGCAGGAAATGACCTGCAAGTATAATAAACAGATGGCTTTATTTTTATTTTCTTTAATAATCTTGGCTGACTGTACATATATCAGAATCACAGTTATGCACAATGAACCTTTGAACAATAGTCCAGTGCATCCAGATGTGCCTGGTAGTTGGGCCAAGACATTCTAGTGCTTTTCAATATGTAGTTCAGTCTATGATTGACTGGTTGGTGGAGATGTTTGTCAAATATTTTCAGAGCTGAGTCTGTATTAAAATGGCTTGTCTAGTGTGACCAGATGGTAAACAGGAGAGATGAGAAAACCAGTTGTTAATTTTTTGCACCCTGCTTTCAGATATTCATACACATGGATGAGACTTCCTCTTGGGCATTCTCTGAGCTGAACTGTCCCAGCTGTCACATGAAAGTCCCTCAATCACCATAGTGGCCCATTGCTGGGCTCTCTTCAATAATTCCATCTCTTTCTTGTGCTGGACAACACACAAGAAAAAAACCCACAGTTTCTTGTGCACACAGGACTCCAAGGGTGGCCTCACAGGTGCCAAGTAGAGAGGAAGCATCACCACGCCCCTCTCCTGAGGCAGCCCACCAAATAAATAAACAATGCACATCAAATACACCATGATGGAGATAATGTAGGGCACAACTCTCATGAAAAATAAGCAGGGTTTTGCTCTTTGTGATCAAAGCCTGCTGCCAACCTAAGCTGCCTCCATCTGATTTCAAGCTGATGCCAGCTGCAGAGGCAGACCTGTGACAGTCGTAATGGACAGGTGGGTACCAAGAACAACCCACACAGAATCTGCTTGGGGACAAGTGCATGGGACACTTGTCCTATTGCAGCACCAGGGAGGAATTGTCCTCTCCAGCATCCCCAAAGAGAAGAATATGGTAGCATAGTGCGAAACAACAAAAGTACCTTGGAAGTTAGTAGTCTATTATTCCCTGAAGTGGCATAGCATTGGGCAGCTTTTTATGATACAGAGAAATAAAGTTCTTTCCTGCTTAAGGTGAAATTTGCCCCTAAGCTACCCAGGGGCTGATATAGCACTGCACTGGCCTGAATCCACACTACAAATAACTTGCTTTAGTCTTCATCTTAAAACTTCCTTAACTATGACCTTTCAAAAGAAAATAAGCTTAGTTCACCTTGAAGCATCCACTTTCTATTGTCCTAATCATGCATAACATTATCACCTTAAAGAAAAAATCATTATTTTGAAAGCAGATACAAAATAATGAACTTGCATTTTGCAAATAGATGAGATTTTCCCCTCTTCTGACTAATTTTCAAACTGTTTTGATTTTCAAATATTGCAAGGCTTTTATTTTGTTCCTTTTTCTAGTAACCTTCTAGGGAAGTAGTAAATAAAAACTATGCTTCTTAGTAGACATCTCTTCCATAAATAAACCTTGCTTCCTGCTATTTTTTGTGTTTGATTATCTAGAAATAATTGCTCTCAGACTTCCATGGTCCATTACAGCTCTCTGCTCCCAAGACCTCCCCTTGGTCTGACTTACAGAGGGCAAGAAATTGGCTCTTACACTTGCTGACATGTGGCTGGTGAAATCTGCAGGGAAGACACAGTAGTGCTGAGAGCACATGAATCAAAAGATAACAACAAAACACAACTGGCCCTCTTTACAAGGACAACTGAACAATTCACACTGGTTTTCAGACTGGCCTCTTCTGCTTTTATCAGAGACAATAAACAGACTTTTTCATAAATATAAATGCAAAGGGCCAGGCTCCACAACACAAGTTTAAATCAGGAGAGACTCTGTTCAAGTCAATGCAGCCAAGCTGGAAGACTGGCATGAAAATAAACTAGCAAATCATCTGTAGGCAACAAACAAGAACTTTGACAGACACATTTTGTTCTCTAGAAACTGGCATGATTTCTCAAACATGATTCAACACCAGATACACATATAGTGCCAAACAACAATCATGGCTTTTGGAACTGTTTAGAAATGTGTCTATACCGAATCCTACACAAAGAGCTTTACATGAACAACTCTTTTCCCTTTCAATACTCTGGGTTCCTGCAAGCATGAAGAAATCTTCATTTCCCTAGCCTTAGGGACTCCAGTCAGTACTATAGCTAAAACTTCTAAGAGCTACAAAGGAGTCTCCACAATGCATTTAAGATTAAACTCCAGCACTGACTTTAGTCTTTCAATCAGCAAGCCCCATGGATTTTTTCCATCTCCCTTTTATCCAAGTGTCTTGATCTCAGAAGACATCACTGCTGTTGTTCCAGTTAAACTATTTCTCATTGAACAAAGTCCAAGCAATGCAAAATACCACAGGAACATGAATTTTCAGAGAATAAAACTTTTAGTGATAATACAAACTCATTGAAGTACTCCCACAAGTGAATAAACCTTGTCGACTTCTGTTTGATGAGTCCAGCTGGCCCTGATCTTTTTTTGTAACCTCTGCAGAATTTGACTCTTACAAAGAAAGAAGATGGGGACTGAAGAAGGGGCAAGTTGCTTGCTTGCTATACCCATGCTTGCTATCAAAATTTATACAATCTCTACTCCCTTTTTTTTTTCCTCACAGAAGAACAGCATTCATCGGGGAAGACAGTTCCCACAGAAATCAAACTCTGTTTGCATGACCATTTCTCCCTGAATAATCTCTCAGGAGGGAATAGCTGTGTGGGATCAGCTGGAAACTATCAGAAATTCACCAAACCAGATCTGCTCTGCCTCTTTTATTACCTTTCTTCAGCATATTTTTTCTCCCTTTTAGGGGTCCCACATAAGAGAGACACAAACTTTCATTTGTGTAATATCCTCAGCCTAGACCACCAGCAGTTTTTAGCTACTTTGCTCCATTGCTTCTCTGAAACAGGCCTTTAATGAGCACAAACATGGATTTACTGACAGTCAGTTGACAGAGGCACAGTCAAAGCACTTTATACATGCATATGAACCAGCAGAAATATTCAAAATGTTCAGAAATATCTCAAAAAATGACAAAAGACGATAAAACCTATGTATTTTCTAACTTTTAACATTACGGATGCTAATACAGGTTTTAAATGCAATTACATTTGGTGGGTTTTGCTGTCTATTAGAAATGTTATAAACCTGTATGAACCTTATTCCCAGACTGGTGGACTTCAATGCTATAATCCTGCCAAGAAAAACATTTCACATTCACTGCAGTAAACAAGAGCTCTACAAATGTAGAAGAAAGTAATCTACCAGATGTTACTATTTGTCTTACAATCTGTCTTTGACTTCTGCTTATTTTCTCTTGACCTTCTAGGCTTCTCCCATACACACTTGGCACAGAAAAACAAATGCTAAACCTTTGAAAGCCAGTTGTTATCCAACTATAAAGTTCCTTGAGACCCAATACATATACCTTTGTGGTGTGCCAAAAAGAGCTACTCTTACTCTATGATCAGCACAAAAGGATCACTGTATCACATTCCTGCCTTTTTTTAAATTATGCCATGCACCTTCACACTTGCAGCTTTTCCAAGGTTTGTCAAAGTATTGAACAAGTCAGCCAAATAAAATCCCAGCTAAGAAATGCACACAGGTTACCTCACTCAAAAAGAAAAAAGGAAGATTAGATATGTGTGTATACTTATGACAATACATCATCATTTACAAAACAGTCTTGAATAATAACATCAGTAATTCAGCAACTGAAGTCAATGTAGGCATTTCCACTTCAGACTTTTAAACACATCTCCCCTTCCCCCCTAAATAGACAGGAGTCTGTTGGTGGTCACAAAGCTACACAGCATTTGAAACACACACGGTCACTCACTCATACATTTGCTCATCCCCACACAAACATTCAACACAAATTTCTGCTGTGGTAGCCAAACCTGAGGGTCATGTGTGGCTCACAGCTGTGATGTGTTTCACTGAACATAGAACCTTCCTCTCACTCTCCATCACAGATGGAACTAAAAAGTACTGCCACTGAAACTATTGAGCTTCTGGAACCACTGAGAAGTCTCCAAATAAATAAAACTAGTGTCCAGAGTAGTCTGAAAGCAGCTGTCATAAACAGAGGAAAGAAAAGTACAAGCAAGTTATGAAAATCACTTTTTTCTACACCATTATTTCAGATTTGCCTGAGCTCTGTTTTACCAGCTGCATTTTGGCAGCCCCAGAGGAACATGGGAGACACGCTGCTATTTAAGCTGTGCATGCAGAAGATGGGTTTAGCCACACAATTTTAGCACTTTTTTTTCTGTAGTCACAGCATTTTCTTTTCTCCCAAAGGCCAACTAAAAATGCTTAATAGCATGGGAAAAGAGTTGAAACAGAAAGCAGGAAACATCTGGAGCCCCATCTTTCCATGTACAACAGTACTGAGAGGACAGTGCTGCAGTCCATGACTGTGTACCACTGGGTGATTGAACCAGAGTTGTGTTTGAGATGGTTGGGAAAAAATATTCCACCAAATTCTTGTTGTTAGTTGACCTAAGCCCTCCAGAGAAGATTTGCCACACATGAGTTGAGACAGTCCCAGCCCTTCTGTTGCAACCAATCCTAGGAAAAAAATGGACCTTTAAAGGAAGTAAAAAAAAAAAATTATGAAAAAAATTCCAGAGACTGAAATCAGCCCAAGCAAGAGTAGGACACAGCTGTACTAAAGGAACAGCCCAATTTAGCAAAACTGCTCTGACCAGAACTGTAAGCATGGGGCCAGTCCCTGAACAAAGCAACAGACACCAAGATTCACATGTGTTGCATCCCAGAAGAACAAACCATCACCAGAAGGAAAAACATCTTGGTTGGAACCACTACAGTGAGTCAGCTGAGGCTGGGAATGACCCCAGGGAAAATTTAAGGTAGGTATCTGAGGCTGTGTATAACACAATACACATGGGGTGTTTGATGCACAGCAGAGGATCCAGAGTGCTCCCTCCCTGTGGTGGAAATTTTGTTTCTGCACAAACGTATGAAATATGCGTGCACAATGCCACAGATACGTCTGTGATGACTCCTCTTCAGAAGTTACAGCAAAGATCAAAGACATTTGAACCTAAGATGGCCTGGCATAAAAAATTAAATTTCACATTCCTTAGGAAGGTATTGGAAAGAAGATCAACATTACTAATCCAGGTAGGATGAAAAACAGATACGGCCATATTTAAGACAAATAGTTTAGTTTGTCCTGCTGAATGCATGAATCAACATTAAGTCCTTGGATTTGAGTTTTTCATTTACTGAAAAATGGTCTTACACCATTGTTTCTGGAGTGAACTACCAATCTGTTAGGGCAAATATTCTAAAATATTGCAACGTTTTAATCACACCAGCTCTGCTCAGTCTGACAACCTGAACAGTCATTTTATCTTTAATACAAATACTTAAACTGGAAGGGAAGAATTTGACATGTATCACAAAACCAACAGTTAGAGTTCATATTGAAATTATCTTTGAATTAAGTGCACTTCCTTTTTTATCAATAACTTTAGATATAAATTGATGTGAAAATTGGTCTAATCTAAAAAATCAAAGAAAACCAGAAAAATCACATGGAAACATCCAAGGTAATAGCAGTTACTTGAGATACAGCTTAAAAACCCATTTACATTCATTTTACACGTGCACACACATACTTTTACTCCACTTCAATTCTTTAAAATTCTGTCTTCTGTGATCTTACAAAACAAAAAAATACACATACATTTTGCAATAGTATAGAGTTGTAATCAGATCAGAGACAAAACACCAGAGAGGAAAACACATATGACTCCCAGAAACTACAAACAAACAAAACCAAAACAAATTCACTGATAAAACAAAAAGGAAGTAGTACAATTTGTATATTTTTTGCTGCAGTAGCCTGGGAAAAGATTCTGGATGTGTGCACATGAGTAACTTGAATGTCTGTGTCACAAGGACAGAAGCATTAGCAAAATCTTCCTTGGTTACTTTTCCTGTTTAACTGTCTCTGCTTGCACAGCACATCTACAACCAGCTTGCAAATAGTAAGATGCCTGTTGGGGAGGAGACAAATCAGAAATAGAGGAAAGTCATGTGTAGCGTGAGGGCCAAATAAAGGCTTTATTTAGCATCTTGGAAAGCCAATTTAGAAAACTTGAGGAATTGTTTTGTAGAAACTCTTGAGTTGTTTAGAAATGTTTTGATGGACACAGATTAAGAAATTCAGAAAGGCCTCTTGACTTGAGGTGTTAGGGTTGGGTTGGACTCAATGATCTTGAAGGTCTCTTGCAGCCCAGTGATTCTGTGTGATTCATTTCACCTCAGCAACTGTCAGTGGAGTTTGACTGCAAATTCTCTAAGAACTCATTCCAGCATTTCAGCCTTGGATAACCAGATACAAGATGTTACAATACAGTATCAGAAACACCTATTTAGTCTCAGAACCAGCCTAGTTATCAGTACCTCCTTTTCACTAAGCTTTTGTAAGTGTTTGGTACATAGAGAAATGATCATGATGGAAAAACCCTGAAAAAGTAGTTGCTTAACTTGGAAAATAAATTTAGGTGCTTATAGAACATTTTAAGACTACTTGAAAGGGAAAGCCCAGCTGTCTTTGTGCGAGACATCTAAAACCTATATGACTCAACTACACTTGTATAATGTGCTCAATCTAGCATTGGTTCAGCAGCTGGAGTAGCTGCTGCTATCCTTTCTGCATTGCATTTTTGTTACAGTTAAGCTCCAAAACCACACATTCTGCAACACTTGAGCTTTGCTTAATAAAAGTTGCCCCATCTCACCATTAGTATGGGTAACAAAGTCAATTTTAGGGACTTTGTTCTACTCTTGCTCCCACTGAAAAGCTCCATAACTGCAATGGAAGATTGTTCTTGCATAATATTTTGCATAAATTCAGTTTAACAAAGCAAAAAATCCAAGTGGCTTGTAACCAAAACCAAACAAAATTTGCACAGCAGATAAGAACAAATAAACATCAGAAGAAAGTGTGAAGTCCTTGTTGTTTCTGTCTTACAAACAGGCTGATGTTTTTCTCTGTCAAGTTCACTGCTGCTTTGTGGAGTACAGTTCAGAGCATCTTGGTCATACAGTGGCAAACATCACAATTCACACATCAAGTTCTGCCAAAAGGCAGGAAGGAGGAGGGGAAGGCAGGGAGACAGAAGTCTTCTCATTAAAGAAAAAAAAAAAACAAACCAAAAAACAGCAAGGGAGAATTTTGCTTTCAAAGAGACACGGAAAAACACTGCAATCCCAAGCAGTTCAGTTAAGCCATTTGCTTTAAAGGCAGCAATTTATTTTAAAAGAGACTACAAGAAACAGTGAAAACAGCAAGAATGATGCCATGACCTGGGTAAGTGGAACAACTGTTCTGCAGCTGCCTCTGAAACAGACCTCTCTGCAGATGAATATGAGGGACTTTTCCTTGGTGTTCCAACTAATTTCCCACTTTGCTCTGACAAAATCATGAGCAAAATGCGTGGTTATGATCCTCAAAAGGGGTTAGGAAGATAACTGTAGTGTCATGCATCTACTTTTTAAATTCCACATGAGCAGGGAATGCTCCTGCTTGAACTACAAGTCCTACCCAAACTTCTGCAAAGCCTTTGCTACTGAGTGCTGCCTAATAACCAAAGTGAATCAGAGGCTGAACACAGATCCAGGACAGTTGGATAATTGTGTATTTGGAGAGGAAGCAGCTTCAGCCTCTTTTGGGAGCAACAAAGCACGCTCAGCTCGGTGTGAATGCAGCCATTTGTATTTAGAAGACAGAACAACCTAAGAACAACATGGCACACATTTAAGGGGTTCAAAATACCAGAGGTGGCTGTTAAAGTAGAGCTGCAAAGAGAAATCCCTGCTGAACAGGCACATTTCCAGCTGGGCTCTATACAACCACATGGCCAGTGTGCTTCAAATGGCATTGTGCAGTCCTATTCTTTAACCCACTTTGGAACTGACTCTGAGCACACCAGAGTGCCCAGCCTCCACATAAGTTTCTATAAATCACGTGGGCAGGAAGAAATGCTAGATGTACCTGGCATAAGGATGTGGCTACAGCTTGCACACACCCCCAAATTTTTGCTTTTCCCAGCATATATAAAAGGCACAAAATCATATAATCATTGCTTAGTGCTATGCTGCTAGCCTTGCAATCCTTTTGCTGGTCAGGGAGACATAAAATGATTATTTAGTTCAATGATTCCAGGAAGAGCAGAGGATTGGTAAAAAAGACAGTTTGCTGATTTGGATTTCTTAGGATTGCTCAGTACTTTGGATGTTGCAAGCAGCACGTGGCTTTTTTGAAGTTGTGTGTTCAGTCAGATATCTAAGGAAAAAAAAAAGGCATGAATAAACAAAATTAAATGTTTTCTAGGAAAACCATGACAGTGGATAGGACTAGAAAGTTCAGAGGATAATAGGTAGCTGCTGCTGTGCCTGTGGCATCCAAAAGGACAGATGTAATCAATGCTACCTACAGAAGGGAGTCCAGAACATCAACAGGGAACAATTCAGGCCCAATATTTGGCAGAGGTTTCATGCTAACAGAATACCATGTTCAGATCTCATGTCTAGGCTCTAAGGAAGATCCAAATAACACAAATACAACTTTGAACAGAGGAATAGGAGAAACTGATAATCTAGTCTAATCTAAATTAGTTAAAAGAGCAACTTAGTCCATCCTGGGAGTATTGGACAGGACACAGAAATATGATAGAAAGTATTTCAACATCAAAGCTCTAAGGAGATACTAAGAATAGGACCCAAAAAGGACAATTTCAAGGCAAAAATAAAACATATTTAGTTTAGTTGGTAGTTTCTTAAACACTTGGGACAGGCTTGTCTTAGAATAACCTTCTTTTCTTAATCAAATGTAACAAGTTTTCTGAAAGACAAACTGAATTTCAACATCAAATTAGTTTCTATTAACCTGATTCTCCCAGAAACGTGAAAAATACCAGAACATGAACTCCTTATAAACATAAGACAGAAGAGGAGCTTTAACCTCCTGAATACCGGGAAATTCTCCCTTCTGAAAAATGATCTCTATCTTTTAGCAGATGTGGCCAGGCCTCAGCACTGGCAGCTGGACTCCATTTCTGCATCAGACAAGGAAAAGAGTAAACAGAAAATCTCCTCCCTTTCCATGTTGATTTCAAGAGAAGGTCAAGTAATGGCTTCACTGAATATTTTCAAAACGTAGCTGCAATACTGTTGTCCAGTATTAACTGTGTTTAAGTCAAGTTTGAAAAAAATATGTCTTAAAGGATGCCTCAGAAAATTCTCAGAGCAGGTCTGACCTGTGCCCCCTTCTGCATAACCCAGCTGACCCAGAACTGACTATATGCTACTCCTGGGCTCTTGTTTAATTGCCAAGAGCAGCTCTTGCCAAAAGTTCACCCTTATTTCAAAACCTAGGGGAATTTAAAGGACAGGATTAGATTTAGATGCAAACAACAGCCCAAACTGAGTTGGGAACAGTGTGGAACCAGAAAAGCTAACAACCATGTTACAGGACAGCCTGTTCTGCTCTGCAGGGCATCTCTGGCAATGCAAAGTGCTCCTGCCATCACTTCCCTTTCCCTCTGTGCTTGCCTAAGTCCAAAGACAATTTATTTTAAAACAAAAGGCAGTTTATTTAAGTGGGATGTTTCAATGTTTCATGCCCATAAATCCATTCTTTATGCAGCTTAAGATAGGAATGGCACCACAAATACAAGTCAGGGCTTTTTCTACCTTGCTTTGTGTTGTATGATAGGAGAAAGTGCTCTCTGGAGGGAAGGGGGAAGGGGCTCTTACTTGTATCAAAACATGCTCATAAATCAGAGGCTCACATGGTTTTACTATTTAAAAAGCAGTCAAAGATTAAACAAATGATAATAGCCACTAAGGACAACAGATTGGGATTTGCTGCAGCATCACTTGAGAAAATTATCTTTTTCAGGCTTGACTTGCCAAACATCCACAGCAAAAGATAACGGGACTGAAGTTAACTGTTCTTCTGCAGTTGTAAGACCAGGTTTACTTAAAGGAAGGCTTAGAAAGGGTTGACACTGAGAAAAGAGATCACATGGACAGAAATAGAACCAAGGAG
The DNA here is from genome assembly GCA_017589585.1 of Phylloscopus whistleri. Lineage (NCBI taxonomy): Eukaryota > Metazoa > Chordata > Aves > Passeriformes > Phylloscopidae > Phylloscopus > Phylloscopus whistleri. The sequence goes on from JADMLD010000235.1 coordinate 320,056, forward strand.
AATGCTGGCAGGTACACGGCTTGGGCTAAGCAGCTGCTCTTGTGAAAGCCAGCCAAGAAGGGAGCTGGAGCCTGGCCAGAGCCACAGGCCACCAGGATGGCAAGGGACAGGGACTATGAAGTGGCAAACCTGAGGCTAAAGTCAAATGAGCTTGCTCAAAGTTGGGTGGAAAGCTGCCTCTCTGTATGAGCAAATGGTTTTCAGTCTTCTGGAAGCAATGGAACTTTTTGATCTCTGAGATCAAATCAGACCACATTAGTGAAGGGTCACTGAAGCAACTCATTAGAGCCATTGGCTGCACTTCTCTTGAAAGCTCGTGTTTTGTGAGCTGGTGCTGACCATTTCAAAGGAACAGAGTGACAAAGCAGGACTTTAGAAAGAAGGACAATATCTTTTCATAAATTTTGAAATCCAACCGTCTTACAGACAGATTATTTTGCTTGTCTGGCTAATTTTCAGTAAGAACTTCCAGGGTTTCTCTGCATTTTCTGACAACTATGTTTTCTCGCAAACATTCCTCCCTTTTTCCAAGAAGCTTTTATTACAGTAAGGGTGTGGAAAAATAATAGTTGAACATGATTTCTCTTAAAGAACCGTTAAGTCTCTACCTGCAGCACTATTTGCAGCAGTTTTTCTCTTACTCCAAATTTAAGATTAAATATTTTGATGACTTCCAAATGAATACAGCATGTAACAGTTAAAGTTGATTTTCCAACTGGGCACTTGGCCAACCTCTAGGAAAGAAGTCCTGGGCTCCCACTAAAGCACAGAGCATCTCCTGAGATTAGAGGTATCCATCATGAGCTCATATGTATTTCATGTTCCAGTTCTCAGAAAAGCATTTTGCTTTTCTTGCTCATTGTAATTATTTGCAAATAATGAGATTTTGTTCTGATGTAGTAAATGAGTAGACAATCTTGATTTTAAAAGAAACACAGTGCTTCAACAACATCAAAAACACCCCAGTATTTAAGTTCCTTTCTGAAGCACAGAAAGACAGAAAAAGACAAAGAAGAGTACCATGTACTGATGTTCATATTAGAAACAAGAATAATCAGAGTAAATAACGTCATCACTTCACACTAGCTTCTGCTTTTCCAAACTTTTCTACAGTTTTCTTTCTTCTAAAATGGATTCAAATAATTGGCTGTAAAAAAAATGCATGAGATTTGCTATGAACAATTTCATTTTTATCTTCAAAGGAAGCACCAATTCATTGGAGCTATCTAATATTGTTTCCTGAATAGGATATACTTGGGAAGTAATTTTGTTCTGCAAATCAGTAAGAAATGTGTTCCTTAAGTGATAATTGTTTCCTGTAATGTTTGGGCTGGTAGCCAAACTTTAGTGTATTTGAACTCGTTTCCTATGCTAAATGATGCATTAGCTTCAGGAAAACAAAAAAGTTTTCTGATCCTCCCACTAGCCACTGTAAAAAAGTAAAAAAAATTCTTATTACAATATGAAATAATAAAAAGGCTGTGTAAGTGTTAAGAACTATCTTCAGTATCACATAAACACCCTCTGCAATTTTTGTCTGGACTCTTCACCTCCCCAGTCTTGTCTGCTCTGGCATAAAATCAACCACATTTCTGGCCTTATTCATTGTCAAAGCATTCATATTACCTGCCTTAGCAGACTACCTGAAGATTAAACAAACACAAATTATCCTGTAAAAACAAAGATATTACTACTTTCACTGACCAAATGAGGTAAAAGCTGGTTGAAGGACAGATTGAAAGAGAGGACACAAGGTACCTAGGGCGTGGTTTAAGCATAATTTAGACAGTTAAACTGAGGGCAAACTACAGCAGGCTCTGTCACACAAGAGATTTAAGCACTAGTAAGCACCTATGGTTTCCTAGTAATCTTAATTAGGTACATGTCCAGAGTCTTGTACAGCTTCCATATTTGAGTAGCACTCTCAATCCTCCAGAAGTGCAAAATTCAGGATCTCTACCCAATGACAAAAACAACAGTCCAGCAGAAATGTCCAGAGTACAACAGTCAGCAACGAAAAAAAAGAGTATTCTGGGGAAACTTGCATGAAAACTATATTCCTGAATGACAATTAAAAGTAGGGATCTGCAAGAACAACAAAAAGGAGAGTTGTCATTGTGAAAACTCCCTTATTTTTAAATCAAAAAGTAAACTTTAATGGTAAAGCTCAACCATTTAGTTCAGCTTGTGAGCTCTGTTATCATTCTTGCTTAAACTAGTGTAGATCAAGAGTAAAACACATGATAATGGACATATGCAAGTGTAACAGTGACATAATAATGTATGAACTACAACAACGATGTTAAATCAAATAAGGATCCATAATCAAAATGATCTTCTGAATCCCTGTCACCTGCATGTTGTTCATTGCACCAGTAAAGTGGAGGTAAATCACAACCAAATCCTGGGCTATATGCAGGCAAATTAGAAAATAATTAGGTAAAAAAAAAAACCATTTGCTTTGTCCAGAAACTCTGGAATAGCAGCCATTCCACATTCATTATTTACCTAAAATTACCAAGATAATACAGTGATATGCTACTCAGAATGCACGAGTCTCAGATTGCAACTAAAATGAGCCACTCTTTAGAAAAATGAGATATCATTAGTTGTAAATCACTGATGAATGATACCTGAGGAAAATTTCTCTCCTCTAAGAATAGGCAGGAATAAGTGGGGAGAGCTCTCTGTGATACATTTTCAGGTACTTGGACACCTGCCCATAGCAAGGCTGATGCATGTTCTGGGCTTACATGATAAGCAACTGCTCATCTAACATTTGCCACATTGCATCTGCTAAATATAGAGTGGGACAAAGGGATACTTCAAAGAGAAAAGATAAGAGGGTAAAGCTGTAACTGTTCTCTCTTCTCAAAATGCACTTTAATGTAGGAATTTTCCACATTAACTGGGCCCAATTCCTTCCATCCACCTTCAGCAAATTAACAGTGGGAAATTATTTTGTATTCACGTTATTCCTTATCCTTTCCTCCATCCATCTGTTTTTGATGTCCTTGATACCTACCAAAATCCTCACTCCCCCATGGCTGCTCCTATTTCTTCTCTACTACAAAGGAGGTAAATTTCAGCTTGTTGTGGGGCACAGTGAGGGGAAGGGGGACTAGGGTGTGATGATAGTATAAAGCAGATCTCACACCGCAAGGATTTCTATGCCTAGCAGAGAGGGAGAACTGTTTGGCAGTTTCTCACCACAGACATTGGTAAGGCCTGTGGCTATTTACACCAGAGGCATCAAGTAAAGTGACCCCACTCCTCAGTTCTTCAATTTGTGGATCACAGCTCACTACCAGACAGTACTTCTAACTCTTGGACCTTAAATATATCCCATTTCTAACTAGCCATAAACCAAGCTTCTTTTAGGTTTCAAAACCTCCCTCAGCTGACCTATCCTGGCATCAGCCATTGATTTGATCTGCCACCCATTTTGAAAACAGAAATATCTCCCCGCTCCTTCCAACCAACACACCAAAAACCTCAGCCAAGTTCCCTAAATAGCCCAGAGAAACACCCAGAACTGGTCAACAAAGCCATCAAAAACTACTTATTTCTTTCAAGTGAATTCCTTGATGAGCAGCAGCCTTATTGAGGTAAGCAGCCATATACAGACAGATGGATCAAAAAACTTCTATGAAGATGAGATGAGAGATTTTTAAAAAAGGGCTAAATTCCGTATTTAGCCCTACTTTCACTTACTCCTCACATGAAGTGTAGTATCTTCCTACAATGTGGTCAAGTATTCACATGAAAAACTTGTTCATAACCCCCCACACACCTTATACTTCCCCCCAGCCAGGCTGAATACCAAACTTTACAAGCTATTTGTGCCATCCTCTGTTCTTCCACAAGCCATGACTCAATGACCCTCTCACAACTTGAAACTCAAAAATAACCCCAACACAGTCATTTGGCAGATTACATTGTTAAGGGAAAGAAGGTTGAAATAATCTCCAACCCTTTTTAGGTGAAACCCAAACCACCATTCCAGAATTTCAGCTAGGCTTCAGATTCTCACCCAGATTTGACGAGACCAGGAAGTGTTCATTCACCCTTAACTTTCCTGCCACTCTGCTGGCACAAGAGGATTTCCTGGGAGCTGCTAAGCTGGATTTAGGAGAATTTGCAAAGTTCCTCTAATTGCATTTTGCTTATAGTGTGGGGGGATGTTAAGCATTAGGCTTAGGATTCAGGCTAGTATGGGCTGCAGGGATTGATTAGATTTTGGCAAAGGATTGAGTGGAGGAGCTGTATCATAAGAACAAGATTTCTTACTGTTTCCTAGCCAGCAGGAGTTGCTGATTGCATACCTGGAAGCAGGCTGCACATTGTTCAGCTTAGACTGAGTACCGGTGTCAGATCATAGGGACTGGGTGGCAAAATGAAAAAGTTGCATCTGGGTAGGTGTAGGCAGCACCTCCACAGGTTTGACAGCCATTTCAGGGCTATTTCCCCTCAAGGAGCCCTGTTTTAAACTAAAAGGTTGAGTTCAACTGTCAGGGACTGAATCTCTGGTACTGGGGTCAATCCCAGGAAACAATGTCTGGTCCCCCATTCCAGCAGATCCACATTTCTGCAGTCGGGAATGTCCTGCCCTTGCCAAGTTACATCCAAAGTTGGAACTCAGCATACTCTATCAGCCACTATGTATCTGAACACAGACTTGAATGGCAATTCTTATCTCACCCCTAGCCCTTGCCTCATCAATCTTGGTGTCCCTATAACTAAGGTTTGCAGCATCATGACCCCATATACTTGGCAACTGTTCTACAGAGAAAAAAAAAGCTGTTGTTGACCTCCAAAAGCACACCAAAACTGCCAGAGAGCACATCATAATTCTTTTATGCCATTATCCCCAACACCTACAAAAAGCCCACAAAATTCTTCTTGTCCTAAATTATGTCAGTGAGACACCATGGGTACAACAATAAGGAATGGTCACAAGCAAAAAAGCTTGAAGAGTTTAAAGAATGCTATCACATCTTTAACTGGAACTTATTGAAGGAGAAGAACAGACTTGTTCAATCACTCACATGGTATCAACTCCACTAAAGCTTCAATCCAGTATGCCAATAAAAAAGTGACAAATTGGACCATACGTAAATATCACACAAAGAACCAAATAACAAAAAGAAGTGCTCTCCAGGAGAAGGAGAATTTCAACACATTTGTCCTTTTGCAGCTGTGGGTGCAAAGTATTCTTGCTTGACTATGAAGCCAGAGCAAAATTCATCCTGAAAACACTGTGCAGCAATCATTAATCCTTAGCATTAGATAATTCCATGAAAATCCAAGTGTTAAGAATTTTTGAGTTTTTGAGTATTATCCTACAAATAATGCATAAAAGCAAAACACTTTTTTGCTGCTTTCCTGAAATGGTGTTTTCAGCAAACTATTACAAATCAGCTATTTCAATTCCAAGTATACCTGGAGATGTTTCTTTGAACTTTTTTTTCCTTGTGTCTGTCAGTCAGCAGCAAAAGCATCCCATGCCAGAAGCAGAGCTATAATTAGCCTTGTGCCCTGCAAGTCTTCAGTTTGAGAACACACTCCTTGGATAATTCAGTTGTGAAACAAATTGGGAAGTGAGGAATAAGATTTTTACAGGTTTTGTGTCATCCTGCACCACACACAGAATTAAATCTTATAATACCCAAAAAAAGTAGTAAAGAACAAATACGAGAAAAAGTTTTGAAAGCATCTACTGATTTTAGACTCAGAGAAAGTCCTATTTGTCTGATTTTTCAGGTGAGATAAATTCATCCCACAGCAGGAGCTGACTCAGTGAGACACAAAACATCCTCAGGATTTATCCCACAGAAAAAAAACCAAAAAACATTTGCATTTGAGAATGCTTATTAATGTCATCTTAGTCATATATCAAGTTGCAATAAAAACTATTCCGGCAACAGTTTTAGCTAGCAGATAATGCTTTCTTCCTGCATTTCATTTTATCTAGATGGAAGAAAATGCATGAAATTAAGACCATGATAAATAATATGAAAAGTAATTTACAACATGCTGGGGGGTAGATTCTTTCACACAAACACACAACTATCAGATACTCCTGCTTAAAATTCTTACATGAGAGTTAACCTGAATTATCTCTGCAGATCTATTTCCAAGAGTCATTACTTTAAAAAAATAAAAATAAATCTCATTAGTATTGGCTCTTATAAAAACAGGCAAAAAAAAATGGTGAAAACATTCCAACTAGTTAGGAAGCCAAAATTTTATTACAGGGAGAAGGGATGATCACACACACATTCAAGGACAAATCTCATGAAACTCATGTTTGACAGGAAATTGTACAGGAAGCTAATTTAGAGAGATCAAAATGAGGGTGGTATGTTCCCAGGACCCAGGGCAAGCCAGAAACTTGCAGCTGAATTTTATACATATGGTAATTTGATCAGAGTGGATATAGCAGAGAGGGGAAAAGAAATCGTTCATTGGAAATATAGAGAGAAGAAAAATCAGCATGGGAACAAGAACCTCTGCAAATAAACCAGATCACAAGGTCCATAAATTAAAATAAAAAGAAAAAAAAAAAGAAAAAAGGAAATATATATATAACCTACTTGAGCTACTTTTTTTTTGTAGTGGAATGAAAAATATCATCATTTGGGAGAAATGAATCAGACCCTGGTCACCTAAATAGTAGGATCTGTAGTTGCTTTCTCTTATCTTGTCCTCATGGTATGAAATGCACCCCTGCCTTAACACAGCAAACTGAAAAATTGAGCATGAGGGTTAAAGACAAAAGGAGAAACCAGTGGATTTGAAAGTAACTATGCACTTTAAAGCTTAATTCATTTCATATGTCCAGCCCCAGATGATTATAGACTGTTTCTATGTTTTTGTAATGTTTATTAGAAACAGGTAATGCAACCCCCTTTTCTGTGTTCTCCATATTTCCAGAACAAGGATAGCAAGGAATTTCAAAGGTCTGAGGAAATGTATGCGGGCTGCAGCCTGTGGATCCCACAGCCACTGCACAGATCCTTCCAGCCAGCTGGTGATTTGTGGTAGCATGAACTTTGATCACGAGTCAAATCAGTTTAATAACATGAAGTACAGCATGTCCAACTAAGAGCAGAGAGCAAAGAATTAACTCAAGCTAACGCTGACTTTCTTGGGGAAAATTCACAACTTGCAATGTCCTTCCAGATGAACAAAAGAAAAAAATCTGGTGTTTAATTTTCTGGTTTATTTCAAATTCCACACCACCTTATTTTTGATCTTTAGCCAGTGAAAAAATTAGAGAAGCTAAATCACAATCTGTCTGAATGACTTTTCTTTTATTGTCATAAAAACCAGGCAACTCAGCTAATACCACTACATGAACTGGAAATAATGTCAACTTACACTCATTTGTTCTTTCAAGAGGCACAAAATCCAATATTGTGTCTATGCTCTGTCTACTTGTATTGAGAGAGACACGTCTTGGGTTTCTTTGGGGAGAATCCCAGAAGCCAAACAGGAAACAGGAGGAGCAATGAATGGGAAAACACAAGAAAAGCTAGATGTTTCCCACACAGCTATAGGATTTCCCTGGGGCTTTACACAATCTAGGCCAAGTTCTCACTCAGTTATTTGTGATACCTGACTGATTCCTGACAGTTGTGAATGCAGGGGAATGAAATTTGGCACCCTGTTTTTATCACTGGGAAAATAAGAGAAAGGGGCTTTAAAAAAAGCAATTTAAAAGCCACATTCTTATAACAAAACAGCAACCACAAGTAGCAATGCACAAAGAACCCCCCAAACTCTAGCTAATGTAATTGTTCAGACATTTAAAACTTAAATATAATTCAAGCACGTGCTTCTAGGCTCACACCTGGGGTAGGAAATTATCCAGCCCTGACCACACAAGACAGTTCCATCATCGTGGCTGAAGGGGGTCACATATTTCAGCAGGGTGTACAGATGGCACTTTCTTCCACTCTTCTGATGATTCCCCCATTTCTGCATCCCTGTAAGATGTGTGATACATTCTTGATGACGAGACCATATAATGCGGTCAGACATCTCATCCACTTGAGTAATATTAAATAATGCAGGACAAAGTTACTTGCTGAAAACATGAGAAAAATCAACTCTGCACTTCTGGTTTTTTATTTCCCTGGGTTTCTGCTGTAAGTGAAACAAGAGGAAAAACTCCTTTGGTTTGCTTGATGTAAAAATGAACCACCAACCCTTCACATTGGGCAGCAGTGCACAGTTCTGCCAGGACCTGCCAGCACTACAAGATGAAATGTAAATGACAATTCATGGAAGTGCTCCTTAATTTAGAATCTTTGGAAAGGCTTAAGTGGTCTGCACACATATGGAGCAGTTTCCAGGAAATCAGAGATGGTTGAAAGGAAAAAGACCATGTGGTCTTTCACATGCATTGAAGTCCCCCTTTTCATGAGGGATTTTAATGCGTTTAAGGTGCAGCTGCACTCACTTGGTTCCTTGTTTAATTCTGGGGTCCTATTTCCCACTCATTAAAGCTAACACAGCTTTGTAACCACATTCCCACTGAATTGAACTTGGGAGCAGACATGGACCAGAAGCTAAACGTTTTCTAGAAGCCTAAAAAATTCATATAACAGGGATGTGAGCTACATCAAGTGTGCCTCCCCTTTGCCATCTAAGATAATCCATCAACTTTCTCATGCTTTGTGGCAATGCAAAAGCACAAATCTGATGGACCAAAGATGGTCCTCCCACTTTGGTCACTGCTTCTCCTCCTTCCCTAACATGGAAAATGGAGGGATTTTTCATATGTGCCAGCCTGCACATATAGTTTTGCTGCCAGATGAATTCCATAGCAACATCACAAAGAAGTGATCCTATTCAAAAATCCCAAATCTGTCCACAGAGACCAAGGCCTGGTTTCTTTTTCATTATCTTTAGTTATACAAACAGCTCAGATCTTCCTACCCACCCAGGACACCACCAAGTTTTACTCTTTTTCCTTAAAGAAACCCCATTCTGAAGCACATTTGGGAACTCTGATATGATTTTATTTGTTCAAACACATCTGTGGCAAATCAAGGCAGAACATTGGCTCTCCTCTTTCCCATGCTTTTGGCCATGTTCTGTACCATCTACACAAAAGGGCAGGAACACATTACACTCAAAGGACTCTTGTGACCTGTGTGTTTACCAACCAGCCAAATCACTTCTCTACATCAGCAGCACCTGCAGTAGCACTCCCTGAGGGCTAAGCACAGCATGCTGTTGGAGCAAGAACTCCTGTGTGAGCATCTCCAATGGAAAATTCACCCTTCCAGTACCTGACCTTCTGCATAACCCGTCACCCTGTCTACACAGCACCTCTTTTACAATGCCATTGCACTTGAAATACGACCACACCCCACATTTTTGTAATGAGCAACATAAAACACAATGTCCTGACTTTCCTTTTCATCCAGAGCTCCTAATGACTTATCAGTGCTCTTATTTCAACAGAAGTTTGAACCCAGCTCTTCAGAGAACATTGTGTGTTTTAACACAGTTCAGGTAACAGTTGGCAAAGGCTGCTGAAAGCTTGTGATTTAATTTGTACTGGTGTTCTTTTTCTTCATTAAATTCACAAGATATTGAATGAAAGGGGAAAATGCATCTGAACCTAGCTATTTATTAAGTAAGAAAAGAAAAAAAGTCCTTTCACTTCAATGCTTTGCTTGCAATGTAAGAGACTCCCAAACTGCAAAACCTGGGCCCAATGCTGGACACTACTTGCTATGAAAATATTGAGAATAAGTCAGCTGAGTCTTATGAGTCATTGATTCTCAAAAGCCTTTGCCAGGTATCCAAAAGAAATGGAGATGACAATTCCATTCTTGGAAATATCCCAGCAGGTATGAAGATGCTTGTGCAGGCAAAAAAATAATACTAAAAAAATTAGTAGCAGTGTTTGGAAACTAGCAGTAATCAGCCCAGTCAAATGCAGGCAGTTTTTTCCAGGAGAAAAATGTTGTCTTAAAACTAACATATATCATTAAGGAACTAATTACTCATTCACCCTGTTCTACTTTTCCCAAAAGAGAAATTAGTTACTGCTCCTAAAGGGATATTCAACGTGAAGTTCCTTTTATAGAATAAGGAACAGGGAAGAGAAAAAAAAGTAGGACTGGAACCAGGACATCAGTTGCAGAACATGACTGAATCACAGAATTTTTGGTTTATAGATTGAGACATTTCTCAATAATTCCTCTATATTGTTGCCTAACAGCAATTTTACAGAACATCACTTCAGAGTTACTGTCATGCACGAGGGTAAGCCTCATCTGAAAGCTGGGAAACATATTTCATGTTTCAAAAGCACAGACGCAGAGTTACCATGAGTAACTCTGACAACAATGAGGAAGTTGAAATAAAACCCAACTTGGACTGAGCACTCAAACTTTTAACCATCAGGATGAATGGAGATTAGTCATTGACAAGATGTCCTTTATGAGTTGAGACTTCAGTGAACACTTTCTGAACTAAAAGCTGTTATGAATGTTGTCGTCCTTCATCCAGGCAGCATGAATATAAAGAAGCAGAAGGAGAGGCAACATAGCTGATATCAGAGCAGTAAAGGAATTTTATTCATTGGAAAAATACCAGTTAGAAAGCCTCAAATACTTCAAAGATGCATTATCTCAAGAATTTAAGGGATAACCAATTTTTACAAGAATATTAAGAGCCTCAGTAGAACAATTCACTTTCTAATATGAAGTTTTATAAAAGTTATTCCTCTTTAATTTCCCTCATGTTCTCCAGTTCCATCCCTTACAACAAAAGCATTCACTGGCATCCAACTGCCTTAAAAGCAAACAAAGACCCATCTTTATATGCCCTTCAAGAACATCTCTATCCCTTCTCCATTTTATCACCACTCTCACTACCTACAGCTGCTATTTCAAGCTGTCTTTCAACATGTCCCACATCTTGCTCCTGCCTCTGGATCACCACAGAGTTCAGCTTTCAGGAAGACAAACAGGTGAGATGCTTACATCCCACTGGAATTCAGATACCTGAACTGAGTTTTGAGCCACTGTAACAAGAATTTCATAAACAGGAAAACTACTTCATACAAGTGCTCCTTGAAAATTACACCCAGAAGCATATATTATACATGTTTCAAAATGATATATTGTTCAGTCTCAACTGTCCCCTTTAAGAAGTATACAAAATATTAAGTCAAAGAAACAAGAGGGGGGAAAAGACTTGAGACAAAGATCGTGAGAGAGGTTACTCTCATAGTAGTTTTTGATTTGGCTGTCACAGTGAGGTAATAAAAATTCATAGGGCGACTGTTCTTGCTCAATTTCCAGGACAAAAATCATCTGGATATCTAGCCAAAGCTGACTCAACCTCGACATCTTTTGTTCCCCAGTACTCCATTTCTTTGTAACCAAAGATATTTGTGAAGTCCTTACAAAAATGCACACATTTCCCAGTGGGTTTTGGTGTAGCCTGATGAGAGTAAGAACAGTAAAACACCAAAAGCTAGAACAACCCTGGATACCAAAGCCAAACAAAAAATGCCACCCAAACAAGAGTTAAACCCTTTCCATTTGTAATAAACTCATTTATATAGCTCTGCCAGCTCAATAAACAGAGATGGCTTTGAAGTTTCAGTATTAGAATTGTCAGATAATGTTACCAATACACAGGCAATTTTAAAAAGTGGAACTTTTGCTATACAAATGAAAGCGAGCAATGTGATATGTTCCAAACCAAATCAACAGTGTCTGGAGAAGAGGACATAGGAGGTGGGAATTTCAGAAGTGCACACACTCTGAATTCAGAGCCTAGACCTTGTTCTACCTGTAAATTAGAGGGTTTCAGTAGTTCCCTGTTTATCTAATGTGTGTAGTTTGTGTTCTTACATTTCTACAATTTTTGGGTCTTTAATACTTGGACTTTCAAAGAGGGGTTTCCTCAAAATATTAAATTCCTAAACTAAATATATCTATATCCACTTCTGTGCACACAGTCTGGCAGAACTGCCAAATACGAGTGGCTGATGTCAGAAGGTAACTGGAGATCATTTGGTCCCTCAGCTTATGCAGAGCCACCTGGAGCTGGTTGCCCAGGGTCTTATGATAACCTCATAGTGGGGTGTATTTTCTGACAATCATTAGCGTTTATATTTCAAACTGTGTTTGTTGTGAATGGTGCTCAGAATTTTAAATAGCAGCTAATGACTGCATAACTTCTGTGTTGTGACACTACCTCTAAGTAAGTAACAACATGCATGTATCATTTTGTATCTCTTCCCCCCCCCCTTCCTTAAAAGTTCCAAGTCTTCTGGAGCTAGGAGAAGCACTCTTTTTGAGTTAGTATACACACCTAGCAAAGTCTTCTCACACCAAGTTGGACACAGAACAAATAAATTCTTAGACAAAGCAGGGATATGTTAATAAAGATGGCTGAAGGCAGAAAGGAGGGTATTTAAATCATCACATGTAGGTGCCTATGTTAGCAGGGATTTGGGATTTGCCTTTACAGCAAAGAAAGATCTCTCTCCCCAGCGATTAGGAAAGATTCTAGACAGATGACCCTTCTAGCTTAAGTGCATCAATTCAGTGGGATGAGTACAAACACCTCTGTGTGCTCAGTGCCAACAGTTAAATGTGAAAACACTCCCTGATCATGCAAATCAGGACATTAGGTATATCATCATCATAGACAGCATCTCTGAAGAAGAACAGATAACCTTCACATACAGAGGCAAGCAAATAAGACTTAAATGCAATATGCACAGCAGGAACATGCATTCTCAAACAGAACACACATGATTTCACCAGAGCTCTTGTAGCACTTCCCTGAACCCGTGGGAAATGCTCCTACCTGCCACTACATCTAAATACTGCATTTTCTGCACTGATCTTTAAAGCTCCATCCAACCCTTGCTATTCTGCAAGTCTGTGATCTATTTCATATTGATGGTTTGTACTCAAATGTTGACTAAACTCTGTCTTTTTTATTTTTTTATACTTCCTGGCTGTCCTAGCTTACAAAATAATCTAAATTCTCCAGAGGTTCTATGTGGAGAATCTGGCACCTGCTAAGAAACACAAAAATTGTAGAAATGTAAGAACACAAACTACACACAATAGATAAACAGGGAACTACTGAAACCCTCTAATTTACAGGTAGAACAAGGTCTATGCTCTGAATTCAGAAGTGTTCTCTTCAAGAAAAAAAACACATTTTAAAAGTATTTTTGTGAATGTAAATTGAACCAATTTCACCAACTCTCAACATCAGCTCAGTCTGAGGTTTGGTAAACTATGTTTTTGAATGTTCAAGAAGCTTCTTCAGACAAAGCCAAGTCTTGCAGCACCAAAATGCTGTGGGAAAGACAGTCTGAAGGGTATTTCCTTTGAAGACAGAACAATTCCAAGAAAGCCTGGTCTCCCAAGGCTTCCAGACCAGTTTTGTTCATCTCAAAAGTGGGCAATACATCTTTGAGAAGCATCATAGAATCATAGGATGATTCTATGGCTTTCTTGGAAGCATACATGCTTCTCAAAAAGGAAAGAAATTTGCAAAAACTCTCTCCCTCTTATTTCTGTCAAAAATCTATGGCAAAACTGTTGATGGCAATGTTGAGAGAATTGACAAAATACCTGCAAAAACAGACAATCGAACCAGTTGAAATCCATGGAAATCACCTGGGTCAAAAAAGAGGGTGTTCTCATAGGAATGCCATCTGCAAGGCAGAGTTTTGTGACCTGAGGTCTTTACTACCAATTTTTCTGACAAGTCACACGGTACAATCTTATCTCTTCATTTAGGGCAATGCCACTACATCCTGGACCAACCACAGATATGAATTTAGACCACTGAAAACATCATGGACTCAAACAGATTTTATATGATACCACTTACATGGCACAGAGAAAAACTGCCTTTTTTCCTTTACCCAGTTACATAAACCCCACACACATGCAGGTGATACAGTCATTATACATATATATTCTAAAATATACACTTGCAACTTAATTACATCATCTGCTTCCTTCCTCATAAGGGGAAGGGACAGGAAGCAAAGGAAAATATATAATGGCTGTGAGCCAATAACCCAGGTGTAGGGACAAAAAACCCCTGTTCATCTCCATGGGGGGTTACATTTTTCCCATGCCCTATAAACATTCAAATATAAACTTGTTCTATAGATTACAAGCTATCATTTATTATTTACCAGCTTTACTTACTCCAGCTATACTTATGGATTCTGTTACTGGATACCCTCTACAGGATGTTGCTCTATTGAAAGGAATTTGGACTGGGTTTATAGTAAAAAACATACTATGCTTCTTGTCATTCTGGAAACATAAACAATTTTTCTTGGCAAGCCATATCCTGAGCTTTTCACCCTCTTTCTTGGGATGTCTACTATCTTTTCTCTTATATCTGTGCTCTGCCCAATATTTTATCCCATGTACTTTCAGAAGTTTTACAATTTACTTTCCTGGTAATAAAAAAACATACATAGTTTGTAACATTGACATGGTTTACACGTGTCCCAGACAAGCTACCAGTTCTGTATCCACATGATATTCTGAATATTCTATGCCAGCACAGAAAAGGGAAAGGGGTTTAGAACTAAAAGGCTCCAAAACTCCATAAAAATTGCTGAGACCTTTAAGTCCTACTGATAGCAGGTCTTCAAAGTCATCACTTTGACAGCTGTGACCTCAAAGTCATCACTTTGACAGCTGTGACCTCACTAGAGTGTCCGTTCCAACACAGAACTTGTTGTATCTGCTGGATTAGTGCCAATCCCCAAAATTTTGAATGCTGTGGTGATAGTCATCAGAAAACAAGCACAGTTTCTCCAGACTATAAATGAACAGGTAGCAAATAAATGGAAGGAAAGTAATCAACTGGAATTGCACAAATAAAAACTCTTAATATGCCCAATTGCTTCTCTGCAATAGGTTTGTAATCAGGGGTGACAAAAATGTTTCTAATGCAATGTCAGTGAAATAGGAACTTTGACTCTCCAAGAATCACAACTGTTGGACTTGCTGCTTTTTTGTTGCAGAAAACACTCTTAATTCTCCAGAAGCATTTTCTGTATAAAATCTTTGATGTAGAGTCAGAAGGCCATGAACACTTACAGGACCTTCTGTTTTTCAGTGTGCAAATGTCAAAAAATGCATATTGGTTCTCAGACCTCTGGCACAAGGTAGAGAAGCTGAAGAGAATAATCTCCTATGGGCTTCAAGCAAGATGCCACCTGGAATTTATTTTAAAATCTGAAACAGGAAGATGGTATAAATGACAATCTAACCTCCTCCACAAAGCAATTTAGAATAACATAATATTTGGGTCACTTGGGGTGAAATTCTAGCTTCACTGAGAGACAAAAAGAATTTTCCAAGTGACTTCAAAGTGGTCAGAATTTCATTCCTTATATACTTCAGATATTTTATTCAGAGGAGGAAGAAGCTGTTGAAGTATAAAAAAATAGGCTTACTTTAGTTAACTTTCAAATGCACCAAGATCCTGGAAGTGTACCAATTCTTTAGTTGTAAACGGGGAAGAAAACCTTTTAAAATGTCACTTTAAAGAGAAAACCCAGGCTTCTTATTAAGGGGTCTTATTTGGCAACAACAAATTGCGGCATGCGTTCTCCTCTTATAACTATTGTTTATTGCCATTACTGGGACATGTTCTATAATTGGATTCTGGCACAGATTAGTGGAAAGAGAAAAATCTTTCCAATCCAATTCAAAATAGGTTTTACTATGTAAAACACATATGCAAGAGTGAAAGATTATCTCTTTGCTCACCAGCAGTTATTCAAATCACTCAGACATTTTAGTCCAGGCAGATGTTAAACCTACAACTTGTGAAGTTGTTTTCATAAACTGTGTGATTTAGAGTTCGGGTAGTTTATTTTCATATTTGCCGGATAGCTTTCTAATCACAGACTGTGGCTGAGCAACTGTTATGCTCCTTTCAAGAAATACAGTTCGAAATTTGCCTCCCACCAAAGAGTCACATGTGCAGCACTCACCAATAAAATAAACACAATATTTATAGATTGACTTAAAAGCTGAAAATCAGGCATGTTCATTAGTCATGAACCTGCGTTTCTACTTCAGCACCTATTCAGAAAGCATACTGAAGAAATTAAGTAAATGTAATCATGAGTAAACACAGTAGTACAATAAAAGAACAAATACAAATAACAAGGAACAAAAATAAATCTTCTCCCTCTGTTTAGAAGTTGGTCTTCACAGTTGAAAAACTTTCTCAACTAATTGATCTTAATATAAAAGTGGCCAAGGTGAGAAGTGTCAGCAAACTCATGTAAGTATCAGCAAGGTACAACTGATTCAGGCTCATCAGAACAATATTCACAAGCTAGTAAGAAATAAAACTATAAGAAAAAGTCAAACTGTTCAAAGCACAAAGCTGAAAGCACTTAACTAAAATATCAATTTGTTTAAACTTTTCCACCTCTCTGTAAAGCTTAAGCTTCAGCAACAGCCAGTACTCACTAGCTAACCAGCTCTTCCCAAGTAGCACTCTACAGTTTTGACATAAAAACAACTGAAAAAGGTTCCTGAGTTTTATAACAATCTCCAGAGTCAGAGCCACAAACTAACATCTTTTGCACAGAATTACCAATTCCTCACTGCCTACTCTTCCAGACAGAGGGCCTGGCCAAGGCTCTCTTTATTTGTTTCAGACCAACTCAGCTGTGGTGATTTAGTGCCTCTAAGTGCAAGCAGGGATTATCATCAGGTGGAGTTGGCATGAAGAGAATTAGAAATAATTATAACCTTTCTTCCCATAACAGAGCTTTAGGAGATGGATTTGTTCAGCTTCTGATTAATGGCAAGCAACAGATGGGTAGCACCACATGAAATTTGGGTAGCTACATTCAGAAGATGCTTGTTGTGACCTACTTTGAACTGGGAAAGAGGAGCTATTTTACTTCAAAGTAATCAGAGAGCAGATTCTGTAAACTGGTTCCTCCTAGTGAAATCCCAGAAGAATACCACAGACTTGCAGAAATGTTCTAATTTCTGTGCAAAGTTTTTTTTCTAGTGCCAGCCATTCAAAAAGCTTAGTACCAGCTTGTTTTCATTAAGTAGTTGAAAACATTTGACTCGATAATTTTGAAATCAAAAAGCACCTAAAATCCTTTATTTTTCTCAAAACCCCATAGGACTGCCACAGAGGATTTCACACGCATTTACAGTGATGTTACATACAAAGACTGTATTTTTTAAAAATATTGATATTTAATCAATATTTAAATATTGATTGAAGTTTTACTTCCTTGGATGTTTGTGAGTACAGGGAGGAGAGAATTACATATGTTTAATGAAAGACCAGGTTAAAGAGACAATTCAGCCTTTTGAATGCTTTCCAGGGTCAACACAGTCTATGAATATTTCTCTGAGGTTATTACATATGCATAAATAAAGGAAAAGGCAATGAATCCCCAGCCCTTCAGATAAATGCAATGCATATCATGATATGAATGGCCTTCCAAACAGAGCAGTAGCTTTCATTAGAGGCTTGGACGTAGCTCTGCTCTCCATTACTCAAAGCTTATCTCAAGAACTACATTATTGAAACAATGAAGCATAAAACCTTAACCAATAAAGTGGTCTAGAAAAAGGTGACTACACAGGACACTGTCAGTAAGCCCCAATGAATGTCTGTAACAAATACAGTAAAGGAACATTTTTTCAGACATGCAGGGCCTCCAAGAAGCAGAACTTAACCAAAGCAGACAATAACACACTGCCTCAGCAAACAGGACAGAGTGATACATGCTTCAATATAGACCTTAACATATGGTATCTAGCCTGTAGAATACTTTAAACCATGATAGGGGACATAATCTGTTACAGCAGCCCTCTTATTAGAAGGTAAAAAAAAGGCAAGACACAGACTTCTTGCTAAAGACAGCATAAAAAGAGTCCTGGTTTATTCCTCTCTACAGCTCAGCCATCCTGACTCCAGCAAGCTCCTGCTGTGGGGTTCCCTTGCAGCCTCTGACTGCTGGTTATTGCCTGCTGAACTCTGACTGCAGGGATCAGTGTGCAGGCTCTGACTGCAGCTTTTACCCAGCCAGACTGTGACTGCAGGTTCCAACAACAGCTCTGACTGCACACCCAGACTGACCTCACAGCAGGGACACTCTCTCCTCAGGACCCTGCTCCCTGAGTCTCTCCTTCATGCTCCTCAAGGTTCCTCCTCCATGATGATCCTCCCCTCCCCAGCCAACCTCCTCTTTTATCTCACTCATCCTTATTGGATGCAGCTGTGACTCATTAGGGGTGAGGCTGTACTGGTTAATTAACACAGCTGTTACTTATCAGGGCTGAGGTCACCTGTGTTCCCTTCTCCTACAATAATCAAGTGAAGTAAGGAATGTTTGATACACATAACAATGCACAAGCAAATCAGAGAATAAGAAAGCACAAGAAAGAGTTGCTCTCTTTGACAAGAATCTTCCTAAGATGGTGACTGAGTGATGCCATCACTTGTTCAGCAAGGCAAATGGTGTGAAGCTCAGCCAGGGAAAATTCTAGAACACAATAATGCTCTGTGTCACTCCCTCTGTTTCCCTGCATTTGCAGCTGTTCTGAGTATGCATTCCATGAGGCAGTGTTGTGATACAAAACTGAAGTCCCACACTTGGCCAATGTGTTTCCACATAAGTGGTTTGACAGTGGTTAAATAGGAGAACAAAAATTGCTGTAGTCTACCAGAAAAAAAAATTAAAAAAGTTGAGTCAATATCATTATACATCCAAAGTCCTTAGAGGAGACTCTCTTTGTGTTATTCCTCCACCTTCCTGAGCAATTAGACTTGACAGAACCTTCAGGTGACAATGGAATGTAAGGCATACTATCATGGGACAAACTTCTCCAAGGAGATAGCCTGACCCTGGTAGAAATGGTCAAACACATCTGTTCAAACTAGAACTTCTTAATATTGCAAATCATACCAGCCCTCCAGGGCAGAAGGAATTAAACTATCAGTTCCTACTCACCACCGTGAAAACCCTTAAAATTTGTTTCATGTTGAGACCCCTCATTAGGGGTGGGAACTTATTCTACAGACAGCATCATAGTAAGCAATGATTAATTTTTAAAAAATAAAACCACAACAATTGAGAATTTGAACCCTTTAGAAAATTGAAGAGACGAACCATGTGACTATCTGGAGGCAACAATAATTGTTACTATCTCTAGAGAGTGCTTGGCCCAGACATGTCTATTAATACCAGACTTATTAGGTCTTGATAGCTTCTAGGACATCTGTTTGTTTCATTTCCCTTTAGTCTCGCCAAATGCTAGCAGCAAAAAATCGTACACTTTTTGTTCCTACTTCTGCATAACTTGAAAGGCTTCATTGCAGATATGAATTTTGACAATACCTGAGATCTGGTGTTCTGTATCTGATATATATGTACAGGCATGTGTATTTCAAAGAACTGCAAAGGTGGGTAAATTTCTTTAATCTGAGGGCATTTATCTAGGAATAAGAGTACTAACAAACACAAAGGGGAGCTAACAAACATTCCTCAGAGGTGGGAGTTCTCATAGGTTTGTTTTTTTGACCTGCACTAAAAGAAGGTTGCAGAGACCAAAATATCTCACCAGGAGTTTTTCACAAGCAACTCCCTCAAGTATTTCAGTTTATGGCAAAATTCCAGGAAAACATTACAAAATTACAACAAATAATATTGAGGCTTTTGGTACGGCCTTCCCTATTTTTCCACAAGTCTCACACAGGTGAGATATAACCCAAATAAAGTTCTCAGGTATGAAATAAAGGTTCTAAGTTAAGCTCTTGCATTTTCTAGACTGTTACTGTATTCTAGACCTAAATCCAAAAGCCATATTTCATATATTGTTCATAATTCTGGTTCATAATTCTGTTCTTCTTGGCCATCACTTCAAAAGTAATAGTATAGGTGAGATTTAAATATCACCTCCTGGAAACAGAAAGAAAAGGAGATAGCTACTTGTATACTACAAATCAACCACAGGCACTTGCTGATGCTTTGATCCAGATATTTCACTTAGACTATAGGCCAAACAGCTAAACTATTTTATTTACAAGAATCCAGCCCTGCCCACTCATTTCATTTTCATATGGCTGTATAAATAATTTGTTTACATTTTTGAAATAACTTTATCTTTGCTTATAAACTTTATGTGATCAATATAACCTCACACATATACATTATTTTTAATTAATTTCAAAAATGCCCTCACTCAACCTGTAGGGGCCATTCAGAATGTCAGTGAAAAGTAGTTTTGTCTCAGTTTAAAGCCTGTTTGGATGCAGATTTCTTTGAGTATTTTTATTCTCAGGTGAATGTTTTAAATTTGAGATTATTTCAGAATCCAAATTTGATTTTCAACTTATTTTCAACAATTACTGAAAATTTGCCTATCTAAATTACTATAGCCACTAGCAAATTAATAATCATTAAAATTTAGGAAGTACTGAAAAAAGTATTCAAAGCAATCAAAATTCTTACGAAGCAGGATCAGCTTTTGCAGAAAACTGCAGCAGCTGCTCCATTTCAGGTATATTTTGAGAAACATGAACATGATGGGTTGGCTCCCTTCAACATCCACTAATGTGACTTGAAAAGAATTACACCATATATGATCATTCCCTGAAAATACAAATAAATGTATTTCCATTTCCAACAAGAGATTTACACTTGATTATGTCAGCTGAGAATCTGATCCAACAGTGCTGTAAGACTCCCACAAGAAATCTTTGACTTCACTGGGTCTGCAGGAAATAACACGACCACAAGCTTGATATGTATGCTTTCAGCACCTGTTTCACAACAATATTCCTGGGGTTTAGTATATTCATAATTCAATTTTCTGAATAACTACAGAGTTTCATGGGGAAAACAGACCATTACTTCTATTTGGATGCATTTATTGGCTGTATTTTTAACCTCCTTCCTAAATAGTTTAACTGAATACCACATTAAATCAATTAAGAGGAGATGAAAATTTGTGACTAGGATAATTGTTAGTTAAAAAAAACTAAAAAAACTTGGCTTGCTGTTGCTTGATACCTAAAACATATGATCTTAACTATTGACAATAGTTCTCTTTCAGCTATTTTCATAATTATCACAGAAAGCTACTATCATTTTTGACCTCATTGTGCCCAGGAATTGCATTGGTCTCAAATTTTATTTTTTTAATCTATACAAGCAGAATAATCATGTGTTACAGCCTGATACAAAAGACTTATTGTATATTTGCTTCTGTATTTATTTATGAGAAAAATCCCATATCATAAAATGAAACTCCTTATAACTGCAGTGGAATATCAGCCAGGAAAGGGAGACTGGCAACAATATCTCTTGTTCCTTTTCATTTCATATTCTGAACAATATTTCATTTCATATTCTGAACAATATTTCATTTCATATTCTGAACAATCTATAAGTAGTGACTGTGATGAGAATAAAAACAAAGTTAAACAGTACACATGTATTGCTATATGCTGGTATATTTTAACAGAATCATTAGTTTACCTTTTCATAATTTCCCTTTATTTGAGAGGACATAGTGGCTTGAGATATGGAAACCTCAGTTTCAGTTTCAAGCTATTTTATAAAACCAAATAAAATTGCTGTTACCAGAGAAAGAAATATTTCTCTCCAAAGACAGCAGAACTGAGTTGGTTCTTTTGTCTGGGATACTTGGACTAAGACACATAAAATTGTTCCCTCTTCTCTTCCCAGCTCACCCTCCCTGTCAGGGAGCAGCAAGGGATGGCCAGCAGCCAAGGGGGATGCCACAGTCCTCCCACTTGGCTTGTCTGCCTGTCCTCACCCCCACCAGGCCCCAGCACTGTGACTGGGATTAAGGGTAAAACAGCAAAATCCAACCCTTTACTGCTCAGTGTATGAAGAAATGGGCACACTTCCAGCTGCTGGGGAAAGCACAGGGGGTCATCAGTCGGATGAGTATGAGGAGGAGGAAGATGGCTGATGAACACTGGTGCTGGTGGCTGAGGACTACCAGGCACATGTGGAGATGTGAGGGGTTCTCATTAGACAGAACACAGCAGAAGAGACAAGGCTCTCTGTGAGGAGCCTGGGATGGAAGAGGGATGAAGGGAGCCAAGGTTAATTGCCTCCTAACCCTCTGCTGAATCCTCAAGACAAAATTCAGATTTCTTGACAATTCCGAAACTTAGTGAATCACTGAACTGCGTTAACACAGCCAAACACCATAAAAACACTTCTTCCACACGCTAGGTAAAAGTCATTGCAGGGGAAATCCAGGTCACAGGAAGGCCATGACAACACGAGACAGTACATCATACCAATCCTATAGTCAGGAACACAATCATATCCCAACCCAGCCTTTCCAAACTTGAGATGGAGCCAGATGTACTGTTAAAACAAACAGACAGAATACTCTCATGCATGAACATAAAAATAGAGGGATCCCTTTTCAAAGGATTCAGAGCCTTTATCACCAAAATCTAAAGAACTGTCAGCTCCTTCTCTCTCAAGTATTACATATCTAGATTTTTCTATTCACACTGTCTTAATGCCATGTTAGTTACCTAAATGTGTGCTTTGGTTTCCAATAAACAATATTTTCTAGATAGGAGAAAAGAATGAAGGTGAATCTTTTTCCAGAAACCTTGATCATTTATCTCAAAATTGCACTGCAGAGAATTAAAAAGGCTCAGATATTTGTCATTAATCTATCACTCAGTAAGTCTGTAAATAGGCCTACATATATGGCTCACAGTAAGATAACATGTGGAATAGTTTATGCTAACCATTTAATATTGAATAATATAAAAATGGGACTTTACTGAATCAAAGTAAATGTACAAGCAGCTTACTTCAACTCAGCTTTAGTTAGGCTAACAAAAAATTAGATAATGTAGAAACATCAGAAAGAAGTGAGATGAGTCAGGGTTTTCCATGAAAAACAGCTTCACTGCAGAGTAGCCAATAGAAATAATTTTAACCTTATTTAGATTAAGATAAAATGGCATTCTAATGTTTCACTATCTTATCTAGATAATTTTATTAGTGCTTAAGATAATAAAAGATGCATCTGGCAGCAGAACAGCATTCCTCTATCGCAGAACTTGTGTTCTGCACAGGCTCACATCTGCAAATGCAGATTGACACTTCTGTAAATTATGGAAGATTTTCTAATCTAAGACATTCTCTTCCTCTTACTGTTCTTTAAATCAAATTTTAATTTATATCTGGTTTTCTTTCCTTCTTTTTTTTTTCTCTTTGGTGTGCTTATAATCACTCATTGCATAATTTCACTCATTGCATGATTATGTAACAGGCATCTTCTGTGACATATTGCTATTTTATTCTTCTTCATGTATATATATTTTACTGCATATTGAGGGGGTTTATGTAGAAATATTTTTATCTGTCACCATTGAAGACTGGTCTTTTTGGAGCAGGTTCCTTAGCTCTGAGCTAGTTTCAGGGTCGCCTGAAACAATGGGGATGAAGACCCCCAAATGCTCCCTACAGTCACTCATTTTGCTGTCTTGGCCTCAAAAGGGAAGAAGAAAATAATTTCTTCATTGTATAGAGCTGACACTAAAGAAGTACACCCTTTGCTAAATATTTCAGTAACAATCACCCATTATCCTTTTGGACAGTATCCAGCTCACCACAGGACAATAACTTACAAGCAATCCTTTGTGTGTGTGTGTGAGTGTAGTGCATGCTCACTTAAACACCACACCAGTTCGCAATACAAACAACATAAACTGAAGAATTTTGAAAACCATAATTCCAGAGCTGAAGTCAAAATACTCTTGACATAATGGAAGCCTCACCTGAACGACAGAATTAGAGATTTGCAGACTTTTGAGATTGGAAGAGACCCTTAGAAATCATCTGGCCCATGCCCATGCTCAGAGCCCAGCCACCTAGAGCAGATTACTCAGGACTGTGTCCAATTGGGGTTTGAATATCTTCAAGGACAGAGATTCTCCAGCCTCTCTGGGCAATTTGTGCCACTCTTTGATGATCCTTACAGTGAAAGTGGTTTTTCCTATATTCAAATTTGATTTCTTATATTTCAAGAACACATTTCTTGTGTGCTTTGCCTCCTCTTACGTCACTGAGCGTCAAGGAGAAGAATCTGGTTCTCTCTTCTTTACTGCCTTCCACCAAACAGATTGATAAGATCCAGACCTTGAAAATTAGGGCTTCCATCTATGGAAATGAAGGCCAACAGCATTACTTCTCCCAGTAAATCTTTTCTGAAATGTTCTTAGTCCATTGCATTTAGCACAGTATGTAAATGCTCCCCAGAGGAATCTGAAATGCTCAGCAATTGAAGGGAACTAACAACACATATTATTATTTCTCCAATCTGCACATTAAAGGCCCAAGAAGCTCACTTCTTACTCAAACTTTTCTATCAAGATTCTGCAAAATTTAAATATACCCAATACACAGTTCCTGACTAATATTCCATTTTGGGGTGTAGTAGCTCCTGAAGTTGTTCCTATATTAATTCTTTGGCTCCATGGTCAGCTTTATCCTTTAAACTTCAATCCTTTATCCCTTTTGATTCTATCACAGCTTCAGGTTTCCATAGTCCAAGAGCAGGAATATTTCAGTGGTTCTAATACAAACACCTTTCAAGTCACAAGAATAAACTAATACAATAGTATTCTCACTATAGTTCTCTTTGAATTATAAATTCAAACTGTAAACTGCCAAAATTTTCTATTAACATGAAGGAAACAGCTGAGAGGGAAAGGGGAAGATGGAGGGAGGAAAGGAGAGGGCAAGAAGGGAGGGAGGAGCAAGACAGCCTTGCCAGAAACAGGATTTATTTGTGCTAAGCACATAAATAGAGTTACAGATATGTCACCAGTAAAGATACAATTTAAATAAAGCAGCTGCTGGGAAACAGAAATGTTATGCAACAGAAGCAAAGAGCTGGTTTAGTCATCACTAGAATTAATGAGGCCTAAGTGTCAATGAATTTAGATTTTCTGGAGAGTGCCCTTTTTAACTGAATTCTTCTAAAGCAGCTGTGTAGGTGCATCTCTTGTTGAAGAACAGACAATCTACACAAGATAGATATACTCTCTATGGTTTGGATGATTCTCCTTTTTGTTCTGACTGAATGGGGGTAGTAAAAGTTGAGAAACCTGCCCAACAGGTGTTTTTGAAATTAGCATGATTCCATGAGAACTTTTGGATTTGCTGAGTTCTTGTTCACTAGATCTAGATATTGAATTCAAACTGAAACAGTTACCAAAGAATTTAGGTGCATTTTTCCAAATTCTCCAAGTGGCTCCTATTTTCTATTGTTTGTACTGTTTCTGTTAAAAACTGTATCAGATATCTAGTGAAAGAATTCAGAATAATTAGATATTTGCAATCTTTGTGATTAATAACTTTTGATTTTCTGAAAATGCTACAGATTATAAACCCACCAAGTGACTGCTTAAGGAAATGGCAATTATAGACAATGCCTGGTTTTGATTTTGGTCTTTTGAATTTCAGCAATTCAATTCAGGAGTCCATGACCTATTCATATGTCCCTATTTCATACCAAATCTGGAGAGGTAAGTGGCTTAACAGGTAATGCATTTGCTTAACCTTTCAATCCAATAAAATGAAATTATTTCTTTCTAATGCCTGAAAGCTTCATGGAAATTAATAGCTTTACAAAAGCTGATATTTGATGACAGTCTTCTCGACTCCAGCTGCAAATCCAATTGGGTTTTTTCCTAATGAGATTGACAGGTTGCCCACACTCCGAATCTCTGCAGTTATGCAAGACAAGCTAAGCAGTTTGTTAAAGACACGAAACAGAAGAGGTCAGAGGGAAACACTTTTCACTGTGCTGAAACTCGTACAGAGTCCTCAGGCAAGAACTCTTCCCTGCACAGGACAGCAGTCCTACAGTGATGGTGAAAGGTCTCTAAAAGCTGAAAATATCTTGGTGTAAAGAACTGCATTTTATCACTTTTCTCTGTAGCTGAGGTCAGTTGCATTTGCAGCTGCGGATTTTTGCATAATTCCATGTGAAAACTTCCTTTTCCATGTTACTTTCCTGATCACCATGAAAGCAGAACAATTAAATATCATTTTTGAATTTATCTTAGTTTAAGACAATATATCAACTGAGCTTTAGACATATAGAAGATTAAAGACAAAACAAAGGTTCATTGAAAAAATTAGCAAGACTAAAAATAAAAAAGAACATGGATCAGTAATTTCTAATAGCTAATACTACTTATGTGGGTTGGCAGTAAAAGAAGCACTCACAAAGGCTGTCTAGAAATAGATCTTTAACAGCATAGTAAATTTGATAATTTCATTACATTTATTTCATGTAATAGTAAACATAGATATGCATGGAATCATGGTATTATGAATTGGAAAAACAAATGTGTGTTTGAATGAGAACAGAAATATGCTTTTCGGCTTTGTTTTGTTTTGCTTTTCTTTTTTCTTTTTTTACAGCTCTAATTTTTCAGACATAAAGGTCAAATGATCCCAGGAAAGGAATTGGGTCTTAACAAAGTTTAGAGAACACACAAGAGATTTAAGGATTGCACTCAATAAAGCACTCCATAAAGTGCACAAGATCTTAAAAAACAGCCTTTCCAGCTCTTCAATGGTTTTTCCAACAAGTTACCACAAAGATGATTCTTGACAAAGCAAATCATTAATACTAAGCATATATGACCAAACTGTAAAGAATTGTTTTAGTACTATATGGATAATTTTGTGGTTTATCAGCATTTATTCTACTTCAGAGCAACTTGAGATTTTGAATTAAACTTTCTAATTTTTGCAAGCAGTAGGCTCCTTGTGCGTCTCAGCCTGAACATGTCTGTTCCTTCAAAGATCTTGTGCTTTGACACTTCATTTAACTGAGATAACTTTCCAGAAGTAATAAAATACTGCTAATCCAGTCGATCCAGATGCTGGTTTTTCCTGTTCAATATTTATCAGTATTACAGAAGTATACTTTTAACCTATGCAAAACTGAAAAAGTTAAAAAAAAAACCCCAGATGATCTGGTGCCAGATATTTTAATTCTTCAGGCCACTAGCATCACATTTTCTATTGTTCTTATCAGTCTGCTTTTGAGGTTTTAGGATGACATATTTCTACATCTTATTTAGGAAGGTTGCCTTTTTTTTTTTCAGAAGAAGCCCATATATGCTTAGAAAATAATTTCTGTGGTACAATCAGATGAAAACTTGCCAGGAAATGAAAAACCTGAAATGATTCAACAAAGCACTCAAAATTTCATAAACTTGCTAGCATGAAAGAAGGGATTTTGAAACTCTTTCCTGTACAAGCTGCTCCCTCTGATACACTGGCATTTTTTCTCATTGTGAGAAAATATCATTAGGTATAAGTGAACTTTTCACTTTTTCTGCAAAATTTTTTTTTTTTTTGCACCTCTGTCTTGACCGAAGAATAATAACAGGAAACATAGGAATTACAGAAAATGCCGCACTCTCATTATCCTTGTAAAAGCAACTAAAATGTATTAGCAAGGTGTGTCCTGGATGGATCAAAGAAATTTTCACGGAGGAGCAGTTTCTGTTTACGGATTCAGCATTTTTGAAACTCTCACACACAATTTTACTGATTGTCTCGGAGACCGATCCCGGCCACCCCGGGGCAAATGTAAAGCAAAAGCGGTGTATTTAATCAGATCTCCCAGTTTTGCTCACGGCTCTTGTGCCGCCTGGTGGGATCAGGCACAGACCCTTGCTGAGAACCCTGCCTGCCATTAGCAGGCAGCTACAGCAGCGGGCTCCGGGGGCTGCGGTGTGGATGAGTCCAGCAAAGCAGCTGTGCTCAGTTTCAGCGAGGAAAGAGTTAAAGAGCTCCGTGTTCCCCTATGCCCGGGAGGCAGCCTTTGTGTTTAACATTGGCAGGGGCTCAGCTCGGGCTGGAGGTTTGTTTTAATTGGGGGAGGGGGCAGAGAAGAGGGGACGCTCCGACTTCTTCAGTCTGTCTCTCTTCGTTCACTGACTTAGCGGAGGTGGAGATTTTCAATTCCACCCAGTCAGACGCAGGCGGGAGGATCTGGAAAGACTATCCCAGGAAAAGCCACTCAGAAGAAATTCTCCGAGGCGGCGGCGGCGGCGCCAGCAGCCCCAGCATGAGGGTGAGCCGGGCGGGGAGGGCGGCGGGGGGGAAATGCGCGGGATGTTGCGGGAGCCCCATCCCGGTGCCACGGCGGGAACAGCCCGGCCCCAGCCGCGGGCACCTTCCGCACCGCTGGGAACGCCCCGGACAGGGATTCAGTGCTGCACCTCTGCGTGCGGGTGTGAATGTCCGAGAGGGAGAACGAGAGACGGGCACAAGGCAGCTTGGGGGAACTGTTATTCCTTAAAGTTTACGAACGCGTGGATCTTGCCGGAGGCTCTCTATATAGGCTGCAGGGCAGGCAGCACTGGTTTGCCAATGCATGTTGGAATTGATGCCTCGCTGGTGGTGCAAGGAGCGTGTTTCCTTTCACCTTGGAGAAAGAGCAGCGGGCGGCTTCCCCGGCAGCGCTCGCTGGGAAAGAGAATCCCCCTTTGCCGGCGTTGTTCCCTTCGGTGCCTTCCTGCCCTGCTCCGCTTCATTTGCTCCTGCTCGCGTCTCAGCTGCCTTACACTCATCGAGCACCGTTAACGTTTTAGCTGGTCTTTAATACTTGGAACAATTTAATTTCCGCTAGAACGGTCTCTTCTCGTGAACCTCGGCATGGGAATTGTTCTGGCTTGTTAGTCCAGGCAAGTCAGGAATTTATTTCCCTGCATCCGTGGCTGCTTCTGCAGCACCGCAGGAGCACAGGCACAACACAGCCGGGTGGCTCCCACGTTAACCGAGCACCCTCACACCCTCCCAGGTACCCAGGCTGCCCGTGGAAAAGGACAATCCTAGATCACCTTATCACAGAAAGTTATCAGGGATGCCAGTGTGTTACTCATAGGAGGCAGGCTGCATGCTATATTCTGCAGCAAGATAAATACTTTAAAAATATGCACGGAGGAATGAAGGGCTGTCAGGGATCTATAACAAAGTACCCCTAGTAGCTAGCCTATTAAAAACTTTCTAGTTTTGCTTCTTAGGGAAAAGTTTCTTCCGGGAGAGGGAAGAGATGGTAACTGGCAATTTTGTTCCCAGCTTTGCATGCCGGCAGCATGACAGCCATGCTGCCACCACGTTTATATGACACATACATCAAATTTTCACAAAAAGGGTCACAAAGAAAGGAAGAGACTAATATAACTTCTAAAACATAGGGCTGTGGGTTCCGTTCATAGCTTTATCACGTTTACTTGGGAAAGCCACTTACAAGTGATACACATTTCCCATTTGCAAATTGAGGAACCGTAGTCATAGGAAATAACACAAATATTAATCCTTGCCTGAAAAGAATTACAGTCAAACATCTCTGTTGTTTCTGGTAAGATTTAGAAACCTAAAGTGAACTTGCACCATGCTGCTGCTTAGTGCCCTGAGACACTGTCACAACCAGCATCTAATTTAATTAAATAAAGGAGGGTTTACTATTTAGTACGTTAAACTTTGAAATTAAGTCCATGGGGACTCACAGTTGGCCAGTTCCTGCTCTCAAATACAGCAGAACAAGGATGGAAAGGTGGATCCCTTGTCTGTGATGGACAGCACTCTGCATGCCAGACAGGAATTCTCGGGTTAGCATCGCATCTGCTGCTCCACAGAGGTACACACACCCTTCCACAGACCACATACAACAGGAGCCTGTAATACTAGTAAATATTTATACTGTGTCTGCTCCAGAAGTACTATCAGTAAATTTTCTCCCTCCTCTGGTAAATGTCTTGCTATAAACTCTGATTTAACAGCCCCACAGGGAATGAAATTAGGATTCATTTATTTAAAAGGATCCATCCTCCCAAATACTTCAGGCGAGTCCCTGGAAATCAGAAAGTTATAAATACTTTATTTTCTACTCTTCTTTTGTCGACTCTGCAGTACTATGTCTTGTTTTGCAGATATAAGCCATGTAAAAAAAAAAATAAAAATCTTAATCTTAAATTAAACCAAGGCTTCAGGACAATGGACTTAAGTGGCATCCCTGGTTTCACTGGAGGTTTGGTATCTACAATCCCTGGTTGCACACAGGCAATCACACTCACTAGGGCAGGATTCTATGATGCTTTCTTCCCTGCCTGGAAATATCATGAGTTGTTGCTTAGAATACTAAACCAAGCATTTTTTATCCTTAAAGAGCTTAATTTTTTATTATTAACTTCACTGTGGCTAAGTACTGAGCATGAGTTGCAATTAGATTCAGGACCAAATGACAAAGTTTGAAGGTATTATCCTGGCCAGAGGTCTATTCTAGGACTATAAAATCTTCCTCCTAATATTTAGGGATTTTGGATCTCATCCAGATTTTAATTTGAAATACATGTCTTTTCAGTTTCCATTTGAAATTCAGGTAATAAGTCAAACAAAAATAATATAAAGACTAATTGTTGCAGGTACATCAAAAATACTCAGAAAACTGATGAATTTGCTATCTTTAATTTTTACTGTGGTGCTTTTACCTTTCTTTTTCAAGAAAAAATAATAAATTCTTATTTTACCTAAAATACCATTCAGCAGTTCTAAGACAGGTTGACTTTTCCTGCAAGACTGTATTTTAAAACAGAATTTCATCCACCTTATTTCTTCCATCCCTATACAAATTCTGTCTCAAGTTAACAGGGTTTTGTGGGATCTTATTTGCATAAGCTATCACTTGCTTAAGGAATTTTTTGTGTTTGCCTCTTGTCAGACAGGTAATGGGGGTAATCTAGATTTCAGAGCAGCACAGTGAGTACAAACAGGTGTTTATAGATATGTGCTGCAGAGGCTGAACATGCAGATACCCTCCCTAAGTAAGAAACAGGATGTGTTAGACTACCTGTTGTACTGATTATGTGCTTTTTTTTCATTTCTTTTTTTTTGCTTACAGTTCCTCTCTGCAGGTGAAAAAGCGAGAAGTATTTCAGTGAAATACTGAAGAAAAAAGCGAAACCCTTTGTCTCACTGAATTTGCTCATTGGGGACTTCAGGATGGAAGCCTTGTGTTTAAGAGTTTCCTTGCTGCTGCTGGTCCCGGGATTTGCCCTCAGTAACAGCTCTGACAGAGACGTTTCCAACCGGAGCGACTCGGGAAATGCCCTTTCCACCTTCTCAGGGATGGAATCCAGCATTCTCCTCACCACCATACAGCCCCCGGTGTCCAACCAGACTGTCAAATGTTCCCAGCAGACTAAGATCGCTGAAACTTTCAAATACATCAACACCGTGGTGTCCTGTGCTATTTTCATCATTGGGATGGTCGGGAATGCGACTCTGCTGAGGATCATTTACCAGAACAAGTGCATGAGGAACGGCCCCAACGCCCTGATAGCCAGCCTGGCTCTGGGAGACCTTATCTACATTGTCATTGATATCCCCATCATGGTGTACAAGGTAGGACACCAGGAGCCATTCCAACTGCAGCTCCTTACGAGTTCCCTGGCTGTGCTCCCTCCTCTATTTATAGTGCTCTTTGGTCAATGAATAGTGCACCTAAGGAAACAACACAACTCCTTTATGTTCTGCAACAAACCCCTTGCTCTCAGGTCTCACCTCCACCAAGAAAAAGTGTATCTCCCATTAAAGATGATGTAGCACTTACCTCTAAACCAAAGTGTGGCCTTGGGCATTTCACAGGAGCTTTTCATTTCTCATAGCTGCTACAGCTAGCGAAAGAATTTATGAGGGAAGATTTTTTATAAACTGTTCTCCTCCTTGATGGACTAGTTGCTATTTTTATATTATCCAATCCTTAATTTATATTTTTACAAAAAATACTCCCTGTGATACGCAGGCTTC
This sequence comes from Phylloscopus whistleri, assembly GCA_017589585.1. Taxonomy (NCBI): domain Eukaryota; kingdom Metazoa; phylum Chordata; class Aves; order Passeriformes; family Phylloscopidae; genus Phylloscopus; species Phylloscopus whistleri. The sequence continues at coordinate 351,986 of JADMLD010000235.1, forward strand.
ATATTATGACTTTGCAGGGAGAGATTATGTCAGTTAAATTGAGCCTTAAGGTTTTCATTTAATATTCATTAATAGCAGAGTCTCAAACTCAAAATTATTCCAATTATATCACAGACCATTTCTGAAATATTAAATTTCATCTGGATTTGTCAAAGTGTAAAAAGGCTCCTCAGCAATTCTTTTATCTGGTATAAAATTATCTTGTCCCAGTGTTTTGATTTTCCATTTTAATTAAACAAAGCCATAAAGCAGTCCTTCTTCTGATGCAATTTATATTTACTAATATAATTCAAGCCAGAACATGCTTGAATGAACAGAACTGATCCCCTTTTTAATACATTTCATTGATATTAACTTATCTTAGAAAATCATCAAAGAATTTTGTAAGCTTGTATCTGTCTCTTTGTGGACCGTATACAGGTGCATAGCTGATAGGATATTTGACTTTTTCTTTTTTTTTTCAGCAGAAACATGAAGTGTTTCTGTTTGTAAATAAAACATTAAGTCATATAATATATATAAGTCATATAATTAAGAAGAAATGTTCTTCACAATTTCAGCCCTTAAAGATTCTAATGAATTTTATTTGCATGTGTTTTAAATGAAACATTTTAATGCTTGGTTTTATAATAACTGGTGCCCTGTGGTTTCAAACTGGATTTTTAAAATTAAAGAAACAATGATTTTAAAACATGAATTTTGCATCTTTATAACATTGACATCATAACTGCATTATAACACAGGTATTCATAGGACAAGATCATAAAATTTGAATTAATTAATGGGAAAAAAAATCTATGTGCATATATTGCACTTGTATAGAGGCACTGTGAGTCTGTTATGGTCCACCCAATCAGGAAGAAGAGGTGGACAACTTATTCTCTAAGCAGCTGAAAAATGTTTCAGGGTCACCAGCCCTTGTCCTTGTCGGTGACTTTAACCCAGACATCTGCTGGGAACTTAATACAGCAGAAAAGAGGCAGTCCAGGAAGTTCTTAGTGTGTGTGGAGGACAACTTTCTGTCACAGCTGGTGAGTGAGCCCACCAGGGGAGGGACTATGTTAGACCTGGTTTTTGTTTTTTTTTTTTTCAAATAGAGATGGTCTGGTGGAAGATGTGGTGGTTGGAGGCTGCTTGGGGCACAGTGATCATGAAATTATAGAGTTCTTGATATTTGGTGAAATTGGAGGAACATCAATAAGACTTTTACACTGGACTTCCACAGGGCAGACTTTGGCCTGCCTATTTAGGAGACTTATTCAGAGAGTTCCTTGGGAAGCAGCCCTTAAAAACAAAGGAGTCCAGGAAAGGTAGGCATGCTTCAAAACAAAGATCTTGAGGGCACAGGGACAGACTGTCCCTGTGTCCTCGAAAGATGAGTCGACAAGGCAAACATCCAGCCTGGATGGGCAAGGAGGTTTTGAAGGAACTTAGGAACAAAAAGAGGATGTATCATCTTTGGCAGGAGGGTCAGGTCTCTCAGGAAGTATTTAAGAGGGTTGCTAGAGCATGTAGAAAAAAAAATTAGGGAGGCCAAAGCTCAGTTGGAACTTAATTTGGCAACTTTTGTAACGGATAATAAAAAATGTTTTTACAAATATATTAATACAAAAGGAAGAGTAAGACCAACCTTTATTCTCTATTGGATACAGGAGGGAATTGAGAAGCTGAGAAGGCAGAAGCACTTAACTCCTTCTTAACTCCTCCTTTGCCTCAGTCTTTAGCAGGAAGACAGCTTGTCCTCAGGACAGCTGTTCTCCTGGGTTGGTAGATGGTGTCAGGGAGCAGAATGGTCCCCCTGTTATCCAGGAGGAAGCAGTCACAGAACTATTAAGCTGCTTGGATGTTCATAAATCAATGGGCCCAGCCAGGTGGGATCCATCCCAGAGTGATGAGGGAGCTGGCAGATGAGCTTGCTAAGCTGCTCTCCATCATTTACCAACAGCCCTGGCTCACTGGTGAGATTCCAGATGACTGGAAGCTGGCCAATGTGATGCCCATCCACAAAAAGGGTGGGAAGGAGGATCCTGGGAATTATAGGGCAGTCAGCCTGACCTCAGTACCCTGTAAGGTAATGGTGCAGTTTATATTGAGTGTCATCATGCAGCACTTAGAGAATGGCCAGAGTATCAGACCCAGCCAGCACGGGTTTAGGAGGGATAGGTTGTGTTTGACCAACCTGGTCTCCTTTTATGACCAGGTGACCAGAGTGGTGGATGCAGAAAAGGATGTGGATGGTGTATACCTGGATTTCAGCAAGGCCTTTGACACTGTCTCCCACAGTATACTCCTGAAAAAGCTGGCAGCCCATGGCTTGGACAGGAGCACTCTGTGCTGGGTTAGGAACTGGCTGGATGGCCGAGCCCAGAGGGTGGTGGGGAACGGTGCTGCATCCAGCTGGTGGCCAGTCACCTGTGGTGTTCCTCAGGACTCTACTGGGGCCAGTTCTGTTCAATATTTTTATTGATGACATGGATGAGGGTATTGAGACTTTCATTAGTAAATTTGCAGATGACACTAAGCTGGGGGCGTGTGTTGATCTGTTGGAAGGTAGGAGGGCTCTGCAGAGAGACCTGGATCAGTTGGATGGATGGGCAGAGTCCAACAGGATGAGGTTTAACAAGTCCAAGTGCCAAGTCCTGCATTTTGGCCACAAAAACCCCCTGCAATGTTATAGGTTGGGGATGGTGTGGCTGGACAGTGCCCAGGCAGAAAGGGACCTGGGGGTGCTGGTGACAGCAGCTCAACATGAGCCAGGGTGTTGGTGGCCAAGAAGGCCAAGGGCATCCTGGCCTGGATCAGGCCAGCAGGAGCAGGGAGGTCATTCTCCCCCTGTACTCAGCACTGGAGAGGCCACACCTCGAGTGCTGTGTCCAGTTCTGGGTCCCTCAGTTCAGGAAGGACATTGAGATGCTTGAGCGCGTCCAGAGGAGGCAACGAGGCTGGAGAGGGGCTTGGAGCACAAACCCCGTGAGGAACGACTGAGGGAGCTGGGGTTGTTTAGCCTGGAGAAAAGGAGACTCAGAGGGGATCTTATCACTCTCTACAATTCCCTGAAAGGTGGCTGTAGCCAGCTGGGGGTCGGTCTCTTTCTCTGGGCAGCAACTGACAGAAGGAGAGGACACAGTCTCAAGCTGCACCAAGGGAAATATAGGTTGGGTATTAGGAAAAAGTTTTTTATGGAAAGAATGATGAAGTACTGGAATGGCCTGCCTGGGGATGTGGTGGAGTCACCATCCCTGGATGTGTTTAAAAAAAGATTGGATCTGGCACTCGGTGCCATGGTTTAGTTGAGATATTAGGGCATGGGTTGGACTCGATGATCTTGAAGGTCTCTCCCAATGATGACGATGATGATGATGATGATGATGATGATGATGATGATAATAATAATAACAATAATAATAATAATGCTTTGCCTTTCAGAATTGAGTTTTGATGGTCTTCTGAAAATTTTTAGAGTTTAGTTTAAAGTAACAATTCTTTATATTCTCTTTATTATTTTGCAATATATATTTTTTCTATTAATTTTCTGTCGCTTCTCTGGAATTCTATGGGTGAGTTTGTCTTGCTCTGTCTTATATGATGAGCTGAACTATGGTCCTGATTTGATGAATGAAATTTCCTTAGCCTACATGAGAAATTATTTTTGTGCTGCTGAGAAGTATTGGGTAAATAAAGGCTATGAACAAAACTGCAGCCTCCTGACACCAATGTCTGTCAATTTCCACATATAAGAAGGCAGAATTAAAATAATCCTTACAGCTTAATTCTAGCTTTTAGTGATTTTTCAGTTATTTAACTTTCAGAATAAATTACCTATAAATTACCATATACAACCACCTTGTTTTCTGAGGTTAGCTGCAAGAATGGTGATACAGGGAAACATTTATAGTTTTATAAGGGGGCTCTGGTACATCTGATAAGAAATGCAATTATTATTATAGTCCATTTTTCATATGAACCATCCAGTAATGTGGATATTTACACTAGGAGTTGGGTTTAAACTTTGTTGAATGCCACTTCTGTTTGTAGCACCAGGGATCCTAAAATCTGTGTCACCTTTCAGCTCCTCTTGTTGAGTGACAGTGTGAAGGGTGGCCACTGGAAATATCACAACTGGATAATTGAAGAGATAGGCTTTTAAGGAAAAAAATTCACGTGTTTTTATTATTTTTAAAAGTATTTTATACCCTTCTGAACTTTATTTTAAAAGATTCAGTTTAGTTTCAGAGTCAGCCTCATGTTGAACCATATATTAGTATCCTACATAATAAGTGGTGTCAAACACTTCATACCTTTTAGGTCAGATCTTCATTTTTAGGACTAAAGAGGTCTGAAATCAGAGTAAACAAGCATTCAGCTGCATATTAAATTAACAAATAGTACAGTGTTAAGATGGCCACATTGTATAGAACAAAATGCATAATACCTGTTATTATAATTGAATATCAGAAATAGTTTTAAGGACTTTCCTGAAACATCATGTAGCCTTCACTATTTTGAAACTACTTTCAAAAGAGAAGTAAATAATGCTACTGGTACTCAAATCCATTTTACAAACCCTTAGAGAGAAGCAGCTATAAAATTGTAGTAATTGGCAATGGAAGATCCCAGGAGAATTGAGTCCTTCATTCTATTATGTGTTTACACAATTAACAAAGATACGATGCTGGGAAAAAGTAATTATGTAATTTATGCCAACTAAAGATGTGGTCACAGGTGTTTGACATTTTTAACCTTTCCTTGTGGTACAGTAGGCTCAAAAATTTTCACTCCTTACTTTCTCTAATTACTGTAATTATATAGTGGATTCCCCTTATTGTTAAGTGGATTTTGATGTGACTAATATTCACTGTCCTTTGAAGATATTCTGGATGTATTAAAGCCCCATTACACTTAATTACCACAATATATCCACTTGAAGTATCAAATCAGTATTAAAAATCTTAATAGATTGCAGTTTTACAGGAAGGGTGACAGCTATAAATCCAACCTTAATAGACCAAACTAAGACAATTTAATTTTCAATCACATTTTTATACCACCAGGACCCAAATAGTCTCCTCTTTACCCAAACACATACCCATCTCAGACATTCAAGGTGTCAAAACCTAAAGCCCCACGTCGATAAGAATTACTTCTCTGCAGGGAAAAGTAGAGCAGAAGATAAAAGTTTTATATTTTACACCACTGTAGAGGTAGGATTAAGGCATTGAAGAAGAGATGAGTTCCTTTTCTTGTATCAGGTGTCATTAGCACACAACTGAAAGCTGCTGATCACCTGTGTTACCCATCACTGCCATGTGCATTTTTTAGCAAATAAAGTCAGATGCAATGCAAGAAACCTTTCTTTAGAGGGCTGCTTTCCATGAAGGCTTTATTTACATTGTTTCCTCAGGCTGTACAAAGGCAGCAGCAGAATACCCACAGTACCACTGTTGCCTTGGCTGCCCTGAGCTCTGGCAAACCCTCACGGTTGTTCTGCTGCTGCTCTCATGGCTGAAGTTTAGCAGAGCAACAGGAACAATAACAGGTGCTCACCACAGACATTGCTGTCCACTGTTCTTTCCTGAGCTCATGGAGCTTGAAACACTCTAGACCAAGGCTCTCACCTTTAGAATGGCAAAGTTTAACATTCATTGGGAAGTCCTGAGCTTCCAGTTTTATGCACTTCAGAGAAAAACATAAAAAGGAGTTCTATTTCTCGGAAACTGGCTGACATAGGACTGACATTGCCTTAGATCAGAATATGTTTAACTCCTGAAATCATTAGTTTATAAAGTAGATGAAGCAAATTAGGCAGCTTTTTATCTGTTTTTAAAGAACATTTTCTTAATAATTTTGCTAGTATAAAGCTGAAGACATCTATCCAGGAAAAAAGCAAGTGTTCACTGCTCAGACAGCTCAAGAAGACGTTTTCTCAAATAAAACAGGGAGGTTTTTTGCTTCTTTAATTGGTATTCATACTTACTTTAGTTGTAACATTATCTAAATCTGAATACTTCACCTAGAACATTAAAAATCTAAATTTAGAAGGCAGCTGACAGCAAGCAAACACATTCATCCATTTTGTCTGCAGTAAAGGAAGACTCAGCAAAGGCATTTCTAGTCATGGACATTTTTTAATATCAGAGCACATGTGTAAGTGTCAGAGCAATCCATTCTGAATCAAAAATTATTTGGCATATCTGAATACCTTCACCAACAGAATGAATAAATATACCTACGTGGGGATGATAGTTAACTGTACTGGCACTGATCTTGTAGCTGATAGAACAAGTGGCATCTTTTGTGCCAAAGGAGTATAAAGCCAAGCCAACAGCACACCAAAAGTTAAGGGCACTTAGGGAAGAAACCCTTCTTTAAAGGCAGAATTTTTCATATGTATAGTGTGCATTTCTCAGTGAAGTACCAACACAAGTAGGAAATTCTGAGGCCTCAACTTACCAACTACATTCTGGCTTTCAATAAATTCTTATCAAGGATTCCAAGAGGTAATGAATGGGTAGCCCAGTGTGATGCAGAAATCCATAGAACCTGTTCCAAGCAGGACCTGTTATTTAGCTGAATATCTCCATGTAGAGACAAAACACAGAGAAACCCAGAGGTAGGACAGAAATTGATCACTGAGTCCTGAAGGCAGAAATTTCTCAAAATGGAACAAGGAACGGAAATCCATGAGGAATCTGTTCTATTTACAAACCGCAGCGTCTCAGCAGTGTTTAATGTGCATAGCAGGGCAGCAGTTAAGGAAGAGATTTTATGTTCTAGGTCTTAGTTCAAGATCCACTCTGCCTTTAACTCATGGCTGTTCTTTGGGGAGTGGGACACATGTTCCTACCAAGGCACACCTCCTCCCTCATCTTCAATTCCTCATGCCTGCCTTGTGGCTCTGTGGATTTGAAAGAGTGTACAGTATTTAGAGACTTTAGGTTTAAGATAATATTTTAGTGTGTTTTCTGTCTTTATTTTTCAACCAGCTGAACTCTACAGATAACAAGGAATTGTTTTGATTGCGCATATCTAGGGCTTACCAGTTCTGCAGTAACTTCTTAGAAATCCTGTCACTCTTTTTAGCAACACACAAAAGAAAACACAGCTGGAAGAATAACAAAAGAAATATTATGCCCAGGGATTGAAAAAATTCCTTTAAACAAATCACCATGCACATCACCACACCTTGCAGCTCATTTCCGTGAAGATGAGCAGCCCAGCTTGAGAAACAGTTTACCTAACAGGATGGGAAGATAGCCAACACCACGGAAAGTAATCCTGCTTTGTAAACAGCAAAAATACCACAGGGGAGATGCCTAGAGTTGTTAGGAATGCTTAACTGCTAAGTAGATTTTTGTAATAAATATAAGCATTTTAACAAGAATCTAAAACTGAGGATTCCATTTTTTTCCAGCTAGTTGAGACAGAATGTTCTGCTGCAAAACCAGGGCATTTGTTTCCTTACTTTTCAGCATCTCTTGAAATATAATCTATTTTCCCTTGTGTAAAAACTATACATTCCCTTCCACAGCTGCCTAAGCAGGAGAAAAGTACTGCAGGCATTCACTGAATGGCATGAGACCCTTTGCTGCCTTCACCTCTATTCAGCTGGGCTAAGATAAGCAAAATATCAGAAAAAGCTCTGGCAGGGAAATTCAGAGTAAAAAATATCTCTCTGATGGTTCTCATGCATCCCCACATAACCTTTCTTCCTTCCAGGAAGAAAAACCAGTCAGTCTTTTATCCACCCAAAGCAGAAAAAAGACAGTTCTTGGTTGTAGCAAAATCAGGAATGTATTTCCTGCAAAGAAGAGTTGAAGAGATACAGCATGTTTTCTCTACCATGCCAGGGTCATGGATCTAAGTATAAGGAAATAAACAAATGATCCCAAAGCTGTCAGAAGCTTTAACAGTCATCTCACCATGTATTCAATACTGGTCTCATGCCCGGCATTGCAAAGGCTGCCCTGGTTCTCTTTTTTCCTCTGCTCTTTGTTTTCCTCTAGTCACTGTCCTTTCAAAATCTGAGGTTTTTCACTTCAGCAGTGGGAAGGAATACTTAGAGGCAGGCTGTGTTCCTCTCCAGCCCGACAGCTCTCCCTCTTTCCTGCAAAGTGGTGGAGCAGAGCTGAGTTGTGAAGCAATAAATGGATGAGCTTTGTCCAGAAATGCAATTATCTCCTGTATATATGGGTTTAAGGAAGAAGGGGAAGGCTTGAAAACATGCAATGAATTCCTACCCTGTGACATTTCACGAGGGCAGAAGGGTTGTGTTTCAGTCACCACAACCAAAATACCACTGCTGAGGACTCAATACATCCTTACTCCTAACTAAGCAGTCTTACAGATCAGAGATAGGTGAGAACACTTCAGTTAGAATCATCATCTTTTGTCACTTAATGCAGTTAACGCAGTGGTATAGAACTTTGACATTTCTGTGCTGAGCCAGATATCACCTGGATTCCACCCCAAACACCAGATACCTTGTCTGGCCCATGCCCTGAAGCAGACAAGGGCATATATAATTGTAGAATACAATTTAAGACAGGGCTTTATCAAGACAGCTCAATATCTCCTAGAGGAAACTAGCCTTAAAAAAAAAAAAAAAAAAAAACCGGAAAAAACCCAGCAAACCCAAACATGCTGCTGTAACAAATCCAAAAGAATTTCCCTTATCTTTAATTCTGGGCTATGTGGCAAGGAAAGAAAATCAGACTACACTGGTTTTGTAACTCCTGCTCCCCAGTTAGGAGATGTTGGTCACTTACACAACTGGATTGTATCTATACAGACGAAATCTGCCGGCCTGGTCCCTTTCTCCCTTACTGCACAAGTGTAACTTAAGTCATGGAATAAAGAAGGTATTTCTATTTTTCCTGAAGACAGAATAGAAGCTGACTTCCATGGTTGTGCCAGAGTTATCCCAGCAGTATCATGGAGCATTTAAATGCTATGAAGCTCAGGAGAGTGTCCTAGATGGCAGCAGCATGAGGGCAAGCACTGCGTGTACAGAACTCAGTTCAGTTTCTGGGAAGAACTTCTTGTGTGTCAGCACAACAATGATCCCAAGTGGATACAGGAAGAGGCAGTCTCTAGAGTACTAGGATGAGAGCAGAGCAGGAAAGGGCAGGTATGAAGCCTCTGCTGCCATCCTCAATGCCTCATGGCAGAGAGAGGTGACCTCCTGACATGCACTTGTTGAGCTGAAGGAGTTTTAATAGAGCAGCTCAGAGCCGGTTCATATCCAGCACCCAATCAAGTCCATCTATTTTGGGCTGAGCTCCAGGGCCATCATCTGCCTGCAAACACACGGTATCAGCCTGGCATGAGATAAACACTGTGGCTGCACATGAGCATGCTCTGGCCAACACTCATGTGGTAGGGTTACAAAATTCTCTCTTTCAGGCTATATATAAATTGCCTGGGATGCGCAGTGGGACTTGATGTTTTGTACATCAGCTACCATACTGAGGGGGGTTAGGAAATAGCAGCAGCAGCAGAATAAAATCAACGGAGTGACATTTAAAAATCACTGCAAAGGAATGTTCTCAGTGCTGATGTCTTGTTTGTCTTCAGCTACAGCTCAGGGCAGAGAGGCCATATAAAGCAGCAGAGAAGGGAGGATGCTCAAGGAAGCTGTGGCTGTCTGGTCACTTTGCTAAGTTTTTAAAGAGCAGTCTTCATTTCTGATTTCAGTGCAAAAATACATGTTGACCACACTCTTTTCTCAGGAATTGCACCACAGTATGAAATACTCCTAAGTTGCAAACTACACGAGGGAAAAGTGATTTCCTTTGCCACATGCAAAAGCACAATCCACTTCCACAACTCATAGAAAACTGGGACACAAGTAGGAGCAAATCATTCTGATTTCTTCTATCCTAGAGCCTTGAGAGAAAATGTAATTTTCTAGAATTTTATAATAATTTTGTTTGGATACTAAAATATGCAAAAGCACTCAAAGAGCAAAGCCAGTAGTTCCAGTTCTTGTACTGTACCTAAGTAAATCACGATTAATTAAATTCCTGGGCTCATCTTTTTAATACAAAAGAAATGTATTATTTCCTTCTGAAATCTCCATACCATGCTAGGGCAGAACAAAGGGAAATGGACTTGTTTTGATGCAAAAATTAGTAAAACTAAGGACAGGATCAGATTTGCTGACTAAAAATATCTACAGAAGAAAAAAATTGGCACCTGATCCAAGGGGAAGTAATGAATGCATAGCTGATGCAGAGTGATAATGGAGTACACCCCCAGAAATGATTGCAAAGTGAATCTTGAAATCAAAAAACTGGTCCCAGGGATTTTGATTAAAACCCACTTGAAAAGAATGTCTAATGATTTGGTACTGATATTACTTCAATTAGTGGAAAGTGTAAGAAACAAAAGGAATAAAATACTTTTAATCTCAAAAAAGGAGAGCTTCCTGGGGTGTGGGGTTGAAGCATACATGCTGGAAGCATGATAAAGCTTCCCCGTGAGGAGTAATGAGTTAGTGAACCTTTTTCAAGTACAACACTTTTCTTTTTGAAGCTAATATTTGACTTGTAGCGACAGAGTTTTGCAGTCACTACAAAGTGCTTGCTCGTTTCTATTGCTGGTGTAGCTACAGCCACAGTCAGGGCACTGAAATGAATAGGTGCCTCTCAGTTGCCTTTTAAAGTGTGATCTGTAATGATAAAGGGGTTTTGGGGCTCTGGTCGGCACAGTGGATTGACAGAAGTCTTCTAGAGCTGCTTTTCCATGGAAGTGCCATTTATAATTTAGCCTTCCCAGCCTGAGAACTACTCTGATTTTACCCAAACCCACGCAAGAGTTTGGAGCTGAAATTCCACGTGACTACAACATGGTTGAATTACTATGGGTCCTGATCATCCCTTCTTTTTTCAACTTTTTTTTTCTGATAAAAATTAAAACCTCTTCTGAGAGTTCTAGGCAAAATTCAGAATATGCTCTGCAAACATTTGTTACACTGTTGCAAACCTATCTGGAAAACAATTCTGCTGGAGCTTTCAATGTATTTAATTTGGTCTATAAATACAGATAGAATCAGAGGAACTAATCAAGAGCTTGCAGATATATCACCTTTGCTACTGAAGGTAGTGACTACAGTCAAATCACCAGTCCTAGCAATCTAATCCCTAGCTTTTTGAGAAAAGGGAGATTTCCTTTCATCAAATGTGACTAACCTAAACTGGGATACCTTGTGTTAAAATCTGTCCTGAAATACAAATAATCAAATGACAACGCTAATATAGCCCTAGAGAGACAGGCAATGTGGAGTGCATAGCTGCTTCCAGCATTTTTGAGGTATCAAAATCACAAGTAATTCAGCATTGTGATGAATGACTATAAAACAGAGGGGGTGCAAAAAATCCACAGCAGGACTGTGAGGAGAAGATGAATTCCTGCTTAGGTAGAATTTTGTGATAAACATCCATACACTACAGTAAATTTCTCTGAAAAACTCACGCTATGAAAAAACAGAAAGGTAACACCTACCTTAACTGAGATAAAGATAGATGTGAATTTGGACTTCCCACAGTTAATATTTGTATTGCTAAAGGTAGTGATTATAAGCATGCTTCAATTTAACACTAATTTAAATAGAAATAAAATTGAACTACTTTGAATACTACAGTCCTGAGTTACAACCAGAATTTGTTTTTCTAATTCTACAGCTAGAATACACCCACTTTTACCACACAGTGGTGTGTTCCAGGACCTAAGCTTTTACCGAAAAATATTTCTAGTCTTGTGATTGCAAAGCTAACTCTCAAAACATGAACATCCTACCGCTGAGAAAGTCTCAGCAGCAGAGATTTAGAGAAGATGAACAAAATGGTAGTGCAAGAGTGAGAAGGTTTAGTGACTTCGTTTTTCAATAGAACTATTAATGAGAGCTGAAATATCCCTCACTTGAGTTAAAATAGCTAAGTTAGGGCCCAGTACTTTGTATGGACTCAATAATTTTTCATTTATTACACTTACATTGAATGTAATCTGCCATTTTATTTTTAGCACAAGTAAAGGGTGATCTTCTGTGACTCTGCAGCCAGTCCTAGATTTAATTATCTTGAATAATTTTGTGTCCTGTATTTTGTGTGTATACTTGCTATCAAAGCTCATTTCAAAGACATGTTCAAAGCTTTAACAGTTATAGCTAGAAATATTACTCTTTATATGCTAATTCTTCACAACTGTGCACATGAATGGCTGTACTAATATTTATTATGTACATGCCTCCTTGGAAATACTACTCTAAACTCAGTCACTCACATCTTTCCAATGGATGCCTCTCTGTTGCCTTGAAGCACAGCCCACACGTTTGCACGGTTGTCCTTTAAAACGCAATATGGAACAAATTATGTATGCACAGAGTTTTCCTCACACTTCTCAGAGTCTGGCACTGAATTCTGCCATGAGTTATACAATGGTACATTTAGGATGACAAGAATCTACTTGCGTGCAGCATCGGGACTTGGCTCTGAGGTATTTCATTATGAGCCCTGAGTTATGTTTTGACTGCCTGGGTCTGAGACATGCCAATCGCCACCATTTATGACAGGCTTGAGTTAGATTTTCAGTATTCAGTACTGCTGGCAGATTCACAAGAATAATAAAAAACCAAACCTTTTAACAATGTGATTTACTATTGCAACAGCACAAGGTCAACATTTAAGTGTAAACTTTCAACTTCTGTGCTTCCACAGTAGCAGTTATTTCCCACCTTCACTCAGTACTAAGGATATGTATGGAGAATTCAAGGTTATGATGGCTGTGAGACAAGAAATAACTACAATTGTAATGTATATGCTAGGTTACTGTTTAAATATTCTGATTATTTTGTATCTTCTCTTTAGCTCCTCGCTCAGAAGTGGCCTTTCGGGAATACAGAATTTGGACAGTTTCTTTGCAAATTCCTCCCCTTTATCCAGAAGGCATCAGTGGGAATCACAGTCCTTAACCTGTGTGCTCTTAGTGTGGACAGGTACAGTATGTTTTACTCTTTACTGTTCTTGCATCTGCAGATTTCCTAAATCTGGGAGCACTAAGCATGGTCCTCTTAGCAGGCAGATTACAATATAGATATAACTTAGAATCTGGTCTTTTATATTCTGGCTAATGCCAAGCACCACATTTGTGGCTCAAAGCATAATATTAAGTCCTTGGACTAATGAACTTTACATGTTTTTTAAAGGTATTTAAAAGCTCTGGTAAAGCATTATTTCACCTTCTTTTACCAGAAAAAAAAATTTATAGGGGTTTGACTCAGTATTCAGATTTTTTTTTTGCTTTCATATGAACTTCATATGTTTGTATTTGAACAAGATCATAATCTTTAGGCTTAAAAATTAGTTTTTCAACTCACTGCCTATGGACAATAAACAAGGGTTTATTCTGATAATTTTCAAAACTAACAGAGCTCTACAGAAAAACGTGTCAGAAACTTGCTTTGATAGTTTGACATGGATAGTTTGAAAAGTAATGCCTCTGCCATTTTTTCTTAAGACATAAAATGCAACAGCAGATGAACACTTGACTTCTGTAAAAGTTGGTTTTATGTCTTGAGTTACTTGATTGTGTTCTACTCCAAAATATCAGTACCTCTAAATACTGTTAAATAAAATGCAGTATGTGTATTAGTACAGTGCTGCAAAGAAGCCTTAAAATTAATCTTGGTTTGGCTTTACAGGAAAACTTTATGTACAAGGTTTGTAGTGGATAAATCACTTAGTAGTGTCCATACCTGAAATACAGTTCCTTACTGCATTAGTACCTCATTAGCCAAAGCCATAAACAAAACAAAACAAAACAAAACAAAACAAAACAAAACAAAACAAAACAAAACAAAACAAAGTAATACAGGTGACTGTTCTGCTTCCATTTTTTGAGTCTGAGAACTACAAAAAGAATTTTATTTCTCAAACAATATCTGCCCACCATTAAATAAAATCCCATGGACCACTCCAAGAATAAATCATAGATCAAGCACGTGAAGCAGGCAGTTTGTTAGATAATTCTGACAGCTGCAGTTTCACTAGATGATGTTCCACCGTTATATATGTTTTATAAATTGGAACCAACTCAGCTGAAGCTACCTTTTTGCAGATGCATATATATTTTTACAAGGACTGATCTGCTAATCCTCACAACAACCAAATGCTGTTTCCATCTGAGTATAAAGTCTGGTATGGGATCAGACTCAGACTATTTAATTTCCTCCCTTAGCTTAGACACTTTGCCAAGGACATATTCTTTATCATCTGTTGCTACTCTAGTAAGTGGTTGCAGAGGATGTGTGTTAGAAAACAGATGCATAGAGCCAGATTCTGGTATTGGCTAACAAGAACTGCATCTAGGTACAATCACCATGAAAGCTCAGAGCACCTTCAAAAAGTTAGGTTGGACACTGGAAGTTGGGCACATAACACAAAATTCCACATCAGCTAATGGTTGCTTTCTAGAATGGAAAACGAGTAAATATGAAATAGTCTGCTGTCACAGCTGGACTGCTTCTGGTCTACAGGCGAGTTAATCCTTGCTTTAAAAAAGCTCCTGAGAGCTATCTTGTTTATAAAGATACAAGATATCTTCATATATTGCATTCTATGACACAGAAAAGGTGGAGTTAATTGGTAGAGTGAATTCAGAGGGGTTTTTATATATTTTTTTATATATATGTTTATATTTTTAGTCAATGTTGACTCTGTTCCTGTTGCAGACTACTGCTCTAAGTTAGAACAGGATACTTTTTTTTTTTTTTTTTTTTTTTTGCTGTCAGGACAGCTCTCTGTGCTAACTACATCCCATTGTGAAACTCCCCTCATTACTACTGCCCCGGAGTGACTTGCCCTGCATTAAGGTTTAACTGTGCATGCCCAAGGGGAACAATGGCCACTCTCATGTGGAGAGGGTTTTAAGAGGCTGACAGAAAGCCAGCCATTCACCCTTGGAGGAAGCTCACTTCGAAGTTGCCTCAGATGCCCCTCAGGCATTTTTAAACTCTAGGTCACGATGGTGACATGATGATTGTAGTGTGACTCTTTTTCTAAACAGTGCCTGAGTGTGACTAAGAGGAAGGATATTTCCCTGCCTGAGTTTTTCCCCTTGCTTATGTCTTGGGCATAATGATTTTGATGAAGAAATGGGTTGAAGAAGAAAAGTGAAGACATGGATGTCATTTCACGTGTATACACCCTCTTACTGCCTCCTCTGCATAGCACATTGCATAGAACAGTAATCCTGAGGTAGATATTGTTATCTGGACCAACTCACAGTATGAGACAAGTTAGGATTTTGCCACTAAAATAAAACTCTAAGAGCTTTATTGTATGAAGATATTTGCATAAAATAAAGAACAGCTGTGGTTCCTAATAACTAAGCAGAACAGTTCGGTATCAGGAACAGCAGGGACATTGAGGAACTGTCCTGGCACTCATTTGACAGAGCTTCATACATGCTTGATCTTGTCCCTTATGTTTCCTGCATTGCTTTTCACTCTTACAAAGGGTTGATACTTGCAGAACAGACACTTGTTATATTATGGGGCCGTTTGAACACCTAATTTTCTAATTAACACCTAATTTTTAATCTAAGTTAAAAGGAATAGGGGAACAAAAGCATCCACTGATGTTCTCAGATCCAGGCAAGATGTCCTTCTGAAAGAAACACTTTAAGCGTATTATAACTAGATAGGACTGCAAAATATTTAAGTGTGTGTATGTATACAAGTTGATAACACAGGCATGAGCAGCTGAAAATGAAAAAGGGAGAGAGAGGAGGACCCACAACATCAGAGAACTGGAAGTGACATGGGAAAAAAAAGTGAACATTTTAGACAAGATTGGAGACAAGAGGGAAATAAACAGAAAAAAAAAAAAAAAAGGAAAGTTAGACAAATCTCACACAGATTTTAGATTGAGAAGTTAAATGCAATGCATTATGCATGTATTTTATGTCAGCTCCCTGGCAGACATTCTATGCTTTCCACGTATGAGGGAAATAAACCCTGCAGTACTTTCTCACTCTTTATTGTGGGAAGTTTGTGGCTAGACAAAGATCCTCTACATTACATAACCCACAGAACACCCACCTGAAAAATTATTACTACTAAAATTATTATTACTACCACTATTTTTCAAATCACTCCTACAGCAGTGAGTAAAGAGACCGAGTAATTGCAGGTTAATACACATTCAGCAAATTCTGATCTCATTACTGAGCTTCTTATGTTTCAGCTGAAAACATTAATAAAATTATTCAGCTAACAATTCCTTATTTGAGACTTACTTGAATTGTAAACTGAAAAAAAAAATCAGTAAAATACATACAGGAATCAAATCCTTACTGCTGTGCATAGCGATCTCATGTGCAAAACAGATGAAACTCAAAAGAACAGGTACAAAAATGCAAGAAAGGAAATAGTTGGATTCACAGTTTGCAACCCATTGGTCATCACTTATATAGTTACAGAGGTAATATAAAGCAAACTTTACATTTGCTACTTGAAGAATATATACAGTGTACAAGCCCCTGTTTGCTAAGAGCAGTCAAAGATGGGGTAGTACCTTGTGCAGCTGATGGAAATGATTGTTGAATTGCCAGCCTGTAGAAAGTCAACTTTGAACTGATTTTACATTTCCAATGTTACATTTCCAAAGTTCACAACTACTTGAGCATTTGTGTGAAAGGTTAAGTTTCTATGAATATTCCATTTGGTGATGAAAGCCAGAATTTGATATTTGACAAAATGAAATATGATAGGATGACAAATTTTTTAAAATTAAATTTGGATTTTAATATGAATATTTGTGAGAAGATATGATATTGCATGTTTCTTTCTTAATTCTCCCAGTACAGTTTTATTTGTTTCAATGGTCTCAGAATTCTAATCTCAGAGACCTCATCCCCATTTGTGAATCACTGCCTCCCTCCTTTTTAACATTCTTGGATGTGTACAAGGATGCCTTTAGATGATATTTTTATTTTAATGTGCAAGGTTGTAGTTTGCTTATTATTCTCCAAGTATTTATACCCTCATTTCTGTAGAAACGATGCTGTGAGAGCCTGTCTGTAGTACACCTGTGACTGTGCTGTGCATGACACTGCTGTAGATACCAAGGCAAAGCTTTCCAGCCTGTTTTCTGCAGGGGTGATGGCATGCCAGGCTCTGACACCTTCCAGTCATCTTGGATAACAAGGCTGCTGAAGTTTATGTGAGGGGCTTAAGCCTGGATTTGCATTCAGGCATTGTCATTCCCCTGACATTGAGGCTACAGGGGATGGAATTCCCAAGTATTCCATCTAGTTAATAAGCACACTTCCAAACGAAAAAGGGGGTGTGATACAAGAAATCCCAAGAAATGCTTTATGTACGAATCCAATGTTACTGTATCTGTTAAAGGAGGACTGACAAAGCCTTTCAATAACTAAATATTCCTGATCTCTGTAGCCTAGGTCCTGTAGCCCTCAAAAAATGTGGGTTTTTTTGTTGGTGGTGGATTTTTTTGTTTTGTTTGTTTGTTTGTTTGTTTGTTTTTTGTTTGTTGTTTTGGGATTTTTTTCCCATTTGAAGTTCTTTATTCCTTCCATCTTGGTGGGACTTGAGCATCTCAAAAGGTCTTTTCCAACCTAGTTCATTCTGTGATTCTGTGATCTCAAAAATTCAAAATCCAATATTTCTCTTCTTAATCTGATAATTTTTTTAACCAGACAAAGAACCTTTCTTGACTTTTTTTATTCTCAACTAAAGAAGCCTATTTATTCAGTGGGTGCCATGATATATCCATGTGGCACTGTCATTCCAAATGGGAAGGTGCTATTATTTTAGGGAAGTAAAATAAGCAGTTCAGAAGCTGTTACATCATTAATGACAGAGAGCTCTCTAGAATGAATTTCAGATTATTACGAGATCAAAAAATAATAATACTGAGTCTTTCCACTGATTCTGTCTTTGCTAAATTGTTAGAAATGCTAAGTAAGTAGTTTACTGCAGTCATTGTAGGACAACAGTTAAATTTACCACTGAAAATTTAATTTATGGACTGGATTGTACTCTATCAGTCTTCTCTGAATAATTTTACAACCTTCTGACCAGAGCTGACAGAGAGATTGAGGTCTCAAAGCTAATAAATTTCTACAAGCTCATTGAAAACTGAGAGACAAGTAGAGGAGAAAGATCCTCTCAGTTCACTGAACAGTGTAAACAGAACAAATGCATTTTCACTTCATCAAGAGTATTCTCCCGGTCTTTCATTGCCTGGAAGCTGACAGCTTCACTTTGGATAGCACTGCTGCTACAGCTGAGGTAGCTGAAGGAGATGGATGCTTTGTGTCTGTTAGAATGGCTGTGTGCCTGGAAGCTTCTTTTCCTCTGTTATGGCAGTTACTTAGTGAAAGATATCGTCTGTCCTCACAAACCTTGCCTACTTTAATTAGAAATCATTAGTGCAGTCCACCTAGCAGAATTCCACCCAATCCCACACCCAAGCAGAACAGGAGCAGCCGGCTCTCTGCTCTCCACACCTTGATGTGCCCTGTTATGTCCTAGGTAAGCTGACAGCTGGCAGAGGCCCTTGAATAGGCAGAAAAAACAAGTAATACAAGTCTCAGATGTCAGATTTAGGATTTTACTTGCCACATGTCACTGAACCGTGATCTTTTAGAAGGAAACTGCGGGCTGGAAACTAACACCTGTCTCTTTCAGGTACAGAGCAGTTGCCTCCTGGAGCCGTGTTCAAGGGATTGGAATCCCAATGATCACTGCTATTGAAATTTTCTCCATTTGGCTCCTGTCCTTCATACTGGCCATCCCAGAAGCAATTGGTTTTGCCGTGGTACCTTTCAGATACAAGGAAGCAAGTTATGTCACCTGCATGCTCAAACCTACAAACGATTTCATGCTGGTAAGTAACACCCTGTCCTATCTTTTTTGGAACTCACAGTACACGGGCTAGACAATTAAGGTACTGGATGATAATAGAGTTTATCCATGCATTAACCTTCAAAATGTATTCTAATGTGCAAAGACGATCCTATGTTCACAGAGACTTGTCTCTGCTTTCAGCCAGAGAGATTAAATGGGGCTTTACGGCATTTTCATTTCCTTGCTACTGAGGATTCTTACTACAGACAGACGTTTGCAATTCACGCCTGCTTAAAGTACAATCAAGAGATGTATCAGGGTAGCCAGAGCCTTGAAAAGTTTTGAGTTTCAAGGTACAACACCTTGCAGCTTGTAAATGTCAAAACACATGTTCTACCATGACTCGTCATCCTCTTGCACAGTAGTCAGCTCTCTTGGCACATGAAGAAAAGGGTGGGGCCACGCTACACCCATTAAAGTCAAATAAAAAATAATCCTTTCGTTTACAAGAAATCATGATTACAAAGCTGACAGACCCACACCTCCAGCTAGGTGCTTGTTAGCTGCAATTAGATACAGGAGCTCAAGAGCAAGAGGAGTGCCTGAGACACACCAGGCTGCTTTGGCACGTTTCCTACCCTGCACCTTCCGTGCTCCTGCAGATTAACAGCTGTCAGTACCCACAGAAACTTCTGCAAAGCAGCTCAGGTGAGAAGTCACGACAGAATCAATAGATTACTGCATAGGGGCACAGTGGTTTTTTCACCTGGCCTTACAAAGAGAAAATATCTTAATTTTTTTTAATTTCTGAATCCAGAGAAAGGCCAGGTACCATTCATCCAGTAAAGAAAAAGAAAGAGTAGTATTCTGATTTGTTGCAGAGAAGGCAGATAGCACCAGGTCTTAAGTCTTGAGAAAAACTCTCTATTTTTTTCTGGACTAGAATTTTTCATAATAGAGTATAAGTTTCTATTTTTTGAATGTCTGGTGCTTCTCCTTTTATGGGACCAGAACATAGAATTGGGAAGGATTGGGTAAAGTGAGCTAGCAATTTTAGAAAATAAAAAGTGTGGATGATTATTTTTTCAGAGGAACATCCCCAATTTTGGTAGGGTTGTACAGACTAAAGGGATGGTAAAAGGAGCATGAGATAATTGAAAGAGAAGACAAAAGGAATTCCCTAATTCCCTAATGCAGGTAAAGATGGAGTGGAATTTGCCAGAGCTTATTATTTTTTTTTTCTTAACTCCACAGCCTCTACAATTGTAGATACTGTAGTCATAAGACTGTGATCTATGAACTACACACTACAGAAAAATTTCCCTTCTCTAATGGCTGTTTTTCTCCTCAAATGTGCCTGGACAATCCTCACTTCCTCTCCCCCTAAGAAAAAGAATAGTTTTCCCTCTTCTCAAAAACATTATGGTTCAGGTCTTCCATAGGCAAGCTAACTTTAACAACTACTTACTGATTATGTTCTGTTCTCAATTTCTAAGTAGAATAGCTTGGTTTGTTTTCCTAGCAGGAAGCAGTACCTCTTACTTGCTTAGTATAATTCAGAAGTGCCAATCTCCCCACAGCAGTTTGATTTTCAAGGAAACAAACCAGCAGTTATATCCAAGCTGAGAGTGAATGTTGGATGTGCCAGTCAAAACGGAGAGCGTTGTGTTTCACTGTGTTGCAAGCAAGTACTAACATGAGATTAAAGTGGAAATACCATTTTAACCTTAACTATAGTATTTACTACCACAAGCACCACAATAAACAATTACTAAACTTCAGGAAGGATTTATTATTAGCTTTTGTTTTTAATAGGAGCTCTATTCATGTTTAAAACTATCTTTGAAAGATTTAAAAGATTCATGCTAGACCACGGTTCCCAAGAGGCTGAGTGCACTAGGAAACTTGTTTAAAATGCACATTTCCTGTAGAAAACCAGTTCCATGTGGGCTTTCAAGACAAACAAAAGAATGTCTACTTCTCTTTAATCAACCCATTTTTGTGCTTTGATGTAAGCTTTGTGAAACTCAGATTCCTCGATTAATCATTTACAGACATTTTAGCATAGGTTTTGTAACTCCACGAGGCCAACTCCTCATCCAGAAGTGATGTATTGCTCAGGGCTGTGACACAGCCTGACCAACAGGCAATGCTCATGGAGGCTGCAACCCTGATAGGACACAGAGTTTTCCTTATAAACATGGAATGGATTCACGTAGTACACATGAATTGTTGTGCTGCCCAGCCAGTGTGATTCTAGCCTGACTTGGAGGAATTTGCTGTGGAGAAGATAATTGTCTCCATGTATTTGTAATCCTTTTCTCTGCAGAAGGAGCAGTAATTACATTTGCCCTCGGTACAAACTCTTCAAATACGAGGCAGATTGTTTTCTGGTTTTCTGCTCGCAAAAGCTCTGCTCCCAGAGGGGGAAATTCTGCCCCCAAGCAAAGTGCAGCTATGCAGGAGACTGTAGCCCCTCCTTAGGGAGGAGGCTAATGAGGAGGAGGAAACAAGTTAATCAACACAACACTGTCCCAGAGTGAGGTGGGATTGTGGCCTAGAAACCAGCAGCATAATCTAAACTAGCAAATTCTGTACACAGCTGTGTTGGGGCAGAGGGAAAAAAAATGAAAAGCATTCCCTTTTCCTGAGTAAATCAACTTTCTAATGTAACTGAAGTAGATTTTTAAAGTAACTTTATTCAACACCAGTCTGTGAATTGTATCAACTTTTTTCATCTTTCCAAGTTTAGTGCTGTTTGGTTTTAAAGGTAAACACTATGTCAGAAGTTTGACTTTTTCAAACAGGATTCATAAAATCCTCAGGCATAAGAATTTTGACATTTGGTGTGGGAACTGTGATGTTACAAGAGCACATCCTCTAGGAACAAACAAGCTGGGGGAAAAAGTGACACATCCCTTTTAAACTAATAACCTAGACAGGAAGTATTTGAAATGCCATATTTCAGTGCATACTTTTGGCTGAGCATAAAAGTTAAAAACTAAGATGCAATATTTTCTGAAGTCTGAAAACACAACCCTCTACAGAAAAGAGCTATTTTAAAAGTTTTCTCAAATGTAGTATTTCCCACAATACACAAATGTATTAACTTACAGCACTGCTTACATCACAGCTAATACTCAAAATTACGCAGAGCAAAGTACTGCTATTTTATCAATACCTCACTGTCCTGTCACAAAAGGCAAACAGTGGAAATGGCAGTCAAGGGGTTAAAAGTAACTGTACCACTGGAAGCCATCCCTAAGCTTTGCACATATCAGACAAACACTTATGAAGTGGCTCCTATCTGCCCAGTACATAAGCAAACCAACTGCCAACCTTTTCACTGATAACAAAAGGTGATTAAACTTAGAAGACATTTTGAATTTTCCTTTTTTGGCATCAGGACAGAAGCTGTAGAGGTAAATGGCATTTCCTGAGACAGGCTTTTAGTAAGATTCGTTATCTCAGACTGACACTGTCTACATTCTGGCATGCCTTTTTCATGCAGCTGTATTCCAGTTTTCATGAATGAATATAAATGTTCAGAAAGTACAACCAAAAAAATTAATTCCAGCCCAAGACAGATTGCAACAAAGGTACAGGCAGGCTATCTGTAAATGCTTACAGTGCCATGATTCCTATTTTGATGTTGGTTAAAAAGAGATCAACAATAAGCAGACAGATAGCAGTGTACCAATTGCCATGCTTTTCCAAGACCTTTCTGTGGTATCTGGTGTTGAATCATAAGAAAATATCTGCTCTTTTCTTTTCCTTATCTACAGTTTTACAAAGATGCAAAGGATTGGTGGCTGTTTGGTTTCTATTTCTGCATGCCACTGGCATGTACTGCCATCTTCTATACGCTAATGACTTGTGAAATGTTAAACAGAAGAAACAGCAACTTGAGAATTGCTCTCAGTGAACACCTGAAGCAGGTAAATATATTAGAAACACCAGTGCTTGAAAATATTGTTCTTCTCTCTACGGGTTACATTAGATATGTTTCAAAGTGTACTTGAATACAGTAAACTACAGAAGTAGAAAGTGAGGATGTGGGTTATTTACGATGTGAAGACATCCACATTTAAACCTGGAACAAAAGACTAAATCATAGTATAAGGAGGTATTGAAGACAATATGCTCTGGAAACTTTTCTTTCTTTTCTGATTTTGACAGTTGTGCCCTCCTTCTCTTTAACCTCAGATCACTACTGGCTAAATGCTTTGAAATTTAAATACAAAGATTTGCCAAAAAATGTTTCTTTTCCTATATAAAGATATGACTCCATGGATCCTCCCTCCTTTTGGCACTCTTTGATATGTAACTGTAGTTTCATATAAAAAGCAATTGTATTTTATATATTGTAGAATATATCGTATATTATATATTGTATTTTATATATTGTAGATTAACCTAGTTTAGAAAAGAGTGGGTTTTGTTTCTCAGGGTTATTGCACTGTTTCAGTACCACTGCTGTAGCTGCTTTGAAAAGAGCAACAGGAGAACAGAACAAACAAATGATCACAGAACAAAGTCGCTCACGGAACTGTCAGGTCTCTGCTGGTTTGGCAGCGCTGGCTGATGCGTAACACTTAACTGAAATTTTAAAAACAATCTGGAGCTTTTCCCCTGGGTTAACATCAGCCCTTCAAATTCCACTCTTTCAACTTCCATGTTCACATAGATGTGAATCCCTAAAGCAGTCCTCTCTGCATCAGAGTGAGTTCTCACAGAGGTTCCTCCTCTGCTCGTTCATTCCAGATCAGGGCTGACTGAAAAATCCTCCCCTTGGGCAGATTCTCCAGTTTTTCCCTCATCAGGCCCTGGGACTTCAACACAGTGTGTCCCAGGGCCACACACAGGCTACTCCACCCATTAGAACTAGAATGGTATGTACTGGGAGGTGGGGAATCCACCCTTTCCCATCCTAAAATGCAATGCCCACCAAGCTTCTCAGACTGGCTGCTGCAGGAAGACTTTATGCCACAATTTACAAATGCTTGTCTTTTTAACTCTAATCTTTTGCCTTCCTTCCTTCCTTCCCTTCCTTTCCTTCCTTTCCTTCCTTTCCTTCCTTCCTTTCCTTCCTTCCTTTCCTTTCCTTTCCTTTCCTTTCCTTTCCTTTCCTTTCCTTTCCTTTCCTTTCCTTTCCTTTCCTTTCCTTTCCTTTCCTTTCCTTTCCTTTCCTTTCCTTTCCTTTCCTTTCCTTTCCTTTCCTTTCCTTTCCTTTCCTTTCCTTTCCTTTCCTTTCCTTTCCTTTCCTTTCCTTTCCTTTCCTTTCCTTTCCTTTCCTTTCCTTTCCTTTCCTTTCCTTTCCTTTCCTTTCCTTTCCTTTCCTTTCCTTTCCTTTCCTTTCCTTTCCTTTCCTTTCCTTTCCTTTCCTTTCCTTTCCTTTCCTTTCCTTTCCTTTCCTTTCCTTTCCTTCCTTCCTTCCTTCCTTCTCTATATCCTTGTCCACATTAATGTCTAATCATGAGTCTTTTCATATTTTGATAAAAGCTGCTATTATTAAAAAGAGGAAACTATAATAGTCATATTCAAAGCCTAAAAAGACTGTAATCACTCATTTGACTTCAAGATCTTTTATGATACAGCCTTGCAGTGCTTGTCACTGTTACATTACAGTGGAATCCTTACCCCTTCATATGCTTCTCTTTATCAAACCCACACCTACCAAACACTGCTGGTATGCGTTGCCAAAAATCCACTAAAACATCTGTAACTCTCTAGAGCCACATAAAATACCCATTACATTGCAATTATTTCCTAAGTATTACAAGATAAAACTGTAACACCAACATTCCTAAAATGTTTGTAGAGGAACTGTTTACCTGAGAACATCAAGATCTCATAGCAAGGATCACATAGCAAAATCAAGATACTGGGCAGTATCCCTTTATAGAACAATACATCAAAGAGAATCCTACAATATTCTAGCAATACCAATACCTGTGTGCCCAGCTGCTCCAGACTCAGTGATGAGCACGTGCTGTTGAGGACAGCCAGGATCAGGAACATGATAAACCCCACAACAAACGAGTAGTCTGGAAGCTTTACTTTGGGAATCCTTTCATGATTTATCTATATAATTTATATATTGACTTTGCTGCCAACATTACTAACTCCAATCAGCTGCTAGTATGAACTGGGCACTCAGTATACACTCTTATCTCCTTTATCTAGCGCCGAGAAGTTGCCAAGACAGTTTTCTGTTTAGTTGTGATTTTTGCTCTTTGCTGGTTCCCTCTCCATCTGAGCCGGATTCTGAAGAAAATGGTATACAATGAAAAAGACCCCAGCAGATGTGAACTGCTCAGGTACTTCATTTTCTATGCCAATAGTTTGTACTGAAAAAATATTCCAAGCTGCATGCTTAGAGTTTCTATGAGGAATGTCACTCTGCAATGCAACTGTGATGTTTATTAATTTTAAGCTGCACCCATTTTCAGCGGTTTCAGTTTTAATGGGGTAGCGTAATCTCAACAAATGTTGTCTGTCATCATTTCAATCACTTTTCTCTGGATTTTTTGAACATCTGTAGACAGGTTATTCTAGACATGGCATGGTGCAAGATTAGATTGAGGGAGTTAGGGAAGAGAGAATTAGTTTGTGTGACAGGAGAGGCTGTAACCACAAGGAATGTGGATGCTTATGCAGTGTATGAGCTGTTTAAATGTTTTTCTTCCTCTTGCCTAGTTTCTTGCTGCCTTTGGATTACATCAGCATCAATCTGGCAACCATGAACTCTTGTATAAACCCCATAGCCCTGTATTTTGTGAGCAAGAAGTTTAAAAACTGTTTTCAGGTAAGCTTCTCTTGATAAGATTTTATGTTCTAACTGTAACTAACTGTATTGAGCCACTTGGCTGCTATCTATTTTTAACAGCTGGGAGAAGAGGCATGCAAAGGAATGAAAATATAAATTGTGTGGTTTAGCAGCTAGCAGTTCACACGTGTGTGAACACAGGTGAAAGTGAAACTATCCACTTTATCTGAAATACTAAACCAATAAATAAGTTTGATATAGTGCTCATGTGGGTGAACTGAAATAGACATGCTCTTGTAAATACTATTAATCTGCATGTGACATGCACATGAAATAGAATTTGGTTGATAACCAGTTTCCACTCTCAATGACACCAAGCTGCCTGCATTAAACAATCTCATTAATGACTAAAGTTTTTAGGCTTGAATACAAAATCAGGCACTTGAGTTGACTTTGGCAATTAAATATGCATTATGTCTTCGACCTGCATTTTCCAGTTCCTACACATGCAAACATATTTTAAGGCTAAAATAATTTCCTTGTGACGATGTGCCTCTGCGAGTCCCTGTCCACCTATTAAAGCAAAAAAATGAGAGTAAAGAAAGTAGTGAAATGGAAGACTGAAATAGCTTTATCTGCAATGAAAAACAAAGGATGCCAGGACTGTACGACTAAACTTTAAGTCTGAGAATAGGCAGAATCCAAGCTACTGAGAAAAATGTAAAGAATTATTAGACTTAGGGAATAGCTGCTTGACTGTAGCCTGCTTCAGATTAAAAAACTATTTTAAGGGAGCATTTTCACATGGTAAGTATGAAGCCAGCTTCTATTTGTAACTGCAAAATGTTACACCTCAGTGTGTTCACTGAACCTTTTCAGGAACAGTTTTGTCTTTTTCTAAGATGTAAGGAGAGACCTAAGTCACTTATGGGCTGGGGAATTTTTCTTCTTTTCTCTTCCATGCTGTTCCCTAAGTTTGTCAAGTACAATGAAAAAGAGGGGGGAAAAGAATCAACCCAGCACCTACCAATATGTATCGAATTCTGTCAGTTCTCAATCTATTTATCTTAGTCAAAGAGATTTCCCTTTTCATACTGTGAAAGTTTTTGTAAATAAGAGGCACAAACTGGGCCTCATTTGCTGCATTTGTGATGTTCAATCACAAGAATCATTTACGTCCTAGGATAAAAATTTCCCTGAATATAGCTAGCACTCCCTTCAGCTAGAATTACCTGTCATTTCTGAATGAAAAACATGGCTGGCAATCTGCATAGAACTGAGAGGTTTGTCTTAACTTTTATTTGTTTGTTTGTTTGTTTTTATTCACTTTCAGTCATGTCTTTGCTGTTGCTGCTCCCAGTCTAAGAGTTTGGTGACTTCAGTGCCCATGAATGGAACAAGCATTCAATGGAAAAACCAAGAACTAAACAATCACAATACGGACCGAAGCAGCCATAAAGACAGCATAAACTGAAAATTAAGTATTCTCACACCATTTCAGAATGAAAAAGGAAAAGTCACTACAAAGCTATTACAACAGGAAGCCCAGTGACTGTTCCATAATGAATTCAGACACGTGCACCATTGTACCTAATTCTAGAGGTGACCGAGTGGATGGAGTGAGTGTAACTGTGATGTTCTGTGAACTGAGATCCACTGGATGGTAATTCTGCCTCTCTGAAAAGGATATTGATGTGATTATGACACAAAAAACCTGGCTTGAACTACACAGGTGGTTTCGCTGTTCTGAAGCTGGCAGGAACTGTCCAGTGTCTGTGACTGGTACAATACAGTCTTTTTACCTGACTGTCACCTAGAATTAATCACTCTGGAACTTTTGAGAAGATATCGAAATGGAATCTATTGTGACTGTATTTTCCTCTCTGCCCATTTGTCTTTTAAGTTCTGTTTCTGTGGTGGATAAAGTCCAAGCACCAGTTTGTTTTGCATGTTATTGTTTTTGCTGTTTTCCAGGTTTATGTTGGAAAATATTCTGGTCCATGCCAGCATTTTACTTACTTATGTTAGGGACATTAGTTGGGCAGTTCACATTTGTAGCACTTCAGTATTCAAACATAGGAAGAGACCATTTAAACAGCATCAACATTTGGCACTTAAGCACAGACTAATACTAAAAAGAAGAGGTATTAATAATACAGTACTATACTGTGTTATTTATTCTAATGCTCTGTACAAAATAAACATAATCTGTATCAGCAAAAAGGATGGAAGATGCTCACAGACGGGCACCTTACAATGTGTTTTTATTAACCTGACATGTTAATTCTTAAACTATATGAACCTTTTAATCTGTTTAGACTATAGCTGCATTAAATCTAAGTTAAAATGAGGGTCAGTGGAGCACAGTGAAACATCATTAAAGCTGTCCACAGCATTCTGAGAATATGGTTATTATCAGAGCAGCTATGCACTCTATTTTCACATTGTGAACATGAGGTTACAGTCACAGTGTATGTAGAAATGTGCAAGTCCATAACAGTGGGATGTGCAGAAGGATATTTTGTGCCTTATTTCTTACAGAGTTCTCTGTCTTACACAACACCCAAAGATTTTAATGGGGTTTAATAGGTTATCAGCATTGTTAACCGTACAAATGCTATGAACAATATATAGGAACTGTTGCTTTCATATCTGTAAACTGATGATTTCCTTATTATTTCCATCCATTAAGGCTACATGGCAAGAGATTCCTGTTTTGCCTATAAAAATTTTTAATAGGTAGCCATTCATTAAATGGTGGAACTCAATAGTGTGGTGTCATATATAATATATCTCATGCACAAATCTATTAGGCAATTTATAGCATCTTTTGTGCTAGGCTAAGAAGCAGTAATCAAAATTCCACAAATTTTTAAACATCCTTTTCATTTCCAGTCAAAGATGTAGTCTTGCATAATTTTATTTAAGAGGTCAAAATGCCTACAGTGACTTCTGCTGCACAAGTTTCCCCAATGTTTACATTCACACAAATCTTCTGATGTATATTTAAAAAAAGGTTCTTTATATTGGTTTGTGTAATTTTTTTTTTGTGTGTGCTTTTGTCTCTGTGACATATATGCGTGTTTAAATACATATAAATCTATGTTCATATGTTATAAACCCAAATACAGTTTTCTGACAGTGCTCTGTGGTAGTGCCTAAGAGCATGGTATGGAATGAGACTTGGCTGAATTTTACTTAAAACATTTCATCCTCAAACTGTATCAGAAACTATAGTAAATGAGTTGTAATGCTCTCCTTTGAGAAGATTGAGTGAGAGAGTCTCTTTACATCCTGAAATCTTCCCTGCTGCTCTGGCTGAACGTATCGAGGAGATGATAAAGGTAAACAGAAAAAAGACATGAGGAATGGATTTAAGTTGTAAATTGCTCCTTTATTTCAAGGCAGGAGAAAGTTTTGTGTGCATTCCTCTTTTCTGCTATTTACCTGATGGCTAGATGAACCAAAAAAATTCATACACCTGCAAACCAGTAATGTGATTGCTCAGAGATAATATTTCTACCTGTCTACAAAAGACAGTGAGCAATAGAGACAATCTATGTCAGTTTAGGGTTCTTAACTTCTATCAAAAAAGCCTCATCTACCTGCAAGTTTCAGACTCTGAAATGGGTCACTTTTATGCTTTATAAGCACTGATGCAAACCACGAGTCATGAAAACTTAAAATTTTTTCTTCCAGCACTGACATTTCCAACATCTATTACCTTCAACCCAAGAGCTGGCTCTGTTGTGTGGCAGAGATACATCAACCTGCACACACAAAGCATCCTTTAAACCAGTTCAGCCTAGATGGAAAAACTATCTTCCTACTTCTCATAATGATGACAGACCTTAGCAGCAGCATTAAAATTTTTAACTAATGAAAAGAAGAGGGTAAATTATCTAACAGAAGTGAGGGATAATTTTTAGAATCCTGTAGAATTATTTTTGTGAGCTTACTTAGGGATCAGCACCTGCAAAAACTAACTGGTGACTGTCATTCCATTTCTCCAGCCTGTGGAAGGACAGAGAGAGTTTAAATAACAGTGACAAGTGAGGTCCTGGGAGGTCTCAGCCTCTTTTTTGCCATGTTTGCTTTTTTTTGTATTTTTACTGGTGGCTGCTGCTCTCACTCACAAACCAGTTTTAAGAACAAAGGGTGTTGTGATGTGGCAGCTGCAGTGGGGGTTGGGGGGGAAATGCTTCTGAAAAACTTCCCAAGGTACTTTTTTCATTCTCTCCTCTTCTTCCCACTGAGAATGGTAAATATTCCTCCTGGTACAGTATCTACCCTCAATTCTGAAAAAGCTGTTTTTTGGAAAGAACCAACAAAAGTATTCCACAACTGGTATCACACAGAAGCTGCTTTCTCTTTTACATCAGTACAACTTTCCACAAGTATCCTGCCATTCTGTCCTTATTTTATAGATGTCTTTAATCCTGCTGTTTGCATTAATCTCAACTGAACCAAGCCTAGCTTTTCTCTGCAGATAACAGGGTCTATTCCACAAGCTTCAGATCAACTTCATGAACTTTTTGTCTGGTCATCATAATCAGAATCCATTTAACTGTCATACTCACCTTTTTTTGTGGATTTCAGAATTCCCAACTTTTGTCAGACCATTCAGTGTAAAATTTCATTGACAGTCTCACTTCTTAACTTAGTTTCAGAATACATCTGTTCTACTTGTTTTCAATATGCATTTTTTCAAACTATCTCATTAAATATTTCCTCTTTGGTATATTTTATATTTATTTGCTTCAAGGAGACAGCATACATAGGTTTTCACTTAGATTTATGTCTGTATTTATTTATTTACATATGAAAACTCGGTGCTTCAGACCTGACCTGTGCATTAAGAAAATACTTATAAAATTCATCATAAATATCACTTGAAAAAAACATTAGCTAGGTTCTGAGAAAAGATGCTACCCTCATATCTGAACATGTTTATTTTTGATTTTAATACAGTCAGTTTCAGGTGTTTACCTGTCTGTCCCTCCATCCCTCCAAACCAGCTATCAACCCCCTGTCCAATTTCAATGCATTTTACAGAACAGAGTTATCATTATGAAGCTACAGAGAATTTCACCAGAACTGCAGGATGGCAGGAAGAACAAAATTCTACTCGTGCTCCTCGCAGAAAATTTCTGAAATGCAGTTTGTGCATAATAATAAATTCACTTGATAGAAAGATGTTATAAACATTACAGATGCAGAAAAAGCCTCGATCAGAGCATGCAACTTGTAAGACATCTGAGAAATCAAACCACAACCCACAAATCCTTGGAAGCCAGTGTTTGAAAAGTTCCCTCGCTTGTGGAATTACTTGGTGCTTCTTTTCTTTTCCTGCCTCTCTTTCATCATTTACATATTTACTGCAATCATGTTGCTATATAATTGGATTCTGTGAAGCCTTATGGGTTTCAGTGTGTGAGAAGATATGGTACAAATTCAAATTCTGCTGCATTTGTATGAACAGATGCCTGCTCAAATGTCCCTGAGGCAAAGCACGCATTTTCATTACAAGAAACACCGGGGCTGCATGCTAACATTGCCTTGCAAAGTTTCTTCCACACAGTCAGTGCTGCAAAGTATTGTCTCAGCAAAGTATCCCTAATTTACACTCCTCATTCTTTCAAAGACTAAACATAGGCAATTCTCCAAAATCACAGTAAAAGAAGACACATAAAAAGTTTACAGATCAGAAACAGCTCTCAAGTTGCATAGGAAAAAAACAATAAAGAAAAGACACCAAACCCAGGCATGTTTAAAATGTGGCTCTAAAAGAAATACAGCTTGTCATTAGTCCAAGTGTGGGAAATGAAGATATGAACTAAATTTAAAAAAAATGTAGGTCGTCTCCAGTTTCTCTAAAGGAAGATGAAATTAATTGACCTCTACTATCTCATCTAGGATAAGTTTTTCCCCTCTACAAACACCCCTGCTGCTGAACTGAGCTGTCACTTGAGTCACAGCCTAGCAGTCCTGTTAGTTACAGTAGCTTATTATTGCAACAATAAAGCTCAACAGAGTAAGTGTTACAACTGGTAAGAAAAAAAACCCCAATCTGAACTTCAGCGGCACTTTTGCCTACATTTCTGAGAGAAACTGAGCGTCTGCCAGCTGCTCTGAAATCAAAGATTTGGTGCCTCTCAGAATAAGGCCTTCACTTCAGTCTCACAGTCTCAGTCTTTGGGAGCAAGAAGATTGAGAAGTTAGTGACTCAAGCATCCAGAACAATTAATAAGAAGCACTTCCAAGCTCTCCAAGAGAACAAACCTCCTGCTACATGTTTTAAACAGAGAGGAAGATTAAAAATCCGTCATTACACCACCATGCCATCCTGTAGCCACACTTCATATTTATTGAAATGTCCGTGTCTCAAGTTTTTTTGTCAGTGGTCTCTTTGGTATTGCCTCTGAATAAAGTATACATTTGGATTAGCTTTCTTTCCAATACCTACACAGTGTTAATAAAGCATTCATCTCCAGATACACAGTATATTCCAATATGAAAGCACAATTAAACCACACTACCAGGAAATTCACAAAATTTTATGTCAGTTTTTAAGCAGAAAATTAAGAGATTACTCTGGGACAAATGACTACAATTCAGTACTTCTAGTGGAAAATACATTGATTTTTTTAATAGGTAAAGAAGAAACCATACCACTTCTGCTAATTTGAGAAAGAGCAAGTGTTTACAAGAATAATGAGAAACCTCACATTTTCTGAGCTGGAATAAAATACTATAAGGGCAATAAATCTTCATGCTCTGTTATATAAAATACATGTAAATTCTGGGGATTAGGAAGATGTAACTCTCCACTGCAAGATTCTTTGATTTCCCTGCAATGTTTCTCTAAAGTATTAGTTTCAAGACAAATCTTATACACAGAGATAATTGTGAAGAAAAGGAGATGCTTACTGAGTTTGTCTTGCACTGTAAAATATCTTTTAACATTTTTCAAAACATCCAGCAATGTTCTGGCTTTCCTGTACCACAAATGAATTGCAACAGCAGCAATATTGAGGACTACTCCAAAATCAAGTAATCCAGTGCTGAATTAGTTCCTTTTTATGGTCATTTGTATATATTTGTACATATATGTATATACATATCATTTGAGGATTTGCTTGGCAGAACCTTAAGCAGTGGTTGTTTTTCCATATAAAGTGCATTATTAATATACCTCCATCTCCAAACAAATCTTCTCTTCCATTTACTTCAGCAGTATAAGACCTCAATCAAATTTAAAACTAGACAATAAAGTAATGTCAAGTTTCATGGAGTAACTTGGGATAAAGTGCTGAACCTACTGACTTCAGTAGGACTGGGATTTCAGTCAGAATGTGTGATGGAGCCCATTGGAATGGTAACTGTGGCACTGTGACTAAGCCCACTTACAGCTAAGCAGGAGAGAAGTAAAAGATTCTGTCGGGCTTGGATGAATAATTATGAAATTATCATCTCATAAGCTCTGGTTGGGGAAGAAGCCTTGGCACATTTTGTCTCCCATAAAATCAGTTTAATAAATGAAGTCAGAGGTAACAATGTTCTCCTCTCACACCACTCCACCAACAGAGACAGAATAGAATAAAAGGAATATTGTCTACCTGTAAGGAGCAATCCTCATTGTGGAATACTGATATTCAGAAAATCCAGAGTATTGTCCTGATCCTGATGTGACTCTTACTTAAAAATAAGATGTGACTCTTACTTAAACCAGTTATTGGACAGATATCAATGGAATAATATATGTCAATGTCCTTATTGCTGTGTCCTCCTCCCTGTTCAGGCAAATATTGGGCAAGTACCATTGGCTGGAATATCCTCACACTATGTATCCCTGACATGCCTGCTGCAATTATGCAGATCAGTTTTACTGAACCAATTCTGGCCTACACTGAAATCAATGTGGACATATTATAGAATGAGCACACATGTCTCAAAAACCTAGTGATCCTATGTCAGAGGAATCAGGGATCAATACTTATTACTGCAGGGGATGTAGCATGCTGTATTTCTGAAGAATTCCACATGTACAAAAATATCTCTGTGGGAGCTTACCCTGCTGACCTGAACTGAAAACCCTTACAGCTCTCCTGATAGGCAGGCCTTTGGGATCTGCCTCCTTTCAGAAAACTTCATGTCCTGTAGCTGATTACATATTTAGCTGTTCTAGCATGTATTTTCTAGGCTTTGGGAAAACAGAGTTTGCTCTAAACTAAACACTGTCTCATGTACAGACATTTCCACTTTGCAGTTTTTTTTGCCACAGGGGTGAGATTTCATAAACATTGCTCTGTATGCAAAAAAATCAGGTAAAAATGATGGAAAATGCATTACATGAAAAATAATTAGATGTCACAAGAAAAGGAGCTCTCTGTAACTAAGCCAACCTGACACACTTCTTATGAAGATCCACTTGGTAATAGTAGATTACTTTTTTCCATGTTGAGTCTCAAAACTGAACATAGATAACTAATTTAACATACTGCTTATGTTCAAGTGAGGCTACTTTGACTTGCCATGCTACCCACAGAAGTGGTTAACAGTTCCAGATGTGTTAGCAACAATTCATTACACTGGGTGCCAAGATGGAAAATGGAAAGGAGTGACCAACCCAAATAAACAAAACAATACAATTCAAGAACAATTTTGAGCTCAGCAGGGAGCTGAAAATCTATTCCAAATGCTGCTTTAACTGCCTTTTGTATAAATACTTTAATAATTTCTTTTCCCCAAAAAACTATGCTCTGCAAGCTCATGGCAACATAGGCTGCATAACAATTCCATGGAACACTAAAAATGCAACTTCACAATGTTTAGGCCTACAAGTTTGATGATGAGCAGTGACCTGCAAGAAATTTTCAGTGTTAACTAACTTTCCTTGTCCAAACTCTACAGAACCTTGAGAACTCTGTAAGCTCAAAATTAAGAGAAGCCTTTTCTAAATAATGTAATGCACAAGTCAAGGAAATTGGAAGTTGAAAATTCCAGTTTCTCTGACTTGGTGCTTACAGTTTGCCCTTGAAATCTTTTTTTTTATCTTGTCTTCTCTCTGAGACCCTTTCTTATTGTTGACTTATTGTTACCAATAAGCAGAATGAATTAACTTATGCTCACCTCTTAACTTCTTCCACTTCTTCAGATTTTAGTGTTATCCATGCCTAAAACTGGCCTTGAGTATTACTGTCCTAAACCAAAATAATTTAAAATTTAAATAGTTTAAAAAACTAATAAAAATTACTGCCCTATAACTGCCCTATTATAAAAGCTCTTATGTGAACACCCTTTGAATTGTACAGGTAGTTCCTGATGATAAAGTGGTCAAAATGTGACAGTTTTAGGGCAGGTGATTATAGGAAACAGTGAAAAATTAACAAAGGAAAACCAAATAAAGATGGTATTGAAATGAGTTTTCCATCTTTAGCAATGGCTTTCTATCAATTTTCCACAACTGTTCTCTCAAAGCTTCTTCAGAATCATAATCAACAAAAAGATGAATGCTTCTGTTTCACATTAAGGAAGCAAAAGGTTTTTTGCAGCCTTTACACTAAACTAAGAGTAATAAACATAATTTTAAACTTTTAGATATACATAAATAGACATAGATATACCTAGATCTACATAGATTTTGATTTCTAATTTGCAATGGATTTGTTTCAGAGCTGTCAAACTACAGCCAGAAAGAGATACAGCCAAAGTAATTTTAATCTAGATTCAGTATTTTTAATCCCACTATGCAGACAAAAGGCTGAGCCTAGAGAGCCCAGACTTTGCTCAGCAGCACAGCAAACATCATGACATGCAACTGAAATTCATGGTTACAGGTACCCAAATGAATTAATTTAGAAACAGATCAAGTGCAGTTTTGGCAGTCATGGTTTGTGTTACGAATTTTAAGAAACGAACAAAGGTCCAGAACATAAAACCTCTTCTGGACTCCAATTAAAAAATGTATCCTTTAAGAGGAACCTAATGCAAACTAGCTTCTTGTCCAAAACTTTCTTCTTTACAAGAAAAAGAAAGAAAACCCAAACCTAAACCATTAGTTTTTATCTGTGGAGTGGCAGGAGTGCTGAATTAGAAATTTCATTAACATAAACACTGTTAGAAAAAACCCTTTCAAGTCAAATTTGAAGTGTATTAATAAAGTAATGTGTGAAATTTAACAGTATAGGAGTTAACAGCTCTTCCTCTATTTTTCATGATCCAGAATAGCTGGGGAATTTATGTTTTAGAACAATCAGCCTAACACCTTTCAGAAGTATTACTTCAAAAACAAAAAAAACCCAACAAACAAACAAAAAAGGATTTAGAAGATAAAGGATTTGCTACAAACAAGTAAGTAAATCAATTTAATTTTATAATAACATCATGGAACGGATTAAAGCCTAAAATGATAAATATAGACAGACTATAGATGGCATCAATTTGTGAAAAAGGACAAGAATGCATCTACAGAAGATAATCACAAGCTACTGTCTAATGGGAAGATGGAGTCATGGAAACAGACCTCCAGGTGACTGTGATCACCAAGTAAGTGATGTGTTTGTAACTGAAATACAGCATCGAGAAAGAGAGGTGCAGTTTGGGATTAATGCATGGAGACATCATGTGTCACAAGGTAAGGATTTAATTTGTGACTGCAGTGTGATTATATGTGATTAATTTATATAATATGGTTGTATTGCATATAGACTGCACAACTTTGATTTAAAACATTCAGTTTTGGTAGCATACAGTTTAGGGAGTGAACAAGCCCATTTCTTGAGAGGCCCTTCAACAGGCAAAAGAAATTGTTTAAGAAATCATACAAAAATAAAAAAGCTATAAAAATAGATTAAACTCTCCATGTAAAATTAAGACATTCCTGACCAGCTCTGTTTTGTACATGTATGAGCTGTCTCTGTGCTAATAATGAAAAGGATCTAAAAACCTCAGCTATTCTGAGTCAGACCTTCCTGTCACCCATGAGGATCCAAAGCAGGCACCTAGGGATGGGTGTAAGGACAGAACAAGGATACAACAACACTTTCCCTGGTAGAGTGCCCAAGCCTTCCCCAAACTGAGGTGAGAATTGGTACATTTTGGGTAAATGATGGGTATTACTCCATGAATTTATCTTTTGGGGCTAAGTAATTATGTTCTCTTCACTCTAGCAAAGCTCACACTGAAGTGGAATTGACTGCTGGTTTACATGCTAAACATGTACATGTTTATTTACATGTATTCTTGGAGGTCAGGGGAACTTTGCCTGAGTGAGCAGGGTAAGGACCAGAAAATTAAAAGGTGAGTCAATCTCTTCTTTCAGGTATTGTCAGGGTGTCTTTCAGAACTTAGTTAACCATTTGACTCAAATGTTTTTTTCTTTGTGTGAAAGCAACTTCCAGCCAAATCCACAGGAGTGCTCACATGCACCTGGGAGTGCTGGCTCAGAAAACAGGCCCAAGCTCATGATAATGATCCCCTGCTGCATAAATGATCGATGTGTATTGATGTATAAACACTCTATAAATTAACTGAAACAATCAGGTTCAGTGTTCCTGCCCACAACTGGAGTAGCAGCTGTAGCACTGACTAGGAGTCTGAGGTGACTAATGGGAATCTTTTTGCTGTAGTTCTTTCTCTGTCACCTCCTGTAAATTTCTTCTTCTGTGTCTAACTTTCTAGGTGGAAGTATTTTCATGTGGTTGTAGGTAAGTATGTCTTCATGTCTGGCAAAATCAAAGTGTCCTTGCATTAGAATAAGCACATCTGATTTATAAACAGTGTTAGGAATCATATTGGTGGTAAGAGAAAAGCAAAATGTTAAACCAGTGTGAGACACAGAACTGCACTTCTTGTATTTGTAAGAAATCCAAGGAAAAGTCTTGCTGGGTTCATTCAGAGGGTAGCTTCTATACTGTACACATTTTGGAATCCTGTAGTGAAATCTCTCTTTGGGAATTGCACTACTCTGCTGTCCAGCACTCAAAGTTTATTAAAGTTTTGTGGGAAAAAAGCTGTTTGGCAGCATCCCAGTCCATAAGGGTCTGAGAATGATGTGCCAGAAAGACTCGAGAGGCCTAAAAAGCCACTTTGAAATATGGAAAAGCTCCTTTTTTTTTTTTTTCCAGGGGCCCAGTTCAGGGGGTTTCCGTCTGTTTCATGGATTTTTCTAGGCTGCAGCACAGAAAAAAAGCCTCTAAAATTATCATGTTTAAACAAAAATAGTGGTTTAAAATGAAAATTTTTGGGTTTACTGTTTTTACTGATTATTGAAAAACTGGGGGTTTTTTTTCCACTTATAGTTATCTATCTGTAGATATTTAGAAATGCATTTAGTGTGAAGACTTTCAGTCACATCACTGTTTACATGTTGGCAGGGATTAAAGTCCATTTGCATCTCCAGCTCTTTGTGTTTCTTTATACCAACATTTCTCAAGAAGTGAAGACTCTGTCTTCACAATATTGTGCCACGATGACTGCCTAGTCATAGACACAAGCTGTTACAAATATGTTTGCTAAACAGATCCTTGCAAGGATAAAGCACAAGCATGCATGTATTCTGGAAGGAAAAGCCTCTTTATTTTTTTTTCCTCCTTTTTAGCTGTCTTTTCACTCTTTTAGCAGAAAAGAGCCTACATTTCAAAGCATTAGAGTTTAATTTACTATAAAATGCCTTTTAATTAAATTGTTTTAAGTGTTGAGGCAGGCATTGACTTGGTGGGAATAGAAGTTTTGAGAAATCAGAGCAGAAATGCAGTTTTAAGTAATGGATACTATACAGGAAACTTCTCCAAAAAATCTTCTTTCATTAATACCTATTCTAATTTAATGAACTTCACAAGGATTTTTCCCTTTGACTTCTGGAGAAAAAGGTCAGGCTCAGACTACGTTTCTTGTCTGTTCATTTTAAGGACTGACCAGAAGCCTGGAGAGAAACAAGGCAAGACAGAAGGGGAGGAAGAGTCTGCTCCTTCTGTATTTGACAGATCCCTGTGGCTGAACCTGGGACAGATCTGGAATAAGACAAAGCATTGCACAGCCAAGTACCACACCATCTGATTTTCATCTGCATAATTGAATCCAGAGGTTAGGGTATTTATACAGAGCATGGAGGACATTTTTTGCATTTGGTGCACCCACAAAGTCATCATGTGGTAGAGACTAACATAAGCAGGCACTCACTGAAGAGCACTAGGTTCTAGTCCCAGCTCCTACAACTATTTTTGTGCTTCTCTAGAACTGAATATTTCTCTATTTCTGTGAAAATTTCTTGGTTAATTCCTCTTTTTCACCAATAGTGCCACAACTGCAAGACTGAAACACTGATAGTGAATAGTGAGTATTTTCTTTGGAGAGTGGAATTGAAGGGGAGAAGAGAATCTTTCCAGTGTTCCAAAACATCTTCTGCCTGCTGACTAAAGCATGGCCCAAAGGAGGGGTTGGATCCTTTGAGACAGACAAGGGAATTGAACCTGGACCTCATCCACATTTCTGTCTGTACTAAGCACAGAGCTACAGTCTGAAGGGAAATATTTTTCTGCCATGGGGCCAGCATTTTCAGAGCTTCCCTACTGGATTGAACTCCCCAGGGAGATATGCAGAGGGTTGCCTCATCTCTGGACACCTACTGGGCATTAGCCTGAGTTAATTACAAAGCTGCTCAGTCCTTTTAGGGCTTAAATACCTTTGGGAGCATGAATGAGCACTGCTGGATTAAAAAATACACCTCATAATAAAAACATGCTGGTGCTTCCACTCAACCTTACATGAACCTCCAGGGTTTCATGGCAGATGTGTAAACATTTTTAGGACTGCAATTTTGACCCAGAGCATCTAAATTTCACCTGACCCAGAGCATCAGTTGTTTATGTCCTTTTCTGGGCCTCATCCCAGATTAGAATCCACAGCTCAGAAATAACCATAATATCTGCATAATGCTGATTTTCAAAACGATTTATAAATATTAAGTAATTAATCTTCATATTGCCCCTGGGCAAATATTTCCATTTTAAATACACAAAAAAATTGTGATAAATTGCTATAGGCTACAACAGAGTCAGTATCAGAATGAGAATGGAGGAATTCCTGGCTCTCAGACTAGAACTTAGTTCATGGCTCTCAGAAGGAGAAAAAAATCTTGCTCTTCAGAAAGAAGAGTTGGGCTGTTGACAGGTTTTAATTGACCAAGGCCTTTATTTATTTATTTATTTATTATTTTTTTTTTTTTTTTTTTTAAGTGGTTTATGTTGTAGATTTGGGATCTTTCAGAGTATACACAAAACTTTGCAGCACTGCTTTTTAGTTCTAGCAGACTATTAGCAACACTGATGGGTAAAGAACTGAGAAAACATGACCAAAAGTTACTTTCAGTAAAACCCAGTTTTTGTCTGAAGTTAGAAAGGAATGACTGGAAAGACCATATTTAATATTATGCCAGCTTGATGCATCAGTTAGACAATCACTCAAATTAAAAAAAAAAAAAAGGCTTATGAGATCACTTAATTAATCACTTAATTCCAGACCACTGGAAGCACTGTTTGTACTACACTGACATTTTAGGAATCTTTAACATTTTACACTCCTGCTTTGTTTTTTAAGATGGAAAATCCAGAAGAAAATTAACAAGAGGATTCTTTTTCCCTTTGTTGCTGAAGGAATTCTAAAATTCTGGGTGCCTGCAAAAACTGTCCCTGGCATAAAAGGACTGTCAGCTACCAAGGCCTTCACATTCTAGGTTTGAACAGTTCAAAAAGTCCCTTCTCTAAGTTCTCTTGCACATCTTATCAATCTACTTTCTACATACACCACTAAAGAGTATGTTGGCCACTGTAAAGCTGCAAGTGCTGGAAAATTCCTACATAGCAAACCATTTCTAGGCTAAAGATTCAAAACTGATAAATGTCAGTACTACCAAAATGACAAACCACAAGCTTTAGCAACGATGCATCAAATATTTCCATCATATCACTTTTCAGAACTCTACATCTTGATAAATGTACACAGTTTTACACTGAGTAATACAGTGTAGCAGTTTAAAGTTTAAACTCTTTGATACATGTTTACATTCACAACAGGCAACAAGACTAAAACTACAAGTAATAAACTTGCTGTCACTGTAGAACACATTTCATATTTATTTTGTGTAAAAGTGTTACATTTGTTGCCCATGTGATATGTACAGGAGGTCCTAGCACAGAGACCACCACACCTTCCAACAGAAATTTCCAGCTGTGGAAGTTCTAATGTGAGATATTGAATAAATTTAATATGGTCATGGCTGTGACACTCCTTTGGGAAACTCTCACTTCAAGCATGCCAGTTAATAGTTGCATGATAGGAAAATTTGCCCCCATGCCTTTTCTTACAAAATCCTGTATTTTGTACTTCTCTGAAATCCCCAAATGAGAATACTACAGCAATTATGTTTAACTCACACTTAAGAATTCTGAAATTTCAGTTTCTTAAATACTGGGGGCTTCAATTTTAGGCCGACAGCACATCCTAGTGGGTACTCACACTATTCCATGGCTTTTAAACCACACTTCAGTCACAGCTGCATAAATACTCTTGTGGCATCCTTCAGTGCATGCACTCTTCTTCCTTCCTCATATGAAAAAAACAAAGAACAAAGTTAGGAATTTGGAAGTATGTGCCAATTAATAAAATTGAGATAATTCAGGAACACAGAAGACTTTACAATTGGTTCCATATATCTTTTAAGCAAAAAATGTGCTTCTGAATATGCATGATTTTAACCAATTTTAGGCAGAACATACAATGAAATAGTGTAGTTTGTTCTTTTGTTTTCATTTGCCAACAGGAAAAAAAACAACTTCAGTGTCATTGGGGCAGCTTTACCTGGGGAATATGAGCTTAGTAATATGTGCAAATTACTGACTACTAGGCTAATCAATAAAACTATATATTTACTCATCAAAAATGCAGCTATTACAGCACTTTAATGAGCAGCTTTGCCAGTCAAGCATGCAGCACAATCAGAGAGCTGTCTGTTGAAGCAGACAAAAAATTAAGAGAAAATGGAAAGCAAATGCTGTTTAACTCTGTTACATTTTATAAGTCCCATTTAGAGACTTTTAAATGAGCTCATAGGGGAAGGGTTGGGAAGTAGGGAACACACACATGGAAAATCTTCAAGGTATTTTCTCCCAGGTAAGTTTATAATTTTGCATAGCTGCAAAACCTTTCAGCATTCCTCACTCTCTGGTATTGTCATATTCGTAACATGTATTTTCCACAGAAAAGATGAAGTGATGTGTGCCTCTTAAAGAAGCAGGCCTGTGAATGGAGTGGAATCCTTGACAGGCTCCATAAGCTGAATTTTGGTGAAAGGGGCATTTGGGGTGACTTCTTATGAGGAGCACCTATGAACTCCATGCTTGTGTAATCTGGAGAAACAGAGGCTGAAGGGTGACCCCCTTAATCTCTAAAGCTTCCTGAAGAGGGGAAGTAGAAAGGGAGGTGCTGATTTATTCTCCTTGGCATCCAGTGATCAGACAGCTGGGAATGGTTCAAAGCTGCACCAGGGCAGGTTTAGACTGCACATCAGGAAGCATTTCTTTACCAAGAGAGGAGTCAAACACTGAACAGAATTCCTGGTCAGTTGGCTGATGCCCCAGGCCTGTCAGTATTTCAGAGGTGTTTGGACAAGGCCTTTAAAAACATACTTTAACTTTTGGTCAGCACTGAAGTTGTCAAAGAGATGACTGTTGTAGGTCCTTTCCACCTGAAATAATTCTATTCTATTCTATTCTATTCTATTCTATTCTATTCTATTCTATTCTATTCTATTCTATTCTATTCTATTCCATTCCATTCCATTCCATTCCATTCCATTCCATTCCATTCCATTCTATAATTTTCCTGCTGAACATCTGTAATAATCAGCAGGAAGCACAGTTCTGCAGCAGAACCTGATACCACGAAGGAAGAAAGGCAGTGACCCTTCTATACTCGGGTTCACATATTTCTTTCCCCTTCTCGAATCAGTTCCAGTTGTTCCAGGGCAATTTTCTCACCTGATAAATTTTTGGTATTTTGTTTATGGTTAAAGTGTTTAAAATCATTACATGAGAGAAACAGATCTTCTGCTACTTACATGTGGCTTTTCCAAAGGCTCAAAAACCAGAAGTCAGTTAAAAGGATCCCCATTTCTTAGTTCGTGGTCTGCTGCTGCCGGACTCACGTTCCGTGTTTTACTGCCAGTGCTAACGTCTTAATTTGGCTGAGAAGAAAAGCTGCCCAGAAATAGTCCCTGTGCCCCACCTACAGGCGAATCCATCATTCCCTGTAACGCTGTGCAGGGCTCAAAAATCCCCTTCCTGAGAAGGGAGGTGAAAGAGGGAGAGGCTCCAGCGCTCTCAGCATTGTTAGAAACTCCAGCTGGGTACACAGACTGTGTTTTAAAGTTGTAAGGTGAGAGATAACAGAGGGGGTTTTTGTCAGTCCCCAAACATTTCCTAAATGAGCACTGACAGTGGCTGTTACAGCAGGCACAGCCTAAGCAACAACACTGCCCACTTCTCTGCCAGGCCAGATTGTTTT
Source organism: Phylloscopus whistleri (assembly GCA_017589585.1). Taxonomy (NCBI): domain Eukaryota; kingdom Metazoa; phylum Chordata; class Aves; order Passeriformes; family Phylloscopidae; genus Phylloscopus; species Phylloscopus whistleri. The sequence goes on from JADMLD010000235.1 coordinate 395,185, forward strand.
CTGGAAGAAATTTCCACTCCAGAGTTCAGCAATCCTTGCTGTAAATAAAACACTTAGCATAAGGAATGCTCAGTAAAAATCTATTAACTTCTCCACAGATGGACACATAATAGGTAAAGGAGAAAAGGTGCTCTTCAGGTAATATTATATGCTATAAATAAATATATTTTTATGCTTAATTAAATAGCTTTTAGTTGGAAGGGACCTCTGATCATGGTCCACATGAGAGTTTTCTTTCTTCAAAGATAATGGGGTTTGGGAGGGATTTGTTTCTATAATCTTTGTCAGAACTGAAAAATTTTATTGTTGAGGTGTTGAGCAGCAACTTTTCCCATAATATTTTGTCCCCATATTATTATGGCAGCAATTTTATTCCCATGAATGCCATAATCCGAATGGCTGAGGTTTGAAGTGATCTGTGGAGGCAGCTAAAGAGTCCCCAGCTAATTAACATCCACAAATCTGAGTGATCAAGAAAACAAAGAAGCTGCATCTAAAGTTACCACCCAAACTACTGCTTCCAGATGCTTCTAGATCCAAACCCCAAAAGAAAGAAGGAAGTAATCAGAATGCAGTGGCAGCATTTCCTTAACAAAGATCAATTTAACTGGTGACAGCCCTCTGACAGGGAAATAATGATAGAAAAAAAAAAAAAAAAGAAATTAAAGTGAGGTTTTAACTCTCATTAAGTTTTAATAAAATGAAATAAAAACGCTCTGGAAAGGTTGGTGGTGTGAGTAAGCACCAGAGAGGAGAGTGGACTGATCAGATGTTTGCTGCTGGATGTGATATCAAAGAGCTGGTATGAGACCATCATAACTGAGGGGAAATCTGTGATTTTTCACTGTATGAGAATTTCAATTTAATCCTTACTGTCCACCTCACAGGGAAATTATGATCAGGCAAGAGGGACAGCCCGGTTATCACCATGCATCTGCACTTGCATAACACAAAGCAAGAACAAAAAATGATGAAACTTATGAAACAAATGGCATACAAATAAAAATATAATTCATGAATAATAAATACCACATTGTTTTCCAGCCACAATTATAAAATAGTCTACTTTCTTTGCCGTTTTAATTGAGTAAATTTTTTATAGGGTTCCACATGCTAAGGAATAATCCCGGTTTATTATATTTCAAGATAACTCTCCTTTAAATAAATTTGAAATTCATGAGAGCAGAATGTACATAATGATTGACATCAGCAATAATTCACATCAGTCTTTCCAGCAGCAGGGAATGCTGCTCGTACAGCTGCAAGTTCTGGGGAGTGGCTTTGTTACTCCTTCTCTAGTATTAGAAGCCCTAATAGTTAGTGAAGGTGAACTCGGTCGATTTGGTTTTTACCAATATGTGGCAGGGTGACTTTATGCTGCTTGTATCCCCAATCGCCTGTTCTGTTTGTGCTGTATATTGTGTTCTGTACCTTTAAAACTCGTTCTGGGAGCAAAGGGGGAGAAAGAAGCAGCTCAGTTTGTTTTGAGGAAACTGCGTGACTCCCACAGGCCTGGCTGCGGCGGGACAGAGATCTCCTGTGCTTTTAGTTAGTTTTAGATAGCTGAGGCAGAGAAAACTCCTTGGACTGGTTTTTTTTTTTTTTTTTTTTTTTTTTTTTTTTTTTTTTTTTTTTTTTCCTTGGGACTGTTTAAATCTGCTCTGGACTGACAAACCCAGAGGAGCAGCGAGGGCTGGCACCTGCGGCCGCCGGGCCTGGCCGGCCTGAGGGAGTGGGGCTGGTGAGGGACTGAGGGAGCTGAGCTGCACCCACGGCAAGGACTGGCTCAGTTTGCCATCTCTCTAAGAGCGGGGAGAGGTTTTATTGTTTAATATTATTCATTCTTTGTGCTTTTGGGCATCTTGTTTGTTAAATAAATAGTTTTTTCCAGTTTTCTCCTAGAAGTTCTTTTCCCAGACCGAGCTGAGGGGAGGGGCCGTTTGGGTTTGCTCTTCCAGAGGAACCCTTCGGAGGTTTCCTCCCAATTTTGCCCTAACCAGGACACAATATTTCACAAGCAGCTGGAAACCAGGAAGGATGTTGTGTGTTCTGGAGATGGAATTAGTGCTACACACTATACAGTGCTCGGGAAACTGACCCCTTCTCTTAGGTATCAATTACAAGTTTCCCACAGAAACAAACAGATTCTGCTCCTTAGTACCTCTTCATTCACGGGGGTTCTTCCAGCACGTTTTAGTGACGTAAAGTAAAATCTGCATTCGCCTCCTTGCCAGAATCTGGAGCTGGGACATCGGGCGGCGTCACCACCTGCGCTGCTAACTCAGCTCCTCACCTGAGGGCCGGTGTTTGCCACTGCCTGCTAAGGGCTCAGCCGGCAATTCAGAAACTTTTACACGGCACCTCCGAAACACGAAAACAAGCGTTCAACAAACGGGTGAAGTTTAACACCCATTTTGCGTTATTGGTGTGCCCGCTGGAGCCTTCATGTCGCGGCCAACGTCGCAATTCACTCGCGGCACTGCGAGGCGCGGCTCTCCCGGGGATTGCGCCCCTCGGGCGGCTCCCAGGGGAGGCGTTTGAGGGCAGGGGCCGTGCTGAGCAGTGCGGTTCGAGCCGTGGCCCCGCTGCAGCCGGCACCGCTGCCATTCCCGCACATTCCCTGGCGCCCATTCCCGCACATTCCCTGCCGCCCGCTCCCTCAGCGCCACCCGCTCCGGGAACGCGGCACAGCCCACTGCCGGCAGCGGGGGGGGGCGGCTGGAACACACCAACCCTCCCGGAGCTGTGGGGGGGGGGGCACGCAAGCGCCATCCCCTCCGGCTGTCCCCCGGTAGGCGGGGCGGAGGTGATGGGCAGGGCGAACAGCCAATCAGAGGGGCTGGAGGGGCGGGGCGGGGCAGCCGGAAGCGGTGCGGGACGGAAGCGCCGCGGGGGCGTGAGCGGGGCAGGGCTGGGCTGGGCTGGGAGCGCCGGGGCGGGACGGGGCCGAACCGGGATACGGAGCCGGGATACGGAGCCGAGCCACGGAGCTGAGGCGGCGGCCCCGCCGGTGATGCGCGCTCCGCAGGGGCTGCCGGCCCGCTGAGGTCGGTGCGAGGGGCGCCGGCGGCGGCCATGCCGTGCACCTGCGGGAACTGGCGGCGATGGATCCGGCCGCTGGTGGTGCTGCTCTACATCGTGGGGCTGCTGGTGGTGGTGCCGCTCTGCGTCTGGGAGCTGCAGAAGCTGGAGGTGAGGGGCGCGGCCGGGGAGGCTCGGCCCCGGGCAGCGGTGCGGCGGGGAGATGCCTTACCTCATCAGTGTGTAAAAGTATCGAAATCACGGGTGCCGGGAGGATGGATCCAGGCTCTGCGCGGTGGTGCTGGGCAACAGGACAAGAGGCAACAGCAGAAGCTGATGCACAGGAAGTTCCACCTGACCATGAGGAAGAACTTCTTCACTCTGCAGTGACCATGCACTGGAAAGGATTGTCCAGTGAGGGTGTGGAGTTTCCCCTGCTGAACGTGTTCAGGAACAGTCTGGACACAATCCTGTGCCATGTGCTCTGGGATGACGCTGCTTGAGCAGGGAGGTCGGACCAGGTGACCCACCGTGGTCCCCTCCAACCTGGCCCATCCCATCAAAGCAGAGGCTGAAGAAGTGCCGTGGTGCTGCTGGACACATTTGTCCTGCTGCTAAAGCCCTAGCGAACTTCAAAGGAACAGGGCAGTGTTTCTTTCCCCTTCTGATTCCATAAGAGTTGGTGTTTGAACAGTTGGTACAATTCTGAAGAAATTTGAGTCAGCCAAGAGTCACAGAAGGGGTCAGGTTGGAGGGGACCACGGTGGGTCACCCCTGCTCAAGCAGGGTCATCCCAGAGCACATGGCACAGGATTGTGTCCAGATGGTTCTTGAATATCTCTGGAGGGGAGACTCCACACCTCACTGGACTATCTCTGTTCCAGTGTGTGGACCCTGCACACTGTAAAAAAGTTCTTCTTTGTGGTGAGGTGAAACTTCCTGGGCATCAGTTTTTGCCCATTGCCTCTTATGCTATTGCTGGGCACCACCAGGAAGAGTCTGGCTCTCTCCGTAAGTTCATCCCAGAACTTAGATTTTGAAACTTAGTACTAATGCTGGCAGTCATAAGGGTGTTTCTGTCTGTTTTGGGAGAATTTAGTAGAGTGTCTCTATGGATAGAGAAGCTTTTGTGCTGGTGGTGCCATAAATGTGGTGTGTGAATTACACACACATATGATCCCATCGCTTCTCTAACAAGAAGTAAAATTTTAACCTGAAAATATATGTATTGTTCAATGTGATGCAGGTCTGTGCCCCTGGAGGCAGACTTTTTCAGGGTATAATTTTCAGGACTTAATGACAGTGAGATCTATCTTGAATGTGTTTAAAATTTCCGGGTTTGAATTCCTGTTCTGATGCATAGTGCGTGTTCAGAGTAACAGATGTTTATATCCAAGTTTATACCATTAAGTCTGACACTTGTAGAGAAACTGATCAGAAGTAAAACTGGAAAACAACAGGAGACATGGGCATCAGAGAAAAGGGGATCAGAGAAAAGGGGATCAGATTCTCATCAAAGGGAACTGAGAAGAGTCTCCTATGTTTCTCAGGTTTTGGTACTTAGGACTATTAGTTATTTTTCAGAGAGCTGTGATTTAAAATTTCAACCCTATGTTTTAGCAGACATTGTGGTTTTATGTATCTGCATGCATATCTTGTTTCAGTCTGTTAAATGAAAACTAATTGATTACTATTTGGAACTTGATTATAAAGCTAAAAAGTCTTTAAATCCACAGGTTTTCAGGAACTTTATAATGCAGCACTGAATCAAGACAAGTTCCATATGTAGAGCAAGGAGTCTGTTGTGGGTTTCAGTAAATCAAGTACTGGGGCATTACTCTGTGTTTCGTGGAATGTTTTGTATACTTGTAAATACTTGAAAGTATTAAGACTGAAACTTTGATCTTGCAAGGTTGGAATTCATACCAAGGCATGGTTTATCGCTGGGATATTTCTGCTAATGACTATACCAATATCTCTCTGGGGGATACTACAACACTTAGTCCATTATACCCAACCTGAATTGCAGAAACCAATAATAAGGTAATATTTCACCTTTTACCTGTGCTACAAACACTGGATTTAATTCAGACTTAAAATACTTCAGTAATATCAAATGTCCTTTTGTTGTTTCAACAGGATTCTGTGGATGGTGCCGATTTACAGTTTAGACAGTGTAAGTGTTCTCTTACTGTTAGCAGCTCAATCAAATCCTGTTTGTTGTGGGAGTGAGGGAAAAGAGTGTCATGGCAGAAACTGTGCTGCATGGAGATGGGTAGTCCTGGAACCTTCTGGGCATTCCTGTCCATGGAGTCTGTCAGAAGCATAGTTCTAGTCATACCACATTCTTCTTCTGGAGATTTGGGGTTGCTTTTGATAACCTTTCTTAACCCTGTCCTTGAGTATCCTTTATGATGGATGTGGAAGGGGGTGTGACAGGAGCCTGCTTTTGGCCCTTCCATCTTAATAGCAGAAGTGGAGACTGAACTGATCCAAGAACTGCCTCAGAATTCAGTGCTGTACCCTCCTTATCCAGGTGTGGCTTACGACTAGAATTCTCTCCTGAGGTGCTTGGTGCTATAATGATTCCTTTCTGGCTCAGGGGACAAAGGATAGTATCCTCTGCACAGTACAACAGCACTGTGACAGTCAGAAACTGAGAGCTCTGACAGTTGATCCATAACCAGAGTTCGACTGAAAATAAAAAAATCAATTTTTAGTCTGAAAATCAGAGAGTTGGCTACTACAGGTGGAATACTGTGTGTGTGTTTTTAGAGAAGGTTATTTTGTAGCTGTAGCACTGCTTTCCCCTCAGCCCAGTGCTCCCAGCCCTGTTTGATCAGTGCCTGCTGGCTCAAGAGCTTGCTGAGCCAGTGTTGTCGTCGGAATCCCTCTTGCCTTTTCTCGCACGTAACCTTTTGTGTCCCTCTCTTCTTGCAGTGGATAGCTTTGAAATACCCCAAGATTGCAATCTACGTGGATACGTGTCGAGAGTGCTATGAAGCTTATGTCATCTATAACTTTATGGTTTTTCTTTCAAATTACCTAACCAACCGGTACCCCAACCTCGTGTTAATAATAGAAGCGAAAGATCAGCAGAGGCATCTGCCCCCTCTCTGTTGCTGTCCGTCCTGGGCTATGGGAGAGTGAGTATATGATGGCATCTTCAAGCTTCAGCCTGTCTAGGCAGACCCAAACATTTCGTTTTTCATATTTAGCAGCATAACTTTTGCTGCTTGGTGGAGTCAGTTTATGTTCTGTATGTGTTTGGTCAGCTGGAAGCAGCTGTGGAACATCCTGGGAATTGGAACTTAGTTACGAACATGCATTGATTGACTCAGGGGGTGCTGAAGGAAGCTTCTTGTTTTTCAAGAATATTATAAAAAAAGGTCTCCTGGAATCTGCTTGTTTTGCTGTCGTGAAATATTTGCCAGAAGCCTCATGTGGAGTTGGGAATAGACCGGGTAGCCTGTTGTTTTTACTTCAGGTGAAGGGTGAAAGGCCTTATGCACCTAAACTGTTGGTTTCTGAATGCTTAAACTGATAAAATCTCTCTCTTAGGAGATCTTGATTTTTATAAAGCTATTGGGGTGAGGGGAGGGGAAGGTGAGCTTCAGTGGTCACAGCTTCTTTATATAGTTTGCCATAGCAGGCTAAGAGCTTTGGTTCTCTTAAGTATTTAGGGCAATTATGATTTTTAAGTCTCTTATATTTAGATTCATAGTTCTTCTTAAATCTTCAAACACAGCAAAAATTGCATTCTCTTTGTTTAGCCCAGCCAGAAGCTTTTCATGGCTAAAATAAGTGAATCATTGAGTATTTTCTGTAACGTGTCTGTAAAAATCCAGATGTTTTGTGTATTTTGTATATACACACACCATATACTGTAACATCTGAAATCCTGGATGCAGAAGTTGAAATTACCATAAAATAAAAATCTACCTTAGTAAATCTACTGAGAATAGGAATCTTCCATAAGTGGATTATATTTAAATCCTTGAACAATGATTTTTGTCTTTCTCTTTCAGAGTTTTATTATTTAGATGTAAACTGGGTGTTTTGCAGTACACTGTTGTCAGACCATTTACTACCATTATTGCTTTGTAAGTACACTGATAAATAATTAATATTGATCTTCAGGATATGATTCTGAGTTACACTGGAAAGAATTTTCATGCCCTTTGTATTGGATCAAGGCAGTTTGAAAGGAGACTTGTGTTACATGCTAAATGGGTCCCAACAATTTGAATCAACCTATGACTTCTTTATGACTCCTCTATAGCAAATGACTGTTTGCAGAATTGAAATCATAAATACTTAATGCCAACTTCTGTAATCAGTGGGATAGAATGTGAAGTACTGTTGGGGTGGGAAACACATTTTTATGATCTCTTAATTTTTAGATTCTTTTTTCCCTCCTCCCTTTTTTCATTGACTTCAACAACTGAGTATTTTTAAAGGCAGGTTTCATGTAACTTCTAAAATTTTTTTAAACTTTGCATGTGACAAGCTTGATTGTGTGCCTTCATATCATACAGCCTGTGTTTGTAAAGGAACAGCAGGCAGTCGTGCACAATGATGCTGAAAGCTTAATTTCATGGGCTTTGTGTTGATGGTCATTACTGTTAATTCTGTGGGACGGTGGAAGAAGTTGCTACTCACAATGAATATGCATATAAATATTTCTATATTTTAATATATAAATATTAATATATATATATATATATATATATATATATAAACTTATATGTGCTGTTGGAAACTGATTTTTGTGCAGGTCCCCAGTGCCCATATCTGAGTACCAGAAGAGGTTTTGAATTCTAAAGGTTGATTGATACAGTGAAGAGGTAGCACTTGAGGGAAGTGATCTGTTACTCCACAGTGATTAATTCTAAAAATTCTTCCAGGATTTGTGAACTAGTGGGAGTGTATGATGAAGGAAACTTCAGCTTCAACAATGCATGGACTTACCTGGTTATACTTAACAACATGTCACAACTAGTGAGTATCAGGAGTACATCTTCCTGCTCTTTGAATTCATCAGTATTATGTGAATCTTCTATGTGAACTGTTGTCAGTGATTGTGTTCATGTCTGGTAATTCTTACAAGTAGAACATTTTCCATTGTAAGTCAAAATTGCTGTCTGTTAAATGTTATGCATGAAAAACACTGGAAAATCAGATAATCTAAAACTTTGATTCTTTTTGCTATGAAGCTCCATAAAGCAAGCACCTTTCTAACCCCAAATTATTTGATGGGTGAGGTGTAATGGCCCAGGCATTAGTTTGCCCCTCTCTGGTAACAGATGGCTCCACTTGCCCCCTACAGCTTTCTCCCAGAACTCATACAAAGAATCAATATCTTAAAAATTCTGTGTTAAAAATAGTGATAACATTGACAGGAAAAAATGAAAATGGTTTGTGCAGTGCTGAGAGTCTGGCCTGTCCCAACACCTTTTCTGAGTGAGTCAGCTGTCAGATAGTGTCAGGGTAAGATGTCAGCCCCTAAAATTGAGCATTTCATTTTGGAGTCCATGGATTGGTTTTACTTCTCCTGGCAACAGCAGCAGGAGTCAGAACAGCATAAAAACTGGGATCATTTGGAAATTCTGTCCTCCTCTTACTGCCACCCCTGTGTTTGATGGGTGACTGTCACAGGAGGAGCTGTAATTGCTTTCTGCTGTGACAACAGTCCCAGCAGCAGCATGAACTTCTGTGTCCTGGTTGAAATGATTGGAATTTCAGGAATAAAAAAGAGAAAGTGCTTGAAAACAGAAAGGCAAAGATTCCATAAAACCAAAGTCTCTTTTTAAAAAAAAAACACATAGCATTTTAAGGTTGTATCATACTATGACACATATTTTAACTGTAGAGATGGGGTAACACAACTCCCTCACAAAATAAACAAGATTTGAAAGCTTTCATTCATCTTCTTTTCCTTGTCAGTTTGCCATGTATTGTCTGGTGCTGTTTTACAAAGTACTGCGTGAGGAACTGAACCCTATCCAGCCCGTTGGCAAGTTCCTTTGTGTGAAGATGGTAGTTTTTGTTTCTTTCTGGTAAGTGGATTTTCATTACTTCTTGCTCTCAGGGCAGATGGTAAAAGAGCTAAAAAGGCTGGATTTGTTACTGAGGTAACTGTTTAAGTGGCTACAGGCCTTGATATATCTACCCATAATCTTAGTGAGGTGCAGTGAGAGGAAGAGGGTACTAATATGTTGTAGAGAGCAGTCTTGTCCACTTAAGATTATTTTTCAGATTTGCTCTTATGTAACGTGATTCTCGAGAACAAAACTTATTTTAGAATCTTCACTTGCAGTTATTTCAAAACTATGTTTTTCCTTTTAAAAGTAAAAAAAAAAAAAACAAAACTTTTTCAAAATAAGTTACTGTAAGTTAAATAAAAATTCCTGTTTGAGCACTACCTGCTAATGAGGGAGTGTATTTGACTATCAGAGCATTACTCTCTGAGCTACAGCAACATCCTGAAAGAGAAGCAACTTGTTCTAGTGACTGACTGGAACAACAAACTCTCCTTTGGCTCTCTCTTTGCTCTGTTGGTATTTAGGGTCATGGACGAATGACATCTCTTGTTAAGTTTGTTTCCTCCTCTTAAAATCTAAGTATATAAAGAGAAAAGGTTTTTTTTAGATTCTTCCTATGTATACATATATGACCAGATTTGCTTGCAGATTTTTGGCACTACTGTTACAATTCTAAAACAAATATTTCTTATAATAAATTCTCTTTACAGGCAGGCTGTGCTCATTGCATTGCTGGTGAAAGTTGGTGTTATTTCTGAGAAACACACCTGGGACTGGCAAAGTGTGGAAGCTGTGGCTACAGGCTTACAGGTAGGAACAGTTATTTCTGGGGAGGAATGGTTGGATGGAAGATGACACAGCTGATCTCAAGGAAATATCATCATACTCACTGTAATTAACACAGGCTTGATGAGTAATGATTTATTCTAAGCTGGGCTAAGTTTCAGCCAGTGAGCCCATGTGAGTTTTATGCTCAACACTTTTATATCCAGGTACTGGGCAGAAGGAATGCAACCCAGTGAAATATGTCTGCATTTCTTCTTGCAGGTATTCATTGTAGAGCTGCTGCCTTGTCAAATTATCTGTTTAAGTCAAGTCCTGTATGTATGGCTCTCTGAAAGCTGCCAAGAATATCCTGGTAGCAAAGTAGCTGATGTCAGTATCACAGGGCAATTGCAGCCTTTTGGTTGTAGGAGAAACCCAGAGCTATTATTCTCCAGTTATGAAGGATTAAGTCAGTGTTTCTGTCATTGCAGGATTTTATCATTTGTGTGGAGATGTTTCTGGCTGCTATTGCACATCACTACAGTTTTTCCTATAAACCTTATGTTCAAGAAGCTGAAGAGGGCTCCTGCTTTGACTCCTTCCTTGCAATGTGGGATATTTCTGACCTAAGGGCAGATATCTCCGAACAGGTTCGAAATGTGGGTAAGTAACAGACAAGATCTGTACAATCTATCAATACATCTGTATTTCCAGCTTCATGTCACACTGTTGCCCACCTTTATAGTAGCCTGAGAACGTTCTATCACCAAATCAGTGGCAGCTGCATCCCTAGAGGATTTCATGGTTTATCTGGCACTTCTTTCCAGAATTTCTGACTGATTTGAAGTCTAGTTTTAAATTTTTCTTTTAAAAAGAAAAGGTTAGGTAAGTAGAGGAATGTACCTTGTTTTTCTCTTAAATTGAAAGACATACTTTTCTTTATTGAGACTAACAATGCCCATGTAAAACCAATACAAAACAAAGACTCATGATTTAACATGACTGTTTTAGAGTTGATATGTTCAAAGACTGGTGTTGGAAGGATTAAAAACCATTTTCATTTCGCATAATTCTAGGGAGGACAGTTTTGGGCCAGCCAAGGAAAATGTTTTTCGCTGAGGATAATGAACAAAATGAGCATACCAGTTTACTGTCTTCATCTACTCAAGACCCAATTTCTGATGCTTCTTCAATGCCATCTTCACCCATGGGTCACTATCAGGGGTTTGGACACACTGTGACCCCTCTCACAACACCAACAACAGCCCCTGCAGTCGATGGGATTTTTAACCCTTCTGCCAGTCAGGATGCTGAGGAGTCACCTGAACTAGAGAACAACTTAGCAGAGAAAGCTTTGGATAGAAGTTAAACTCGCCTTTTCTTTGAATGTGTCGAGGAGTCGTTACATACTTTCCACACATGTCCTGTTACCATGTACTATTAAGGATGAAAGTTGAAAAGCTTGGGAGAGCTGCTGCATGGACAGGAAGAGGATATGGTATGGCTGTAACTGACATCTGAATCCAGAATCTATAATGGATGTGAGCATCTATGAGGACCCCATGGATATGAAACACGCACACTGTAATAATGGTTTCTGCATAAATTTAGGCATCATCTCCTTAAACTGCTAAATGCTTCCACATCATATCAAAATTACACTGAATTGCATTAGTGCAAAAGAAACATTTGAAAATCCTCTGCTCGTGTAAAAATCAAGTGCAAGTGCTACTAGCAATGGGAAAGCCTAATTTCAAGAATGTAATTTAAGGAGAGCAGTGGCAAAGCCTGTTTGTGTTAACTTTGCTTGTCTTAATGATGGTTAACTTCCATACCCAATGGTGAATGGAGTGTGGGTGAAATGATAGCTTCTGTACAGATGCCACCTTCTTCCCATTCCCTCATAGCTAAATAAAGTCCCTTCATGAAGATAGTTACTACCAAGCATTAGTGAAGAACCTCTACAAAGAAAACATTCCCTGCAGGCCTTGCTATCAAAGTCCATGCCCAGATCATATGGTTGGTGTATCTGTTGTCCTTGAGGCTCATAGTTTGTAAGTCTTTTATGTCTAAGAAGAGACAGCCAGGATGGTAAGTTTTGGATTAATAATTTACCTTGACTATTCTTTTCCCTATCCTTCTAAAATAAGAATAATGGTTACTACCTTAAAATACATGGAGGGGGAATGAAGGATATTGAAAAAGAAGTAGAAAACAAAATTATTTCTTTATTTTGGGCTGCAATAAGTTCTTTAACACTTAAGGTTTTTTTAAGCTGTTAAAGCAGGATATCTTGTCTCTGTAATAATTTGTGTTCTTAGATTTGTGTCTGTGTGTGATTGTATTATGCTTCTAGTATAGCCTGGATTCAAAGCTGTTTTTTTCCCCAGAGAAGATCCTTGCTGAGGTAAAATGATGTAGCTAGTCTAATACTGGAGTTACTAGGACTAGATTTCAGCCCAAGAAGCAGTACACTTGTATCAAAATGTTACTTTGCAAAAACTGACAATGTCAGAGAGGTATTGTTTTTATCCCATGATCAGATTTTTACTATTATTGCATGTTTGCAATCTGACAAAAACAACCAAACCAGTAGAGCACTACTTTTTAAAATGACAAGATCTTAAGTTTCTTTTTCAGCATTGTTAGCATTTCCAGGATCAATGTTTAACTTCTGGCTGTCAGTAAATTCATCTTAAGTGCTTTTTTTGCAGTACTAGTGTGATGTAAATATTGCGCCTTACTCACTAGGCTGCATATTTTATAGCTGACTATGTACTTGCTGTATCTGAAGTTAGTGAGAAAGTGAAAATCATGGTTTTCAATTTGCCAACTCATTGCCTTTGTTGTAAATAAGCAATTAAAGATTTTATTTAAACTCTTCACCTTCTATCAATTTGATTTACTGCTACAGTACTTGGAGAGTGTGAATGATCCATGACTACAACTGTCCTCATGGAAGGAAAGGATCTTAAGTAGAACTACTGCAAGAGTTTGTGCTTGCAGTGTTTCGTGGCTTGTACTGTAAAGGGAATTCTTGTTTGGGCTTATGAAGAATCAGACTCTTCACGCTTGATCCCAGGTATCACCTTCTGCATGTAAAAGCTTTGCTCTAAAAGGAAACAACTTGTCCAGGTTCACAATGCCCTGGGACCTCAGTGCCCACTGCAGCCACAATCAGAAATAACCTGATTTCCTGCATGTATACAGGTAAAAAGGGGCAGGGGTAGGAGTAATACCTGAGGGAGCAGGGCTGCTGCAAGCAGAGGAGGGTAGCTACTGTGCTCTAGCTCTTCAAAACCCTCACTGTGAAGAATTTTTTTTTTAATACTTGAAGTTATGTCTGTTTGGTGTAAAACTGAGGTTCGGAGGGCACCTCGATAGGAAAATAGCTATTTAAGTGTCTTGGTTACTTCTTTCAGACTATTTCTTGAAAGCTACTAAGTTATTTTATTATTATTCAGTTATTCTATTTGCACAATATAATATTCCTGCTTGTTTATTTTTTCCTGGGAGAAAAATATTTTTTTTTTAATTGCAGTAGCTTATAGGATCATACCTTTCCCTAAAGACTGCTACTGAATTAAAAAAATAAATAGAAATCTTGCAATGATACCTACCCTGTCTTTAGGAAACCACTACCCCAGTACTCCACAGCATAACCTCTCACAATTATATAATAAGTTCATTTGCAAATAGTTCATTTTCCTCTTAACCGTATTTATTCCTGTTGTTTTATGCCAAATCTCCTCCCAAGTTTTTTAACCAGAAGTCTTGAGGATTGCTCTCGCCTTACTCAAGGAGACTAGAATGTCTTTGATTTATCTTGAAGTCATTTTGCTTTCATCTTAATTACTAAAATCTTAATAAATACACCTAACACACTCTGTAAGGTTTTTGTTTTTATCAGAGAAACCTAAACACTTTCCTATAAAACTGCACTCTGTGAAATCACCATGTACCTACCAGGTTTAGTTGTGTCAGACTAACTTAAAATTTTATGGCTCATGGTTTTAGATTTTGGGTTTAAGAAACACTGGTTTTTATGTAGTATCAAAAGCCTCTGTCCTGTGCTAATTCACCTGCATTTCATGATACATTGTACCCCTTGGATAAAGGATCCAGTTACTTTACCTTCAGAAAACATGACTGTGCCTCTGCTTTGGAAAAAAATAAAATGGATGTGTTTCGTCCATCCTTCCAAAAGGAGCTTTATTACAGCCATTTATCAGGTGCAGCTTCAGCTGAGCCTGGGACAACCCCAGCTCTATCAGTCCCTGAAGTTAAACTGAGCAAACTTGACAGAAATAAACAGATATAGATAGAGAGAAATAAGTTAAAGTATTTGAAATGTTTGAGAGTATAGATGAAGAGTATATAATGAATAATGAATTATATACTCTAATGAAGAGTATATAATGACTTCAGCAGGCCCAGAATTTCTAGAAAAATCATTTTTGGATGGCTCTTTATATAGGCTGCTGTTAAGGAAAGATCACAGAATTGCCTCTTCCTTGAACAGACTGCACAATAAAAAGAAGCTTAGCTACAGAAAAATATTGCTAAGTCCTCCTCTTCTCTGCAGAGGTCAAATCAGTGCTGAGTTCAAAGCTTTTATTAGTCTTGCACATTGTATACAAATGTAATAGAAGGAACTGGTTACCTGCTTTGTACCAAGATGTAATGCTGCAGAACACAATCAGGAGCACTGCAGTGACTGATGTATTTTATACAACTTTCTACAGACAAGTTAATGCCCGTTGTATTCCCAGAAAAAATTCTCTGGGAGATTCTAAAAAGTTTACCAGTTTTACCTTCCATTATATAGCTTGAATTACCCAACAGCACTCCTTTACAGCTTTTTAGAATGCTCTGTGTGCAACACTGATTTATGATACTGCAGCTGGAATGCTGTTCAGTCCTCCCACAAGGGTAACATCTCAATACACTGATGTAGGAGGCTCTGGCAGCTGAGAAGTGGAATCACAGTTTGAGAAACAAGGACTCTACCCCAAACAGCCACAGCTGTTTATGGCTGGTACAGGTACCCAGATGCTTTTTTCCCTCACTACAGCTGACCTGGTAGCAGAACTCTGTCCCACTGCTGCAGTCACTCCATGAGCCAGCAATCAGGTTTGTGCTGCAGTGAAGGCAATACATCCTCTAACTGCTTGGCAAGATACCCTTACAGTGCAAATTTTAGTCCACCAGTGGAATTAAACATCTATTATTAATGCAACAAATCAGCCTTTTTGATCAGTAAATAAAATTTAGACTTTAATACAAAGTAAGAGCAGTGTTGTTCTGAGCAGTCAGTGTATGCATAGGTAATTAAGCACAAATCACACAGGACATTCTTCACCTCTTAACTGTAAAGCTGATATTGCTTTTATGGTGTTGGACATCAAGTACAAGTTCATCTCCAACCTGCACTGGGATGGGCTCATCCAGTACAACTGCAGCTTGTTTCCAGTGTGAGGACTCATCAGATGTGTTCAAGCTGTGGTCTTCATCTAGATGGATGTGATACCAGAAGGGGATGGCAGTGACCCGGCCGGACTTACAAATTTGTATCTAAAAAGATTTAAAATAATAATCAGTTATACTACTTTGTTCTTTGGAAAGGAACTAGTTCAGACCATTTAGATCCTTTTCAGAGACAGCTGCAGATAAGTGAATCCTGTATTGAAATGTTTAGCCCACAGGAGCAATTAAGAAGCAGCACTGCAGGAGAGGAGTTAAATGCACTTTGAGGCCCAGAACTCACCTTGACTTCTCTGCTGGGGCTGTTCAGCAGAGGGTTCATGAGATCCAGCCTTAAGAGCTCTGCTGGCTTGCTCAAGGGTACACAGGGTAATGTGGAGAGATCCAAATACACACGAACAGGTACCTGAAAATACAGACCAGAACTTCAGGCAGCGACAGCCATTACAAAGGAAAAAGGTAGAAAACTCAATCATAACACAGAAGTTGCCAGGAATTACTGGAATGGCTGTCAGAGATAGACAAAAATGCAGAATACAGCCCTCTAATCCCTGCTGAAACATTGGAATACAATTGCCTGGGAACAGTAACAGCACAGTCACTCTTCTGTAGAGTAACTAGAACAAAACTTCCACGCCAGTTCTGAAACAAACATCACCCATTTTAGTTTATCTCAAGGTCCCTGTGTGGTCACAAAAACGTCTCTTGATAGTTTCAATGCTGTTTTTTTACAGTTCACACCCAATCTAACCAGCTAAACTGCTGGAGCTTTGAAACCACACCTGGAAGCCAGCCAGCAGCTTCCTACCTTGAACTGGTTGATGAAGGGGGCTATATTAAACCCCAGAGTTGGTTCTGTTCCTTGAACAGCACTCTCCAGCAGCAGAGACTCCGACTCTACAAGCATCCCGTATACCAACACATACTGAGGGAAAATCTTCCCTCCACTGTGAAGTAAACACCTGGAAAATGAGAGGGATTGCACCTGTAAAGCTGAGCAGTCAACAGTAATGAAAGAACAGTAACTACATTTAAGAAAGGCATGTTAGTTCTTCCTCTGAAGGCAAGTGCTCCTAAGCATAACGTGCCATCACTACGCACAAAGGTCAACAGTAAAGATTCCCTAGGCCCACAAAAGGGGATAAATCCATTTCACACTTGGTTACCCATTTCCATTATTTTACTTCTCCTCCTCTGCCTTCCTTCCCACTCTTCCTGCTGTGAGGAACAGCAACTTTGCTGCTGCCTCCCTGGTTGTTCTAACACCACATGTTTGGCTTTTAGCAGGACCAGTTTGTTCTGACAACCGTTTGACACGTACACAGATTTAGACTTTTCTAACCTTGCACTAAAAGCTACTTGCTTAATCTTTGCTATCCTGCAAATTTCTGACAGACCAACAAATATGATCATCCGTTCATATTCTTGGCATTAAAAAAAAAAAGATAAAGGAATCTGAGATGGTGAAATCTTGATGCTTTTTGAACAAATGTATACAATGGTCATGCCAGAACACTGGGAGGTTCAATCCAAGGAAAAAACCTTTTTCTACAGAAGCAACACAACAGTGATGACATAGTTACAAGGAATATTCTTAAAATTTTTCAGGTAATTACAGATCCCTAGGAATATTTTTGTATTTAATACTGTACCTCGATATTGCAGCCTTTTCCATCACTTCCTGCTGGATTAAACCTGATGGCTCTATAACATCCAAGATAATAATACTCCACAATTTGTCTGATTTGGGTCTCTGTAGCACCACACTCTCTTCTTCTAAGTGGCTGAGCCAAAACTCTAATGTCTCCTTAGGGAAATGGTTTGCTTCTGCAATGACATGAAGTGCTGCCTGATGCTGTTCTTTCTCAACAGAACTGTAGGCTCTAACTGGTCCAAGCTTGCCAGCTATAATTGGCAGGATGGAGAAGCCTTCAGATACATCTAAAACGTACAAAGCATCAGGATCCACATCTAGGGAGCTCTTGTTTTGATGCTCTTGGAGGTTTATCCCGCTGCCATGCCCATCAACATCCATGGAGTGCAAGTCCTTACTTGGATTTAATGACAGCAGCACTTTGCTCATGGCAGCTTTAAAGCATTCATGGTAGGCTGTGTCATTCAGCAGGGCTATTTCTGTGGATTCCAGCACACACACTGGAGTGCTGCCATCCTGTTTGGTGCTTGTCTGAAGTCCAGCCAGAGCATGACATAATTCAGCCTCATTGCCCAAACTCAGCGTGTCGTCTCTGTCACTGAAATCCATCCCACACTCTGAAGACAAGGAAGAAATCTTCTGGATCTTCAAGTAGCAGTCTTGGCAGCAAACTTCCATCATCACAGTATCTCCAGTCTTCACAGAATAATCTAGGCAAAAGAGCATAAAACACCTGTCTCTGAAGACACATCACTGAAGAGCCTTAAGGTGCTTGAAACAAACAAACAAACAAACAAACAAACAAACAAACCCACCCATTATCTCATTTGTTCGTGTCTGTGCCACAAAATGAGGACATCAAACCATCAGAGTGTGTGCAGAGCAGGGTGACCACGACAGAGAAAGGCCTCAGGGGCAAGGCTTATGAAGAGCAGCTGAGGGCACTTGTTTTGCTCAGCCTGGAGAAGAGCAGGCTGAGGGAAGATCTCATCACAGCCTAGAACCCCCTCGAGGGTGGCAGTGGAGGGGAAGGTGCTGATCTCTCAGAGACAGCACATGAGCAAATGGAATGAAGCTGCATCAAGGAAGTTCAGATGGGGAAAAGGTTCTTCACCCACGGGATTATCAGCCACTGGAACAGGTTCTCCAGGGTAGTAGTCACAGTACCAAGCCTGCCAGAGTGCAAGGAGCACCTGGATAATGCTCTTAGGGGGTGATTTAATTTTAGGTAGTACTGCAAGAAGCAGGAAGCTGGACTCTGTGATCCTTATGGGTCCCTTCCAGCTTGAGATTTTCTAAGATTCTAGGAACCAGGAAAATAAAAGGTGGGTGAATACAGAGTAGACACTGTTAAAAATGACACTGCCAATGCCTGGATGTGGATAGTATCCCAAGTTAAACCCCACATGGGGCAAGGGGTAGGTAGGAATGTTTAGTTTTGGTTTTGTGGCAATAGCAGCTACCAATTCCTACCTCACCATGTCCCCCTTCCTCTCCTAAGTCACATATTCACCAAGTGAGCCAGTCAGTAGCCCCACTTTTTGGAGATGCTCCACAGTGCATTAAATTCAGTATAGAAAAAAACCCCAGCTTAATGAAAAGTATTCTCCCAGATCTCATCTGCTTAACAGCAAACTCCCATGAACGAGGCATGATGCAGGGAGATGAGATCAGGAACCACCTCTCAGCTACTTGCTGCTGAACTTCTAATCCTATTTGGACTTCCTAGTCTCTGAGATAACCTAACTGATCAAAATGAAAAGAATAAGCCCCAAATGACACCAAGTTAATGTCCCACAACAAGCAAAGCCACAGGACATACCAAGGAGGCCCTGCACAGGATACACTGCCTGTTCCCAGCAACTCTCCTCACTGGGACTTGTAGATAGGGAGTGCTCATCATCCAGCTGCAGTACAAACCACACCACAACAGCATCCAGTATTCCTCCTTCAGTGACTGGCAGGCTGAGCTTCCAGGGCTTTTTAGCTGCCAGGCTTTTCAGCTCCTGACCAAAGCAGAAAGAGAAAAAAAAAAAAAAAGTGGAGGAGTTTATTTCCATAAATAAAAATTTGGTTTCATTAAACTAAATCATCCAAAATTTCTGCACCAATCTATGAGGGCATCAAACAGAAACTTCTTGAAGGTATCAAGTCTCTACATTACCAATTATCATCATTAGCACCCACTAGCATAGGAACTGTCTTCCCACATGCAAGAGCCATTTCCCACATGGACAACCTGCATCCATGAGAAGCAAACACGCCTACATCTAAGAACACACACACATTTAAACCCACTGAAAAGTGCAAGAAGGACTTCAGACTGGCAGGGCTTGCCTTACGAGAAGGAATAAAAACAGGGCCAGGCTATTGGCTGGACTCAAGCCAATGCCCAGGCACATGTTTCACTTAAAACCTGTGTTCAATCAGTTCTAGAAATACTGTGTACTGTGAATTTGCTCAAACACAAGCTTGCAGAGTCATTATAAAAACAGGAAGTCAAACACCTTTGAGGGTGTTTTATCTGCTGTCTGGGCTGTGTAGGCCTTGTGTAAAAGCTCAGGCATGTACAATTTCACTATTTTCACTACCTTAAGGTCTACCCTAAAGGGATCATTTATAACTTCTCCAATACTCCTAAAAAGTTTTGAATATGTAAAAGGAATTAAGTCTTTTCCCATGTACAATTTCTTTTTCTCAGCACCTTCTGCTACCAACACTCACAAGCACAAAAAGACCAGCACTAATGTTTTAGTTCTGGCATAAATCCATTAACAGCAGGTCAAGCACAAGGGACCAAAGGTTCTCTCAGTCACAGCCATTCTGCTTAGTAATAGCCCTTCCAAAACATCTATCAACTTCCTGATCTGCTTATGTCAACACTTGTTCACTTTAAGTTTCAATCTTAAAATACACATGGCAAAAGAAAAGTCCATGTCCTGCCCTGAGGACAGGAGTAGCTGTCACATGCTGTGCTGGGTTTCTTGTTCTTCCCTCTTCAATCTGTGTTCTCCAAGAGCTTGTCCATCACTCTTCTCACAGCTGAGATGGCTGCACAATGGGCAAGTCAGTATTACTGGATGATAACAAAGTTCATAGTAAGATCTCACTGCTCTCCAACAGAAGTGCTTTGCTGACAGTCATCTTTTTGGTACCTCCTCAGCTAGTGAAGAAAAGAAGTTGAAGCTTTGCTGTCATCAAGCCCCTTGAAATAAGACAGCAATAGCACGAGCACATATCTTGTTCTTGGTCTCTGAGAAGTTGGAGAGGTATTGAAGTGTATTTGATGTGAGTATTCTTCCTGATGGTTCCACAAAAGCAGCAGGCCCAAGGCTCTCATCCAGTGGCTTCTAGTAACTGCAGTGTTACATTGCCATCACTTAAAAACCCATTGGAAGGCTTATTTCAGCTTTCCCTGCTCTCTGCCATGCTGCTTAACCCATATTTATTCCTCACATTTGCCACTTGATAAACCTCCTTCTATTATTTATGCCAGTTACAGATTTAAACAGCCGTAGCACATCAGGATGGCAATTTATCAAGCAGTCTTGTTAAAGACAGAGCAAAGGAAATAAAGCAATGGCACAGGAATAGGCAGTAAAACCCCAAAACAATTCAATGCCACACATGTCCTCTGAATGAGAAAGACCTACAAACAGAAGGAAAACCTACAGAAAAAATGCAATTATCGAATTTCCTATGTCTTGATCCACAATTTCTCACATATTCCATGCCACAACTTCTCAGGAGGGATTAGAAAGAGCCAAAATCCGTAACTTGTTGGCAAAAGCACAGCTCCTTTAGGGCCTGAAAGTGAGACTGAGCTTTAATTACTGGCTGCAGAGGTAAACATTTCCCCTGCCAGTGGCACTGATCTGCTGCCAGCAAACAGGCACACATGTAGCACCTGGCTGGCTGCAAGTGTAATTACAGCCACACCTCATTCCCCTGCCTGGGAGGGACTGAGCTGCTGCTGCTAATAACAGCAGTAATAATCACCATAAAGCAGCTGCTTTTTTCAAATTATTATTATTTGTGAATTTTGATTTATTATTTCTCTGATCTGTACTGATGCCTTTGAAGTATCCTACAACTCAGTGTGAGAAACACTGCTGTACTGTATTTTAGGCCTTCTGCCAGTTTAGGCTTGGATAGTTAGCACAGGCAGAATAAATGCAACATCTCTCCAGTTCTTTGAAGAGGAGTTCAGAAAATAGGTCTTAGAAATTACCTTACTAGTGCTAAATGATTTCTTACCTGAATTTCTGTTCTTAGTCAGTAATTCTGCTGCTGGTTTTAAGTTCAGGAGGGTTTTTTCTTATTACAATAGGAACAAAGACTTTTTTTTCCTCATTTTTAGCTGCACTGATTGAACATCCAGGTGTGACCATGACATAACATTAAAAAAAACCAAAAACAAAACAAAAAAACAAAACAAAAAAAAAAAACAAACAAACAAAAAAAACAACCCCAAAAAAATCCATGCTGAAAGCAAACTACCAGTGTTTGGAACTGCCACATTTGCCCAGTGACAAAGTAACAACAAACAGTAACCAAGGACTCCCAACCACATCAGTGATTCACAGCAGTGGCATTTCTTCCTTTTTACTTATGATATCTTAACATTTCATGACAGGAGCACTCCATTAGTCTAACTGAAACTTCAAAGGAGCACTATTGAAACATGATTTCAAGAATAACACTGTTCTTTACTCTTTAAAATTATCTTTACATGTTTGCCAGCAGGCAGATGCTTAAGAACAGACATCTCTCAGATGAGAGCAATACTTCCTTATTGATGCTGGAAGCAGAAGCAACATTAGGTCACAGAGATTGTTCCCAGTAGTATACTGAAGAGCCTTGTCTTATTTCATTTTTTCATCTCAGGATGTCAGACAAGCCAACTAGGAAAAGCTATTGATTCAGAAACTGCAATTCCCGGCCAAGCAGCAGCCAAGAATAATTTCATTTATATAACAGACTCTATTTTAAGCTCTGACTCAATGCTAGCTCCTCACCACAGGTCAATGAGCCAGAAGCACACCAGAGATCAGATGTGTCATCTTTTCAGCAAGCTCAGCTACAGGGGCTGGGCTCTTTGCCTTTCAGTTCAGGCCTATTTAGCATATACATACAAATGCATTTTGTGCTAAACACACAAAATTATGCTACTGGATTTCAGGATGCCCTATTTATAGAAATACCCTAAATAACAAGGAGCAGAAGTATGGAATCAAATGGCTAAATGAGTAATTTCTTCATCTCCTCTTTCACACTTACCCACTAACATTTACATTTTTATGCCAGATGGAAAATACAGCCTTTCACCTTTCCAAGCCTTTCCAAGAGCTTTGTGAAAACTGACTTTAGAGGAATAAACTAAGTCAGCTCCACAAATCATTTAGGATCGATCTCTTGCATCCTTCCTTTCCCTCCCTGTACTGAGGCTGGCAGCTGTTTGATCTTATGGTGGGGTAGTTTATAAAGTTCCCTAAGCTATGCCAAATAAACAAAAAAAAAACTCCACCTTCAAAAAAATTACAGACTGTCATCTGAGGAATCACATCACCACACACCCAGACAAGCATCAAAACCAGCAGAGGATTTTAGAGCAGCCCTGCCAACTTTGCACTTGTGAACTGTCTGAAGTTGAACCCAAAACCAAATGAGATATGGGACTTTCACTATCATAAAAAGATGACTTAAGAACGGTGTAAGAAAAATCATTACCTGCAGATCATTGAAATCTACAGTCATGACTTGACAGGGTTCTGTGAGGGCTCTGTATCCCCCAGGAATACGACTGAGCTTCTCAGTGGTGTAGGGCTCCACAGTTTCCTCTGAGCCAGCAGCAGCATACGTGGGACTGAAGAACTGCACTGAATCTGACAAGCACACACCAGCAACTTCTTGCATTCCCACTCTGGGAGTAAAGGCAAACAGAGGAGAAATTAAATTCTAAGTAATTTGACCAAAAACCTAAAGGAAATTCTCTTTAGGCTGATTATTTTAACATATGCAGTGTTAGACTAGAGAAGTTAAAAAATACTAAATTCTGTGGGGTTTTTGTCATGTTCAGAGCAGCTCTAAAGCACAGAAAATGAACCTCACTTTCAAGAATCAGAACTGAATGCTGTCACTAGAAACTAAAAAAAGCTCAATACATATTAAGTATTTCACTAGATCCTAGGAAAAACCCCAATACCAATCAGAGCACAAGAAATGAAGCATAACTTAAAATTGCAGAAAGAATAGGACAGAATATGAAGTAGAAGATCAGACACAGAGAGATGGCTGTGATATGCAAGATTATCAACAATTGGACTGAAAGGGGATTCTCTCTCTCAACATGATGAATCAGTGTTTGATGATAAGCATACTTTTAAATCTACTTCAGGAGAAAAAATCATGTATTCTTCCAATTGTGGGCTCTATGTCTACTCCTAACCACTCAAAAAAATTAGAGCATGAGGAAAAGCTCAAAGAAAAGCTGTATTAATTGTTCAAGGCAGAAACTGTGCTAGATGATATAAAAATCATGAGAAAAGAGATGCTCCCACACTGCTGTTTCATTAGGCCTCCTGCTCAGAAAAAAAACAACTCAAACCCCAAAGCTTTCCTGTAGATTGTGAGGAAATGTGAAGGCATGAACATCAGAATAACTCAAAGAGATCTGCACAGTTTAAATCTGAGAACAGGTAAGCATTTTGCATAAAAACAGGACTTGTTAAAATAGTCTTAAATATTCTTACTGGAGCAAAAAGGGAGCTCAAACTATAAAGGCAAGAAATTTAAAGGTGACCTTTTTTTTCCTACAGCATATAATTAATTTGTGGCAATCACTTCAGTCCTGTTAATCACCTGACCTTAAGCTATTAAAATGGAACATCCATTCAACAATCCAAAGTTAACAGCAAATTAACTTTCATTCTATTTAAATTTTGTAAGGAACAGTCAGTGGCCAGTTTCACAGCAAAACCTCTTCTAATTGATGAATAATTAACTTACAGAAGAAATTATTCTGTGACCATCTACCACAGGAACTTCCTTCTCTTTCTGGCCACTTTCCAGGTCTACTGCATTAGATAAATCACTGATGCAGCCTGGCTGCTCTTCATCCAGTGCACTGGAGCTCCTCTAGGAGTTAGTATTTTCTCTAATTTACAACAATATTAATCCTAAACAAAATACACTAAGTCCACAGACAGAGACTGCCTCCATACAATGATGCTGTTCTAAAAGATCAGAGTAAATATGAAAGGAATTGATACACAGTCAGAACTGGCCTCAGCAAAGAAACCCTACTGGTATGCCAGCTCAGAATGAGGGAAAGGACATTCAGACAGATAAAGTCAGCTGGGGTTATCAACACTTTAGCTTTACAAGGGTTAGATCCAGGGTTAGATCCAGAAGTGAACTATGGAGCAGATTATAAAGAGGGTAAAATGACAATAAAGGCCAAGTGTTAATCCAAGAATTTCCAATTCAGAAATCGAGAAGTAATTTTACTATGAAGGAATTCAATTTCTTTAGCGTGTGTTAGAGGCAGGTATTTCAGCATAACTGTATGACTAACAGGTCCAGAAAATCTGAACCTCAAAGGGGTAGGGAGATGAGGAAAAAAACCCAAAAACGACAAAAAAAGACAGCCTGGAAAAGGGGTGGGGATGGTAAAAGCAGAAATCCTTTCAGTTAAACAGATAATCAGCCATTCAAAAAATAAAGAGCAAAGTAAATGAGAAATGGTCAATAAAAACAACCAGTCTCTCTTCCCAAATAAGAAAATGTGGGTTCAAGCTGTGCTAGAGTTTAACACACCTGTGATGTCTACGTATCTCTTTGCATTCCACTGCCATCCCAAATATAGTAGCACTTGCAGGAATAACTCTGCCATAGTCTCCAGCACTAATCTCCTGGTTTTTAGGCTGTGAAAACATGAAAAACAATCTACAATTAAATAGTGGCCTATTTCTACCATTCCTGAAAAGCCTAAGTTACATATTAGCAAGCCATTCAAGTGACAAACATGGCTAAGTTCTTCGTGACTGGTAAAGTCACTAGCCTTTGGCATTCTGCTGACCATTAAAGGAGTTTTTTAAATACACGTGTTCAATATAACCAGGCATCAGCTTTACTCTTCAGTCTACTACTTCCTCTGTGTAACTGTAACAAAATGCAGATTGAAAAACACTTTTCTGTTGTGCATCATTCCTGTACTTAACACTAGAGGTCATCAGTTTCAAGTCAGTACAATACAAAAGATTTCAGCCAGCTAAAATTTATTTTTTTTTAATGACTTGGAATTAATGCAAGGACAAAATAAAGAGAAGTCCTTCTATTAGGAAGAATATTAGCTGAACAGAGATTAGGCTGTGTAAGACTCCTTGTCATATTACTTTGCTTAATGTACTAGCAAAACCACAAAATATAAAAGTAAAATCTGAGACCCAGTGGAATTGCTCAGTCTTCCAAAAAGGTTTAAATCAGCAAAAATAAATAAATGTATTTACCAAATTATAATTGAGTGCTCCCAAGTGTTACACTGAGAAATAACTCTACCATAATTCAGCACTTTCTGCTTAGACTGACTGTACATGTAAAATCCACACAAACCCTTTTGGTGTTACTCTACAAAGATGAGGGACAAGAAAGATTTTAAAAACATGAATGAGCAGTGATTCAGGGTGAGTATGTGGGATGAAGAAGGTTACATCAGGGAAATGTGCTTTGCAAATACCTGTTTACTCAGAACACAGAGCTCACAGAAGTACAATGTATGTTCTGCCTCACTGCCACTCACCAAAATCAAATTCACAGAGCAAGCCCAGATCACTCATTTTTAGCACACCAAAAGGAATGAAATATTTACCAGACAACTGTTTCTCCTTCCCATATGTCTGGAATGTGTGCACATGCACAGGTACCCACATCACCAACCTTTGGTTGTAAAAGCAGGTGTTCCCAAGCATGTATCAAGCTCTCCACAATTCCTTCTCCAAATAAGCCAGCATCGACTGTTTCTGTGACAACCAAGGAAACTCTAGACAAGAAAAATATGATGTACAACAAACACTCCTGTCAACAATCAATCATTCTTTTAAAGAAAAAAACCCATCATACCAATATGAGCTCAGAGAAAAACTTTTACCAGCATTCTGGAGTTTCAGTACATGTGGGCAATTTAATTCTTCCAAAAAATTATGTGTTTTGAATGGTTGTTAGAAACTATTGAAGATGCAGATAAAAGAGAGCAAATATTGAGCAAGTATTTACTGTAAAGCTTCTTGCTCAGCATTTATAAATAAATTGTGTGGGAAGAATCTAGCCAAAACAGGAAGATGTTTCAGCCTGGGCACGCAGCCAATGATACTGCAGAATATGTATTTTGTGCAATAGTATGTACTCACACATGTGTATAAAAAGGAATTAAACCCCTCAAAACTATAATCAAAACACAATAAAATTCCTACACAGAGTAACAACCCTAAAATCCTAAGTCCTCTGGAATGAAACCAAAAAACATACAGCGTAATAAGAGGAGACACTTCCAGAACAGCAGTAATTTATTTATTGATAGTTGACATCTAGTAACTCGTTATATACACTAAAGGGATGCATATGTTACAGTGGCTCAGCTGACATCATTAGGCAAAGCTTGATTGGCCTAAACCAGGAGCTTCATCATTTCAGATCATGAGCCTGTACCATCACCATAACTTTTATTAAACGCTAGTAACTCCATCCTATTCAAAGGCTGCAGAAGTGAGCCACGAGATTTTAGAAGTATAAAAGTGTGTTAAAATTACTTGTATGACATAGTAATCTAATTTTTTCCCTTTGCTGCAGCATCATTACATATGCCCCAAAGCTCACAGCATCAAAGAAGTAAACACCTTAATTTATGATATTGTTGATCCACCACAAAAATTAGGATGATCTGAAGAACATGTTGTCATTTCTGCTCTTTAAACACATAAAAGATACAGAGAACCTTCTCCCATTATCAGCCACACCACAGCAGTGTTATTTCCTGTTTAGGCCACAAGACATTTCCTATTTTCTTGAAATTAAGAGCAAACTCAAAATACCATCAGAAGAGAAAGCAACAACGTACCTTTCAGGTATGTGCTTTGGAATTTCTATATCAAGTGACTTCAAATGCAGGAGTTTGATCTCTCTTTCCATATTATTTGCTGCCACCACATCACGGGCAAGTTCATACATGGTTTTGGATAATTCACAGGCATAGACAAAAGGTGCTCCCGCCTTTTTTGCAAACATACTGAAAAACAAGAATCAGGGGTTTTCCCCTCCTCCACATCTGCTTTGTATTTCTACCAGTTCGAGTCTAAAAATCATCTTTAAATGGACTGGTATCTCCTGTGTGAACATTGATATTGCACAGGTTGATATCCTCTTGATATCTTAACAGCAAAAAAACCACCACAGATGCCATAAGGACACACCCTCAGCTATGCTGTAGCCACTCTTTACAGTCAATATTTAAAGACAGGACAAATAACATCACAACTTCAAAACTCATGTGAGTAATTCAATTGAAACAGAACTCACTGGGACAAAAAGCATCTGCAACGAATAATGAAAAGAGGTTCCAAAAATACTACTAGACACTAATCTCCAGACTCACCGGCTTCTGAAAGCTTTGCTTGCTTTCTTAAATTCTGTCTCCATAAAAGCATCAAAGCAGTTATTACTTCCACTCTCAGCCGAATTTTATCAGGCAACAAACCCTTCCTACTAAATTCCCTATTTTCCATTAACTTTCCTATTAAATCCACCTGAAACACGCACTGTGGTCATACCTCAAGATCCCCGTGCCCGTCCCGATATCCAGGACGGATCTGCTCCCCGAGCGCACGGCCTTCTCGATGGCCCTGAGGTAGGTGAGGTTCCTCCTGGCGTCGTTGAGCATGACGAAGTGCCAGCGCTCCACCAGCCAGTTGGCCACGCGGTAAAAGTTCTCCCTGGCGTCGGCAAAGTCGGGGTTGAGCTTCACCGCTTGTGGAAGTACCCGGCTGCTTCGTCCCTGAAGCCCATTCTAGGGGCAAAGATGAGAAACAAATGGAAAGCATGTGAACACCTGAGGGTATGTAAAGAGGTCTTATGCCAGCTAAAAGACAACTGAAGTATTTTGCCTTGGTTAGAAAAATTATCTTTAGAAACAGTGGCATTAGTTTATGAAAAAGAATGATTTATAGCTGTACATCAAGCTGCTGTAAAATGCAAAGCCAGTTCAGAAACACCATTGTGTGCAGCAACCTTCATCCACTGGAGCATCTTTGACAAAGTAAAACAGGTTTTATTTACAACTCACTGCAACAACATGACAGCAGCAGCCCTGCAATCCAGTCTCACGGATATTCAACTCAAGAGAACTTTATAAACTCAAGAGAATGCTATAAAACTGTTGGTACTCTATTCAACTGGAGCATCCTGCAAAACCACCAAATTTTGAGTTGCCAGCTTTTGCGTTAAGTGCCAATTTTGAAAACAGAAATAAAAAGAAACAAAAAAGAAACCCAAATTGTGAATCTGAATCAAGTTTTAACAGATTCCTACAGCATAATCTCAAATCAGATGGCACTGAAAAAAGCCCTGCATCTATCAAATATTTGTATACACTTTAATACAATGCTCAGAGAGGTGCTCCTTTAAGAGAAAGAAATTGGAAAAAGGAAGCCTAACTAAAACCACTTGGATTATGATCTATGATTTCAGTCTTAAAATTCCAGCCTTAGAAGACCTGAGCAGCAACAAAACATGGTGGCTTTTTTTCTTTCCCATTTGCTGTGATTAGCAACATTTATTTTAGCACTGGCTTTTAAGCTATTTATGACCAATACCTTTTTAAGCTATTTATGACAAACAGATTTGAATATGTTTGTATTTACAACATGACCCTCACAAAAACTGAATTATACATCACTACAAACCTGAAGAGATGTTCTCCCATACTGTTACAGATCACTTCATCATTGGGATACAGTTCAAGTGCTTGCTCATAGCAGTTAAACAGATCTTGAATCCGTGCCAGAGAATCCAGTTCTTCTGCCCATTTAAAGAGAGTAAACTGAAACGTTTCCTAGAAAATAAAGCATAGACCACTGAGGTGCTGGGAGCTGCCAGAAGTAGGGAACTGAAAACATCTGGAGGTGCCCTGACATACACCTGGACACCCACACACGAGGCTCAGCACCCAGCAGTGTTACTGAGAGCCTGTCTGTATATTAATGCACACTCCAACACTAATGAGGCCCTGGTTTATTAAATGTGATTGACATACAGAGACTAAAAGAAGGTTCTGTGAATTCCCTTCATACAGAGCTTATTAAAGAAATCATTGGCCATCCCAATTGTTACTGATTTTCCCAATTCTGTCTTCAATAAAAGCAGAAATCAGTTACATGTAACAAATCACAAGTACAAAACACGTCACAAAAGACCTCAAGAGAATGACAATAAATAAAATTTCGAGTAATTTGAAGAGCACTTACTTTGACAGTAGCTTTTAACTCGGGAGCTAGATTTAGTACTAGGAGATAGTGAGCATATGCAGTTCCAAAATCCTGGTTCTCCAGGCAATGCTGAGCACTCTGCAAAGATCTGGATACCAACTCCCGTCTGCTGGCTTCTCGGCCACCCCTGTGGTTAGAATGAAGCTTGGCATTGGAGTTGGGCATTTTGAAGGATGTAAATGCTCACTTATCCTAAAAAAAAAAGAAAGAAAAAGAAGTCACACATACTATATGCTGTAGGCCAAAACATCTGTGCACAAAGTTGACAGATCAAAAAACATTTCAGCTTTCACTGGCATTTAGTAAAGATATCTCTCCTCCCACCAAGTCCTAAAGATTTAAAAACATCTAATCTTTACACTACTGATAATTCCATCAGCTCTAACTGTTCACCACTCAAAAGTCGAGTGTGCACCACACCTAGGTTAAACCAGGTCCTGGAAACAAGATTACATTTCCACCTTTGTAAAATTTATTTTTGTAACAGACATTTTAGCATGTCTCTGACCAAACAGTTTTGCACACTGGAAGTTCATGCACTTAATAAATTTCACAATCATCCACAAAATCTGCAGCTTAAATTTCTTCTCCTTGAACAACAGCATCTTCATAAAGCAAAACCTCACAGAAAGAGCTAACAAGTTCGCAGTTTATTTTACACAAGGTACCACGGCTATTTTTTCCCTTAAAAAAACACTTTAAAAAGAGCGACCAGAACCGAATATGCACGTTTTTATACCTACTGTGTTACGCTGTAACTCTAAGGGTACTCAGGTGAGCAGGGCTGTAGTATGTAGAGATGCGTCGCAAAGCTGAAGAACACGAAGGTTTCGTGGAGAGGGACTGCAAGAAACACAACGCCATCAGGGCTAGACTTTTTCCCCCCCCTTTTTTCTTAAAAATAAAGTAAAATAAACAACAAAACGCAGACCAAAGCTCGGCCACGCCAGCGCGCCCCGGGACCCGCAGAGCCGGGGAGGCCCCGCCGGGGCTGGGCGGCCGAGGGGCCGCAGGGCTCCAGGCGCTGCCCCACGAGAGGCTGCCCCGGCAGGCCGCGGGGGGAGGTGGGGGCTTCCCCTGCTGCGGGGCATCACCTGCTCCAGGGCCGTCCATCACTTGTTCCAGGGCCGCTCATCACCGGCTCCAAACTCGTCCGTCACCGGCTCCAGGGCCGCCCCTCACCAGTTCCAGAGCCGCCCGTCACAGGCCGCCGCCATAGCGCTGCCGGGCCGCAGCCATCGCGCAGGCGCCGGGCGGGAGCCGGTGCTGTGGGATAAAGGTGTTTCCATTATCCGCGTCCTTTCCCGGCCCGCATCCAGCCCTCTGGAAGCTGGCCGTGCAGCTCGTGCTAGCGCAGGGCTGTAGAAGGGATCCGCAGCAATGCCCGATGTGGTCCCGTGGCGGTCTGTGCTGCTCAGGGCTGCTCGGGGGGCACGAAAGAGCCGCCACCTTAAATGTTGCCCAGCGCTGTGCAGGCATTGCCTCCCTCCGCTGCCCCGTAGTCACGGTGCTCCCGACTCTTTAATTCTCCTCTCGGTAAGTCCCGAGAACCTCAGGTGAGAACAACACCGCCTTTAAGTCACAAACAAGCTTTTCTTGGACCTTTGACTGACAGCTCTGCTCGGCAGCAGCAGATCGCGAGGAGCAAATTGCAGAGCCTGGCTCCACATCTCCAATCCCGTATCCCGCTCCCTCCCATGCCTGGGACACCACTTACCTTCCCTGTGGAGCTGTCTGCTCCGGGGAACAGCCCCGTTCAGAGCCCTGGGGTGCAGCTTTAAAAAGGCAGAGTTCATTTGGTCATGTCCTACTTCTGGGACAGGCCGTGGCATTGTTTACTAATTATGAAGTGTTTGGAAGCTGCTCATCTTTACTTTCCCGTTTTAAAGCATGAATGCGGCTCTTCCACGCTTTTACAGCTGTGGCTATTGTGGGTGCATACCCTTTCTAGAAACAAATGAGCATTTGTGTAAAAATGCCAGGCCAGCATTTCGAACAAAATGAAAAGAGCACGTATGGAGTGGCAGCATGAGTCTAAATGGAGCAGCATAGCAGCTAAACTCTAAGCTGTGCTAGAAAAAACATAACTGGTAAAGCACTTGGGCTGAGTGAAGTCCATGAGGATGTGCAAGTATCAGCGCCAAAATGTATCAAATACTTCATATGAGGACCGAACTCCAAAGGAGGATACAATACCTTATTAAATCAACTGGTACCAACAAGCCTTCATTCAGTTTTGAAAGGAAAACAAACAAACAAACAAACAAACAAAAAAACAAAAAAAAAAACCTGTGAACTTTAAATTAGTTCCAGATAGGAAACAATCTCCTCTGACTTTGGCTTAATTATTCTTTCCAGCTAGAAGATGAGATAGTATGAGGCAAAGAAAATGTTAGCACCTGTGGGATATCCAGAAGGAGAGAGAAAAAAAAAAACAAACCAATACAATTATCACCTGTGGTCAATGAGGTGTAATAAGAGCTGGACTGTACCAATTACTCTAATGAGCAATTATCTCTGGTACTCCATGGTTCTCCAAACTAATTCAGCTGTATTTTTTTGTCAGAGCAAATAAATGCTAGTGGATACCATAAGTTCATTATAGTGCCTGTTTTTAAGCATAAATTAAATAGTACTGTCTGCTAATTTGACCCATTTGTGAAGGGAGATTACTAAAATATGGCAGTGTAAAATCCTTGGAATTCACCAGAGTCCGTTCCTTAGAAAGGCTGGGGAGGGTAGTTGTTCATTTCATACTCACAACTTTTTGATGGAACACTTTAGGAAGAAAAAATGGCCCCAGAATACAACTTGTAAAACTGACAAAGCATACAGCTGCTTTCTAAAATAATTTGTGGGATAAAGCTTGTGCTGTGAAGGAGTGCCAGAAAGGAATGCCCATCAGAGATATACATGACTGCCACAATAATCATCAAAATGGTTGACAGTAGGATAAATCATGTTGGTCTGCATTGTGGGTGGCTGCAGACCAGTCTGTTTATGTATAGGAACTGCTGATGGATGAGAGGAGAGGGAGCATGCAGCCTCCAGGTATCTCACATATGCACCAGACCCCTAGGATCTTACAAGCCAACCATGATGACACAGTCATAAGCAAAATGGAGTTAGAAGGAAGCTCTCTAAACCCTCTATAAAAGCCATGACAGGACTAGCAGAGGTAGAAGTGCTTAGACAAGACAAAAAATTGTAATTCCTGGGAAGGCTTCTATTGTTAATGATGTTTTTAACAACACAGCTGTGTGTTGGAAATGGTGGGAGCTGATAGCAATGCTCTGTAACAAAATGTCAGTAAAACTGGAAGTTAAATTCACTAATTTATAACCCGTCTCTCCTTAACATGCAGCCTGGAGACACAATCAGCCACACATCAGAATATCATCTTTCATAAAAACCAGAATGGTGACCTGAAAAGAACATAAGGAAGGTAAGATGGAAAAAAACATATGATAATGCTGGTGTATTCCTGTTGTGTAAAATGACTTGAAGAGGGTATTTCCTGAAACCATGCTTGCAGTGAATGTCAAAGGAACATAACCAAAGCAAAGATAAATGCACAGTTTATGGACAGGATATTGCTACAGCTTCACATAGTTGATCTATGTCATAGTCTCTTAAAAGAGGCTACAAGAAGGCTGTAAAATTTGATGACTTTGAGTAGGGAGTGGCAGAAGAGCAGAGATTTTTCTGATATAAAGCCACTTAATTAGTGGTAAAAGGGCAACTCCTTTTATTGCTCATTAGATAGGTAATTATTGTGCATAAATTAACAGGTTATTATTTTTCCTCATTGTTTTCAATCACAATTCTGCTGCTTCACAGTGTGACAATATTTTGAACTGATAGGTCAAGTTTAGTTATATTTAATAACTGTGGTGGTAGGGATCCAGTATGTTGTCTTGATTAACTGGATAAACAGTGTAGAATATCAATTTAGTAGTGAGTTTGCTTTCTTGTTTTATTATGTAAATAGAAGTTGACTCTCTTTATTCTGGGAAAAAAATACGTTATTGTTATGTATGTATTTCTGTTGGACTGACTACTCTTTTTAACTGTAACTAGAAAGGAAAACATTTTTACTTCACATGATTGAGGCAGGTGGACCCATTTCCCCTGATAGGCCTGTCATGGTAGGACAAATCTAAATTTCAGACCTGGTGAGTGTTTTTGCCAGCTAAAAATCCCCAGGACTAAGATAAACATTCAATCAAAACAAAACAAAAACCCCCAAAACCAAAACAAAATAAACAAACAACAAAAACAAACAAACACACCCCACCCCCAAAAAAAAACAACCAAAAAAACCACCTCCCAGTTATTTGAGTGCAAGCAATTCCACACAAAGCATGGGACCCCGCTATGTTACAACACTTCAGTGGAATTACAATAAGGAAATTAAAGTAACTATAAACAGCCATGAAAAATATTATTCTAATGCTTGAAAACAACTACAGAACAAAGTAAACAAACTATCCACAGAAGGCATACCTCTTCTTGAAATGCTGCTCCAGTAATCTAAACAGAGCTAAGGGTTGTTTGTTATTTGTTTAAGATGGTTTTCTTTTTTTAAATTCTTTTTAAACTGACTTTTGAGTAGCATAGAAACTTCTCTAGCTTCCAAGCTAAGTAATATTAGAAAATAAGTATCAGCAGATAATGTGATCTAGCAGGTGAAACACTTGTCTGAAAAACTGAACGTTCAGGATCAGCTCTCAATTAGCCCCTCCTGGTCTGCTGTGATTTCAGGCAAATCACCTGTTTAGGTAGGATCTCATTACTCATTTTCAGGCCACTTTCAGAAACTACACTTACTCATAAGCCTTCATCTCAAGCCCCTTCTCCCTGCCCCATCCTTACATAATTGTGTTTCCTTATCATCCTTGTCTACATGAACAATGAGGACATTATCTTGGCCTTTGATCATGAAATTCTGTGTTTACTCACTTGAGCACTGTGATTGCTGCCAGATGGGCAACACACATCCTCAGTCTGGTTTCTGAAGCAGGCTCTGAAGTGGGTAGGTATTAGAAACCCCAAATGTTTGCAAAATCGAATACTACCCAACACACAGCTCCATGAACAGGAGTAATTAAAAATGAGGTTTGTAAAGGCTCACCTGTTTCCACACTTGACTTCTGCAGGTCAGTGCATGAGGTCATGCAGAGAAAGCTTGATAGTTACACCACCAGTTGTCTTCATCTTAGACATGCAGTTAAGGCTTTACTGTGGGCCCAACAATAATGTATTTAATTAATGCCAAATATCATTGCTTCAAATGGAGAGGGAACTAACACTTAATTTGCCAAAAAAAAAAAAAAAAGATTGAATTGACTCACAAAGTAGACAGTCATGACTAAAATATATAATCCCCCAATTATCTGAGAAAGTCCCACAAAAGCACTCTGAATTGCATTACTGTCAAACTGTTGAAACTATGAATTATAGCTAAATTATAAATGTAAGACTTTTCTGTCTTCTTCATGAGTTTCCTAACATTCTTAACTGAAACAATTCAGTGTTGAGTGGTCTTGTCAAGGTCTTGCTCTGGTCTCAGTTCTTGTTCACACAACTGTAGTAGTTTATTGAATGAAGAAATAAAGGTGAGTCTGTATCTGCTTCACTGAATATTTCATGTGCAGACACAAGTGGGGCAGGGTGAGCAACACCAGAATTCTCAGCTAGCAGACAAGCACCACCACAACCAATTCTGGATCAAGCAGCCCATGTGCTGCTCTGAGAAACTGCACAGCCCCTTCCTAAAGCTCACAGAGGTTTCCATGAGGTACAAGGGGCCCAGTGGCTGGTACAATCATAGAACCATGGAATATGCTGAGTTGGAAGGGACCCATCAGAATCATTGAGTCCAACTCTGCTCCTACACAGGACATCTCAAGAATCCTACCATGTGCCTGAGAGCACTGTCCAAATGCTTCTTGAGCTCTCTCAGGTTTGAGGCCGTGACCACTTCCCTGGGATGCCTCTGGGTGAAAAACCTTTTCCTGATACACAACCTAAACCACCTCTGACTCAGTTTCATGCCATTTTCTCAAGTCCTGTCACTGGGCACCACAGAGATCAGCGCCTGCCCCTCCTCTTCCCCTCACAAACAAGCTGAAGACCACAATGACGTCTCCCCTCAGTCTCCTCCAGGCTGAACAGACCAAGTAACTTCAGCTGCTCCTCACATGGCTTCCCCTCAAGGCCCTTCACCAGCCCCGTAGACTTCCTCTGGATACTCTCTAGTACCTTAATGTTGTTTTTTAACTGTGGCACCCCAAGCTGCCCCCAGCACTGGAGGTGAGGCCGCCCCAGAGCAGAGCAGAGGGGACAATCCCCTCCCTTGCCCACCTGGCTGTGCTGGGCCTGGTGCCCCCCAGGCTGCCAGGGCACTGCTGACTCACATTCAGCTTTCCATGGACCAGGGCCCTTTGCAGAGCGCTGCTCTCCCGTTCCCCAGGCTATACACCCAGGCAGGGCTGTCCCGTCCCAGGTGCAGAATCCCGCAGGTTCGTGATTGTCCATCTCGCCCTTGCCGAGGCTTCCCTGCGGAGCAGAGGGCTCTCGCTGGTACCTGCTCACGCTCTCCGCTCGGGGACGCCCTCAGCGCCCCAGCTGAGCTGCCTTGCCCGGGGCCCGGGGGCACCGGCGCGGCCCAGGCGCCCCGCCCGGTGCCGCCGCTGCCGCCGCGGGGAAGGGGCGGGCCCCGGGCTCTGCCCGCCCCGCTCGGGCGTGTCCCGGCGGCGCTGCCGGGAGGGCGGCTCCGCTGAGCTCGGCTGTCTGTGCCTGCGCCCAGCCCTGAGCTGGGGGAGTCGCTGCTCCGTCTTTGTGGCCGCGGCTGCGGAGGGCGGCGGTGCTGCGGTTCGCGGGCAGCCGAGCCCCCGGCGCGGCGGCGGCTGTGGCAGCGGCAGCCATGGGGCTGCAGCCCCTGGAGTTCAGCGACTGCTACCTGGACAGCCCCTGGTTCAGGGAGAGGGTGAGAGCCCACGAGGCCGAGCTGGAGAAGACCAATAAGTTTATCAAGGAGTTGCTGAAGGATGGGAAGAACCTGATCGCCGCGACCAAGAGTGAGTGGCGGGCGGCGGGGGGAGCTGAGGGGGCGGCTGCCCGGCGCCGGGAGCTTTCGCCTCAGAGGCGGCGGCGCTCGCCTTTGTGGCACAGAGCTTTGCACTGGCGTTCTCCAGTCTCTCCCTTGGCTTCTCCATCAGCCGCTTGGAGAAGGCAGGTCCTCTCCGGCCCTTCTCGGCGGAGGGGAATAAGGGGTAGAGGCGGTGGCAGCGCCGGGTGACTCCTGTTGCATCTGCCCGGTTGCTGGGCCGGGCCTGGCTTGTGTGTTCGGCGGTGCCGATCCCGGAGCAGCCCCGGTGCCGTGTGGAACCCGCCGGGAGGGCTCGGTCCCAGGTGCTGCTGGTGCGCTGCAGGCTGAGCGGCTGTGACCCGCGTACCTGGCCACAACCGCGGCGTGCCTGTGCATTGCAGCCTGCCGAGAGGCTGCTGGAAAATACCTTTGTCGAAAAAAAGCCTGTTCAGGAATTAGCAGACTTAGTTTTGCGCTGACAGCGCCGATGATCAGTTCTGTGCCTTTGGCCTCTTAAAATGTGGTAGTGCGTTGTTAATTTTGCGTTTACTTGTTGAGTGTATACACATAGTATATATAAATAGTTAGCTATAATGTGTTTTATGTGGGAATCATGGTTTTTTGCCTCGAATGACCATGTTCATGCACGTTCTTGGTGTAGTATTGTGTTACTGTATTTTTTTTCCATTCAGCTTAAGACACAGTCGTGTAGTCACCTAAATATTTAGTAGGATGATTTGCTGTACCAATTATTCAAATAAACCACTAATACAGTGCTCTGGCACTTCTCGGAAGAGTACAGCACCTCTGGTGTGATAAGCTTCTGAAGCCAGGAAACCATGCTGTCAGGATGTTTCCATTAAACTGATAGGAGTTTGGCCAGTGGTTTGATCTGTGTAGCTGCCTGGATATGATGAAGTTTTTCAAACCAGAATTAACTCATTTCTGTAAGTAAAGAAACATTGTTTTCTGGTTTTGTCTCTGGTGGAAAATGCCGTATCAAATTTCACTTGTCTGTAACTGTTGTTCTTGGGCCAGTTAACATTCTGTTACTGCAAATTGTGATCTTAGAGGATTATTCAAAATCTGTGACTTGAAGTGTCAGTATAAATCATCTTAACTTGGAGTGTAAAGTAAAAAAGTGTCCTGAAAATTGGATAAGAACAATAGAGGGAAATCATTCCACTTCTCTTCCTCAAGCACCTGGAGAGCATTTTGGCCACTGCCCCAAACCCTCAGTTGCTCATGTATGGTAATGTATACAGAACTTAATTTGTGAGTGTGGAGCTGGCTGTGGTGAGGAAAGCCCGAACTCAAATGAGCGTCCTGACCACGGCACACCAGAATCCTGTGCTGGCAAATTGGCTTTGTGTGCAGGGCTCAGGGTGTGTGGTGTGGTGGAAGCCAAGTGTGCTGGCCAGAACCACCTGGCCTGAAAGTGCTTGGTGAAATACTTAGGGTTAGCCCATGAGGAATGTTTAGAGAAGCTGAGATCCTGCCTGGTGTTCAGGTCTAAGCACTGACTTCCTTTCTGAGATGAGAGTCAGAAGGTTTATTCTTGAGTTTAGTTGCTGTACCTTATACTAACGAACACCTTCAGCACACTTGTTTGAAAAGTACAAACAGGTTAGACCCTTCTTTCCACATTTCAGGTTTCTGTTGTTGTCTCTCCTCTTTAGAGTGCCCTGAGCAACAGGTTTGAAGCTGACTTGCTTTCCTCTGGTCCTGGTGAAGGAATGCCACTGTTCAACAGACATTTAAAGACAAATTGAACCAGGGGAAGCACAAGAGGTTAAAACCCACTAAAACCCCAGTGGTTAGAGCATTGGTCCTCCCTGTGTTTTCAGAAGAAAACATTATCATCTAAATTCTTTGAGGGACCTGATTCATTTGCTCTCAGGAAACCAGATGGGATTAGTATTTGTTCCAAAAACCAAGCTTGAGAAGTGGTCTAGACACAGTGGTCTATTCATTTGTGTCCAAAATGCATTTTCTGCACAAAGATAGTCTCACTGCAATTTTGAGAATGTGATAAGAAAGCAGGGTGTAGTGAGCTTAGATGACTGCCACTTGAACAGCAGTTGCTGACAATTTTTAGAAAATTGTTTTAGTCTTTTGAACAAAAAATGTTATCTTGATAATAGCTAAAATATTTCCCTTGATAATAGCTAAAGTATTTCTAGAACAAGGTAAAATATGCCATTTGCACCTGGTGTCATTGGTATGTGAGTGTGATAAGCTGCTCTGAGTGGTGTGTAAAGTATAAAATGTAGTAGGTGCACTACTGTTCTTGAATTTGTGGGAAATATGTAATTTGTGGGGCTGCAAAAGACACTGCCAGCCTTTCCCTCTCTTAGCAATTTCCTTTTTTCACTTGTAAAGCTGGCAGCAAACGTTGTGGGGATTCTTTAGGTGTGAATAACTGATGCACTTGAATAGATCCCACTTCCTGCCTGACAGACAGCCTTGTGAGTGATTTTGATGCTGCCTGCCCTGGGTTACATCTTGACAGGTGAAAGCAGATACTGCTACCACTCCCTCTAATTCATAGGAACCATCAGTGTCTTGCAGGGCACAACAGTGACATGATGTGGATCCTCTCATTGGCTCCTTTGCATTTGTATGGAATTGTATTTTTCACTTAAAACTCATAAGAATTGATATTTGTTACTACAGGACTAAACGGCTTAAAAAAGAGAACAACAACAACAACAAAAAGAATTTGCATTTTTAAATTGTTGTATTTCCAGAGTAAAGCATGCCTCAAATGTGTCTTTAAAATTTCAGTGGTTTCAAGAATGTGATAAAAAGATAAACAGGAGTGACTCAAAGCTGTCTGTTTCCTGTGTAATGTTTTGAATCACCGAGTTGTCTAGTTCAAGCTAAATATTGGAAGGATGAATAAACAATAGGTGGCTCTTCATTTTTTTATGACAGTTAAATGTGTTTAAAAGAAGTACAAACCCATTTTTTCCCTACTGTTACTATTACAAGTGGTTACACATATGCTTTTTAAAACAGAATGCAGTATTTCTTAGGGGATTCCAGTTCAGTTAAACAAGTTAGGATCAATAGAATTTATCAATAAATTCTGGATGGAGGTAGTTGTGCTTCAGTAAAAATGAATTTAAAGGTGCCTTATAAGAGAATCCTATTTGGAATCATGAAAGCAATGTAAGAGGTTTAGTTCTGAGCTCTTAAAAAACTGCAGTGGAGTTTGTTGGAAGCTAAAGAATACACTGGATAAATACTATCTATTTAGTCTGAATTCTTGCCCCTATGTTGATCCAACTCCCGGTCT
The DNA here is from genome assembly GCA_017589585.1 of Phylloscopus whistleri. Classification (NCBI taxonomy): domain Eukaryota; kingdom Metazoa; phylum Chordata; class Aves; order Passeriformes; family Phylloscopidae; genus Phylloscopus; species Phylloscopus whistleri. Next base: position 435,083 of record JADMLD010000235.1, read on the forward strand.
CTTCACACAAGTGTGAGATTTTTTTGGGAGCCTTTGAAGGTATTTTCGAAGGTTTTTTTTTTTTTTTTTTAATACCTCCAGCAGGAGCTGCCACTGCAAATGAGATGCCAAGGTGGAGTAGGAAGAGTCAGGACAAATGTAGATTTTGGCCCTGGGCATCTCACAGGGCCTTTGCAAAGGATACTTGTGAGTGCCTGCCCACAGCTGTTCCATGTGCCTGAGAGCAGAGCTTCCCCAGTCTTGGATTTAGGCTCAAATCAGAGCAGAATTCTGTTTGAGTCAACTGCAGTGACTTTGTGATGGGCTGGCAGAGAGGGAGGATGGATGTGTTTGGTGCATCCTGGCTATCCAGTGCAGCCCAGTGACTGTTTCTCATTGCTATTTTCATGTTGTGTTTTTCATGGAAGAGTTATTTCTTGCACTCTTCCAGACAGAATACAAAATGGGAACCCAATTTATATAATGTGTAGAAAGAGCTTGTTGGAATACACAGAGTTACTGATGAGTATTTGTTTTAACAAAGATGACTGAAGAACCTCATCCAGTCCCAAGCCTCAGTTTGATATCTGAGTTGTCCAAACCCATGTTCTTTTTCTTGGCCAGTTCTCTTGGTGTGGTGATGGTTGACCTTCCAGACTCTGGTCTAGGTTAGATTTTGGCCTGACCTGGTGTATATATTATTATGTAAATACAAAAGCTCTGGTAATCCCCATAATAACACTACATAAAAACCTCTCAGACCACTTGAGCCGTGGTGCATTTTTTTCTTAAGCACTAATTGCCCATTTTTTAAAGCTTTCCTTGATATAATCTGCAGTTATGAAACCATGTGTAATGTGTGCCAGCTTTCAAAGTCTTAGAATTTATTTTTTTTTTGCAACAAAAATGTTCTACTGACATTCCAGTACATGTCAAAGAAGTAAAATAAAACCACTAATATAGGGCTTGTTAATAACTTCTAGACAAGAAATGGACATTCACTAAAGATTTAGGTAGAATCCAAAGATTGATTGAAAACTTAATGCCATTCTTACTTAATGGGGAAGGGGGGAATATTGCAAGAGGGTCTTAGTTGAACTTGTGCACAACGTTTCCTAAGTCAACTGTGGTTAGAGCTTTATATTTGATTATTTTGCCTTGAATTCAGTGAGACCTCTGAATTAATAAATTTTATATTTAGCATTTTAGAAAGCTATTTTATTTTTCAATCCCCAACTGAAACCCAGGCTTTATTTCTGCTCTAAGGCGTGCTTTAGGTGTGATAACCATAAGCAAATCAATGCTGCATGTGAATGCTCTGAGATTTAAATTTGAAATATACTCTGCTAGGGCCACATTAGGTAAAAATTCAAGGGCGGTATTGCAAAGGCTACTGAGCTGTATGTACCTTTAAAAAAACCCCAGCTCTCTATTGGAAGTGTTCCCATTATTAAGCTCATTAGAAAACTAAGGCAAATGGGTACTTTGGGGCCCATCTAATAGAGATTTCCCTTAACAAAGAGCTGCTGATAATACCATAATAAAATGTTGCTTTTCCCTTCCCTTCAAGATAATTGCCACAGCTGGGGCCTAATTAACTCTGACAACACTTTACTTTTTTTTCTTTTCTGCTTGTAGATAAAGTTGCTTCTGTACAAGGACCAGGGAAATGCTTATATTTAAGAACGTACTCTAAAGAACATTTTGTTTAGCTCCACCCCAAGTGGAGCACTCGTTACTGTGTCAGTAGCTATAAAAAGTGTCAGGCTCATTCTGTGGAGGATGCCAGTTTGTCAGCTTGGATCTCATCTCTTCAGCTTGAATTACTAACTAGCTCCATTACTGTCTTTGTCCTGTAGATGTTCCACTGTTCATTTTTTTTTTTTTTTTTGAAAGCAGAGTGTTGTGCTACTGAACATCTGTGATAGCAGAAAACATGAAATTTCACGGCTTTATATGGATTTTCTTAGTTCTGAGAGATGTGACAAACTGTCATTAAATGAAGTGGTTTTGTCTGTTAATAATTAGGAGAAAATGTGTCATTTTCCAGCTTTAGGTAAAATGTGTGAGTGGTCATTAAAGAGAGCATTGCTGAATTATAATTGTCAGTCTTCAGGACAAAACCTACAGGAATAAGTTTATAATTTTTAGAGAAGTTGTCTGGTAGATCATGTTGAGAAGGTTTTTAGCCTTGATTTTTTTTTTTTAATGACAAGACTTTTAGAAATGTAATTTTAGAATGATCTGGGATTTCAGTCTATCTTAAGGATTTGTAAGAAAGAGTGGATTTGCCCTCCAGGCTGTAAAGTGCCAACACCTGCTTGTAATTAAGAAAAACAGGCCCCCTGCTAAGGCTGTAGGTGCATGCTGTTCCTAAAATTATTCTGTGCTTGCCAGCTCTGTGTTGAAAAAATGTTGCAAATTTTAGCAAGCTGACCTTAGGACACTGATAACACTTCTCAGGTCTAAAATAACTTGGTAAGTTTTATTGAGGCTGAACATCTCTTTCTGCCTGGCACAGATGTTTTTCCAAGGGGGCTGGGAGGAGAGTGCTATGGTGATTTTTCTTTTTTTTTTTTTTTGGGAAGTAGCAAACAGGCTGGGTGCTCTGCCCTTGCTTTAGACAGGGAGCACGTGGAAACATGTTTGGAATGGCACTGAAGAGCTGCATCCCAGTGCTTGTCTCCTCCTTCCCAGCTGTTTTGTAACATTACATAATTAATGTATAAAGTTTACATTGACTGTGGTGCTTTTGTTTTACAATGCCAACTTCAGTTATTACTGCAGCACTTAGCACATTAACTTAAAAACCAGGGGCTTGGCTGTTTTAGAGAGAGAGAGTTCACAGCCTGTGAATCTTGGCAATATGATTAATGTTTTGATAGTGTGGGTTCTGGCTTCTCGAGGTAATTTTTATGATTTGCTCATGTCTGATGGGGCTTCCTTTTGTGTGCAATGCCACTTTTCTGAGTTGCAATACCACATTTACTGTTCTATGACAGTTGTCTTCAAGATGTTACAATATGCTCAGTGTTTTGGTTATCTTTTAAAAGTCTTCAGGTTTCTGAGTTGGCTAATTAAGAGACTTGGAGCAATTGAATGCTTTCTGGAATATCTAATGAATGTAAAATATATGATCAAATAAACTTGGGCACATATTGGCAGAATAGTTTTAAGAAACTACTGTTGGGGGAATGTAACATCTCTCTGCTGGTGGTTGCTGCCACCCACTGTAGTTGTCAATCCTAATCAGCACCCAAAATCTGCCTGGTTGCTAAGTCAAACCCATCTTCCTTTCCAAATTTAAACTCAGCCATTGGTTTTGCAATGCAGGCAGTTGTGCTCATCCCAGCAGCTCCCGTGGAGCTTGTTTTCCTCTGGGTGTGACTTTGATGGAGAGAGGGCAGTAATTTATGAAGCCCCATATTATACATCTGGGATAAATGTGTGCCTTCTGTCCAAAGCACATATTTTGGTATCTCACTGGGAAATAAGGTACTGGAAAGGGAAGTCTGTGGCCTGGTTTACACTACCCTCCAATTCTTTTTCTAAACAGATATTTTTGACAGACAACCTCAATGTCATGTTGGTTTTCCTTACCTGCTTGTAACTATGGATGGAGCTTCTTGCAGATACCATGTTCTTTGTCTTTTACTCCTGCTCTGTTTTTGTTTCCTCCCTTTGTTGTTCTTTTTCCATCCTGTGTGTTTGCTCATCTTTCAGGATAAAAATAGAGAGAAAACATCCAGGCCCTCAGAAGCTATGTGGCCATCACAGGCCAAGGCCAAATCAGAAGTTCCTGTAAATCATTCATACTAGGCTTGTCCTTTGTGGGAAAGGAGCAGCGTGAGGGGAAAAATAATCTACAGGGATGGAAAAACACAGTGTTACTAAACAGATTGTGGTTTTACTGCAGCCCAGACCTTTGAATAAACCTCCTGTTGTTGCCTCTTTAAGTGAGAGCACCAGGCAGGTGAAGGTTATTGGCTCAATAGGTAGGTCAGAGAGGAGCTTTGTCTCTCAGTAGATCTGGTTGTTACAGCTTCCCTGGGTCCTTGTCAGCTTTTGTATGTGCACCTGGCTGCTTGGGACTGCGTGTCCTTGAAGAGGAAAAACAATGCTTTGTTTAATTTGGCAGGGAAAATTGAGTATCCAGGATGAAACTGAGCAGGGCTTTGTATCAGAGCTGGGCCTTGAAGGACATTTTAGTGTGTGTGGTGTCCAGGAATAGGTTCTCAGCCACTTTGTTGCTGGTGAATGGTTTTTAGCTTTGAAATGTGTCCATTTCCTCCATTAGGCTGATGCACGGGGGCTCAGAAGTAATGAATGAATTAATGTTGAGGATTATGAAGTTTATCATACATCAAGCCTTAAGAAAAATCAGATTATAATGTATCAAATCTCAAAAATTGGGATGTTCTCCCAAGCAGAGAGAGCATCATATTTTTGTTTGGTTGGTTTAATCTGTGATTTTGTCAGTCATTAGAGTTGCTTGCTTTGAAAAAATATTAATAATATTGGAATGTAGGTGTGTTGGAACAACAACAACAACAGAAAGGAAACTTGCAGCAGTAGTTTATATTTTTACATAAAAATATAACTGCTTAGAATGTGCTTCTTCAAAAGAAACAGGTGGAGGGGGCACGCTGCCAGGTCATGGAGGACCTGATACAGACTTGTCAAAATACCATTTTGGGTCCCAGTTCTTAGAAATCTGTTGTGGGGCTGAGTTTGCAGTTTATGTGGATTAACAGACTGCGAGTGCTGCGTAGTGTCAGCCTTTGGAACACATCAGTGCCCTCAGAGCAAAGCAGTGTAACTTGTCCATACCTTTTTCCTCTTAAAATCCCAGGCTGTAAGCACTCTCTGTTGGAGAGGCCTGGATTGACTGACAAACTCAGTCATGAACCAAAGGACTGTCTCTCCAAAGCTTTTGTCTGTTTGAGTCCTCAGCCTGCAAGCCTTTCAGGAACAAAGCTGACTTTGTCCAGTCTGCTCTCAAACACTTGCTCTGTGGTAATATTACTGTTCTTGTATTGTGCTTCATTTTATGCTTTCAGTCATTTCAAAATGCACAGTTTCAAATTTCTGTTCAGAAGCTGTTCCCTTGTTCCGGGGGATTCGGGATCTTTGCTAAAAAAATCAAACTACCTGGAATTATTGCTTTTTTTTTTTTTTTTTTAAAGATTTGGACACTCATGGCTTAACCCCAGCCAACAACTGAGAACAACACAGCCACCTGCTCACTCTCCCAGCCAGTGGGATTAGGGAGAAGATTAGAAGGGTAAAAGCTAGAAAACTCCTGGGTTGAGATCAAGACAGTTCAAAAGGAAAAGCAAAAGCCATGCACGTAAATGAAGCAAAACAGGGAATTATTCACCTCTTCCCAAGGGCAGGTGGGTGTTCAGTCATTTCCAGGAGAGCAGGGCCCAATTGTATGTAACGGGTTACTTGGAAAGACAAATGCTGTTACTCCAAACATTCCCCCACTTCTTCATTCTTCTATGGTGGATCATGACACCATAGGTCTAGAAATTCCTGCTTATCAAACCTGATTTCCTTTTATGACAAGGTAACATGCCCAGGTGATCAAGGGAAGCCAGCTGATGGATTTCAGTAAAGCTTTGGATGCTGTCTCTGGCAGGATCCTTCTGCACAGGCTGTATGAACAGACCATGCAATGGGAGAGCAGCTGGCTCAAGGGTCAGGCACAAAGGATTATGGTGGAGGGGGTGGACTGGAGATGTGTCACTGGTGGGGTTCTGCAGGGCTCCTTCTTAAGCCCTGTACTCTTCAACATCTCCATTAACAACTTGGATGCAGGACTGGAAGGGATACTAAACCAGTTTGCAGATAGAACAAAACTGGGAGGAGCTGTTGACTCCCTGAAGGCAGGGAGGCCTTGCAGAGAGACCTTGACAAAACAGAAGGCTGGGCAAATCACCAACCATGTGAAGTTCAGGCAGGGAAAGTGCCAGATTCTGCACCTGGGATGGGGCAGCCCTGGCTGTAGGGACAGAGTGGGGATTGAGAGGCTGCAGAGCATGGCTGGGCAAGGGGCCCTGGGGATCCTGGTCCATGGAAAGCTGAATGTGAGCCAGCAGTGCCCTGGCAGCCAGGAGGGCCAACCTTGTCCTGGGGGGCACCAGGCCCAGCATGGCCAGCTGGGCAAGGGAGGGGATTGTCCCCTCTGCTCTGCTTTGGGGTGGCCTCACCTCCAGTGCTGGGTGCCACAGTATAACCAAGGTATTGAACTGTTGGAGAGCATCCAAAGGAGGGCAAGAAAGATGGTGAAGGGCCTTGAGGGGGAAGCCATATGAGGAGTGGCTGAAGTCACTGTTCAGCCTGGAGAAGAGGAGACTGAGATCTCATTGCAGACACTGATATCTTCTGTGTAGTGACAGTGACAGGACCCAAGGGAACAACCTAAAATTGTGTCAGGGGAGGTTTAGCTTGGATATCAGGAAAAAGTTCTTTCCCCAGAGGATGGAATGGGTTCCCCAGGAAGGTGGTCACAGCACCGACTGACAGAGTTCAAGAAGCATTTGGACAATACTCGTGGGCACATGGTGTAACTCTCGGGGATGGTGCTGTTCAGGGCCAGTGGTCTTTGTGGGTCCATTCCAACTCAGCACATTCTGTGTAATAGCCCTTCAGTCAGCTGGGGTCACCTTTCCAGCTGGGTCTTGTCCTAACCTCCCATGCACCCCAGTCTTTTTACCAGCATGGCTATGCAAAAACTAGAAAAGGCTTTGGCTCTGTGTAAGCCCTGCTCAGCAATAACAAAAACATCCCTATTACTGTCACTGTGTTCAGCACAAATCCAAAGCTCGGCCCCATACCAGCCACTATGAAGAAAATTTACTCTATCCCAGCCAAAACCAACACAAGAAGCAGAAGAATCTTTTGCTGAAAAGAAATGCTCCTCCCTCCCATGGCTTTTTTTTTGTTTTGTTTCACAGAACACATCTGTGTGTCTTCCAACACCATTACTGCTTGTCAGACAAGGTTCTGTAGGGTTGTACCTGAGGGGGAAGGCTGCCAGCCTGCTGGGGTAGGGAACTGGCTGGTCAAGCATGGAAATTTATTGTTGCCACTTGTGTCTCTCCTCTCACTGCAGCTTTTTGCAATGTTTTGTGAAAGAATACTTCTGTGCTCCAGACATGCAGCTCAAGTTTTTGTGTAGTTAGTATAATGACTTAAGAAATGTTTGTGCTGCATCCTTGAATGTCATGTGTAGACCTTGGCACTATTTAGATGAACTTTGCTGAGGGCCTGTAGCAAAACTGAAGGAGATTGGAACCCAGTGAGCCAAGCAGTGCAACCAGCTCTTGAGGGTATTGATGACTAGAAATGCCCTTTGAGAGGGCTGAGACTTGAAAAGATTGAAGATCTGTGGGAAAGGTCAGTCACACACAACCTAACAGAAAATTTTACTCTGTGTGTGCAAATATTATACAGTGTATGTAGTATGTGATATCCAAGATGTACATTTTATTTGGAAAATCTAACTTTGAGACTCAACAGAAATGATTATTTGGCCTTCACTTACCTGGAAATTCCATTTCACTTCCTGCCTCCATCACCCACTTTAATATATCTGTAATTAGAAAGTGTCTTAGGTATGAATTCCTCTTTATTAATTTACAAAAATATCTTATATTTTGGAGCAGCATAATTTGTAAATAGGGCTCTTTTTTTTTTTAGTTGCTGCAAATAGGTTGCTGTCAGTCTTGAGGATCTTTCCATAGTGGACATGATTTATGTCTGCAAAGTTAGTTCTCTTTTCATATGCATGAATCATTTTATGTTATGAATGAAAAACCAAGCTGTGTCTAGAGGATTGACTTTGTGAGCAGCTTTGGGCAAACCCTTCACCTGTTTACATCTTTCTTTCCATCACTATTTAATCTATTACTTCAAATTTAGGATTATTTATCTGTTAAGCATTTCATGAATATTGAAATGTCACAAAGAAGTGTTGTGTATGAGTCCTTTCTGCATTAGGAGAGGCTGCCCCCACTGCTCTTTTTCTGTAGTCCTTATTTGAATTGAGCAGTAGTTATAAACTGTTTTTATCCTTTTCAAGTAAATTAGCTTAATATAGAATTGGAGAGAATGTTCCATATTCTCCTACAGTCATGTGGTGGACATCTCAGTATGGAGGGCATGGCAGTATGAGCTCAGAAAGCAGCTGTTCTGCCCTTGCCATGCAGACTATTCCAGTGGAAATTTCACTCAGCAGTTTGCCTTTTCTAAGGTTTATAGCATTTTGTCATTCACTTTTTTTTTAATAGAAAGCATGCAAATGTAAAGAAAAACAGGTATGCCAGCCTTGCTATAACACTTCATGGATATACTGAAGTCCAGGTTGGTAAAGTTACTGCAAAGCTTACTTTATTGAGGAGGGTTTTGTTTTTTTCTCCTGTAATTTTTGTTGTTCTTGAAATGAAAGTGTTTAGAAGGAAGCTGGCTTTAATACCTTCTTGGGAATTAGCTTGGCATAATTACCATTGATGCATTTAAAAATGGAATTAGGAGCTAAGATGTTGGGCAGGAAAAGCAGCAGATTTTCTTGGATGGGGAAGCAGCTGGACCACATGTAACCAAAACAAGTAATCAAAGCCCCTCCTGAAAGAAAAGGTTGATACCACAGAAATGTTAAATAACTCCCAAATAATTCTATCAATGTTTATTTCAATTTCAGTCATTTTATAAATAAAGCTTTATGTATGTGCTTTCCATTCCTGTAGTGATAGCTATGGTTTGCTTGCTTTTAGGATCTTGAAGACTTGTGAGCAGATGAAAGGGACTGCATGCTTTTAATGTGTCAGGTTTGATAGCAAAGCCTTGTTGAGGGACTTTATCTTTAAAGTGTGTTATCTTTTGAATAAGGATGCTATTTTTCATAGAGTTTTCTTTTCCTGAAACCCTTTCTTTCAGTTTCTATTTTAAATACAGAATATTTCCATATTTAAGAGTGGTCTGGAGGTGATCTCACATATCATGAGGACATTATTGAATAGTTTTATTGGAACATTGCTTCCTAGACACTATTATTAGTGTAGTAGCTGAGAGAGATATGAGCAGCTGCTGAGTTTTGTTCTGAGTGCCTGGATGGGTGTGGGGTGCCATTACCAGTGACAAGCAGAGGCACTGGGAGATGCCAGGAAGGAATTTTGATTGGAAAATAGTTGACATGAGCTCAGTGGTTGGTGATTCTGTCTCTCCTCTCTCTGTCTCTTCTCTGAGAGGTCTGAGTAGCTGTAACTTTCAGATGATTTCTGCCACAGTAAGCAAAAATTGCTGCCTTCTTCACCTCATTTGATGTCTTTAGCTGCCTTTCTGGTGAACATGTATAGAGCAAACTCAGGTGAATGTTCGAGTTTGAGTATTAGGGATGAGCAGCAAGGGTTTAATAGACATGGGTTTTAGCACATGCTACCATGTAGACATGCTCATGGCTCCGAAGAGATTTTGGGATAGAGCTGAAGGACAGAACAATGGCTGAATCAAGTCCTCTTTGAGGTATGTACCTCTAATTCCTTGCTAGGCTTTGGAAAAGATATACTCAGACCAGTGTTGCCAATGTCAGTTGAATTTTTAGCCACAGCAGAGCAATTAGAAGGGGGAGAGATGTCTTTTGTGGCTCTGTAAAACAGTGGATAGAATAGACTGATGTCAGTATTTAGTAATGTCAGAGGAAGAGAGCACATCAGTTTTCTTCTTCTGAGGAGGGGTGTGGTGGGGTTTCCTTGCTTGCTTTTTTTAAGACTCTTGCTTATTCCCAGTTGCTTTGCTTCCAGAGAGGGACCCATTATACTGCTCTCTAGTGTAGTTTGCCTCAGCCTTTTCAGGTGATGGGTTCTCTAACACTTTCCAGGGGGAAAAAGAAAAATAAACATACTGTTTTGTATAACATTATAATATTGCATATCATTGAATGGTAGCATTCATTTATTGAGCATTATTGAGTGAATTTGTTAATTTGTTTTCCTTTTCCCTTGTGTTTTTTGTTTGCTTAAACCTGTTGGATTCGATTTCTGGCAGTCATTTTTCTAAAATTGCCTTTTGATACTTCATGGATTCCTCATGGTTTTTGGATCAAAGCCCATGGGAATGTTTTAGTGGTATGTGCAGTATAGGGAGCTGAGAACTCCTTGGTGTCGTAAACAGTTCCATTAGTGTTTGTTTTCTTAAGTTATAATGATGTTTGTCTGTGAGCTGGTTTAATGTTTGTTTTCATTTCAAGGAGATACATAGTTACAGCTGTAAGTGGATAATGAATGTGAATAGAGGGAATTGAGAGTTGTTGTTTTGTGTCCCAGCAAAATGAAGCATGCCTGTCTGGCAATGACTAATTCTTCTGCATACTCTTAATGATACCAGATACTTAGGAATTCAAGTCAAAGGGAAATTCCTTGCTTTGCCCTATACTCCTGCAGTGAACAGCTTGGTGTTGTAGGGTTCTTGATCCCATGAAGCTTTTTATTTAGGGTTGCCACTAGAAAAACACAGCAGAAGGGTTTATGTGCAGGAAATGTCATCAGGAGAATTAAAGGTGAGTTTATTTACTTATGATCAGCCAAGTCACAACCCATTTTAAAATCTTGCTAATGGTTTCCTGTGTTCTATTTGTAGCACTGTGTTTTTTTTTGTCAGGTAAAGTATGTACACTTTACAACACATTAATACGAGATTGTTCTTAAAAATAAACAAACAACGCTCTTAAGCTAAATAGCACTTAAAAATCCAAAGTGCATGGAGCATTTTAGATGGGAACCTCTCAACATCCTGCTCAGTAGGTTGGGCTGTGGTTCTGTTTACACATGGGTGAAGTGAGTGGCCAAGTGATTAGATAGGATTGCACATCAAGCCCTCACTGGAGATGGAGTTAGTTATTAGGAGGCCCTGACATTTAACCTTTTTACCCATGCATTAGCATATTTTGTTTGGTAAGACAGCTTGGAGACGTTGAAGTTGTGCTGTGAGTTGTGCGAGTTTTGGACTGCCCATTGAATTTCCTAACCAGCAATCAGGTTTTGGTGCAGGTTCTTGCAGATTTGAAGACAGTGTGTTGGATTTTAAATGCTCAGTTTTATTGTGCAGTCATGTTAAATGTTTGATTCTTTGTACTTTCTGGAATAGGAAGGACATAGGACTGTTCTTACCTTGGTGCTCTGATAGAATTGGGAATATTTTGGCTCGTGCTGGTTGGAAATGTACCCCAACTCCCAGAACCACATCCAGTCAGGCAGCAATCTACACACGCTGTACTAGTCACAGCACAGAGGCTTTGGCTTGTCCAAACCTCACCTTGTGCCCAGCAGCCCACTCAGGCTGAAGGTGCAGGTGGCTGTGCCCCCCTGTGCCCGTGCAGGCAGTGTCCCCTGGCTCAGTGCTGCCTCTCTGCTGCCCCTTGCTTCAGTCTGCCTCACATGGAGCCAGGGCCAGCTGCACCCTTTGCAGCTCGCTGCCTCTTTTGACTCTCTTTTCTCCTTTTCCTATCAGTGGCCCTACCCAGCTTAGTCTCTGCCCTTACAGATGGTTACTCCTGACATGAGTCCTAAATTTAGCCCTAAATTTTTCCTTCTGAACCCATCCTTAGTCCTAATTTGGTGATTGTAGCCTTTAGCAGATACAAGCCAAGAAAGGAAATTTTCCCTGCCGATGCTAACATCCCTCATCATCTGACAAACCTCTGCTGAACCCAGCAATGAGTATTCCTGCTGCCTGCTACCCAGCCCTAAAAGTAATTGACTGAATTTTTGGATCCTTCTCTTTCTGTCTGTTGACAGTGGTAACTAATAACAAAAAAGAAATTATCTGAAAGCCTTGCAAGTGAATCCTAGCTCAAGTCTTGCCCTGACACAAAGCAGGTGGCTCCCACTGAACTGTTAAATGAGGCATGAACTAAATCTTACTTGGTTCCATTGTATTATGTTGATTAATTATGGACAAACGCCTTAGTGTGAATCTTTGGAAACCAGGAGTGAAGATTATAGAATGTATCTAAAGCCAGTGTGCCTTTTATTTCCACTAGTGGCAAAGGAGATGACAAACTGAGAATCAGAAAGGATTTGGGGTTTTTCATGGGCACCAGTCAGCAAGCCAGCTTAATTGTAAGTTGCCAATAGTCACAAAGTTTCAATTTTTAAGCTATTTTTGTATTAGTGATTTTACTTGCCTTATAAACCATTTTTGAAATCTCTCTTACTGATAAGTACAAGAGGATGGTTGTGCTTTGAGTTGACATCAGACCAAGAATACAAGAAGACACTTTATGTTCCCGTTTGCAGATGCTTGCTGTGGGATTGAGACCTAGCAGGGCAAGATTCCCCTCCTCCTTCCCACAGCCATATGTGAGAAAGAAAACATGAGTGCTTTTCCTTTCCCTTGGTATCTGTATAGCTGATTGTATGTGAACCATTTGTCTCATGTGTCTTGATGGCATGTTATTTAAACACAGCAGGATTAGATGATTGTATGTGTCTTTTACCGAGTGAAATTAATTTTTGTGGGGAAAAAGAATCTCTTCATTTACCAGGCTGTAATTAGGAAATCACCATCCATTTTCTGCCCTCAGTTCTATATAATCTGTGCAACTGTGAGCACTGTTCAAAGCTTACTGTACTGCCTTTGTCTGGGAATCCTATGCTGGTCTTTGCTATGTTTTACCTTTTTTTTGGTGTGAGTTGCTGCAATGTACAAATAGGGAGGATCAGCTTGTGATGCTCATGTTTGGTTTTATTAAGTACTTGTTACTGCCAGCTCTACACTCTAAATAAATGTGAGGTCAAATCACTTGTTTTGAGAGAGTGGGCTTGGCTGGAGAAAAGCCATAATGTTTTGCTGTGGGTTTTGGCCACAGGAATAGAGAAGTCTTCTCAAAGGAGTGAATCTGATCTTATTTCCATTTTTCTTTAAAGGTTTATTTCCTATCAGACTCTGTCTCTTGACATCCCAGGGCATCTCTTCTTTGTGTTGCATCACCCCACAGTTACACAGTGCTTTGGTGAGCATTCTTGTGGTCAGTAACATATGTTAGTACAAGTTACACTTCCAGCTTTAAATGTGGCTCTAAAGAAGATGAAAAAAATAAACAAATACTTGACAGTACTGAGGGCCCATCCTCACCTGGGCACAGGTTTGTATTCAGAGCCTTGCACACACTGGGTGCAAAGCTGTGATGGTAGAATATGGAAGGGCCCTGCTGGAGCTTCCAAAGTAAATGCTAATGAGGCTTTGCAGCCCTGGGGCTGGGGTTCGATATGATCTCTTGCTGCCAGTGCAACCTCCCTGGTTAATACAACTTCTGTAAGGGCCAGAGCCTGTCTGGGAGAGACTTTGTCCTGTGCTGGAGCTTTTGGTGTAAAGTCTCAGGCACTGCAACTCCCTCTGTTGCCTCTCCTGTGCCCATGCAGAATATTTGCTTTCCCTGCCTGCTCTGCCTCTACCCCTGGAAGATGTAGCTGTCATTTCTATTTAAACAATTACTTCTATAATTTCTGTACACAGAAAGAAAGGAGTTGAAGTATAAATTATGGCAGAACTTATATTGTAGGGTCTCTGAGGAAAGTGGATATTGTACTTTGCTTTCTTGCTTTCTACTATACTGGACACTTGCTTAATCAGATGTGCCAACATGCTTCCCCTTGGGTAATTTTCCTTGTCTTCTTAAATGAGACATTTCTTGAAACACTACCTGAACATTTAATTGCTTTGGGTGGGTATTTCTGCTGAAAATTGTTAATATGAGTTATGCTTATGTTGTGTTCCCATGAACTCCAGGTACTTGTGTGTGTGCTTGTGTGTTGCATCCTGGTATCTGTGCACCGTTCACTCATGACAGGAAATGAAGGGAAGGAACACCCACTAACTAGAAAAACTTGTCATTCAGTCCTTACACCTTCTTTGATATGCTGTCCCTTCCTAGACAGGGTTGGTATTTGAATTGCAGGATTTGAAGTCGAGGCAGAACAGCCTGAAGCACTCTGTCGTACTAACACAGAAGCTTTCATAATTGGTACAATTAATACCAGTATAATTTCTTCTGCAGCCATCATGTAGGAAGAAAACCTCATTCATTTGACTGTAAACATTGAGGGCAGTATTTCTTACACACTGTGGGTCACTAAATTCCTCACAGTACTCACAGAGGCTTGCTAGACCGAGATTATTTATGTGATTTATGGGGCAAAACTGTCAGCAGAACTGCAAGCCTCAGTTCAGCTGAGTGAGATTTGTTGTATTCCACAGCCTCCACTAGGGTTTTGGCAAGTGCACCCTTCCTGAATAATGTGAAAGACTTTGTCAGGCTGTCTCTGATAATTAGATTTGACATAGCTAATACCTGAAATACAGGCAGGACAGTCATGTGGCCAAATCATGGCTTGTCAGCAGTGAATGTGTTTGTATTGGGTTGCCAGTGTTGTTTTTGGGAACGGAGCATTGCAGAAAGAACATCTAGAAAAAGTGTAGGTGCTTCGTCCATTCTGTGCTGAAATAAAAGGCTGTAGTTTTGCTATGCCAAATGGTTATTTATATATTTAATTAGAGCATAAGAACTCTCCTTGTTTGATAAGAAGAGACTGGGAGATGCGCAGACATTGTAAAATACTTCAAACATTTTAATTCTGAGTATCTGATAAGCTCATCCTGTGACTATGTTGTCTGTCCTTCCTAGTGCTGAGGAACAGCAACATTTAACCATCTATGTCTTTAGTTTAATACTGACCTCATGTCTCCTGTCTTCCTTTTTTTTAATGGATTATAATGTTGGATTAGGTGAGGCTGTCATGCAATCTATTAGGCTGCTGCTGTTGCTTTCTTTAATGACTGGGGAGGGATGCAATTTAGTAACAGAAATCAACTAAAACGTGAGTGTGCAGAAGTGTCCCTGTGCTTGATTGCTGAAATTGCAGATAACATGACCAAGATCAGGTAACTGTTGGAAGAATCCTTTAAGCAACCTGGGATTTCTATGGGCATCATTTCTGCAGAATAAATGCACAATGTGCAAATGCTGGCTTTTGAGTTTAAGAAAAAGCATAAACAATTATTTTCTGTTCCCTTAATGCCTTTCTGTGTTCTTCAGATCAAAATTTGCTCATTTATATTAAGAAATGAAAATATATTTAGCTTGCTGATCATAGGCAAATTCTCAAGAGAGAGAGACAGGAAGGTATCTGCATGATGCAACCTGAAGTAAAGATTCTTCTTTCCTTTAAGAGAGCTTTGGATGAGTGTGTTTTGTTGCTTTCTAGCTTTAAGGTTTTCTTAATTTAATTTCCTGGTATCAGAGGAAAAGTCTTTCTGGATTACTGTGGCAAACAGGCTAAATGGGTGTAGTCAGAAATAGTTGTGGTTGCTTTCAACCAAATGTGGCCAGTTGCTCAATTGCCTTCATAATTTTTTCCTCTGCTTTTTAATTTGGTTGGCTGTGCCTTTTTTTTTTTTTTTTTTTTTTTTTCTTCTAGCTCCAAAAGAAAATTCATAATTGAAGGAAAGAAGGAATTGGAACAGGTTGTGGCATTTTCTGAAATGCACATTCCTGCAGGTAGCAGAAGTTGCACCAGTTGAGCAAAACAACTTTGCTTATTCATGTTTTGCTTGGAGCCACGGAGTGGATTATAAAATTCCTGGAGTTGAACGAAACTTCAAATATACAAAAAACATTAAAAAAAAATGTAGTGAGCTTGTGGCTTGTCTTATCTGTCAGTTTTGGGGTTTGTTTTTTTTTTTGTGTTTCCAATTTTCTCTAACTCTGCCAGGCCTTGGACACAGAGAGAACTTGAGTGTCTGTGACTGAAACCCCTTAGAAAGCATGAAGAAAGCCAAAGAAAAGTTATGTTTGCAGCTGTCTAAAGCAATTTCCAGCTTGGCTTTGTCACACCCTGTTCTTTGTCATACAAATCTGGCTGCTGGATTGCCTTGGTGCAGTGCTGTGCAGCAGCCAGAGGTTCCTTTGGTCCAGTCAATGGGAGGTTAGAGTTGAGCTTCCCTGAAGAAGTGTTAGTTCTGGTTTATGGAGTCATTAACCCCATTGCTTTTTCAAATAAACCGAAGGAAAGCTGGAACAAATGTCTGTATCTTATTCTTATTTGGTCTGTTTGGCTCTATCACAGCATATTATTTAAGCTGTGTCACAGGAGTTGGTAGTGTGATGTTATTTTTTTTCCCCTAGTGTATTCCTAGCTCTCTTGTTTTTTCCTTTTGTTGTCCTTTTGTTTCTCTCTGATTTCTGTGATGTTGTTAGACTTTTTTTAACCAAGGATAAAGCAAACTTATCAGGGAAAGTGAGTTTCCTACCTTACAGAAATGAAGATATGATCCACGGGAGAATCAGTGCTATAAAAACTTACAATATTATATATTCAAATTTCAACACCTTTTTTTTTTTTTTTTTCCCCTGAAGATGCCTGGATATCCCCAGAAGTGCTATAATACCTTCTGGTTTTCCCAGTTCATACTTAGCTAACCTCTGTGTATGCAGAATGGATGGGGAAACTTATTGCCTGATGCCTGCTAAAATTTCCCTCCCCTCAATCAGCTGAATCATGTCAGTACTGCAAGAGAGAAACTGTGGCAGCTTCTGTCTGTAGGTAGGGACTAACACTTAGAAAATGCTGGAGGAAGTTCAGGTGTGGCTATAAGCAAATTAAGCTGTTTCCAGCTTCCGTGAGTCCTAAGCACCTAAAGTAACCCCTTAATTGTGGACTTGGTCAAGTTTTTAATAAATATTGACTGATTTATCTCACATACTTGCATGGTGTGAATGGGGCTTGATGGGCATATCTTCACAGCCTGATGAAGAATTTGGCAGCTAGAGGATTAAATACTATCCTAGTTGCTTGTGATCTAGGTCAGATATGGATCTGGTGATCTGGATAATAACCCCCCAACTTGCTGGCAATTATCTTGCAGTGGACCTTCACTATAAATTACAGCCTTTGTCTAACATTATGCACAAGTGTATTGTAGTATTACAGAAAATTTTAAATAAATTATTGTGAAATACAGCTAAAAAAGGAAAATTCTACATGAAGACACTTGGCTTACTTTGAGGTTATGTTAGGGTCATTCAACATTTTAAAAGGATGAAGACTAGTGATGAGGATACTAATTTTTTGTATGTAGTTGAAGGTATTGCTTCTTTACACATGCTGTATAGAGTCATCAAGGTTAAGATTTTTAGTGGCTATCTATTCTTATGTGGAAGATTTGATTAAATATTGGTTGTATTTCCATCTTCAGGTTGTTTTGGGATTGTGCCAGCGCCTGTAAAGTGATTTGCCTGAAAAGATAGATTCCTCAGTTCCGAAAGTGCTGTTTTTTCATTACACAGATGTCTTTTCAAAGGTTTGAATTGTGGGTTTATTCTTTTTTTCCTGAAGAACAACTAATGCTCCCTTTAACATATAAGCAGTGTAAATTCTGCCCACTGTTTTAAACCCCAAGGATTTAAGATTCATAGTTATTCTAGTGAGATAGCTGTACCCTGCTTCATTACCAGTGCACCTGTAGTAGAAATGGTGAGAGGAAGATGTGGTGACCTGAATAGCTGAGTGTATTGTTCACTAATAGATTTTATTCTGCTGATAAGAGGCTGAGGTACCTTCCTGTGTAATAGCTGGGGCACAGCATGAGTCAGTGACTTTATCAAGGTCTATTCATGGGCTGGAACATGAAACAAAGTCTCTTGAGCCCAGTTCTATTGTTTCGTGCATGAAGCCAGTTTTCCTAATTCAATATATTTATTTCTACTTTTAAACACAATTTATGTCAAGGCACTTGAGTACTGGCAGACCTGCACTACTTTTATTTATTTATTTGTTTGTTTGTTTGTTTTCTCAGGGCATTTCACTAGTGTGAAATCATTGCTCCCTGCTCCTTCAGAGTCCCTGCCTAACCACAGCTGTTTTCAGCTTGGGATGCTTGGAACCGTGGCAGGTGTATGAAGCTAAGCAGATGGTTTGCAGCTGGGAGTTTGCAAACAAGCAGGTGCCAGTTTGATTTGGGAGAAGGGTGTGTTTCCAGTGCTGTGGCCAGGCTGATGTGTGCAGAAGATGCCTGTGTGTGGCATTTGCCAGCTGCTGAGCTGCTATAAATGATGTTACTGGAGTCCCACTTTGTGTCTTGAGGCAGGTTCACGATTTGGCTTCAGTCAGCAGCAGGTCAGAATTGCTTCGTGTTTGAAGCCATTTTTCCTTGCAGTACTGGCCATCAGTTTGCCCTTGTGGCTCTTAAAAGGATGAGTGTGATGTGCTTCCTCCATGTGTGCTGTGTGTTCTTCGTGGTCTTTTTTCCCATGGTTGCAGGATTTGCACAAGCCCAGCAATGTGCACATCTTGGGCCCACGTTTGGTTATGGAATTATGTTTGCACATGTTGGGGTAGCAGAAATAAAGGTAGTACTGCCATCCATCAAGGTTTTCAGTGATGTCTGTTGAATGTGCAATTTGGTCGAATTACCAGCTCACTGGTTCCAATACAGTCTGTCTTGGAAAATAAATCCTACTGACACTCTGTGTGTGTGCTTTATGTCCCAAAATAGTGTCTCAGTTGGTGTTTCAAAAAAAAAAAAAAAAAAAAAAAGAAAATTTTGTTCTTTTGGACTTTTAAGGATCTATTTTCCCCATCATCATCTAACATTACTTGCATGGTTGGAAGTGATGGATAAAAAGACTTTGAGGAGATGCCTTAGAAAATATTGGCTTTAGATGCTACCTGCTCTTCTGCATGTATTTCTGCTGCTTAGGAAGTGAATTCTGTGTTTCCAACTGCCTTTTTTTTTGTTTGCACTAAATGCACTGTTATGTTTTCCCTGATCTGCTTCTGGAAATAGTTGGTGAACCAGGGCAGAGTGTTGTCTGTGTGTTGGCCTTTTTCCAGCTCAAACACCCAGCAGTCACATGTGTAGGGGTTATCATCTGGTTTGAACTTTGTTCTGGCTTTTGGATGCGATAAATGCTCCAGGATCAACACAACAGCAGTGAATGAAACTACAGGTCATCAGTGTTTGTTTCTGA
The DNA here is from genome assembly GCA_017589585.1 of Phylloscopus whistleri. NCBI lineage: Eukaryota > Metazoa > Chordata > Aves > Passeriformes > Phylloscopidae > Phylloscopus > Phylloscopus whistleri. The sequence continues at coordinate 454,092 of JADMLD010000235.1, forward strand.
AGTGGAAACTGGCTGTGGGAGGAGAAGTGTATTTCCTGTTACTTCATAATGTGGAAGCAAGGGATCTGTCTGGACTGCTGTGTTCTGCTCTTCAGAGCTGCTGGGTTGCTTTCAGCTGAATGAGCTGGTGGAGGAAGGTGGGGAAGAGCTGTGTGGTCTTTGATGTTTTGTGGTGCACGTGTAGTTCAAGATGCTGTTCAGTGCAGCACTGTGCAGTGAATTTCTGGATGCCTTGTGTGAGTGGTCTCATGTTTGTATCATGGCTAGGTGGCATCTTCCATGGCATGAAAATAAAAGGGAAAAATAAAGTTTCATTTCTTTGGGTCACAGGCACTTTGTTGGGCTGTGTGCTTATTATTGGAGTATCCTGGGCATCCAAAGCAGCGTGGGCAGCAGGGGAAGGGAGGGGATTCTGCCCTTTTGCTCTGCTCTGAGAGTCCACCTGCAGTGCTGCATCCAGCTCTGGGGTCCCAGCACAGGAAGGTCATGGACCTGTTGGAACAGAGGAGGGGGATGCCAAGATGATCAAAGGGATGGAGCATCTCTCCTATGAGGAAAGGTTGAGAGAACTGGGATTATTCAGCCTGGAAGAGTGAAGGCTTCAGGGTGACCTAATTGCAGCCTGCCAGTACCTGAAGGGAGCCTATGAGAAAGATGGAGGGAGAGTATTTACAAGGGCATGCAGTGACAGGAGAAGGGGGGGAATGGAGAGACAGTAGGTTTAGATTATATTTTAGAAAAGAATTCTTTACTATGAGGGTGATGAGGCACTGGCCCAGAGAGATTTTGGATGCCCTGTCCCTGTAGATCTTCAGTGCCAGACTGGATGGTCCAGTGGAAGGTGCTCCTGTCTGTGGAAGGGTTTTGAACTAGATGATCTTTCAGGACCCATCCAACCCAAATCATTCTATGAAATATCTGATAGTGACTAAAGTGTAACTTCTTACAATGCTCTGGAGTGCATAATGAAACAAAGAGATTACAGAATGGGAAAAAGTGAGTTTCCTAATTGATTATTTCAACTTGGTCCTAAAGGTCTGATTTGGACATGTTTATATTATGAATAGACTGCACCATGTATCCAGCAGTACCTTTTTATATTTCATTAAAATAGCCATCTACATGTGGAGTCAGGCCATTACACTCACAATTTGTGCTTCTGTCCTGCCTTCACTTTTCTTTATTCTTCCCTATTCCTCTGGTATTAAATTTGAGATTTCTTCAGGTAGTCCAGAAAGACAGAACTAGTTTTCTATTCAGTGAAAGGTTTTTGTCATGACTCCCCTTGTTGATAACTAGAAAAGGCTTGTGGCCATGTAAGCAAAATGTAAACAAAATACCTGTGTCTTAGCTATGCATCCAACTAGTTATTTCTGCTGTAGCTGCACGTATGCTGACATTGGTGGAAAGGATTTGGTAAAAAAACCCAACAAATACAATGATTTGCAGTCCTTTTTCTCAATAGACCCATTACTCCTGGAGAGTTGCAGTTGTAAAGCTGGTATGGGAAGTTTTACTACTGCCCAGCAAAGATCCTTGATATCTGTTCTCCAGCAGTCATGTGGATTTTGTGGATTTTCTCATCTGTCTCTCAGTAAGAAGAAAGGTAAATAAAAGCCAGCGAGTCTGTTGCATTTCTCTTAGTTGGGCATTCCTGCTCTTGAATTGGCGTTGCAAAATACCTCTGTCATAAGATGAAGTGGCATTTACAGGTCTGCACGTGCTGAGTGGTGTGGTGTTTGTTTGTTTTTTTTTTTCCCTGTGGAGTTTGTACTCTATGCAACCACTCAAAAAACCTCCCCACATTTTTTTTTTTTTTTGGCTGGTGTCACCCCTCAAAATTTCTCATGGACTTTGGGGTAGAAAGGCAGAGGAGTTGCAAATGAACAGGTTTTGGAGGTTACTAGAGGTCCAGGGGATTGCAGTTGGAGAGTCACAAACATAGTGTGGGTATAGAGCCTCTAAAGCTTTGGCAGCAGGGTGAACTGTGACTGAAAGTGCCAATTCAAAAGTACAGCAGCCTTACTTGTTGAAGCTAATCATCTTTAAAGGCTTAATGTTCTTTGTTACGTAGCTTCTGACTGATCCTGTCTGAGATTTTTTGTGCCAGCCAGCATGGCCTTCATCTGTTCAGGACAGGGAGAAACAATACTACTGTGATACTGTAATGTTTTTAACATGCAGGTAGTCCTGAACCGTGGTGATAGTAGGAGGAAGTACAAACCTGCTGTGGCTGTGGTCTGGCCTGTGCTGCTGAACATCACTGAGCTGCTTCATCTGCTTCTCCTCCCTTCCCCCCTCCCTCCCCAGAGCCTGGAAGTGCAAATTGATGGCTGTGGTCTGTGCCCTTGATGCTGTTTTGTGCTGCACACACTCAGGACAGCAGTGGAACACGTTGAAACAGCCTGGACCTTGAACAGCTGCTTTTCACTGTGTTGGTAGTGTGCATGTTTGCACCTTCCTGTAAAGCACGGCAAAGTGCTGGTTTAAGTGGGCAAAGTAGAAAATTACAGCCTGATTTTGATTCATCAATGTAGAGCCTGATGCTTAGGAAATTTAAATTAAGTTTCAAATACCACAGCTAGTGTGTTAAAATGGGGTTTGTTTTTACCTGCTTCAGCAATAATTTTATTATAAACCTGGACACGAGAAGAAATACTAGTAAATTAAGAAAGAAATACATTGAGGAATTTTCAGTGTAGGAATTATCTTTTGGTGCTAACTGGGACTAGAAAATGAGATTAAGGAAGAATTTTAAGGCATATGCCTTAGTTGGCCAAGGGATCTTTCACATATCTTGTGGAATTTTGCAACAATCCTAAAGAGCTTTTGCTTCTGAGGAGCAGAAGAAAAAACCTGAAGATTTGAATTGAAACTTTCTCTTTAATACTTATTTCACTTATCCCAACATAAAAATATTGTATTTATATGTGATAGGTAGGAGAATTGCTGGTGCCAGTACAGTACACTAGGCTGTTCACTGCAGTTCTGAGGATCACACATGGATGGATCACTTTTGTCTGCCATGGACCAGAATTGTTAGAAACTGTTCTGATTTACATCACTAGGACTCATTCAGAATCCCCTGTGTCCTACAGAGATCAGCAAATGTTTTTTCCAGCTGTCACTGGCAAATGCCTTCTTTGAACACTTTAGAGTTTCCAGTGTTTTACTGCTTTATTTTCATATGTGGTAGATTGAATGAGGCCAGTTCCTTTGGTGTAGAGAGGTTTTATTGACATTTATGGTTTGAGGTTTGTTTTGTGGGTATTTCATTGATAGTGTAGTCCTACAATTACAAAGCAGGAGTGAGATTGGCGACCCCTTCCTTCTGGTCTGTGTGGCAGTGAAAGTATACTTGATTTGTCTCCTGACAGGCTCTTCTCTTTAATCAGAAAACCACTGACAGCCTTTCAGAAGCTTGTCATGTGATAATTGCTTCACAATACTCCTCTAAGTGCGTTTGCTTTTTAAATACTTCTGTGTTGAGTAGCTCTTGAGCATGCTGTTGTTGCAGGACTGAATTTGACATGTCAGAGTATCTGACCATGTGTAGCTGTTATTCCAGATCCTTGGAAGTTTTCTCATAAAGGTAGTGCTCCAGATACACAAAGTAAACTGTTCCCAAAGCTAAAAAGATCTTCTGCATGGATTCTTCTAGTTATCTCTGTGAAACTGCCTGTGAGAAGTAGTAGCAGAATTTCAGGAACAGGCTTTGCCAGTTCAAGAGCCCTCCATGGGTTGTAGCTGGATCCAAGGATACAGTGATCATTCATGGTGATTCTTCAGGGGAAAGAACAGACTTTTCAAGTATGCTAATAGATGTTATCTTGCACCAAGGAGCCCAGCTGTGAAATGTTTGCTCTCCTAGAGTTTGTTATTCCTTTTGTGCCTTGTATTTGATTTGTAGGAAGCATGGCTGAATGTCCAACCAGAATAACTCTGTTGCTGTACATCAGTGTGTGCATCTCTTGTGTGTATTTAAAACAAAGTCTTTGGATTACAGTGACACTTGGAAAGGCAGGGGGGATTAAATCCCTATAGCTGAGCAAGACTGAGCATGGTTGTGGTGAGACCAGAGACCAAAACCTCAGGGGACACTTTTATGTCTGGTGTTACTGTTGCTGTTTCCCTAGCTACAGAACTTGTTCAAGTAGTTCTTGTAATGCTTCCTCTTGGATTTTAATCTTTCTGAGGGAGGAAAGGAGGAGAATACAATTGTTTCAGTTCTCTGGAACAAGATGCTTTTGACAGTATGTCTCTTTTAATACTCTTTTAGGTGCTAATGGGGGGGTAAATACTAAATTGTAGGTAAAACCTGTGCTGTCCTGTGACTGCCTTAGCTGGGTAATCAGTGCACTGGTGGTCAGTTTGTCTTCCCTTCTCTTGCTTTCAGTTTATGACTTTGAATTTATGGAAAGCTTGTGTCTCTTTCATGTTAGCTTGAGCTGTAGGTTTTCTTTTTCCCTTGAGTGTGGGAAGAAACTGCTGAAGGAGCCAGATGGAAAGGTGTAATTTTGGGAAATATGTACATTATGCTGTCCAACAACTCTGCCACTCCCATATCTGTTGAAATGTGGGGTTCGGTTTTATTACTTGGGTTACTTTCAGGGTGTTCATCACTGCTTGAGTGACTCTTATCTCATAGTTAATTTGAATGTTTTGATAAGTATTTGTTAAAAATTTCTCTTTTGCAGCTGGAATGAATGTAATGTAAAACTTTTAAGAAAAAGGGGTATTGTATTAGGGAAGACATGGCTTTGTTTTCTTAAAGGAAAAGGTCAAAGAGAAGGGAGAGAACTAAAAAAAATAAATGAAATCCTCACTTCCTCCCCTCTTACCAATCATCAAGATCAGGTTCTTTTTAATTTTTATAAATAACTCTGTGCAATGTTGCCCAGCCTTCCTAAAGTACTTTAACATGTTTTCAGGCATATATGAATAAATATCCTTGTTTTCCTCTGTGACCATTCCTGTCACTTGTTAGAGTGCTTTAAATAAAGGAGAAAGGGTCCAGAGTAATTCCTAGTTTATTTCCAATAAACTAAGTGTTTATTTTTCTAAAGGCCTGTGATGTCCTGAAGAAAGATTTTTAAAAATAAACTGAAGTGCATATTTTCCTTTAACAGCCTATGATTTTTTTTTCCTCAGAGATCAGGAGTTTCTATGTAGGAGTCTTGTCATCTTCTGTTTTAAAAAACATAGATTTGAGACTGAGTCCCTTCTTTTGCTCCCGATCAGAGATCAGAGAGTATTTAAGCACCACCTCTTCAGTGTGATCCACAGGAACCTTTTTTAAATCTGGTTATTATTTTTAAGCTAGTTTACAAAAGAGCCCTTTTCACTGAAATGTCAGCCAAGCAGATTGCTTTCTTGTTGATTTGTACTCTAAATGTATAAACTTAACCACATGGCAGTTGGGTAAGTTGAATGATCATTTTAACTGCTAATACTTTCAAGTTTTTCTTTTTTGGTGGTAATGTGTGTTGTGGCAGAGGGTGGGACAAACAGAGGACAACTAATTAGTCTTCCCTATCAGTTTGATAAAATCTAGACCTAGTCAAGCCATTATACCCTGAAGTTATCATGATAATTCACATGCGATGCCTTGTTCAAATTTTTGTTTTGTTTAGTGCTTGTTATTAGTTAAATACTTTCATTTCTTCCATCATCTCAGTTGTTTTCTGCTTGCTTCCAAGCTTGATGTATGAATAAATAATCAGAACTAAAAGGCATGTGCATTTCAAGTTCTGTGAGTAGGCAGTACAGTTTGTACCACTGAGTGCTGAGGCTGAGCTATGAAGCCAGTCCAGCTGGAGTGCAGAATGCAGCAGGGTTTGTCCTCACAGAACAGTTCAGTGTAGGTGAACATGGAATCCTTTCCCTGGGTTGTACAGAGGCACTGCTGAAAGCTGAAGCTTTTCCTTCAGATTATTGTGTACTTTATCATCCTGTATTTGTATATATAATTGGATATATTTATCATTCCCCACATTTGAAGTTTGGGGTTCTTCTGTGAGTATAGTACATTTAACAGTGCCCAGGTTTGGCCAAGAAGGCCAGTGGCAGCCTGGCCTGGATCAGCAATAGTGCAGCCAGCAGGACCAAGGCAGGGACTGTGCCCCTGTACTCAGCACTGCTGAGGCTGCTCCTCAAATCCTGTGTTCATTTTGGGGCCTCTCCTGACAAGAACAACATTGATGGGCTGGGACATGTCCAGAGAAGGGCAACAAAGAGAAAGGTCTGGAGCGCAAGTCCTGTGAGGAGGAGCTGGGGGTTTTTAGCCTGGAGAAAAGGAGGCTCAGAGACCTTATCCCTTTTGTAAATCCCTGAAAGGAGGTTGTAGCCAGGTAAGGATTGGTCTCTTCTCTCAAGGAACAAACAGGGCAAGGGGAAACTGCCTCAGGTTGAACCAGGAGAAGGCTAGGTTGGATATTAGGAAAAAATTATTCACTGAAAGGGTTGTTGAGCATTGGAACAGGCTGCCCAGGGAAGTGGTGGAGTCACCATCCCTGGAGGTATTTAAAAGATGTGTTGATTTGGCACTCAGGAACATGTTGAGTGATGGACTTGGAAGTGTTAGGTTTGGGTTGGACTCAGTCTTCAGTTGAGGGTTGGAAAAGGGTCTTTTCCAAATGAAATGATTCTATGACTCTGTAACATAGATTGTCACAGTCCAAGCAGCTTCTCATTTCAGCTGTTAGCCTGGCAAAATGTTTTGGGGTTTTTTTTTCTTCATTTTGTCATGTTCTAGAGAAGGGAACCCCCAACTAGATTGAGTTGACAACATTTGTGGCAGCCATGGGTTGCTTTAGTCTCTGATCTGGTTTTGTCTGCTTCTCACTTGTTCTGACGTGCAGTTAAAGCTTCACGTGTGCTCAGTGTGCCCGGGCTACGAGGGCAAGGTTGTGCATCCTTAGGCTGATGATGAGCAGGGACAGTATTTGAATATGAGCTGTTGTTTACAGGATCCAAGGAAGAGAGACAAAGGAAAAATCAATTCTTTCAGTTTTATAGCCAAATTATCCCAAGCTTAGTAATGCCCCAACTCCAGAAATGGCAGTGGAAACACTTTAGAATACATCTTTCTATTTGGAAATGCTGGCTCCTCCTTTTCCCTCAGCTTCCATCAATGAAACTCAGACATGGCCGAACCAAGTCCTGAATTTCTGTATTCCTACTCTTTTATAGGAAGTCTTCCTGATATCATTAGAGTGGGGAGAATAGTCACTTCCACTGCAGGAGATATGCACAGGAGGTTGTGAATTCTTTCGTGGTATTGCTTATCTTGGGCAAGAAAGTGCTTCATGTGCTCTCTCATCAGACTGTTGTATGGCAAAATGCACGATACACAGTAATGCAGCTGAAACAGTTAAGTGAGGGAGAAATCAAAAAGTTACTTAGGCTTGTGCCTCCACTCTGAAATTTTACATGTTATGTTTATTTAGAAACAAAACCAGCTCAACTTTTCCCCAAAACTGTAGTAGTGTATTTAGCTAATTCTTGTGTCAAAGCATGAAGGATATAAATAACATTAAAAAAAAAGGATTCTCACTGTGTTATATATTGTAAGTGTTCTTTGAAAACAGAATGAAATATGGACTGGCATTAGAAGACTAAAACATTTTTTGTTTCCTACTGTGTAGGATTGCAAGATCTTTCTTTCATGCCTTGTGCTTCCCATGAGATATGGTGGTTGCTCTTGCCTATCTTTAATTGCTTTTGCTCAGTTATTTTGTTTTTTTTGATCATTTAGTGATCTTTGATTCAGGAAACAAGTGCCACTGATATCTAGGGTTGGAAACTCATTTTGGAGGAATGTACTGAAAACTCAAAGCAGTGAGGCTTTCACATGGTTGTGTGCCAGAAGCTTTAAGGTCAAAAGTCTTTTCCCAGTCAGAGTCAGTGAGTTTTACTGTGTGTCACTTTTGAAATACACATTATAAGCCTACATTTGATTCATTGGCCTCTTGTAAAATTTCTAATCTGAAACTGTCAGAAGGATTACAGGATTTATTTGCACACAGAGTCCAACTCTTGCACAACTGTCCAGACCAAAGATGAGTGAAGTTTCTCCTTTGGCATGTACCACACTACATGGTTGACTATTTAAATCAGTATTTCCTGCTAAGCTCTCTTACCAATTATTGAGGCAGAGGCAATAATTTTATTTTTTTGCCCAGACAAATAATTTGCAATAATTGGAGAAGCTGGCAGGTGAAATGATGCTGGAACATCTGGGCTTTCTGTAGCAATAACTTTTTAATAAAAGAGCAACAGTGAGAGCAGGGAAAGGGGAGTATAAAACTCATCCTTTAAAGTAAAGTTTTGTATATTTTGGTGCTTTCTGCAATTTTTGTTTATTTAAATGAATCTTGTATTCACAGTAAAGATGTTGAAATATTCTGTGGTGTTCATGTAAGGCTTTGGTCTGACCTAAGTAGAAGCTTCATTTTTAATATGTTTTAGTCAGAAACAGTTCATGAGAGCTGTCAAAAAAGGTTTGGGTTTTTTTTGACACACAACTATTGTGTCACTTTGCACTTTAAGTCCCTATTTGACAGTTTTGGAAAGGCATGGAATAAAAGTTTATTTTTTTTTTCTTTAATTTGGCTATCTGTTTAAGTTATCCATTGCTATGCTGTCTGCTGCTTTTTCTGGAAACTGTATATGACAGAAGTACAGGCTGTCCTCTGCACCACAGTTGCTGCCAGCTGTTTTCTCTGTCAAAACTTGGATTCATTTCACTTCTGTGTCGAGCTGCAGCAAAGTTTTTCTTGAACTCTTCCATGTTTGAGGGCCTATCGTGGTCATTCTGTCCTTCTTGATGCTGAAGATTCATCTTTTAATAAATAAGTAAATAAATAGCCCAAGGATTGGGCACTTGGTCATTATATGTTCAATTATAGATCTCAGCTGTTGATTTATCTGATTTGTCATTGTGTTTTCCTCCCTCCTCTCCCACTTGACTCCTGTGGCACTTGGGAAAATAAAAGCTGTGCTATCTCAAGTCCTTGCCTACTGGAAGAATTTTGCTTCATGTTCATGACTCATGAGCAGAGGAATTGGTGAAAATATAACTTCATTTTCTGAGCCTTGTATGGGCTCACTGATGATGAAGTATTTGGTAGCTATTTCATATAACACCCTAATTATAGATGGGCACTTGTGCTGGATGCATGTTTGGACATGTTTTCTTATGGAGAAATCACAGTATCATGCAACTTTGATCTCCTCCTGGGTTCTTCTCTACATATACAGATATTTAGGTAGTAATTCCATACAAGTGACAAAGTTTTGAGGTATCTGCCATTTTAAAGAGAGAAAACATTGTGAATGATAATTTTTCCTGCAAAGTTATTTAATGTTTAATGTTGACATTTCTGCAAAAAAAGGTCTTGCTGGAAATATTTCTTGGCTGTGAACTCTGAGATGATGTTCTGCCCAGTGGCAGCAGATGTGGCATGTGAAAAACCTGCAGGCTGGTGTGTTTGTTGTGACCTTCCCATCCCAGGCTGAGCTGGGCTTCCCCTCCAGCTTTCCCAACCAGATAAAGTTTTGGTCACATGTGTGCTTTCTATGACAAGAGACTTCAAGTAATGAAGTCAGTCCTGTTTCTTGGAAGGGGGAATTTCTGTGCCTCACTGGTGGGTCAGGACCTCTGTGGGTTGATGTCACAACTTGACCTGACTGCCATGAGCAAATTTTGCTGACTGAAGAATCTGGATGTGTCCTGTCAGTTATTTGGATTTAGAAAAATGCTTTGAATTCAGTGATTATTTCACTTAAGATGAATTGTGTGGGGTTAATATTTCATTGCTCATTTTCACAGTGTAGATTTGATTATATGAGGTTGTTCCCAGACCACGAATCTCTCTTACAATTTGCAGGCTATAATGGCAAAAATTAGCTTCTGACCAACAGTGAATTGTTATTTGTCTTTTGCTATCAAAACAGCATTTCAACACAATATATTCTTTTTAATGTAAACATTGTAGTTGTCTGGGAACTCAGTCTGGGAATGAAGGCAATGCTCCAGAATTTAAACATGCAGAATGCTGATGTTGGATAAGTGTCTGTAGAATAAACACATCCTTTTCCTCTAAGTACTTTATTTCTTTTACAGAGTTTCCCAGTTGAGAATATTTTCAGTTAACTAGCACAATTTTTCATCCTTTAGCAGTATGGTCTTCTGATTTACTTTTTACTGAACAGCAGTAATGCATGAAATCTGTGGTGTTTGACAAGAATTTTAATTGAAGAATAAAACATCTGGAAATCTATGATCTATTTAGAGATCAGAGTTGTCTTATAAATGCTATCACCTTAAATTTCCCTTTCAAAATTTGTTACCAGCGGTGTAATCTCACCTTCTGAATTCTTTCATTTTCACATTAATAAGAGTAAAATCCTGATCTGTGAAAAGGAATTTTTTCATCTCACGTTTTCTAATGCAGTCACTTTTGTAAGGCAATTCCCAGGTCTCTGCTACTCCAAGAGTTGCAGATATTGTAGGAAATGTTACCAGGGAAAGCTTTGATTGGATAATACTTGGTATTGTGTGTTCCAGCCTTGCTTCTGGATGGATGAGAGTTTTCTTTTGGGAACAGTGGTGTCCCTCTTGCTGCCATTTGGTGCAGGTTTCTACCTTTGCAGCAAATCCTGAACTGCTGGTTTTTACCTTTGGGAACCATGTGAGTTTGGTGGAATGCCCTCATAGCTTTCTGCATTGCAAATTTGGTTTTCCTTCTTCTTTGCTTTTTCATTTATTATTTCTTTTGTTCTGTTTCACTGTAAGAGGCGCAGAGTTTGTAGGGATCAGGAAGATGGTTCTGATTCCTTTGAAGACAGATTATCTTTGTGGTGCTTCACAGGAACTTCCCTCAGAGTTGCAAGACCCTTCAGAGACTTTGGGTAACAGATCTTATGTCAGGGTGGTTGCAGAAATATTTTTTCACCACTGAAGCAGTGAATTTTTCTGCAGGATTGTAGGACCAGGACTGGAGCTTCTCTTTTGGTTTCATAATGTAACTTACGTTGTGTTCCTGAAAAGCAGAACTGAAAGATACAGTCACCATCTGAGCTGGCAGAGGGGTGGGGGCACTTTTTTGTAAGAGCTGTTGGAGATGGGTTAGAAAAACCTTAATCTCTGCTGAGATACTAAATGTGCTTTTTTTGCCTAATGCCTGTGATGAAAAGAGAAAATGCCCTTGGCAGGGTGGAGTAGGGCTGCTGGCAGATTTCAAAGATCCAGCTAAAAAGTCAAATAACCAGAGCCCAAGAAGGTGTGGTGCAGCCCAGGGACAATACCAACAGGACTTGGCACTGTTCCCATACTCTCATAAGATGCTGCTTTATTTTGTGTATGGTAATTAACGTGTTAATTACATGTTTCTTGATGTGGAGGATTATGGAGTTTGTACTCTTGTAGTTGCACGGGTAGAAAGAGGAGAAATTAGTCAAGTCTGTTTTCACTGATAAAAGTTGAAGAACTAGGGAAGGTAGATGAATTGATAGATATTTTTTGTTATTGTTCTCCATACTTTCTGTAGGAGAAAAACAATGGTTGGAGGTTGTGGCATCTAAACAATTTTGCATATTTATGAAAATGAGTCTACTGACATCTGAAAGATTTCTTAATGTACCTGGTCTGATTGCTGTGGGGATAGTGGCATTTAGACCATGGGATCATGCATTTGAAAGAAGGAAAATCATAAAATATCACAGAAATAACCCATGAAGTAGAATTCTTGCAAGAATTGGGTTCTCTCTTTTAAGAAGCGGGGAGGTTAGAGTGTGTCTTTTGTGCTACTCAATGTGTCTTGTTCAGACTAAATAGCCTGGTTTTACTTGTCCCAAAATTACACCACAATTAATGACCCCAGCAAGCAGTAAAACTGATAATAGGGAATGTCCAACACTGTGGAAGAAACATTTGGGAGCAGTAGATTCCTAACAGAGATGCTGTTTAGAAGAATGGTTTTCATTGTCTTGATATTAGTTGTTCTCTCTTTATTATCTTGAACACTAAGAAGATGTTTTTGGGGTTTTTTTTTGGCTCTGGGTTGTCATTCGTTTGGGAGGGTCATGACGAAGTCTGGACTTTAGCATAATAGAAGAATGACATTGGTTCTTATCTATGTCAAGAAGAAAAATTCCATTAGTGATTAAGATTGCTTGAATTCCTATTGATCTAGTGTTTTTTACATATAAGTTACCTCAGAGTTGTTTGTTTTTAATTTTACTTTTGCAATTTTCTTTTTTCTGTTTGATGCAAAGTGTTTGGTTGCATGTGGTTTTTTTTTTTTCAACTTGCAAAAACCCTTTCCGTGTTAAAATTTGAAGACTTTTCCTAAAACATTGCTGCTGCCATCCCTCTTTTTTGTTGTATTTTGAAAATCTAAACTCTCACATATGTGCCTGGAAAAATTTTTGAGGGTTTTTCCAAAATAATAGAACAATTTGTAACTTTGGTACACTTAATGTGAGAGTTGCCTCATACCTGAGCATATGAATGAGGAGGGTGTGAAGCTGTCGACAGCTGGAGAGGAGCCTTTGGGCCAGCAGGAGCAGGATGGATTAAACTGAAATGGTGAGAGGTTGAGGTTTTCCTTATTTGTTTTAAAGGTGTGGGATAGACCAAATGCACTGTATTATGCAGAGCAGGCAGGGGGAAGGGAAGTTGAACCACTTGACAAGTCAGTAATACATTGCTTTTTAATCCTCATAGCTAAAATTGCTAAGCTTTCAGAAACTTGTGAGCTGCCATGGGTAATGTGACACGGTTAAAATGGGACTCTATAAACTTCCTAGACTTTGAACTTGATTTCCATTCATGTTTTAGATGGGAATGAGTAACTTTATGTTTTAGCTTCATTGTAAATTTTCTTTTTTTTATGGCTCTTTCAATATATTTATCAGATAAAAATGAGGAGTAAAATGTTTATTTGGTTTTAGGGAGTTGCAATGTGTTACTGCTCTTAGGAATTCTGCCACACGGCCTGCATCTGCTAAGTTACTAAATTAATCCTGTTTATCCACCTTACTGAGGTAGTGACTAAATCCTGTTCATGTTCTCAGAGCCGTGGATTATATTAGGTTCATTGTTCACCTTGCGAAAGGGGACACAGAAAAGGAACACAGAGTTGCTTTTAAAGTGTTGAGATGGTGCATTTTTTGTATAAAACATTACACCAGTCTGTACTGCAGCTCTTGGACAAACTATTTTAAGTACTCTGTTCCTCTGAAGCTGCTTTGTTGGCTCTTGCAGGAGATTGATGCCTGGGAAGAAGAGGGGAGAGGCCAATTCTGGCTCAGCTTGTTCTTGCCTGTTTCACCATGGTGTGTGGCTTGCCTGATCTTGGCCCACTGCAAAGAAAATACCTTGAGAAGTCTAATATTAGTCTTTAAAGTAACTTGCAGATGAGCTTGGTAGTTAAATCTAGGTGTTTGTTAACCTTTTAGCTTTTTGGGGAGGGTGTTGTTCAACAAAGCCAGAGCAGTTTTAATCTCTGTTAAATAAAGCTGCTGGAAGTCTGTCATTCCTGGAGCATTCCTGTTAAGAGTCAGTGAATCTTGAAGTTGGGAATGAGGAATGGCAATGTAATTCCAGTCCTTCTTAAAAGCTTGATGCAGAAATGTATATATTGTTGTAGAATAATTTTAACACTCACATAAACAGATGTAATTCTTCTGCCTTCCAAAAGAGATCCAGAATAGTCTTAGAAAGCAATATTGTCTGGCTTCGTGCAAGACTTCTGGTTTGTGTGGCTAGCACTGAGATTAGTGCTGATCTTAAAGGGAACCATTGGATTCTGGTGCTGTTAAGTGAGGTTTGGCCACCACCCAGCAACTAATGGTGTCATGTTGGCTCAGCTCGACTCAGATAAGGAACAAAAGTATTTTCTTTCAAATCCAAATGGAAAAAAATATCGAGGTTTTTGTGTGGCGTACTGGCAGCGCATCTGGCACTGGACAAACTCACAGGAGCACCTGTTACCAAGGTGTTTCAGGGCAAAGTGAGGAAGCAGGCAGCTGCTCCTGCCTTTTTTGCTGTATTTTTAAATAGTTGCATCCAAACATGAAAGAAATTCAGTGTACTGATATGAACAATGCCAAAGCAAAAAATTAAAAGCCCTGGTGTCCTTGGATCCCTCCCTTCTCTCCTTGGAAATCTGTCTTCAGCCTTTTGGTCAGCACATTTAGCAGATGCTTAGTTTCTTTTGGTGTTTTAGAAGGTGAATCTTTGAAATTACTCTGCCTTATGGGTTTGCCAGGATCCATTGTATTCAGCAGTGTTAGTGTTTGGTTGATAGTTAAGGCACTCTTTGATCTTGAATGCTCTGTTCCTCCCTTTCAATGATAACAGCAGCTTGTAACAAGCAACAACCCTATTGCTGCTTCCTTTATCTTTCAGTTTGGTGTTACTTTGTAAAGTTTGGGGATTAAAGGGAATAAACCAGTTACTCTTCAGTAGGCCACGGCATTATTCACATAACCAGAGTAGCTGTTTGATACATAATTGTACTCAAGTGCTGTCCTATTCTAGTGTTTGTAGCTGGAATCCATTGGGGTTTGCAGTCTGCTATATAACACGTACTGGTCTTGCAGGCTTCAGTGCTGGTGTGGAACAATGCTGGGATGCATCTGTCAGTGCCAGACAAATAGTTTTGCTCTAGTAAAGGTCTTCTGACACATCGTGGAAGAAAGCGAAGTTACATTTATGAAATTTCTAATTTAGGCAACAATGCTCAGCATTTAAATTGTGGCACAATAGTCAGAGACTACAGTACTTAATCAGCATCTAGTTTGTTTTTATAAATGCTTATAGTTGGGTGAATTTCTCTGTATGTTTTGTAGGACATTTGGAATTTATCAGAACAGTTTCATGTTGTTTGTCCTGCAGTGAAAGGTTTGACTGCAGGTGGTTTCAGGTATTTCACTCTGGTTGTGGTTTATCAAGTGGCAAGAAAATCCACCACAAGGTTATGCTATATTTTTTTTTTTTTTTTTTCCAGCCACCATCCTTGTAATTTTTCTTGTGCCTCAACAAAAAAGAAATCGGTATTCTTGCTCTGACCTTCTGAGAAAGTTTTCCTCCATCGCTACTTGATACTCAGTTTTGATTTTGCTCCAGTGACTTCTTACCTTTGTTGAAAGTGCCAAGTTCTTAAAATCTAGAATATCTTTTCTTGTTTTCTTCAATAGTCAGGTATCTGCAGCTTTTCTTAACCCAACAGCTTGCTGTTCTGTGACCCAAATCCCCAACTCCCTCCCACTCACTGATGGTTTCCAAAATTTTCTGTATGGTTCTTAAACATTTCAGAAATTATTTGTGGAAAGATATTGCAAAAATTTAATGCGTCTTCATGGTTTTAATGAGGAACTCTGCAAATATAGCTTTGATATGTTAAAAGGTTACTGCTTCCAACAACACAGTCAGTCCTTGGGTCAGTAATTCCCAATTCCTGAGCAGATTCAGTAAGGAGAAATACAGGAATGTGTGTTTCTGATCCAGTGAGAAGCTGAGTGTTTTAATTCAGCTCATTCTCCAGCTGACTGAAGACGTTGGACTTTGCACTGAAAGAGTCTGGGTGTGGCCACAGGTTTTGCTTGCTGTCACTGTCACAAGAGAGGTGGCAGTTTGTCAGCACTCCAGAAAGGCTCACAAGCTCACGAATGTTGTACCTGTTCAGTCTGTGAAGGGAAACGGGAGTGTTGTGGTGCTGCAGGAGTCTCTTTGCATGTACCTTGCTCAGCATTATTTGAATGCTTCACCTCTACAAGTAGGAGAAAACACAATAAACAATTCCTTCCTCTAGCGTGGGGCTGGCTCTCATATGACAGGGCTTTGGGAGGGGATTATCGTATCCAAGAAAATTTAATAAGTTGGGGAGAGTCTGTGTTGTTGGAACCGTTCTCCCATAAATAAACTCTCTTCAGCCTTGTGCTGTGACCTGGCTCACAACTAAGCATACCATCAGATGGTTAAGAACCTTGTTATTTTCCATATTTAAGCCTTTCACAGCCAACAGACTTGTTTCTTTCACTGCCTGCTTTATGAACAGCTGTTCAGCCCACAAGCCATTTGAATTAAAACACCCGTGTTTCCTTTTGCATGGGAGTTATGTTACTGCTTCCTTCAGCCTCCTTATCCTTGTTATTGCAACCCTGTGCAGCATCCTGCTCACATCATATGTTGGAGGGGACGTGCACAGGTTTAGGAGGGAACACCTCTGTTATACAATGGGTGAGGAGAGGACTAATGAGAAATGGGTGAAAAGAAAGGAAAAGGAAAAAAAGCTTTTTTTTTTTTTTCATTTTAGACTGTGTTTTGCTCTTTGTGGAGTATTTGACTTAACCTTTTGAGTGGTTGAACTGAACTTTCAGTATGTGGGGCTGTACTGTGACATGTGATAAAATACATGATGTGTTGGATGCAGGACTGGTAATAAAATTCTAGTGGGTTTTTGTTTGTTGTTGGTAAAACAAAAAACAAAAAACCAAACAAAACCAACCAAAAAACCAACCAACCAAAAAATACCACCCAAAGAAATTACCTCCCTCCTAAAACTAGAACAAAAAAGCCCAAGCTGGTAATCTTTTAGTGCCTGTTAATATTAAAGAGCAAAATGCTTAGCTGGCCTGTTAAAAGTTGTTCTTAACCCTTCAGAACTGCATGTGATAAGAAAAAGATTATAGATTAACTAAATACTTCCATTTGTCCTTAACTCTGGCTGACAACAAAAATGTGGGTAAAACCTTCACTACTGGGTAGAGGTGTACCAGCACATGCATAATTTTTTTTTTTTTCCTACTGAGCAATTCAGTCGTTCCAGAACTTGTGACATTCCCAACCTGCACGTCAGCACAACAGAAAAGTGTGTGTACACTGTTAATTTACAGCTTTATGAATGTCAGTGAGGGTTTATCACAATGATTTTGTGACTGAATATGAGGAATGTAAGAGTGCAGCCTCCAGCCTGAAATTGTCAAATGTTAGTGGGTAAAATTTGGGTTGCTGGAAATGTTTCACAGTTATTACAAAACAGTTATATGAAATTAATTTTAATGCTGTACCACATTTGGCAGAGTTTAACTCCATGGGATTTCTAGTTCAAGTGCAACAATTCTTTTGTGTTTGGTTTATGTATATTTATTTATAAAGGTTTCACTAGTGAAGCTGTGTATAGTATCTAGAAAATTCCAAGATGTGTATTTGTGCTGATGAATATACGAGTGAATTTAGGTTAGCAGAGCAAGAAAACTGGTACACTGAGTGTTGTGCCCTTAAATTCTTTAATTACAGATCTGTTTTCATGGCCTGTGCCCTAACTTGCAGTGAACTGTAAGGATAGATGTAATACCATACACATGACCACATGTGCTTTCTACTATATAGCCTTGCATAAAGGAATCTGTGTGACAAATTCCTTATCAGAAGAGGGTTAGGCAACAGTGGATATCCTGTAGTGTCCTTAGGCAGACCTAAGTGTTAAGAGTTTCTTGTAAAAGTTGGTTATTCTAAGTGTAGAGGGATCTTCTGGCCTATTTAAAATGACTGCTTACCCTTCAACCTGTGCTTTTTGTCTTGCAGACCTTTCAGCAGCCCAGAGAAAATTTGCCCACTCTCTGAGAGACTTTAAATTTGAATTCATTGGTGATGCAGAGACTGATGATGAAAGATACATAGGTATGTAAGAAGTGACTATGAGTGGCTACATTTTGTCAATGACATCCTGCAACATGATTAAACTTTTTTTTTAATGTTTTGTATTACAGATGCATCACTTCACGAGTTTTCAAACTTTTTAAAAAATCTTGAGGAGCAAAGAGAAATTTTGGTGAGTTGCAATAAATGATTTAAAATCTGTGCACATAGCAAAGAGATAAACAATAGGTGAAGCTGCTTTGATTGCTTTGTTAACCACCAAGGTGTTGATATCACTGACTTAACAGTGGGAGCTCTTATTGTGCAGAGAGCTCTCATTGTATGCTCTCTGATTCTGTAGTCTAGGGTACTGAGAACTGCTAGTTCTCATTGAAGAAGAAATCTCTATGGTAGGGATGGATAAATATGAGTTGGTTTAAAATAGTCATGCCCAGATTAATTATGGCTGGGATGAATGGGGAAACCACCATAAGTTTGTTTACCATTTCCAGTAAAAAGCACAATGAAAGAGTTAATGCTGTGGCAGGGGACACTCAAGTTCTGGCAATTGGTCAGCTTTGGATCTGAGTTCTCCGTAGCTCCAGCTTCAGTGCTGATGTGGATCTGGGATGCAATTTGTTGTATTTATGAAGCAGCGGACTTAGAAACCTTTACTTTGTTTCTGAACTTTGTGATGAGAGGTTGGAGCTGCTGGACAGTTGCTCTGTTATGTAAAAGTTCTGTGTTCTTTGTTCTGTTGCCTGTGATTGCTTGGGGTGTAATTAGTGAAATGTGGCTCATGTTGGCTGCACACAGAGCAGGGGCTGAGAGCTCTAAAAACACCTTGCTACCTGGGTTTCCTAACTCTTCCAGAAGACATCAAAGGGGGTTTCTTATTGGATGGTTTCTTTCTGGTTCTTCTCAGCAGCTGCATGCCCAGCTTTTGTTTCAGAGCAGGGATTCATAGAGCAGCTGCTGTGTACCCAGTTTTCTTCTGAGTCAGGCCAGACTCTCCATCTGGGCAATGTGCTTAGATGTGACTTGATAGCAATTGCATTTCTCGATATTTGTTGTGTGATTATATCTTTGCCTTCCTGGAAATCACTGATCCCTTGGCATCCCTGAGAGGAAGCTGAGACTAATCTGCTGTGTGCCCTGTTTCTTTCTGCCAGGAGCTGTGCCTGCAGTGCAGGAGTTTGTAGATAAGTGACAAAAGAAATTGTGAACAATTTTTTTTTTTCCATGTTTATCTCTCCAGTCCTGATCCCAGTAATAGTCATGGTTCCTTGTAAGTGTTGTGTTCTGTTCTGGTATGCTGTTCTGATCTGGAACCACATTTGGGTCTGAATTAGGGTCAGAGTGGTTCTTCTCGCTTTTCTGAAACTTTCTTTACATAGTAGAGGCAGTTTTTCAGTGTTTTGAGTTGTTTTGCCAAACTGTAGGGATTGGCTCAAGTATGTTTCAATACTACTTTTGTTTTTTGTAATTCTACAGTATAGTCTGTTCTGCTTTTTCTTGCCACCCATAATTGTATTTTATTTTAATGAATTGCACAAATCTTAGTGCAATTAGTGAAAATCTTTATGAAGTTTTATAATGAAAAATACTTCATGAACTCCCACATTATTTTGATATCAGGCTTTTGAGGGATGACTTAAGAATTACACGGCACATTTCAGTGACTGTATCAATAGCTCCTCAGCAGGGATAGATCACCACCACAGCAGGCTGTGCAGAATCCAGTGCTGTCTGTCTGGATTGTAAAACACTTCCATTGTTCAAACTGAATGCCATGACACTGTATTAACTTACTTTTTGGTATGATGCCCACGCTTACACAGAAGGTGCTATCATACTGAAAGCTAACTAGTGTCAGTTTCTTGATAGGAAAATGATGAAATGCAGTTTTTGTTAGACCTGTGACTAATGAAAACCAGGGAGTATAAATTGTAATGGGGAAAATATTTAATACCAAATAGAAACAGAATATATTCTCTGAGTTACCAGATGCGTGGCCTTTTTATTGCATCTGTAGCCTAGCAAATGTTATGAATTGTTTCTGGACTGAGCTTATGTAACAATGGTCATAAGTCTCTGAGAAAAATATTGTGTGGTGACTGGAGAAGAGAATTTCCAGCATCTGCTCCTCTGATTTATTTTTTTTTAATTTTTTTTTAACTTTTCAATGGATGTTTTAACAGTGGCATGAGTTCTAGAGATACTCCCGTGGAGAATATTAGGGCATGTTGCATTCACAGATGTTTGGAATGAGGTCAGGGATGCAAAGACTTTCCATTAAGACTCAAAGTATATAGCAGGGTTTTTTTTTTTTCAAAAGCATGCAGGCTTTGTTAAAAATACTCATTACTGAGCATTTCATCCCTTACTATTTTGAAGATGACCAGAGGATTTTGGACTGCTCTCTTCAGTGTCAGTGCATAGTTAAATAGATAAATTTCAGTCACATGAAGTAATATTAAAGTAATCAATGAATAATTACAGGACTAGGGGCATTTAAGACACTCCTGTGCATTTTAATTTTTTAGATACTTGAGAAAAGGGTTATTTTTTTCAAAAACACATTGTAAATGAAACAAATTTGCACTTAAAATACATTCTAGACTGAAAGTAAATGCTCATCATCTATACTTCTCGTGGTTTTCTGAAATTGTGGTGAATCCAGAGTCCATAAAACTTGCTGTCAGTGTTTACAATGAATGATGACCAAAAAGGTAAATTTATCTGGTGAATATTTATTTGGTGGATATAATTTCATTCAGATGTTGGAGTCTTGCACTCCATGGTTTTACCATTTCTCCCATCTCTTTCAAAGATTGCTGAAATTATATCCCAGGTGTCAAAGGATTTAGTTGCATATGAAAAGGGATGTCAGCAATAATCCAAACATTTCACTGAAATTATTACAGAGTGCTCAATACAAAACCAAATGACATTTTTCCATAGCACCGTAGCTTGGTGATGCTCCCCAGGGCAGATATGAAATAGATCACTTTGTCCCTGAGAACATTCTGGAAATTATTTTTACATGTTGAGGCTGAATGGAGTCATAGGATCAGATTCTGCTCCTCTGCATTGGAGAAGTGCTGTGGAAGTTCAGGGATGACAGGGAACTTGGCAAGGTGGTAGGAAAAGGTGGGGGTGAGTAAGGCCCAGCATGGTGATGCTCAGACACTCTGTCCCAGTACCCAGCTGTTCCCCTGTTTGCCAGGGAGAGCACCAAACCCTCCCTGCCAGCCCCAGTTTTCCTGGCAGCAGAAAGGAGCTTTGATTCTTGTGAGGGCCTGAGAACAACAGGATTCACTGTCTGCCCTCATTTGAGCTGTGGGGACAAGCAGAGAAGCATTACCTGGTAGGTACCAATAGCCAGTGGTTGTTGGTTCTTTCCTTCACACCTCCCTTTCTCCAGCCCAGGCTTCTCCTAAACAACCAGCTTGCTCTAATTAGTTTTCCCTGATGATTCCAACCTTGCTAAGTCACAGCCAAATTTGATAGCTGTTGTATTGTTCCTGAGTAATCTTGGTAGTGCTTGGCACTCCTGCTGTGGTCACCTTGGTGTGCTGCCTTTGAGTGCTTTCCCTCTTGGAGTTCCTCTGTCCTGCCCTTTATCTTCTTGTGGAGTTCACGTGATCCTTGTCGAGAGCTGGCCTAGCCTTTTCTTAAAAAAGTTCCAGGAACATGGATTTCTCTTTATTCTGATGTTTAGTCTTCATTTGTTTCACCTGATGTTCATACCAAGTCTCCTTTACTACAAGTTAAGCTGGGAAATTTTTGAGAATTTTTCTACAGTAGTCATTGAGCAAAATTGATCACTTTTCCTTCACAGTAGTATTTTTATGGTTACCCTTTCCAAGTGGTGTTTTACATCTGCATTTTTCCTTGTACAATTTAGCTACACTGTGTTTAGACCTTCTGTCTTTTATGTTAGAATTACTGCTTTCTCCTCCTCTTCTTGCTTTTAAATTGCTGCTATATTTGCTCTTCTGCCATCCTCTGGGACCTTGCTTGCCTCTCCCTTTAGTTTGCTTTGCTGACTTCCAAATCTATTCTGAAGCAAAGCCCCTTCTGACTTGAATGCAATCAATACTTCAGTTGTGCAATGTAGGAATACATCTAATGGCTCTTCAGGAGTCCTTATTCCCCTTAACACCTGTTTTTCCCTACTTTGTTAGATAGTTTGCTATAATTTAACAGGGTTTAATTCCTTTGTTTTTTCCTTTGTGGAGGTAATTAAAATCTGTTGTCTTATACTCCATCATGGATTTAACATTCATTTCAATTCTGTAATGGTTTTATAGCTTCCTTTCTCTCTCTTTTCAGACACATATGAAGAACCTCTTTTCCTTAGGGTTATTTTTTTTGCTGTTGTCAAATAAAATATGTTTTTTGCCTTCTTTCTAACTTTGTCCCTAAGTACTCGGCTCTTTCCTTTTTACTCCATCACATTTCTCTTTGTAGAGTATTTCTTATACAATTATATTCACATAACTCTATTTCCTGTGATTTCCCAAGGCAATAAAACAAGAAGTTTTACTTTGATATGTTCTCTTCTATTTCCTGCTACATTTTTTGCACCCTTCTATTCATTCAGATGTCTTAAGAGGCAAAGTACTATGCAGCTATATTTTCAAGTCTTTTTTTTTTTTTTTTTTTTTTTTCAAAAGAAAGGCTTGTTCTTGTGCCATGGGTATCTTTGCCATTTTGGCCTCTGAAAAATTCTTTTGCATTCTTTGTCAGTTTTACCAGGTTGGCAGAATCAAATCCAGATTAACATCTCTCTGAAAAGCAGAGTTATTCCTGGCATATACCAGGAGCACAAGAAATTATTTCTCTATGGATTTTTTTAAGAAATATCCCTGTAAAGCCACTCTTTTAGTATTTTTTTTAATTTCTTCTTGGAAAAAAAAGGGGGAGATGGCTTCTCAGTTGTGCTTTCACAAGTTAAAAGAAGCTGCTAACATTCAAAGTTGTATACTCAAAAGGTTAAAGATATACTTCAAGTAATCTGTATAAATATGTACATTTACATATTTATTCTTACTTAATCTACCTCTTACGATTAGATATTGAAGTGCATGAGTATTTATTTCACAGGTGAAGTGCTCACTTAACACAGAGTGTTCTAGAATAGCTAACTCTGTTACCTTTTGTCCAGTGACTTTTGTATCTGCGTTTGATTCAGCAGTTGACTGCTGTGAAGATGGTGGTATTAATATTTCTAAGCTTTTCTTTGGCACTCTGCATGTGGATATTTAGGGGTTTGTAAAATCTTAATCTGTCTTGACAGTAGTCTGAAGAAATCTGTGTGAAGGAGCAATCAGTTTACTTACTGATGTGGAGTAAGTAGTCTTGGATAGTCTTGGATGTGTGATGCATTCAAGATCTGTTCAATAGGAGTTCAAGACATTATGTAGTGCTCCATATGTTCAGGTCCTTTTAAGTCTGCTGACAGTGCAGAGTGCTAAATATATCTGCCAAGACAGTGGAAAGGATGCAATTGTTGACCACTTCTGAAAAATTAGGCTGCCAACAGCACACTGAATATCTCAGATGCAGAGGTAGAGATGCAGATGAAACAACTGTCTCAGGAACAGCATTGCAACCTTAATTGCAGGATCTACGTTATTTTCTTTCCTGCACAAGTTTTCCAATTTAATAAAACATTTTCCTGTTTTAGAAAGAAGCAGAACAATTTCTGCCATATCCCACTGCCCAGCCTTCTCTTTTCTTCTGCTGGGCATGAGACCAGGTGACAATTATGTAATTATCAGAATACAGAACACAGATTAGAACTATGAGTGTTTCAGGTACATCTTGCTCTGTTTTGGTGATTCCTGACACTGAATGTTTCATTTATTTGTTGGGGTTTGAATTTCATATACAGTCTTCTGAAATAGCTTTGTGAATTCCATATGAACTTGTGCACATTAATCTATAAACCAAAGATGACTTGTCTGTACAACAGAAAAAAAAGAGTGCAAAGCCAGATCTGGGTGTGTTCCTCCCACCTCTGAGTGAAAAAAGCTGACAAGTTCTGTTACCACTGGCTTCCTCTTCCAGATAACTCTGTGGTCTCACATGCATCAACATAATTCACTAGAGAATTTTCATTCTGTTAGTTCATCATTGGGAAATGTTTGGAATTTGCATTGTAAAGCTGTCACCAGTTTGGATTTTGCTGGTTGTTAATAACACCACTGTTTCTTCTGGAGGAAAGCGCTGACAATTGAGCAATTCATTCTTGACTGAACACTGATGCTGTTGTTGGCTGCTGCATTCCTTGACTTTCAGAGGCATCTTTTTGCTCAGTGGTGAGCTTTGCCATGCACCAAGAAAATGGGCATTATGCAGTTTTCTTTTCTGAGCAGACTTTTTGCTTGGTCAGGATCATCATATGACCACATACGATGTCTATGGTATGAGAACCAGACCAGTGTTCTGGTGTGCTGTGGTTTGCTAAGGGAAGGTCTGTTTTGAGGAGTTATCCCCAGCTTTCCTTCACTGCAGATGGGGAAAGCTGATTTGTTGCAGTGTGTGAATGTCTGTTTCTCTTTTTCCTCTTTATGTTGTTTTCTTGTTTGTTATTATTATGGCTTTGTAGTATTTTTCTCTTTATAGTTGAATGTATTGCATAAGAAAATACTTACTCAGAAGACAGCGCTATTAAATAGCTTTCAGTAAATAACGTTTACTAAAACTCACTCTCTAGTTAATTATCTTTTTTTAAAAAGGAAATTATGTATTGTTTCCCTATGATACCAATCTGATTTTGGAGGCCAGCAGTTTCATGACAAGAGAATCAATAGCAGGGCGTATCATAGCAGATGGATCATAGGAGGCTCTTTTAGCTGTCTCTCCTTTAGGTTAGTCATGAACTTCCAGGAGATGAACGGGAAATAACTTTTCACTGGAAGGGTGAACTCAGCAGTCCAGCTGTTGCATTTCCTGTAAGCCAAGGCTGCTGCTTGTGAAAGAATTAGGAAGTGCAGAGGACAGGATTTTTTTTCCTGTATTGAGGCCTGTGAGGCATTGGCTCAATGGTCTAGGAAATTCCCCCAGCAACCATTGAGCAACTTCTTGTCTTCTTACCAAACCCTGAGGGGCAGTTTGCTGGAACACCTGAGAGGGAGGTGATGTGTTTTGTTTACAGATGCCTCTGGTGCTTCAGTAGTGCACAAAATATTTTATCTCTAAGTCAGATGTATCATCTGTCCCCCTGGCTCTTTTGTTACCAGATGGCTTCCTCCACAGTGAGGGATGTCACTTCTTTTTTATAGCCTCTGCATACATGCAAAGGCACACAAGTATTAATGTGCTATAAGACCTCCTTAAAAATCCTTTAGTCTATAGAGTGCAGGTCTTCTAAAAACAAAAAAACTCCTCTGTCTGTATTCCCAATGTGTATCTGAGGCCCATTATCTAAGATTTTAAAGCTACAGGGAAAGCTCTAGAGCAGGGAGAAAATCCAGACATGGTTACTGGAAGAAAACTTGATTTGAAAACAAAATAATGAGCCTTGGGGGTGGGTTGCACTGTGTGCAGTCCTCAGTTCTCCAACTAAATACAAACCCAGTGCTGAGGAGTGGTTATAGTGGTTATAACATATATATGCATAATACATTCCGTATATAATATGTAATATGTAATATATAATGAATATATTATGTTACATATATATATAATATAAGATATATTATACAATATAATATGTAATATATATGTGATGTATGATATATATATAAAATATAGATTATGTTAAATATATATACACCTCTGTAGGGCAGGCAGGGCAGTTGGCTGTGCAGCTAACTGGGGGCATGTGTAACTATAAGAGCAAATCATATTCTCATGGGAAGAGAAAGAATAGAGATTCAGGCTTTGCCAGTAACATCTGGTGTCTTCAGTAGTGGAATTGTATCTGCAAATTTTAATAGTACAGCATTTCAGGCAATTTAGAGAAATTTCAGTTGCAAATTGCCATGTGAAGTAGGAAAGCTTTTTGGAGAAAATAGTACTTTTTATATATTCCTTTCCACCCCAACATTGGAGGTATCAGAATTGGCTTCTTTTTTTTTAAAATTTTTTTTTTAGGCTGAATGATGCATTTTCTTAGGGAAAACACAACTGTATCCTCTATAAGAAGAGCAGCTGTAGTGGCAAATATCTTTATTGGAAAGTAAACTTCTTTATTTAGCAGCATTGTCAACTGTTTTGTTATTGAATCACTGTTAGGTATGTCTTCCTTTCTGCCTTCTCTGTTGCACTCACTAAGGCAAAGCTTCCTTCCCAGATCTGGTTTCATTGACACTTGCTCAGTTTCATGAGCTTTGCCTTACTGACTTGGTGGCCTCCCTTGCAGCTTTGTTGAGGGGAGAAACAATCCTGCCCCTGACTACAAATAAATCTTTCCAGTTGGTATGCTCAGAAATGAATCCTCTTTTATGCAAGGCATCCAATCTGCATTCCAGTTCCTGAGATGGGAGATGGGAACTCAGCACTCCCATGTGTCAGTGCAGTCTGCAGGAAGGTGTATGTTTATGGCTTAATTGTTTTTTTTTCTTTCTCAGTAAACCTGTTTCTTTTAAATGGGAAAATGCTTCAATTCAGAATGGAGCAGAGTCAGGATATGTGTTTATCTCACCACCAGAGTTGTTGATAAGCAGTGCACAATTTCCAGTGCTTCCATTAAAGGCTGAGCTCTAAGGACATTTTTAGGGTGAAGGCTGGGAGGCCAGTGCTGCATTCGTCTAATAACAAACTGTGATTAACTTGAAGGTTAAAAAGATTGGTTTAACCTTTTTTAGCCACTGAACTTTGGGGAAAGCTCTTGTGGGTTGCTACTCCTTTACAGGCCATGCAAGCAGCCTTCCTTGTCTGTGATATAAGCCTGGTTGTACCTGGAAAGGGAGTGGGAACTTCAAGAACCTGTTCCTGCCTTCTGCAGGAGAAGGCAAGAGGAGCTTTGAATGGTGGTGCCTGGTGTTCCCTGTCAGGTTACAGTGCAGAGGAGATGTTGGGGCAGACAGTTTCTCCCTAAGCACCTCTACCCCCACCTTTTCTGGGAAGGGAAGAAGTGACAGCCTAAATGGAGTCATCTTGTGGGCTGGCACTGACTGCTCAGTGACCTGCTGGGTCTTGTTGACTTGACTGAGGAAGTGTCCAACAGCTGTGAATGAGCTTGCTCATATGGATTTAGCCTGTGCTTTTGAGGGCTGCAGCTGGACAGAGTGGTTGGGGCCCCTTAATATGTGGCCTGTTATGTATTTCTTTGGGGGAAATGGAGCTGGCAAAGGCAAGATTATCACTATACTGTGCAACTTTTCTGCCTGAGCAAGTGGAGTTTTGTAAAGGCATCTGAAGTAGAGAGATACACATAAAGCTGACAACGTGCTTCAGGGTGTTGGAAATGTTGGATTCAGTGGTCTTCTGAGGTGGTGATGGCTCTGATGATTTTATTGCTGCTGTTGCCAGGTCTATCTTCAAGATAAGTTAATTCTTTGACCTTTCTGTAGGTGCTGCAAGCAGAGCAGGAGTAGAGTAAGCACTTTGAGACTGTCTGGCTGAGACACGTGTGCACGTCGGGTTAAACATTTCCCAAAGCATTCCTGAGACTTTGACATTCCCAAAGCTGGTTAAGATTCTGTTACCTGAGACATGACCTCTTCAGGTTGATTCACTTATTACTTGCATGCCACAGTTTGGCTGCCAGATATACTTGAATATGTATTGGTTTCATGTAGATTGGGATAGATGAGAGATGTAAAGAAAGGGATTTTTAGATGTCCTTTTAAACAGTACATTCCTGTCACAGTCGGTCAGGATTAGAGAAGTAGAGGGATGAAAATGAATGTAAGAGTCAAGACAGAAGCTGAAGAAGAAAGGAGCATCTAGTTTCATATTAATGAACTTAAATGCCTAGTTTAACTTTTGCTGGCAATTTTACATTTTAACATGATTCTAGTTCTAAAGGAAGGTACTAGTGGTAATTACAAATACGTTCATGTAATCCCTTGCTTATTTCCTACTTGCCAATTTGTTATCTGTAGTTTTAAAAAGATAGTTATTTGAAGTTTTCAAGTTATAAATAAGAGAAGTGTAAATAATGTTTTTTTTCTATAAATTATAATACATCTTTTTGTATTTTTTCGTGACAAGCACTGGATTCTACATACTGGGAAACAGCAGAAATGGATCTCTATTTAATCTTGTATTGGATGTATTTTAATTATGAACTTTGGCAGTCAGAAGAACATCTCTGGAATTCACTGTTGAATTTACCAGTCTTGCATTTTAATATATGGCCTGGTATGAAGCTCCATGAGAGTGACCAAGGATCTGCAAAATCTCACTCCACTCTGAAGTAATGAAGAGTCCTGTCATTTAACCCAGGCACAGAAAGCAGTTGGGTGACAAATCATAAGTACCTTTATGCAGGCACCTTGGGGATGCATCTGTTAATGAAAGTTTAAGTTGTGCAAGATGAGAAATGTCTTTTTTGGAAGGAGGGGAAGCTCGTTTTTCTTTTAATGAAAGAATTACTGGCATATCATCCCACTGGCAGCAGAGGAATCTGCTTGTTGGCAGTTGCTGCAGAGAACATCCCATTTTGATTTAAAGATTATTTTCTGCTTCAAACACATTCCTGTAGTGGTTCCCATGGTTAATACTGCACAGGAGTAGCAGAACAAGTGATTTACAGTCAGCCCTGCTGTTTTATGAAGCACAGCCTTTTATGCATATGTTTCCCTTTTTTTTTTTAAATTTTATTTTTCCTTTCTTACATCGAGGTGTTATGGTCTTGATTTGGACTTTGTGTTCAGCATACATTCAATGCACGTTAACCTTACAATTTTTTGTGTAAAAGTTCAAACAACTAATAAGCAACTTTTCATTTGTTAATTATTTTTAACCCTCTAACCATGTGAGTGCTCAGTTGTTACCTTTAAATGCTTTGGAATGATTCCAGTAACTGTGGTGCTCTACCTTGTGGAAGCTTGTGCCATCCTCTCTGAGTTTTCCTCCAAGGAGCTTTCTCCTTCACTTTGTTAGAACAGAGGAACAATTTAGAATTTTCCAATACAGAAGGACTGATTGTGTGGTTTCCATGCTCTCTACTCTGACTTGAGAATTCTTCCTTTTCCTGTTGCTCCCACCAAGGGTGCACCGAAGGGTGCTTTAAAAAATGTGTTTGGCAAAGTCAGGAAATGGATGCAGGAGGAAGTTTTGTGCTGAGAAGACATGCTCTGAAGTTAGGATGTAGCTGTTACGTGGATGACTGTGCAGCACCCAGTTTGGCCCAGACTTGCCAGCTCTTTGGGTTTCCAGTTAGCTGCAGCTTAGTGTGCTGTGCTGGCCCTTCAGAAATGTGGGTTGCTCTGGTTACAGTGAATTGGCAGGATGACTCCCACAGTAATCCCTCATGGCTCCGGGGATGGGTGGGAGCAGACAGTGCTCTTCAGATTTGTGTTGTGCCAGATCTCCAGTACATCCCGTGTGTGTTTCATGATAAGAATTTCTCAGAAGTGTTCCAGAAGGCTGGTTTAAGCGTGTGATGTTTTATCTGAAGATTTTCACTATAAAGGGAGGGGAAAGGGGAGGAAAGAGAGAAAAAGGCTTCTGTTGTATGTCAGGGGGATTCCAGGGAGCTCTGCCTGAGCTCTTGGCATCCCAGCCCGGTGGCTGTGCTAAGCCCAGTTCTGGGCATGATTTATTCTGTGGTCTGCCTGAGGACAGACCAAAAGGATCCCACATGCACCCCAACCCCTGCAATGCTCTTGCCATCTTTTCCATGCTGCTGTTGTGCTCAAAAAGTGCCAGCCTTTCCTGATATTTCTAAATATTTTTAGAGTTTGAAGTCTTGTTTGCACCAAATGGAACCCTGCTCCATCTTCAGGGATATTTCATGTGAATTAGTAGCTGAGCAGATGGAATAAGCTACAGTTTTCTGTCTTATGATGGGATATTGTGTCCTCCTTTTTTCTTTTTATTATGGCCATGAGACTTTATATCACAAGTGTGCTGGTGGATGCTCACCCAGTCATCTCAACCTCTTGTTTATTGACTTTGCACCTCTTTGATTTTATAATTTAGCTTAAGGTCTTATTACTGTACTTAAGTGTGTAAATGTTTGGAGATTTATATGAATACCTAATGGCTTTAACTGTCTTAAAAGATTATTATTTGCTGCTCAACTGTTTCCACAGTTGTCTGTAGTGCTTTTTGTTGCAGAAGTTTTTGCCTCCTCTAATGAAACTAATTTGTCCTCTGTCTCATTCTGGTGTTCAGTCTTTGAGGCCTTCAACCTGATCTGCAAGACTGGCACAAATGAAACATTTGCAATTTTGGATGCAACCTGGATGTTACTGAAATTCTTGCATTTGTTTTAATTTAATTTTCCTGATAGTGGATTGAATTAAGAAATTTTGTAAGCTTGAATGAACTCAGAGACGTAATTTTTTTTTTTTTTTTTGAGTTAGAAGTTCTAACTTGCATGCTTCTATTATTTTACCCCAGAGCTTGCTTGCTGTTTTCTTTTTATTGCTGATGCTGACATGACTCATCAATCTGGCTACAGGAACCTAACCCATGCTTTTTTTTTCTTTAGGCACTCAGTGTTACTGAAACTCTGATCAAACCTTTGGAAAGATTTAGGAAAGAGCAGCTAGGAGCTGTAAAGGTTTGTCCCTCCTTGCCTTTTTAAGTTTGTTTAATTTCTCTACTTGTAATAATTGTAATAACTGTAATAATGACATGTAATTGGCAGAAATGTGATTATGTGTGTTTCATGTGTTCACACTTTCTTTGTTTCTACTTTGAGAACTTGCTTCAGAAACAAACGGAATGTTTCAAGAAGAGAAGAATGTGTCCTTTCCTTTCCTTCTCCCCACCTCCCTTATCTCCTCTGTCTGGAATAGGAAGAATTCTGCTAACAGCCTGTCCCCCCCTTCCTAATAGGTAACCCTGTTCAGCTTTGTATTTGCCTGCAGTTGCACAATCAAAGGCTGAAAAATATTAACTACCTAAAGGAGCTTGCTCATCCATGTGCTTTTAACTGCATTTTTGCTACCTGCAAGTGAGAATTGCCTTTATTTAATTTTTTGTTTGAATAAATAACTCATGCCAATGAGTTATTTATTCAAACATAACATATGCATGAGAATAATAGGGATCAAGAGGCTAAGGACAAGATCTCATTGAAAGTATTTGTGATAAAAGTGTTTGGTCATTTTTTTTAAGATTGTCACTAAGTTGTGAATATTAAAAAAAAAAAAGGCAAAGTAAACTCCATGTATTAAGTACAGATTAGACTTGGATAAAAGTAACAGGGAGAAATTTGTTTCTGTCTACCTTCCTTCTTGCAGTGAGAAATTTAAGTGCTTATTAAAAAAAGTAGAAAAGAGAGAAACCAGCTTTTTTTTTTCTACAGTTTGTATGCTGTTGTAAGAATCAATACATTTTCAAAATACCTACATATGGTTTATTTTACAATTTTGTGACTTCATCACCAGTGATATTTAGTAGCTAAGACCATGTTTCACTTATGAGAGGACGATACATTTTGACTTTGGCAGGAACAATTAACATGTTCTGCCTGTGATTTCAGTGTTCATGAACTGAAAATGCTCTGTTGATCACAAACCCTTTCAGCTCAATGGTACAATGAGCTTTGTGTAATTTTATGGACTTGAGAGAAGTATATTAGGTGACCCAACCAGCACACAATTAAAACTTGGTCTGTAATATAGCCAGTCTTCCAAGGGAAGAGAAAAGTTGTTCTGAATGTAACTGATTGTCATAGAAGCAGCTGTGTAATGAATGCATCATTTCAGCAGTATTATTGCTGGTTTTGAGGTGAGAACTCCAACTGCTCTAAGTTATCTCATATCTTCACTCATTTCCTAATCAGAATTCTCTCCCTGATGCTTTTTACACAAATTACATTCACACAGCCGACATCTCCCATTTTTTTGAGGGTGGATGTTTCTTTCCTTGTGTCCCTGCATACTGTTTCTGTGAAGCTGTAGCTCTCATTTCTGACATCAACTTTTTTTTTTTTTTGACAGAATTCTCAGTGACCTTTAAATAGAAGTCTTACATAATTGTATAATGTTTAAATAAAACCCTCTAAAAGTATATTTAGCTCTTGGAATATTTGTAACCAAATATTCATTCAATATAATCAAAGCACTGACGCTGGAAATATAACTCTGAAAATCAAGCTATGGCATCTAGTGGTGAAATATATCTGCAACATTGTGTAGTATTTGCTTTAGGAAAGGTTTATGCTCTACCATTGCAAAATAAAAGTTGAATCTGCCACCTCAGATTTTTTTCTGCGTCTTACATCCCTTTGGTGATGAAATGCTCTGAGTTAAGCTTAAGAAGAAAAAGAAGAGCTTCATAGAGCTGGAAGCTGAGACATTTATTGAATTACCCCTTAATGAAAGGTGTTGCTGCACTAATCCTGAGCTATGTGTGTAAAGTTTCTGACTTTGTCTGTTTAGAAGTTAAGAGAACTCTCTCTTTTTTTTTTTTCTTTTCTCTTTTTTTTTCTTTTTTTTTTTTTTTTTTCTTTTTTCTTTTTTTTTTTTTTTTTTTTTTTTTTTTTTCTGGAAGCATTCAAATGTTCACACATCAGTGGAAATTTTGCTAATATAAGCACAAAGATTCACCTCGTTCCCTGCACTCTTTGTTCATAATTCCCCATGTTGCTAATATGTTATCTCTGATCACCCTGATACTATATGCATATCTTCATGTTTCTCAGTTGATAACAAATATTTTTTAAGGACTCATTTTTTAAAGGAAATTCTGAGTCTCAGAGAGGGGAAAAAATGGTAGAAGTCCTTGCTGAGAAGCAATCCTAAAACAGCCTCTTTAATGTAATGCCATCTTCAGAATCTAATGGTTCAGAGAACAAAACTTTGTGTCTCTTATAATTTAGTATATATAGTACTACTCAAGATGAAAGGTTAAGAGAAGAAAAAAAGAGCAATTATGTCTGTAGAGTTTAACCAGGGATTTCATTAGAATATATTTAAATGTGATTTCAAATCTACAGATGAGGAAAAATATTTTAATTGAACTAGTATCGTTCTGATGACTAAATCTGTCAGTTCTTGAATACACTTAAATACTTGATTTCACTTATTTGAGGTTATTTTTGACTGCATTCAGATATACTAAAAATAGCTTCCGAACTGGTTGGTTGAATTAATGAATACTGATTTTTGCCTTAATACACAGGAACTGAGTAATCAATTTGTTTTACAATATCTTCTACTAAATTCAGAAACTGAAATTTCCTGAAAAAAAAAAGTAATGACTGTCCCTCTTCCAATATATTGCTTTTGGTGGTCAGAGAAATGGATTTGCATTGTGTGAGTTACCTTCATACGTGTCTGTGAGAGTTTCTCTTTTGATACTATGATACTAAGTTTTATGGATATTTCTTATTTTTATTGGATTTTTGTCATGGGCACAATAAAACTCTGGTAGAAATAGGAATTCAGCACTGAGGTTGTTGTATACCTTTAAAATGAAGAAAGCCTATGGAATATAGAGGTGTGTTTGCTTTGGGTTTCAGGCTGTTGGAAGTTTGCCCTTGTCAATTTTAAAAAGTTATTTTTTCAGTGAAACTGATATTTCCCTGTAATGTCTTTTATTCAAAAACAAGGTGGTGTGGATGATGCCTGTAAGTAATGAAAAATGCAATAAATCAAGAAGAGGTCAGGTTTTTTGCTTTTTTAACTTAGAAGATGTAAGCATCCATGAGGTACACCATAATGATGTGATGGGATTTCATTTCAAGTTAGCCTTCAAATTAATTTTTAAAATGAGATGGAGCATTTTTTTTGTCTGCTTACTGGAGCTATATTTTTTTCTCTTTGTTCCTGATGAACTAGAATTTTAAGACAAGAAAAAAATTACACTTTTATGTTTACATGGTTGCTACTTTGTTTCTGTGTCTAGGAGGAAAAGAAGAAGTTTGATAAAGAGACAGAGAAGAACTACAGTTTGTTAGAAAAACATTTGAATTTATCAGCTAAGAAGAAAGAGCTACAATTACAAGAGGTATTGTTGCCTCTCTTTTTTTAATGCAAGCTGAAGGCTTTGGAATAGGTAAATATACTTATGCAAATGCAGAAACAGCATTCTTAGTGCTAAAACAATCCTCATCTGGAAAAGCTGGAGAGAAAAGCAGTATTTGCTGAACTTAGTACCTCCACCATTTTCAGAATCAAGGGTTTTGTGTGTATGAAGCACTGAGCATCCTGTCACTTTTTATGTGTAATTGAGGGAATAGTTAAGTGCAAACATACTGTGAAAAACTGCATTTCTTACAAGGCTTTGCCACTCGTGTAATTTGCATTGCATTGTGAGTATTGACTGAGTGTCCTGTGGTAATGCTTTATGCAGAGGACACTCAGACTTTTATTCCCAAATAAAGTGGGTTTATGCCTTTTCTTTTTCTCACATTTTGAAATTTTGTTTTGGGTTTTTTTTGAGTAGTGCTAAAAAAAGTTTGTTGAAAATTATAACTGATAGATACGTTTTGCCTGGCATTCCTTTTCTCTCTCTCTGGGTTTGTTATCATCATTAACTTATTTGTAATAGTGTTTATTTCTGGAGCAAATAGTATGTGAGAAGTCTGCTGGGAAATCTTGTAGAGACTTGCTGTAGCGAGAAGGACTTTTTTTCCCAGATAAATGTAATTATGTCAGAATTATTAATGCTTAGACTATAAAAAACCTTAATGTTTTCCTCAGGGATAACTCCTGTTCCTGCCCTCTACCCCATCCCAAATATCCTATGCCATTTTTCATAAAAACAGGTAATACTTCTGGCAAAGTTGCCCAGGAACTTCTCTACTGTTGAATTTCACTAAGATGTCAGTTCACCCTGCTGTATTTGCAACATAGACCCTCAAATATGTAAACAAGTATCTTTTGGGGAGTTGAGTTGTCCCAGTGAAGTTACTGGGCATGGCTCATGTCAGGGCCTGTACTTTTGTCAAATTGATCAGCTGCCAAAGAACTTGACACAGAGAAGATGATTGTGATTGCTTGATGAAATATGGTTCCTGATATCAAATCTGAAATGAGACCTAACCTCAATGGAAAAATACATAATGTCTGTAAGCATACATAAAGCCTGAAGCTTTAGAGCTTGTGTGAAATCGAGAATGAGCAAATGCATTTGTTTTAAATGTCCTTCAAAGTTTCATGAGCAAAAGTTCTGGAATTCTTCGGTCAGGTTCTCACATTTGTGTGTTGAATTTTGAAGTATAAATGTATAAGCAATTTAAAGAAAAAAGGCCATTGCAGCATGTTGTCAGAGGAAATAGGAAACAATTTCTTGCACAAGCTTAGATTACAGGTGTATATAGTTGCATTATGATGTATATAATTTAGTTTTATTCATGTCTAGTTGTGCCAGTTCCTGAAGGGAGTAAATAGTGCAGGGATAAATTTGACAAAAAATTGATGAAAAACATGTCATGTTGTGAAGTGTGTCTTAACACAACTTTTGACTCTCCTGGTGGCAGGATATTCCTGTGATCTCACTGAGGCACTGTGTGTGTTGTATTTTTCTCTCTTCTGCAGTACACAAACAGTAAACAATGCAATGCAACTTGCTGGGTGCATGGGGAGGCTCATGCCTCAAAAAACAGAGAGACGTGATGATGTGTTCTGGGTTGTGTGGTGAGCCAGATGTCCTTGAAGATCCACTTCAGTCTCTTTCTAGGGTGTTGTGGTACCCTTCATGTATCTATGATTAGAAGCTTAGCTGACAATTCAAACAATTCCTGTGTTTATAGGCTGACAACTCAAACAATTCCACAGTTTATGGGATGCATCAAAATGGCATGGCTTGTTGAAACACATTTGCTTACTGAAATACTTATCAGGGCTTTATTTATTTAATGGCATTTGTGGTTATGCCCCTTTAACTGCTGAGAGTTCTCCAGCTCAGAGCAGTAAAGCCAAGCACGTCTTAAGGCAAAACTGTCTTAAAGCTAATTTGGCTGATCCTCTTAAAGCACAGCAGTCACCGTTCTGCCTGAAGGATGTAGTCTCAGTATTTAATAAAGAGTCTGATAGCAAGTCTTGTCCTTTCACCTAACCCTTTCTTCACTTCCTTTGGTAGTTCACTGTAGAAGCATTTTGTGTTATCTTTGTGGGCAAAGACTAAGTGTTACCTTTACTTTAATGTGTTTTAATAACAGTTTCTATTACCAAATTTTGAGATTCACTTTAACAAATCGTAGCTGTACCTTAAATAATAAGTTCATGAAATAATAGGTAGATGCTAGAAAGTGAAATATTTATATGCAGATGGAAGGTAGCTGAAATGTAACTGTTCAGCATCAATATGGTGTTAGCATTTCTGATTTCTGCAAAGCTCTGCTAAATATTGGCTACAGGTAGAAAAGCTGTGTTTTTAGATACTTGATCCTCTGGGTAAACTTGTGGAGTGTTGTTCCAGTAAGTGAACTCTTTTTCTATTGCATTTCTCGCCAGTCAGAGTGAGCACAGGTGTGGGATGAGTACAACAGCACTCTGGCTATTTACAACAGTTATTTAGGTTATAGGGTAAAACTTAGAGCACTGGCACTGTAGTTTTCAAAAATTACCTTTTCTTCCTTAATTTGATTGGAGAGACAATTTCCCCCTTTTGTAATGGAAGATTCTCTTATCTCCCACTCTCTGTTTGGGCAGGTATCTTTGCAATGCTGTTAAAAGTTGGTTTCCCTAGAAAAGAAACTTGAAGAGGTTTTGCTGGATTTTTTGTAAAAAATCTAGCCTCGTGATTCAAAGCAACATATGTTACCTAGTGAGAGGGAGTTGCTGCTGCTGTTTAAAAGTAAATGAATGATCTATGTTGTAACAAATCCCTCAAACATGGTGAAAATTATCTGCTTGCCACTTAAGTGTGTGTGTTACCCTGAAGCTGTCTGCAAAACGCCTGTGAAACTTCATGAGGTGTGTGCTCTGTGTGCAGGCAGATAACCAAGTGGAGCAGAACAGGAAACACTTCTATGAGCTGTCCCTGGAGTATGTGTGCAAGCTGCAGGAGATACAGGAGCGGAAGAAATTTGAGTGTGTGGAGCCTGTGAGTATCAGTGAATTCAACCTGCTCTGCCTTTCATAAGGGATGGGGAAGGAATGCATTTGGACAAAAGCCAAGCTCTGCTTTCTGGAAAACACAACCAATTAAATGACTTAACAGAATTTAAACCAACTTGTTCCATCTACACAGATTCCTAGTGCAGATAAACTTAACCAGGCATGTCAAATCTTACCTCAGTAAGAAGAGCTGATTTGGACCAACGGATGTTGATTTCAGAAAATGTGTGAAACCTTTTGTTATACTGCAAAAACCTCAATTCACGTTGTGAGATAGAACAGAGGCCTCAAGAAGATGCTTGTGTCAGGATTCTTGCCTTGGGTTTTCTAACCAATGAAATGTTACTGCTGACTAATGTGAGGAATCTAATTTTAATTGTGAAGGTTGGGCTTAGAGGACTGCTAGTAAAGAATTGCAGATAAAAAACAATTAGGAGGGTGCTGGATAAGAACCCAGTTACTAGGTAGCTTGATATGTTGAATTTCATTTGCAATTGAATCTGTGCAGAGATCAAGGGGTTTAATTGAATTTTGGTGAAAGTCGTGCGTGCACTGACGAGACTTTCTTAAATCTATGAGAAGAACTTATTCTAAAATTTTCTGGCATGTACATTAACTTGGTATTTTAAATACAAATTTATCAAACAACAAGAGAACAATAAGTATAAAGCTGAGAATAAAGAGAGAATGGACTGTAGAAGCAACTTCCATTCTCTCATGCTCTGAAGTCTGTGCTTTGGGCCAAGTCTGTCCTTTTATTCTGATACAATTGCTTTAATGTAATAATGAAAAAAAGTTTTGAATTACCCTAATCAAAATTAGGATCATTATGCAGTTAGTAACAACTGTCTATTTAATATAGCTAATTCCTGTGTGAAAAAAAATGCTAAATACTTAAGGGGGAATAAATTACTGCGATTATGTTAGCATTGTTTAAAGAATGACAAAATACTGTGAAAAGAATGGTTGTGTGGGTTTTCTGGTGTAGATAAATTGGCTTTTTTCTTTAAAAAATATTATTTTTTAATATTTTTCTAAGCCTAAATAGCTTTGCATTTGGTTATTATGTTTCAGACTATTTGAAGTTTCCTCAGAGCCAGACTAGAGAAATGAATCTTCAAATTATGTTCTTGCAACATGTCTCTTTCTTATTTCTGAAAGCTCCTTCTGGATGAGGCTGAACTTTGTTGCCTAAGTTGTACTTGAAGTTTGCACTAGACTAGAAAACTGAAATTATTTTGTACCAAATTTTTATTTTATTTTCCCTTAATAATACTTAAAATTATGTGTTTTTTGCATTTTTTGAAAATGGTTTATTTGCTATATGACTTCAGACTTCTATTAAATACACTCTTTGGCTTGTTCCCTTTAGAGATTTGTTTTGTGTCTCACATAAAAGAACAAGGTTTTTCTTTTATGTCTCACATTTGTTCCAGCATCCTGAACTAAACAGGAGAGTTAGACAGGACTACACCTCATGCTGCTTCCAGTGTAGTACAACTTGTTTATTCTTTTTAAATTGAGATGCTGAAGTCAGCATATGCTAAGTGGGTCACTTGCTGGTTCTGACAGAAGGTCAGATCTGTGCACGAAAAGCAGCAGTGGGGAAAGCTTCCTTCTTCCAGCAAACCAGATGACTGATGTGAAAGTCACCTCCACATGGTCATTAGCAGAGAGGAATGACCAGGGAAATGGTGACTGAAAGACAGAATGATCATTACCTCCTTGTGCACAAATATATGACTTAGACATCATTGGTGTCAGAGCAGTTGTAGGAAAATGTTACATAGGAAGATTTGGGAACACGGGATATACATTCCCTATGGTCACATGGAAATTGGAGATCAGTTGTGAAATTCCAGAGACAGGACCATCCAAGATGTCTGTATGCATAGATCATCATGTGGATTTAAATATTACTCACTTAGGCATTAGTGAAAATTTATTTTTAAATAATCATTTTGTAATCTATCATTCAAAAAAAGCCTATGTGCAGCTTTTGTATTGAAGAAAATGGAATTTTTTGTTCTAACAAGTCTTTTATTTCTATTTCAGGTGCTATCATTTTTTCAGGGCTTGTTCACTTTCTATCACCAGGGATATGAACTTGCTAAAGACTTCAGCCATTACAAAATGGCCCTGCAGATAAATCTACAAAATGTAAGTCGAGTCTACTTTTGTGAGTAAAATCACTCACTGAAGTTGCTGCATGTGCAGTATCTTTATTGCCAATGCCTAGTTCCATGTGAGTGCATTGCCTGTGAATTTTGGGGATATGGTGCCATCTCCTGGATAACCAGCCACATCACTGAACAAATCATCACTAATTTCAATCAGTTTTTTGTAATTTCTTATAATACTGTGAAAAACAAGCATGGAGTAAAAGGCCTCCATTCCTTTAACTTTTTTTTTTTTTTGAGACAGAAATAATGCAATAATTATTTAAAAACAAATGAAGTCTGTTAAAATGCAAACGCTGGAGAATTCAGAGTATGAGTAATGAAATACAAAGTTTTCAGCATTTTGGGTGTGCTTTGAAATGGAGTATGTGGTGGTCATGTCTGAATGTCGTTTCCCTGTAGGGTATATGCATTATCCATAACTAAGAAAAGGGAAGAAAAACAGCTAGCCACAGCAGTGTGGAGTTTCTGTTTGTCTTGCAGCAGCCCTTTCAGACAAGAACATCCCTGTTGGTTTGGGGTGCAGAACTGTGTAAGGAGACTTGGTGATGGCATCCATGGTGGATTTGACCAAATGATGTGTTCCTTCAAGGACAGGCAAACAGGGTCACCACTAGTTTAGTGTGCTCTCATCCCAAATCTCCCAGTGTGATTGGGAGACTGGACTGGGAGAGCAGGAAACAAGGTGAAGGCTGAAGCAGAGGGACTGACAGAGTCACTTGTCAGATGGTCTGTTTGCTTCCTTGAGGTTTATGAAGCTTGCTCAGAGGAACTTGGGTGTGCCAGAGGCCTCTTGGTAGGAAGCAAACCACACACCTTACTGCAGACAATCAGTTCCTGATGGTGCATTTGTTTTGTTGACCTCTGAGGGCATCTGGAATTAAGACACAGAAACTATTTCTTGGAGAGGACAGTCTGTTTTTAGAAATGGCTTAACTAGCAGGGAGGTGGAAGGGAGGATTACAGTTGTTGTAATGCACAGTGACGTGATTGGTGTGTCACCATACCACTCCTGTAATTTTCTTCCTGTATGCTCAAGTGTCAAGTTTCCTTTTGAGCTGTTGTTTGGTTTGAGAAGGGGAACTGATTAGTGGTAACTTCATAAGCAGACTTCTGTGGTAGAATTCAGTGCTTGTGGGGGAAATACCAGGCCAGGCTTGCTGCTTGTGTGTGCTTAATGGAGTGAGGAGCAGCACAGGGGGGAACTGATGCCAGATGAAATGTGAGAGGGAAAGTCTGATACAGTTTTGAAGAGCTGGGTTTCAGAATATAGATGAAAAAGAGCCAGTGGAGTGATCTGAAGAAGTGATGAGCAGTAAGAAAGTAAGCTAATCTCAGCAGCTGCATTTTTCAATTGACTGAATGGTATCACAGTGTGCCCACCAAATTCTAAAGAGCTTGAGTTTTGCAGCTCACGTTTTATGAATAGATAGAGGATGTAGAGAGAAGGCAGAACAAGGCTCAACAACTATCTGAGGTAAAAGGAGAATAGAAGGAAGCATTTGAAAAGATTGTGAGAGGACGTGACACATTCTCCTCTGTGCTGAAGATCAACAAGACATCCCAAAGGAAAAATGAACTGGGGTTTGCCTGTGGTACAGCTGAGCTGCTGGCAGAACACTGGGTTGATGTGTTAGAAATTGAAGGGTACAAGATTCAGTACAGGCAGCCTAGCTGGATATGGGGAGTGATTTAAGAGTTGTCGGTATAGCTGTAGTAGTTGCCTTTTCTTTCATTCAGGTTGTCTTTACTGTGAGAATTATCCTATGGATTTCCTCTCCAAACCCTACCACAAACCCTGCCTTCCTCTCACTGCCCATCTCCTCCCATCAAATGAAAGAAAGAAAAAGACCCACCCCCAGCCCTGTAGCCCAAGCTCTAGAAAGCTGTTTCTTCCAAAAGTAGTCCTATCTTGTATGGGGAAAAGATAAAATATGCGAGGCCACATTTTCAGAAAAGTAAAGGTGCTCTCAGAAAGCAAAAAGGTGCATAAAATGCATCTGGAACTATGTGCTTTCCTCAAAACACATGTACCACCTTGGATTTTAAAGTGTTTTTCACTGTTTGCAGCTTGGGCAGGTGCATATGTAGAGAAAAGCAGGTATTACCATGATTGTTTTGGTTTTATTGGCTCATTGACCAATTACCAATTATTCAGGCCAAACCAAAGAATTTCTTGTATCACGTCTGAGCTACTCTGTTGTTTCATGTAGTCCTGTCATCTGATTTTTTTGTGGGTGGCATGGTTACTTCTAAATGTTTTTGCTAATATTCTGATAAATAATTCTCTTCCGGCCGCTTGCAGATGTTGGAATAAATGACATTCAAGAATAATAATCAACCTGGACTTCCGAGGTTTTTTGGGTTGTTTTTGCATGTTTCTGCTTGTGTGTGGTCAAAACATTGGGCACATACATAGTCTCAATCTGTATACATTTTTGATGACCTTCCTGACACTTTTTTCCTGAATTACCACAGATAATCCTCTACTTCCTGACAACAAGGAAGAGTCTCCTGAACTAAGCCAATATATGTAGTGATATTTTTTTAAGGAAATTTCAATATTCAAATTCATTCTGCACTCAGTATTTCACTTCTCTTTGAACAAGTCAGTGCATTGTTTTAGAAACCTGCTCTGGCAGTCTTGGTGTGCTTTCCACAGTCACAGCAGCTGATATCTAAACCCCACATTGATTTTGAAGAATATCTGAAAACTTTGAGTGTAAACACATATATGGAACTTGTGCACTGACTGTCCTAAAATGGCCTGGATTGTTGTCTCCTTTTATAGTTACTCGTGGTGGGTTGGCCCTGGCTGGATGCCAGAAGCTCACTAAAGCTGCTCTATCACTGCCCTCCTTAGCTGGAGAGTTTGTGGATCAAGAACAGGATAGGGAGAGCAATTATAGACCAAACAGAGGCAAAAGAGACTTGACTGGGAGATTTCAGTTTAATTTCTTACCAGATTAGGGTAGGGCAATGAGAAGTAAAACCCAAATCTTAGCACATCTTTCCATCAGCCCTGCCTTCTTCCCTCAGTGGTGCTGGAGTGTGAGGGTTATGGTCAGTTCTTTACATGATGCCTCTAGTGCTACCTCCTCCTCTGGGGGAAGACTCCTGACACTCTTCCTCTGCTCCAGCATGGGGTTTCTCCCACTTGAGGCAGTTCTCCATGGACTTGCCCAGTGTCCACAGGGACTTCAGGGGAATCTCAGCTCTGGCACCTGGAGCATCTCCTGCCCCTCCTTCTGCACTGACCTTGGGGTGTGCAGAGCTGTTCCTCTCACATATTCTTACTCCACTCTCTGGCTGCATTTGGCATTGTGTGGGTTTCCCTCTTAAATACATTATCCCAGAGGCTCTACTGTGGTCACTGATGGGCTCAGCCTTGGCCAATGACTGGTTTGTCTTGGAACTGTCTGGCATTGGCTCCGTGGGACACAGAGGAAGCTTCTATCACCTTCTCACAGGGGCCCCCTCTGTAGCCCCCCACCACCAAAACCTTGCTGTGCAAACCCAGTACATGATTCCTGTCAACCAGGAAGAGTAAGTCTTTCTTCCACTCTCATTACCAAAGGGTTTTTGCTGTCTCGTTTTAGACACGAAATCGTTTTGAAGGAACGAGGTCAGAGGTAGAGGAGCTCATGAACAAGATCAGAAGAAATCCTCAGGAGCATAAAAGAGCAAATCACTTCACGATGGAAGGCTACCTCTATGTACAGG
The DNA here is from genome assembly GCA_017589585.1 of Phylloscopus whistleri. Lineage (NCBI taxonomy): Eukaryota > Metazoa > Chordata > Aves > Passeriformes > Phylloscopidae > Phylloscopus > Phylloscopus whistleri. Next base: position 496,793 of record JADMLD010000235.1, read on the forward strand.
AAAAAAGTAAGGTGTATTTTGTATTCCACAGTGCCCATATTGGGCATACAGGGCAAGTCTTGTCTCTACAGGTAACATGAAGATGCAAAGAATTTATAGTTGATGAAAGAGTCATCTAAGTATATTTTCAAAGCTTTCAACAGCATTGTTACTGTGGCTCATAAAAAGAATTTGGAGCTGAAAATGTGGCATTTTTTTAGTATAAATGACTGAATTCAGAAAAGTTTTGTTTGACCAAGGAATGGATTTCATCTTATTTTTAATCCCTTACTAATGACCTCCCCTAGAACTGTCAAACATTTGTTGTCAGCCAGCAACATGAGTTGTCAAATTAGCCTCTGAAAACTTGGCTTGTTGAGGATGATGAGATTGAGTGTCATTTGCTTGATTCATTGATACACTTTTGTTACCTGATTGTGATGATAGGGTCAAATAAAGCAGGCTATATGTTAGGTAGCTGGTGTTAAAATTCTTGCTGTGAAGGTGCATGTTGCATAAATCATATCCTGTCAACACTTCAAACAATTATAAATCTTTCTCACACTAGTAAAAATGCCAGACAAGATGCAGAGCTCTTGTTGCTCAAGGAATGACAATTTATTGCAATTTATTATTTATTTTTCAACATTTTGCATAAATCTCATTTTTGCCCCTACAGAGTGAGAAGATTCACTTGCAGACCTATTCTGTAGGAAAAGTAAGGTAATAGAAGTGAGGAGATACAAAGGGTCAGAATCCAAGTTTGAACAGTTAGCATTATGGTGCTAAATCTCAGCAATACTATTTGCAGTAAGCTGGGGTCTAAAGTAAGTATTCTGTATAGGGTATGCACTGATTGATAGGAGAGAGTTCTGGTGTCAGAAGTGGTGATCAGGCCTTTATCAAGAGATTGTTCAGGATTTGTAACAGAGGTGTGGTAATTTGTGGTTATTTAGCTTTTATTTACCAGGTGTAAATAACAGTGTTCTGCTAAATAAAGCCTCAAGGGGGTATTTACTTTATAGAGAAAAATTATTTTGTCTCTAAGAGAAACATACATTAATAATTCTTTCCATTTGTCATTGAGCATGAGTCAAATAGTACAACATGCATCAGTTTTTAGAATAATAAGCAGTGGTGGTTAACATTTGTATGATGTATAATATTCTTAATTTGAATCCTTGCTGTAAATACTGCATTATTAGGAATTAAGTAGGGCTCTTAAGTATTATTTTAGAAAGCAGAAGAGAATGCAGACACTGGAAAAAGTACATACTATTTATTGCTTTTGTGTTGTGTAGGGCCTGCTCCCTTTGGTTCCAGTTGGGTGAAGCACTATTGCATGTACAGGAAAGAGACAAAGAAGTTCTCCATGATCCCATTTGAACACAGATCAGGAGGGAAAGTTGTATGTATATTTATATATTCTACTCTTACACTTGTCCTGTATTGAGATCAGAGTGTGTGTCAGATAAGATGTATCAAGAACTTTCCCCCTCCTTGCCCCTTTCTTTCATCTTTCCTCATGCAATTCAGTCTGCCATTGAAGGACATTAACCTAAAGCAGTGGATGGATTAATAGATAAGAACTCTCTAGACTTTTCAGTTGCTTCCTTTTAGAAGACCGGAGGACCTGGCACAGATAACATGCAATGTTTCACCATTTAGAATCCTGTTTATCCACGAGGCCTTTAACTTCTAAAGTATAAATCAGGAAAATATAACAGACCTAGAAATTTCTTTATTAAATGATCCAGTTAGAGTTTTCTGTTAGAGATGTAAATACTAGAGGTGGGACTAGAAACATGGATTTTCATAGGAATAGAATTTGTACTGATAACTGAATGTGATTTCAGATATCTTTAAAAGCATCTGAAATATTCAAGACCCAAGACTTTGTTTTTCTTTAAATGGCTTTAATTCTACTGAAATAGTTGGGAATTGATGGCACTCATTACCTTAAAAGATGTCACCTTAAATGAATGTATCGATAGGGACAAAATGCATTCTGTTGCAAGAATACCTAAATCTGGAAAGTATGACTTGAGTCAATATGCCTATAAATGCAGCACCCTGCCTTGTCTTCAAATTTGGTTAGAATAACATGTTGTTGGAATTCTATCCAGTTATTATATCCTATTAGTTTCAGCAGAGGGGAGATGGCTTTCATAATTTTGAGGACTCTGTGTATTTATGAATATGTTTAATTTGGAAGAATCTTTCAAAAACTTTGGAAAAGCTGATGTACTGAAAATTAGTGGTATTTGGTTTCCTTAATCACTTTAGTACTTCTAGGAATTTTTTATCCTAATTTACTCTAATTGTAATAAGCCATTTTAGTATAGTATATAGTATGTGTGTCTGAGCATTCAGCATTCTAAAATGCCTATGAAGCCATTTCTGCTGTATTAAAAGATCCATTTGGAAACCCCTGCAGTTACTCCTTCAGTGACAGCCTTCTATGTCTGGAGATGCTGAATAAGACAAGAAATAATGAAAATGTGCAGTTAATCCTCCTTTAGTCTGGTACAAGTCAGGCAGCATTCACAGATCAGTTTGTGATTCCTGGGTAAAATAAGATACTGGTGTTGGTCTTGAAAAAAGAAAGAGTGGGTTCTGTAAGACATGTTAGAGATAGTAAAGAACATTTCCTTTGTTCTATTTAGTGTAGCCTTTACTACAGAAATCACTGTGGCTGACATAAAATGGGAAAAGTCTCTTTGTGTGTTTATATTGTAACCAGTTCAAAATGCTTTTGTTAGTTTAATTTGCTGTGGTACTTAGTCATTCTGTGAAGTACCAGCTAAAACAGACTCAGTATTTTTAGATTTATGTCACAGAAATGACCATAGAATTTATGTTATTGTGTAGAAAAGTGAACTGCAAACACGGGCAAATTCTTTTTCAAGTGTCAGTTTTCAGTATAGCTTTTGCCATTTAATATAAATTTACCTTACTTGCCTTGTACAGCTGGTTTACTGGAGCTTATAAAAACTTACAAAAACTGGGTCAAGCTTATAAAAACTTTCTTTTTGCAGGGTGACGCCGAACTCTTTGTCCTTACGTACTGTACCAAAAGAAATGCAGATACAATAGACAGGAGATTCTGTTTTGACTTAGAAGCTTCAGACAGGTAAGCTTGTGCATCACTCTAGGAATAGCTCTTTTTAAGTAGTTGTTGAGGCTACTGCAAAATTACTGTTGTGTTTTCTTCTGATTTCTTCAATCCTCAGTCAGAGTTCCCATGGGAATGGTCAAGCACTGCCATGGCTCACTGGGTTTTACCTCAGCTGTGTGTAGCAGAAGCAGAGAGGAACTAAACTGAAATGTAGACATTGCCTGAGCTCACACTGAAGAAAAGCACAGACAAAGTTAAGAGGAGCTATTAAGAGTTGTTATCATAGTGAAGAAACACGGCTTAAATTGAAGTACATATGGCTATGCTGAAAGACTGATTGCAGTAATAATTACAATATGATACAACATTACAATATAATTACAATATAATACAACATTACGATACAATAATTGCAATATAATACAACAATACAAAATAAAACACAACATTTTAGATTGTAATAAAATATTACAATGTTTTATTTGTAATAAAATATTACAAATATTATTGCAGTAATAATTCATATAGACATGACCATATCGTATCACAACCCTGCATTCCAAAATGATGGATTGCTGAGGAGATATGCTGGATTTTCAGATTGAAATCAAGTTATTGGGATTTTGAGGCTTTTTGTGCTTGGTATAATCATCCACTGCACCTTGAAAGTTGTTGCCACTGTCTTTTTGAAGCACTACTTGTTGCTCTGTTTCTAAAGAAAAGACCTGCTAATCTTTTTCTCTAAAGGCTCTCCAAATTTGGTAAATATTGTCTTTCAACAGCATTCTAGTTTTCCTTCATTTATGAAGGTGAGGATATCCAACTTAATGAGGTACTCTAAATAAATATGGCTGTGGTAATGCTACATTATTTTGATGCAGAAATGGATCATGTCTGGAATTAAATGCTAGGTATGAATTAGTGGATTGCTGGTGACTTTTTCCATCCACCCCCTCTGATTGCTTTTAATCTATATGCCTGCTCCTCACTTATACCAGTTAATTACATGCTAATTTATAATATAGTAGGTCTTCAAGTTTTATAGGCTTTTGGGGGCTTTTTGCATCAGATTCTTAGTGCTTTTCACTTCAAAAGCAGCGGGGACAATGCTGTCAGACCCCCCCAGTCCTGTGATTATGTGCTCAAACTTTAATCAGAGTTTATGCTGAGCTTGTGTGACCAGTCAGACTGGCCTGGGGCATGTTCATTCCTACAACAAGCAATGGGTCAAGGGATGTGAAACTCCCACTGCATCAGAAAACTTCTAGCCCACGTGGCAGATGACAAGATGGTCGTTTTCAGCTCAGGTGATGTTTGTCATCACTCCACAGCATTGTTTGAACTGGTATTTTTGAGTTGAGGAGGATGTGGTTTAGCTATTCAGTGTTCCAACAGCACGGAAGGGAGTCAAGATTTATACTCCAGGCATCAGCTCCTCTTGGGTCAGTGTATTGATTGGTCAGTAGGGATAACAGATTTCAAACTGAGTCTGATAAAATTGCTAAAAAGTAGCATGAGAAATGTGAGTCAGTCCCTGTCTGCATGTCATCTGCACAGTCTGGTATCTGGAGTTTATGCAGAGATGGATGGAGAGCAGGGTTTCCTTGATCCTGCAAAACATTTTTTCATTCTCTTCTCTGGTAAAAGGGGGAAAAATCTAGTTTGTCTTTCTGTCTGGATATAATGGACACAATTTGATGCACCGTGACCTTGATATCAGACATTTTTCTTTTAATAATATATGTGTGTAGTACTGAGATGTTCCCATGGAGATTAGTTCTGTGCTGCAGGCCATTAGCTTGTTTCCTTGGTATCAGTTCAGGGCACACTTGTCCCTCAGCTTGTCCAAGTTAAAAAATAACACAGAAATTGACAGCTGGGCATGGGGTTTTCTTTGGTACTGTGCTTTGGAAGGAGGCAAGGTCGTGAAATTTTAGGGGAGACTTTTAAGGAGCAAACATTTGGCCTCGTGTGTGACTTAAGCATAACCTGGAGCTAGCTAAAACGTGCATATATTTTTCAAAAGTAAAGCTCAGATGGTTGTTTTTTCTTTAAATTCTGACATTCATGGCTCCAAGGGTGCCAAGGTTCTGGTTAAATCTCTGGGAGGTGATACTTTCTCTGTTTCTAGTACTCCATCATGTTTACTTGAAGATAACTAGTGGTAAATGGACTAGTTTTACTAGGTTTACTTGAAGTGGTAAATATAGAGAAATTTAAATCTTAAGGAGAGGAGCAGAGGTCTTCTAGGATAGGAAAAAGTTATTTTATTGATAAAAAGCATTATGCTTCTGAAATAATACCTAGATTTTATTTTTTTCCAATACACAACAATGAGGGAAAGTTTTGTTTCCTTTGGCTTTATTTTGAAGACAAATAAATGATCTTTCATACAGCATATACTGAGTTTGGTGTATTGCTTCTAGGTTGATACTCTGATACCTTGACAATTGTAATTTAGTGAAAAGAACTAAATGGTTTGGTTTTCTTTTTTTACTGAAGTAAGATGTGTTTTCATAAGATATTTACTTGCAAGCTATGATCATTGTTGCTGCTTTAAAGATGAAGATTATATATTGACTTAACAAATGCCTTTTTTCATCTAACAACAATGCAAGTCCAAGTTTATTTACAATTCACAAAATTCAGTAACTCCAGCAAGTGTTGGAATCAGCAGGTGAACAACAATGAGCTATTTCAAATAAATAGTTTGCAGATTACATTCAATTTCCTTTTTCCTCCCTGTTCTCCCTAATTTTTGCTGCATGTATCACTTCTATAGCTTTTATTTTTGAGATCAGCAGTGTTCATTTATTAAGAAAAAAAAAAAAAAAAAGAACCCTGACTTTTAGGACAATGGGCTTTTGCTTGTAGTTGGAAATAGAATTTAACAAGCATTTTTTAGTTGCTGATGAATGCAATTACTTTGTGTTGTTGGTACAGTTTGCAGGCCTGGAGTTCCTGTGACCATGCAGGCATTTTCTGAGGAAGACAGGAAGCTGTGGATGGAAGCCTTGGATGGAAAAGAAGCTGTAAGCATAATTTTTGAAATATTCTTATATAGTGTGATGGGGAATTCTCTCACCCTCTGCTTTCTGATCCCATTTATACTTTAATAAACTGGGATTATGTAGTTTGCAAAATGATAGATTCCATGAATAAAGGATAAAAGTGAAAGAAAACTCAGGAGAGATGAGTAGCTTGGTAAAACTCAGTGTAGATAACTGCTAATGCTGATATGAGGATTTTTCATTGTAATGACAGCATCGATTTTTATAAATGGTTTCCCATCCCAATAATAATATTGGTGTTGTAGAAAATGTCTAGTATAAGCATGTTCACTTAGCCTTATGCTGACATGCTGCATTCCAGTGGCAAAACTTGCATGAGCGAGTTACATGGTATTATTATTTTATTTTTTAAAACCAGATCCAAAAAGTCCTTGTCAGTAGGACTGAGGTTGTACATGAATTTGCTTAATTTCTGCCTCACATTAGGAAACAGGCCTGAAATGTTGAATTGAAACACACTATTTATTCTTACAGTGATAAATATATTGGTCTTGTGGGCCAGAAACAGTGGGGTTTTTTTGGACAATGATACAGTCATGTGTCTGCCCCAGCAGTTGTAGGTTTGATTGACCTCATTGTTACACTAATCTGGTTTCATTGGCAGAGATGCTTATTAACATAACACGTTGGCAGAGCTGGACTCCCCAATAGGTTCACAACTTCTGGGAAAGCCAAACTGGGGCGTAAGTCCCAGGAATCATCGCTTTCTTAATAATTTGAATGACCTTGAAACTGTGGGAATTGAACCTGCAGAGAAACATAGGAATATGGAGCACTTAAATCCCAGTTAATATCAGTGGCTGTAGCTGACATTGGTCTGAGGGGGCACAGACCTCTGGTCCTGCTGTTACAGCTGCTGGTGGTGCTATGTTCTGGCTGTAAACAGCTCTCTTTGTGCCTACTGAGCATTAAGATTGAGAGTATCTTATTTTCTGGTTTCATCAAAGTCTTTAAAATAATTTATGTCTTTTTTACTCTTTTTGTGTTAGCTGCTCATCAACTTGAATAGAGCGAATGCAAAGCGAGAGGGAAGTAAGTATTTGAATTAGCATCAAGGCTGATATTTTATAGTTGAGAAAGGCAAAGGTAAATGGTTGGGGGTTTTTTTTTCTCTGGATCCAGTATAATTATTTTACTTTTAAATCTTGAGTTTTGACTCTTACATGTGGATTTTGTAATTAATGGGTTTTCATACTGACTCAGTACGTATGTAAGAATTGTACGACTGGACATCAGCTGGAGAAACGCTTTGATTGTTTTTGCCAATTTACTTCATGCCTGAAATTGATCCAAGGGTGAATTTACATGTAAATACATCACATTTTCGTAATCCAGATTGTGTGTGCATTTCTGTTAGATTGTGTAGGTATGGTTTTAAAAGCAGTTGCAGCTGAATGTCAAGATAGCAAAAAGCTGAATTTGTGCATTTAAAATACAAACCAAAATATGGAAGTAGAAGAGATGGCTTTCTTTAGGCAGCATTAGCTTTCTTCTTTTGGCAAAGTATAAGAGTGAAAAGAGGTATCCTTCTTTGATTATGAGGCAATTTTTGCTTACTTTTTTAAAAACTTGAAATTGCTGATTAAAGCTGGATCCTGGTGTTGTTAATAGAATTTTTCCCTCAGATTTGTCTTTTAATGGTGCAAGACCAGGTCCCCAGGAGCAAGAAGGCCAGATGTTTGGGGGAAGGGCAGTTTTGCTACATAAGCATTTAAATGAAGTTTTGATGTGAAGAGAAAGAGTAAGATAGGAACAACAAAGGAATGCTGGAGCTCAGCTGTTGTCCTGTTCATGCATCTGCTTTCATGTAGTCAGATCATTAACTGCTGTGAAATGATATACATGTGTCCTGTATCTTTAGTGTGGGAATTTCTTTGGCTGAGGGTAGGACTCAGTAAAAGCCCTGCTGTTGATAATTATGTTTTTTCATCATAAGTACTTCCTTGTCCCATTTGGTGAACTCTCTCAGATGTTGTCGATGTTGCAGTAAGTACTGTTAAATTCCATCTTGCATCTGCCAACATGTGTAACTAATCAGAGATCCCATTCTTCAAAGGATGCTGCTGTGAACAGATTCACTGAAGCCACTATCACCAGAAGAAGCCTTTACTTTGGCTAGGCAGGCTTGTGAAGGAGAAAAGCAGAATTTCCCTATAAAAAGTGATGTATTTACTTGAAATTGTATCTACCAATTTCAGAATATTTAGTTTTTTGCCTCAAAAGTACTAGCTTTATGATTAAGTCCAGCCTTATTTTCAGTGAAAGACATAATTGCGTTGGTGCTTTAAAACTGTTCAACCCTTTTCACTTTTTTTGTAGGTGCACAGTTGGATAAGATAGGGTTCACCATCATCAAAAAGTGCATCAGTGCTGTTGAAACACGAGGTAATGATCAAGCCAGCCTGTTTGAGAAGAGGGTGGAGCAGCTGCTCTGTTTGGTGAAGGAGGCTTGTGTGGTAAAGTCTCCTGTAGATCTCTGGAAAAGACTTTACCATGGAAGACATTTCACTGATTACACTGACCAAGACAGGAGTCTGTCCAACCCCATCCTTTTATGCATGGCTTTCTTTCAAGAAATGTGATTGCCAGAAGTGCTCACAAGTGGGGAATAGCACCTCTCTTGACAAAGGAAGACACTTTTTGTGCACAGTAGCTAAGAGAAACCTGGGTTTTGTAGGCAGTGCCTGCACTTTTGCTTTGCTGTTGGGACAGAGTAATTTATTTCAGTGTTTCATTTCTGTTCAGTCTCTTAAGGCAGAAGAACAGGAGCTGAGCAGGCAGGTGATTAACAAAATGTGTTCAAGTACTTTTTGTGGTGTTAGTATCACCCCAGGGACAAAGATGCTGTCAGGACTTATTGTTACTCACTGTTGTGGTTCCAGAACTGGAGATGGAGGGGAGGTCAATGTGCAGACAGTATTCAGTATTTGGGAATGATTTTGGAGAGGCTCTGCTGAAGTGTGTGGTGACCAGCCACTCTGAGGCTCACTGCCTTGTATATGGCATTGTGTGGAGAACCAGCTTGTTTGGCTGTGGTTTTTTAAAAAAGGGGTGAAGGCATGAAAGTAGGTAAAGTTACAGTATATTTCTCAGTTTGTTAAAATAGATGTTGTAATTTCTTTTGTGTGCATTTTGGTTTTATCCTAAATTATTGACTTTCCTTCCTACTCCCAAAGAGGACACATAGAATTTTTCAGGAATTGTATCTTTTTTTTTAGAGATCTGGCATTGCACAGGGCAAAATACTTACATCTTTGTGTATCACAGTCCAGCTTAAGTAAGATGAACAGAAGAGCACGTTCATGCTTTTACTGTCAGTGCAGCATCTTACTGAAAAAATATCTTCCATGTATACACTCACTACACAATATTATTAGGAGCACAGGCAGCCTTTGTGATACTTAGAATTTTGCGTTTAAACAGCAAGAAATAGCTGAAGTCCTTTTTCTCTTAGACCTTTTCATATCAGTCCTGTCAGATGCATTAAAGATGTTATTCCAGATTAGGCCATATTCTATCTGGAGTTGTTCATTCTGTTCTTCTGAATATTTTTCAGATAAATTTGCCTGTCTCATCACTTTAAAATTTCAGTTACTGGCATTTACAGTCTGAGTATTTGAGCTGGGAAACATTGCAGATAAAGCTGACATCCTACAGATAAGTTGTCTTCACTGCAAAACTGTCTCAATATAGTCTGGATCTTGTCTTTGCAGTGAATGAGGCAGATTTAATAAAAAGGGTGCCATGTGTTCATGTAATGAAAGGCTAGTTTTGGCCTATAGTACAGTTACAGGCTACCTTACAATACCTCATGAATTCTCCTTACTAGAAGCAGTGTGGAGTATACTATATTTTGGTTTGTTATTTATAAATGTGTTCAAATAGTTTTCTCCAAGTAGTGGGTTGGTTATTTTTTTCCTTTTTCTGATACCCTAGGAGAAAAGTGAAACAAGAACACAACTGTGGAAAAAATGCAAACACTTTCTTCATGAGATGACTTTATGGAAAAATGGGTTTTGTTGCCTCTTTTTTTTCTTTCCCTCAGGGCTGTGGGTGGATAGTTTAAACTGAATGGAGGTTTAGGTTCACTCTGTCCTTTATACTTTGATTTAGGGGTGTGTAAAAAGGTGCAGAGTATTTGTGTAACTGTCTTGTTCAAGACAAATTGTGAGCTTTCATGGGTTAGCAGCATGTCTCCCCATAGTGGGATTGCCCTGAAACATACTTGGGAAAGAATTAAAGTTCCCCAAGACTATGGAGACTTTACAGCTTTGCTGCCCCTTGTACACAGCCTTTGTAAGATGTGCAGTCAATAGAGTGCTTTGTGGTAATTACTACCAATGAAAAAGACTTGTGTCTACTAATTTTGTTTTGGAGAGTACTTGAGGAAGAAAACAAATCAGTTTTCAATGAATATTTCTTATCCTGGGATTCCAAGAATATATTTAGGTGAGGTACTACCTTCCAGGAACTCAGCAAGCCACTTAGTTTGGTTTCAATCCACTTGATTCGCCCATTACAATTCAAGCAGTTGTTGATGATTTTCTGTTTATTGATTCTGAACTTGACATCAACTGCATTTAAAAAACAAAGCAAGTAATCAACTCCAAAACAAACAAACAACAAAAAAAAACCTCTAAAAGACCGTCTGCTCTGCTAAAAAATTGGAGGGCCAGGAGAGCATTCAGTCGTTTGTCTCAAAGAGTTTGGACAAATAGTTGTATGATGAAGAAAATGCCTCTCTCAAGCTGCAGAATTTTCTACCTGTACTTTCTCTTGAAAACAGTTTTCACTTGGTTATTTTACTTTAATGATAACACATCAAAAGCAAGTTATATTCAGCAGGAGAAAACAGGACAGATGCTTCTTCAGAGATGGTGCTTGTGTGCCATGTTTTTATCTCTTTTAATCATAATGGGTGTGAGGTTGGCGTGGGTGGAAAGAGAGGACAGTCTAGTGTGGGTGGAAACTGAGAATAGTCTTGTCATGTCACAGCAGAAGTAGTCTGGTATTCAGAGAGAGAAGAGCATAACAGAGATATTGAACACAAACTTGTCAATGGCTGGATAATTTTTTTCTCAGTTATGTTCCTTGCTGTAAAGCCAAGAAGGGAATTATTTGCTCTGAATGAGTAGAAGCACAAAAATCAGTGTCTTAGTTAAAATGCATGTGAGCTTCTGATTCAGCATTGCCTTACAAGAGATTTGCTGTGCTTTACCTGGTAGGAAATGGTGAGGCATCCCATCTCTCGCATACTGAGCACTGTGCTGGTTGGAGGTGCACCTGTGTTTTGTCTTGGAGAGAGCATATTGGGATTCTCTTTGGAGTATTTCATTTATTATTCTCTACTGAGAATAATAGAATGGGGTAGATGTTTATAGAAACGTCAAAGAGCTGCTTGCTTCACTAGTAAAGGCTCTGTGCATGCTTTTGTGTGCAAGTGGTTGGTTGTACCTTCTGAGGGGGTGTGATGGGTAAAGTTTGCCAGAGCAGTGTTTGTCTTGAGCTTAGAACTACCGGAGCTGCCAATCTGAGCTGCAGAGAGAGATGGCAGCATTGAGCTGCGTGTCCAGGCCGGCTGCTCCTCAGGCAGAAAGTACATGGTGAGGAGGGAGTAGAAAACCCTTGCAAGTGACAAAACCCCCTCTGTCATTACCTTGAATTTAGAGTGTCACTTGTATGGCTGTCTCTGTGCCATGGATTTTGGTATAAAAAGTTGTATTTGGAGCTGTATTGCACATCTGTGTCAGCCTCATGTGCAATGCCAGTCGCAAAGTAAACTTGCCTACTACGTACCTTGCTTACAATAGTATAAATTACTGTCTTGCTTTCAGTACCTTATATTTCTAAGCATGCTTCACAGACTGTGTACCTGTGCCAAATTCTGGTACCAGGCAGCCAAACATCTTGAGATGATGTAAATATGAAGGAAGTTGTGCTGCGGGGCTGTACCGCTCCAGGTTGCCAATAGTGTGGTTTGAGCAGGCAGACACAGCGTCGGAACCCTTCAGCATTTCAGGCAGTGGTGAGCTATTCCTTGCAATGAGTCATCCTGTCAATTGTGTTCTGTAAATGCCAAGCATTATCAGTGTTGGATGTGCTGAAGATCTGAAATGTGCAGATTAAATCAGAAATCGGGCTGTTTCAAACCAGATTTGTATATTTTAAATAAAATATGCTTTGAAAGTATAGTTCAAGGTATCACCGAAACCTATGTTGAAATATTAATGCCTCTTTGCACTCCTTGATGCCTGCAAGCAATTAGCTGTGCTTTTCTCAGGTTGATGAATTTGAAACTGATCAATTATCTGATAATCTCTATCACAGACTCATGATTATTGCTGGAGGATTGTCATAGTTTCAGTACTGCCATTTTTCAGAGACTTCTGCATTATCATGTCTGTTTTAATATCGAGCAGTAGATTTTGTGGTTTCCTTGACCTTGACTATTTCTAAGCACATAAATGTATGTTTGGGGTCAGCATAGTTGGTTCCCCCCAGTTTTAATATTAGAAGCACAGGAAGTCACAAATCAACTTCTGAGATAAGCAAAAGCTGAGTGTGACAGTATTTCTTCAGCTTTTTAGCATCTTGCATATGATGCAGAAGGCTTGTTCTGTGTTACTAAAAGTAGTAGAAGACATTGTATAAAAAAAGTGTGATGCATTTTGGCGAAGCTTGGTGTTAGTTTGGTACCAGAATTTTCCTGGACACGTCTGAGAAGTTTGAAGCAAAAAGTATTTGCTGCTCTCAGGACAGATTTGTAGTGCATTCTTGTTTGGAGTGTACCAAGGACTATATCGTTGAGGTTTTTTTTAGTGTCTCCAAGTGGTGCATAGCATGCTGTCATACTTGTTCTAAGGATCGTTGGAAAACTTATTTGGTTGATAACTTCATATTTTGAGAAGAACAGTGTTGTGGCCCCATTGCTGGTTTTGGTTGTTTCTTTTTTTTTTAAGTTTCTTCATTTGTGCATAGCTGAACTGTGAGCATACTCCGAAGTTGCGTGTTTTGATGAGCACAGATAAAATAAAGGAGATTTGGCCTTTTCTGTTGCTTTGAGCCAGCTCTGAACCTGGCATCTAGCTTTAGGCTCAGCACCATTCCAGCAGTGCCTGCATCCTGAGGAGGAAAGGGCCAGTTTTGCCCGGGTGGAGCAAGCAAGGGAAGGAGCAGCTGCAGCCATAGCCTGGTAGCTCCTTGCTGGGACAGAGGAAGGAGCAGTGCTGGCAGGGAGGAGTTCAGCAGGCTCAAGAATCTGGGGTGGCCAAGGAGGCTGCAGACTGTTTGAAGAAGAGGAAGGCATCAGAGAAGAGAGAAAAGTTGCAGCAAGGCTAGGCAGGAGGAGGAGGAGGTAGAAAATGCCAAGTTCTCTCTACCATATTGAGAATTATTGCTGTGTATTATGGCTCTGTCTGACAGTAATTCATTAAAAGGCTAATGATTTTTACATACTTCATCTAATATTTATTTGGGAAGAAACTTTTTTCTCATATGACTGGTTTTAATTTTCCTTCTCTGTGTTGGAACAGCTTGGTATTGGAGCTGGGAATTCTCCACAATTCTTCCTTTGTTGAAGAATATTTTGAATAAGAATACCACATAATCTGTTATTTGAAAAGATTTCCTTGGAGTAGAAACACAGGTATTTTGTGGCATCTCTACTCTTCAGGCCAGTGTGATTATGAAGGTAGATTGTGTTTGTAGATGGCTGCTTATTATGAGGTCTCTCAAACATCTGTGTACTTTAGTATTTTACCTCCCACTATCTGGGCTCTGAAACAATGCAGCAGACAAAGACTACCTTATTTTGCCCTTTTTCTTCCCTCCCTCTTCCCTCCCTCCCCTTTTTCTTCAATTTATATTCACAATTTTACTTCCCTGGGGATAAAACTGGGTAATTTAATGGAAAGCAAAAGCTGGGGGTAAAAATGGGGTAGAGAAATGAATGTATGTGAGATGATGAAAGGGCACAGAGGAATGCCAGGAAAGTGGTCCAGTGTCCATACAGAATGGGAGTAGGGGACAGAAAATACTGTGCTGGTTATGACTCCTCTGTTCATCCCAAGCTAAAGCTGTTCAGTAACTTTAGTGGTGTCTCTGGATGTAACTCCTATGTGGACCACAGTGGGTTGGAATGAGGCCTTGTATCTTAAATGGAAAGCATTTATAAACTTGAAAAAGTACTGCTTTTGAGGACTGGGAATAGGCTTAAGTTTTTCTTCATCTGAAGTGTTTTAGTCACCTGCATATTGGGAGGGGGGGAAAGAAATGTTAAAGCTATTGAAGAAATCTCAATTTAACATTTGTTGGTTCAGTTCTTGCTTTATTAGAGTAGCTGTCGATGTACCCAAAAATGTAGTTTAAAAATTTTGAAAGTAGGCATGATGGTTTATTTATTTATTTTCAAACAAAGCTTTGTCCCTGTTTACTTCTTCTCTCAGTTTCGGAAGTGGAATTGAGGTACATGAAATCTTTATCAAAATATAACATGAACTTAAAAACAGAGTAACAAAAAGATTCTTGTAATATGTCACTTATAATGTTGTTCTTGGGACTGTTAATACTACGTAGTCTCTCTGACTTTGAAGAAAATTTGTTGCCTGGGGCAAAAATTTTAACGTTAAATTTGACTGTGGTTGATCTCATGCCTTTTTTTTTTTTTTTTTACATAATAGGTATAAATGACCAAGGATTGTACAGAGTTGTGGGGGTGAGTTCAAAGGTCCAGAGACTTCTGAGTTTGTTGATGGGTATGCCTTTATTTTACAAATATCTTTTTTCAGTATTTTATTTCATGTTGTTTTACTGTCAATATTTAGTTTTTAAACCACCTGCCAGTAGTTTGCTCTAGCCCATGCAAATAATCATCACATCATTGTAAGTTTCCCTACTTTAGAAAGACCTGGATTAGTTGGCATGAACAAATTAAGAACTGCTATGAAACATGTAGGAGCAAAGAATGTGCTTTGTGCAAGGCTCGTGTAAGTGGGATTAAAGCAGCCAAAGTTGAAGGATCTGATCAGAGAATTCAAAATACCAAAGACAGGAAAGTTTGAAGCTGGTTGCTTCATTGTTTGAAGTTTCCATCTCCCTTCTCCCTTGTCTAGAATGTGCAAGTGTACATGCCCATGTGTCTTTAGTTAATCACTGTGCAAAAAGACAGTTAGTTAAGCCTACTGTAAAAGAGCTCTTTGGTTTAAGAGGAGGGATATATGTATTAATAATAACTGTGTGTCGAGGCAGGAGACAGATGGAGAAAGGGTTGGTTTTGTAAACTTAAACATCTCAGGCTCTTTTATACCCAGTTAGCTAAAATAATTCGCATAAACTTTTTTTTCTCCCTTTTCTTTCTGGAAATTTTGATGCATCTTTAATTCCAGTGATGGGAATTCTCTTGCCACTCTGCACTCCCTGGGGGAGGGAAAAAGAGAGGAATACTGGCACCTGGATGAAATCCCTCATCTGCCTGGTATCTCTCACCAAAGTAGTAGCCATGACTGCAAAATGTGCTGTGTTCCCCCATTTCTTGTCCTGAGCACTGACAGTACATGCAGTCAGACAAGACCACTGGGATTAGTTCATTTTTATAGAGCTTCCAAACCTGTCACTTGACAGCAAAGGTCTGATTCTCAGGGATTCATTGGTATGCAAAGAAGCTTGTTTGCAGTTTGCACCAGGCTCTTCTCCAGAACCATGCATGCTCCATCTGTGCTGATAACACAGTGTTCTTTGGCACTGCAAACTGAAGGAAGCCAGAAAGTGAATTCATTTCATTACCCCAGACATTATGTGAATGACAAAGCGCTTTTATATTATGTGCTGCTGTCAGTTCAGTGCCACCTGTAAGACTTTTTCTTTTCCTTCCTTTATTTTTTCAAACAGCCTGTCTCCTCAGAAATGATAAGACATCTTGAGACTTGAGGACCTGCATGTCATATCAATCTGTCATAATGACCTTGCTAAATATTAATTTATGATGTCTTACTTTAATCAATATTAACAGCACCCTGAAGTACTCCATTAGTAAACCTTTAAAGTATTATTGAAAAAAGGCTCTTCTTGGAAATATGAACTGGGATTAATAAAAATGACTGATCTGTAACAGATTTTCGTAGTTGTTTATCTGTGCTGGGGTTAGCCTCAGTAAGCAATAACCATCTTTAGCCATTGGCCATGGGAAGAATGACGTGCTGTCACTCAGAGAGCCTTGATTAAATGCATTTGATATCACAAGATGCTTTTCAGTTTCGTTCTTGCTGGCTTAGCTTGGGCGTACAGGTCTGGCAGGCAGATTTTCCTCGCTGCCGTTACTGGTATCCAAATTAAATAGACTCAGGTTGCCAGTGGTTCAGTAGCAGCTGGAAGAGTTTACTGGGGATTCCAGCATCTGCTTTTAGTTACTTTTTAAAATCAGGAATGTTTTTTGCCATTCCCAAGTTTCATGTATTTATTTGACATAGGAAGAATACAGTGGTATCAAGATGAGGCAAAATACTGAACAGGAAAAAGTTAGGGTGAGAGCAGGTGCTTGTTTCTGATGATTTGTTGAAAGTGATCCTAGCTCTGCTCTTTATCTATCTGTCCTCAGAGGAGAACAAAGAGGGTTCCTTTTTGATATACAGTGGTACAGAGAATTTAAAATGACTGATTAATCTTTAATCCTTTGTCTCTGGGCATACTCTTAGATACCCTTTTATATGAAAGATTTTTCAGAATCATAAAAACCTCATATTAACTTTCTGTATTTTAAAATGTTTGATAAGATTTCAAAGTATTTTAAGCTACCTATCACTGACCATGCAGTTCACAGTTGGAAAGGCGTGATGTGAAAGAAGCTTTCCAAATGATAACCAGGGACTATTTTTTTTTTTTTTTTGGTAGATTTGTCTCTTTTTCAGAATATTTTCTGTAGAATTTTGGGAAGTAGATTGAGAGTCAAGAGAGTATGAGAAGACCAACATATGCTTTTCTAGTACTATGAATGCATAGATTTTCATCTGTAGTGCAAAAATCTAGTGGAGCTAAGTCTCTGCAAAATAAGGCTTAGCAATCTAATACACAATTCTACTAAAAAAAAAAAAAGTTAATTTTACCATTTACTTAGTCCGTGAAGTTACCTGTAACTGGTATTGTGCTATTTTGCAGCAATAATCTTGTTTAAATTTGAAGGGAGGTGTCTGGTGAGGAAAACACTCTCTACCTTTTACGGGAAAATGTTAAATTAACCAGATCTCTCATTGTGAACAGGGATAGAAAGCTAGAACTTCCAATATTATGGAAGTGTGTTAGAAAGCACTGCAGTGTGAGTTGTCAGCCATCAGGAGTCTCAGTTCTGGAAGTGCATCAGGGCCCAGTTCCTGTTTCATGGATGATCTGTGTTATAGATCTGATGTAGCTCATTTCCTACGTGCTGTTACATAGATTTTGTACAAGCCACCTCATAGATCAGCTTTCAGATGGACCATTGCCTGTGGGGAGGGACTTGCAGTTTCTGCTGATGAGGTTTGATTCCTGATGTTATCTGGTGTGAAAAATACCAGATACTACGTGTAGCAGGAAGCTTTCAGGTACTTCTGCCTTCCCAAAACTAGCAGATTTCAAAGCAATGACATGGAATTCCTTTTTATTTTATATACAGTAGATGACATGCACATCTCTAGTGGCCATATTGCATATGAAAGCAGAGAGAGTCTCCTCCTAACCAACTTCAGTGAACTGGGCAGTTTTTATAAACTCTGGCTCCCTTATTGTCAGAAAGATTTGCATAAAATTTAGAGCTGATCTGTCAAAAGCTGTTCCTTAAACATGCACAGTTAGTTTTACAGGCATGAAGTTGCCCTTCAGTGCACAGTGGCTGTTACATGACAAGTAACATTACAACTAGAGTAATTTTTCTTAAAATCTGGTTGAATTTCTAGTTCTTCCTGAAATGGGATGTTTGAATAGCAAAATCAATTGGGTGGTAGGGCACAGAGCAACGTAAAGAAAATGCCAAACCAAAAATTAAGAAAATGTCTTTAAATCTTGATGGCTTCCACAATCAAACCAGGGGTTTGTAACAGGGCTGTTTTTTTTCTCCAAGAGATAATGACATGTTTCAACAATAACTTCTATTTTTTATTTTAAGAGGCTTGCTTTGGAATTCAGATGCCTGTTGTTTTCCTCCCAAAATTCATCAACAAATTTCAATGAACAGAGTGCATACTTTGAATGTAAAGGAGGTTGATGATTATGAAGCAGCTATTTAAAAACTGGGTATTACATAGTAGTTTAGTAACAAAACCCCCATAGATTTTATAGCTTCTGATGTGATGGCAGTTTTTATTTGATTAATTCAGGAGACAAATTTTCTTCTAGAAAAAGAGAATTTGAACATGGAAACAGCTAGCATGCTAAAAAGAGAAAAAAAGAAGCTTATATCTGAGACAATCCTGAGTATTTTGGGTGGTGGTTGGCTAGTAACAGTTTGCTAGATAATGTTACCTGACCTGTATTTTAAAATGAGATTTAAATAATTGATATAATGAGGGAGAATATTCAGTTACAGAAATAATTGCTTGGCACAGCTTTTAGAACAAAATTATTTAGTCCCGGTAAAAGGACTGCACCTTTAATCAGGGATCCTAATTTGATTTTTTAAATGTGTCTGTCGTTTGTCTGACAGGCCAAGTAATAAATGAGTTCTGAATTGTATGAACGGGTCCACACGTAATCTGTGTCAGGCACTGCAGTGACTGACAGGAACATGTAGCAGTAAATAATAACAGGGAGAGTCAGCAAACACACTGGGGCTAGGCTGGCCATGTGCATGTGCTCTCTTCTTGTCTCAGCTAGCTATGGCTTCCTGTTTTGAGGCCAGAAGGGGTTTTTTTTGATTGCAAAACCTTCCAGTGTGCTGTGTTGTTTTCGATCTGTCAAAAAGCCTTCAACCTGATGGGTCAGTCAGACAAACCTTTTGGTTTGGTCTGTCTTGTTCTCAGATTCTACTAACTGACCTGGGAGAAAGTGGGAGTTCTGTGGACCTGACCAATGGTCAAGCAAACAAATATTTCTTGTCCAGTGGCTGAAACGGATCAATTAAGGCAAAGATTCAGCAAAGACTCCTTTTCCTACTTTGGCAGCACCTCTTAAGGGTTTTCACACAGTACAGAGGGTCGAGCTGCACTTTGACTGTTCTCATCAACAGTTTACAAGCAAAAGTATGGAAAGAATTTATCACTTTAAATAAGGAAGAAAAGAGTAAAAGATAAGTTCTTCTTAAAGGGTCTTTTTTTGCCTAAACTGCTTTTGGACATCTTTCTGTATTTGTGAACATCTCTCTGTTTAATTAAAGGTGTGAAAATTTCAATTGCTATAGAGATCTTCTTACATGAGGGTGATTTTTAATCCTTCATTAAAGAAAAAAAATCATCAGTAAATAGTTTAAAAAGAATGAAAATGGAATTTATAATCAGATTTGGATATTTGGTCTTCTTCATATCACCGAATAATAATAAAAAGGACATTGCTTGTGTGCTCATGTGAGCAAACACACAGTGTTGAAAGTCAATGTGTGGCTGTTCATGTAGCTCATACTGATCTGGAATTCCCTTTTTTCATGTCCCTTTTCTCTTTCTGGTTATTTTCTAGATTCAAAAACCTGCAATGAAGTTGACTTGGAAAACTCTGTGGATTGGGAAGTGAAGACAATTACTAGTGCTATGAAGCAGTATCTGCGGTAAGGCTGCCTCTTGTTTATTGGTTTTTTAGAGTATAAATTCTTATTTTAGTTCTCCTATGCAGTGTGTTAAGTTGCACAATTTAGTTTTCCTATATTTTAGAATAGGAGCTCATTTGGTGCAAATATGATATTTTTTATTTGTCTTGGGAAAAGCAAAGTACTTTAGGAACATTAATACTCAGGGTCATATGAGACGAGCCCCCAAACACTTGAGTGTTAGACACAGAAACATTTTACTGATGGTTCAGAAACCTGAAGTGTTACTAAACTTGCTGAGTGTGAATACTGAAAGTTAGCTAAGATTGTTAAAATTTATTTCCTTTTTGTGTCTGTGTGGTGGAATGAAAAAGGAGAAGGCTGTGAAATTTTTAATGTTTTCCTCTTTTCCCTCTGACCCTTTATCTGATGTTCTGTGTGCAATAGTAATAATATTTGGAGTGTTAACATTTTTAAATATTTAAAATATGTTCACTATTCAAATGGCTTTGCCAATTCCTGGTAAAGCTATTTTACTAAATTGCCTAAGAACATAAAATGTTGCACTTTTGTGTATCTCTTGTAGTGTAACACAAATGTTGTACTTTTAATCTGCTATTTCATTAAATAAAATATTACAACCACTATCAATGAGTGCTGCAGAAACATTGTAAGGATACAACTCTTACAGAGTATAGAAAAGTTAAAAAAAAAAAAAAAAGGCAAGGGTGTCCATGATGAAGTATTTTTCCCCTACAGTATTTCTCAGTATTTCATCTGAGCTTCAGTAAAGTCAGTATAATAAATGGTTTTAACTCGGTGGTGGTCATTGTTAGGACCTTAGTGTATTTTCAGTAAGGCATTGACTTGTCATTCTTAGCATTTAAAAAGAGCTAATGAAGATAATGAATTGCACAGTATTTGTGTACAATCTTGGTGTTGAAACTGGAAAGGTGTCTTATGATAGAGGCATCACTTCGCTCATGGGAGGTGAATGAATGCATTTAGTCTTATTTTCCTGATAATACCAAGTTTTCCTTTTGTTCTGGAAATCATTGAATTCAAGGGCCTTTGTAACAATGGTTGCTTCCAGTATAAAGATTATGCTACTGAGTGTTAAAAAAGCTTCCTGCTTAGAGTAAATGCAGCTAGAAGAAAATACAGTTAAACTTATTATGTCATCCTTGTTTTACAGAAGCCTTCCAGAGCCACTGATGACATATGAGCTGCACGGAGAATTCATCGTTCCTGCCAGTAAATACATGACTGTAGTTCAAATAGAAATCTTTTGTTGTTGTGCTGTTGTGACCTCAGGAGCACTCTGCAAATGCAATTTCATAAAAATGCTTCGTCCCAGTAAAAATGCAGGAACAAGGAATAATAAATGATTTAAGAATATGTTTTAATCAGTATTTAGTTCTAGTGTGTGTCACATATAATGTGATTGTGTAGCACAGCTTTTACTTTTATGGAAAAACTTTTGGATAGCCAGTGTAAACATTTATTTTTATTATCTTAATTGTATAATGATAAGCATCTACTTAATCTGTGATTTTTTTTTTGCCTTCCATTTATAAAGAGTATGAAGCTTAGCAAAAGAAAGTGCACTAATTTGAGCTCATTTGAGTCCTTAAAGCACAGCTGCCTGACCCTTGTTTTCAGTGCCTTGCTAGCTTTGTGTGCAGGCTGGCTTGAATGTTCCTCATGTATTAGAAGAAAGGAAAGAGCAGGCCAGATTACACTGTGGCAGTTCAAATACAGACTTGGAGAAGACACAACAGCATTTGTAGCTCAGTTGTATGGTATCTAGTGTACACGGAATTTTTTTGGAAGAGGATAGAGGGAAACTGTGTAAGAAATTTTTTGGCAAAGTATCAAACAGATATTTAGCTGATTTTCTTTCCAGCCTGTAGCACTTCTGGCAAACTGTGGAAAGCAAAATTAAAATAAACTTTGAGACAATTGCTTTATCATCTTCAGATTGCTATAATGACTTTCCAGGACTGCAGAATGTGTTTTCTTCTGGTCCTTAATTCAAAACGAGAATTAGCTCAGGAAATTCATTGCCAAAGCACATGCTAGCAGGCTAGTGCTTAAACAAAATTCAACATCCTTACCTACGTGTGGTGAGTCTTCACGTTTGTATTGGAAAGAGTTGAAATAATTTCTCGACTTCTGAAGTTTTGCCAGCAGTTTCTCACTTTGTTTTTCTTTATTTTATAGTCCTTTTCAGAAAGAAGTTTCAGTTGAAGTTACATGTTTTAGACAGTACAGTGTTCCGAAGTAGTAAACAGCTCAGTAAAGGAGTTGATTCTGGGGAGGGAAATTTAATCAACATTGCAGATCTGAGTTACAGTATGCTCAAAAATATGTACTCAGTGTTGTTTCCTATGTTTGCTATAAAAAAACAGCACTGGAAATAGCATGGAGTATCCTTTTCCCTGAAACTGTTGGAGGAGGAGCCAAAATTAAAAATTTTCCTTCAATTTTTTTCTCTTTATACATATCAGTGTAGATTGAAACTATATGAGCTTTGACTGTATCTTGTAATTAAATTTTTAGCCATTCTTTAATTAGAATTTGTGATCACACATTTACATAAAATATTCTTATTTTAAAGAATGCCTAGTTTTTCTATGAGAATTTTGAGTAGCTCACTAGAAATTAAACATGTTGCTTTTTGGTAGCCTTTTTTCTTGAAATCTGTGCAGGGGTGTTCACTGCAAAAGAATGAAATACAGCCCTAAAATCTACAGCAATATGCAAAGAAAAAGAAAAAGTCTGAAGCAATATGCACAGAAGAAATCTGAAGAAATAATATTTTATAGGAAATGCACTTAGCAGTCAAAGTTGCCTTAGAGAAAAATGGGACCTGATCAGTGGTCCTCATGTCAAAACTTCTTTTGCATTCAGAATAAAGTCTAAATTTTTCTCTTGCTGTGAGAATTTCATTCTACTACTACTTTGTAGTAAGTATTATTATAGGCAATAGAAATACTCCCATTCCTCTCATTATAACCACTACAGAGATGTAATTTTGTGATTTAATGCAACTTGGAGTAGGAAGATGGTTTATTTTCATCTTTTACAGATTCTTGTGTTCATCTGTGTACAGTGAAACCTGTAGGGGCCAAAATTATTCAATTTAATGTGCAACAGACAAAAATAAAAAGCTCTTTGCTTATCTTTATTTCTGTACTGTCCTAGAGATGCCATTGTTATTCAGAACTTCTGTCACAGTATTCTCAGTAGATTTTTTTGCATGTTCATTCTTCTGTGTCTTCAGAGGTCATTAGGTTTTCTAAGCATTTGGATCTGCATGCCATTTCCAGTGCAAGGCAGCATAAATGCAGTATCATTAGGTGCACAGTACCAACAAAACTGAATTCTAATCATGAGGACAATCAGTTAATGATGCTGAAGTGGGAAGCAGTACAGTTTCTCTCTGTGGCACCCGGGAACATCGCTGCTCACCTTGCAGTGCATTTGTAAGCAGATGAGTCCAATGCAGCAAAACAATAACTGCATCTGTCAGTCTTTAAAAATAGATGAACAAAGGCATCCTTTTGCAGGTGGATTGAAAGATAAGTTCTCAAAATAAGTAAATAAGTTGGTAATTCTAGAACAATATTGTGTGAAAACAAGCACATATGTTTCGTGTTGCTATGTTTGGAGATACATAAGTGGTCAAGTGAAGTGTGTGCAGTATGTTTCCATGCAGGGGTGGGAGAAGGTTTGTGTTTCTGTGGATATTATTTTAATTTTTTTAAAAAAATATTTATTTCTATGTCCCACAGAAAGTGGGAGTCCTGAATCTCGAGTCAATGCTGTTCACTTCTTGGTCCACAAACTCCCAGAAAAGAACAAAGAGATGCTGGAAATTTTGGTGAAACATTTAGCAAAGTGAGTGCTACAACCTGCTTTCCTGCCTTGTCAGAATTCTTGTCTTTACCTTTCTTTAACTACAAAGGGCTTTAGTGAAGTGTGGCTGGAGCTGAAGCCCATTTTGATGCTGTCATCCTCAACCCCAAGAACCAAACGTGCAAAAGCAGACAAGACATTGGACTCACGCTGTGCATATTTTGGCGGGAAGGGCAGAAATCTAAGACGTTAATGAAGCCATAGGAGTATTTACTTTAGCAGTCCTGCCAGCAGCTGAGGCCTTGATTGAAGTGAGAAAGGGAACATTATACTTTCTCTTTGCAAATTCTGGCAGAGGGAATAGTGGAGATCTGTTAGCAAATTTAAGTTGGTTTCACACTTGCCCTGGTCCAAGGCTAAGTGCATTTTATGAATTTAAGTTCAGCAAGAGAGATTGGTTTTGTTTTTAAGTTGCCAGTGGAAGAACGGCTTTTCAGTTTTCCAGATTTCAGTAAGACTTTATTTGAAGAAACTGCACAAAACAGATTTCTAAAACATAGATTAAGGAAATGTAATGTTTTCATTTGTAGACTGCAGTTTCCAACAGTAATGGAAATTTTTCATAACCCATTTCCTGTTTTTTCCTTCAATTCTTTTCAAAAAGTGTTTCAAAGCATGCCAAGAGGAATCTAATGACTGTGGCAAACCTAGGGGTAGTATTTGGACCAACCTTAATGAGGCCACAGGAAGAAACTGTAGCAGCCATCATGGACCTGAAGTTTCAGAATATAGTTGTTGAAATCCTGATAGAAAATCACGAGAAGGTGAGTTTTGCTATATTTTCACTTTGCTGAGCATTGTCTGAAACAATCTGCTAGCCTTAATGGGGTTAAGCATGGAATCAGGCATGACATTAACTAATAGTTTAATTCTAAAGAATGTTCTCTATACACTGTACGCTTCTGATTTTTTATTCTTAATATAAATCCTTTATTCCTGTTCATAGGTGAACTGACATTTTGGAATGCATATTTCCTGGCAGTGGTAGTGCTTCTACTAGTGTGTGTAGTACACCAGTAGATTTGCATTATGGTATTTGCATTTGCTTTTTTTCTGAGCAGAAGTGATTCACAACTGGAAAAGAGAAAGCCCAGGCTCAGTTTTTAGCTCTTCCATCAAGTACTTTGACCAGGGTCTGAATTCATTGTTTTATGTCTTCATTTTATCTCAGAGTTCCCAGAATAAAAAAGAAGACTTTGCTGTACTCTAAATTTTATGTGTAAGAAGCCTTTAGGAGGGTGCCAGGTATTAACACTTCCTTTGTTTTCAGTTGAATGTGTGTTATTTTAAGCCTTTGTATTTGAGGTAGTACTGAAAATAGAAGTTGTTGCTGCTGCTGTTACTAAATTTGCCAGTTACTAAAGTGCTTCAGATGCTCAAGGTACTGTCCAGGATATCACTGCATGTAATCTGGGATCTGAAATTAAAAATATAAATAGTAAAAAAGTCCTGTACTTGTCTCCTTATTTGGGTACTCCTTTGGGAGTTCCTTATGTCTAAGCTGACTTCTGTAACTGGATGTTTAAGGTACTTTGTACTGAGAGATGGAGAGCATCTCTCTAACTCCTACTCTCAAAAAAAGAAGTGCTTTGGAAAAAATCCCAAGATGTGCTTTTCCCCCCGTCTCCTTTCTTAAGCACTCGGAGCATTGAAATTGTTATTTCCTTTAAAGGTTAACAGTGTTGAAATTGGCTATTTAAGTCAAGTGTTATCTACTCTAAATAATATATGTCTCAGGTTTTTCTGACAATGTAATTATGCTCCCTCCCTGATTGATACAGGCTGGGCAAAGCTGCTGTTGGCATAGCTGTGTCCACATGGTGGGTTTTGTTGGCTTAGTTGACTTAGGGTGTAATGCTGTCCTCACACGCACACTGAGCAGATATGGTATTGTTCTGCTGGAAAAATACTGGGCTGCACATGTGGCTCAAGTTCTAAGCAATAAATATTCCAAGAGCTTTAAGCCATGGTATTAATTTTGGATCTTAGAAATGAAAGTAAACTTTGCAGTTGAGCTCATGATTTTAAAGCTATTGAGGTGACCACACAAATTAAAGAAAGTTGAGAGAGAGCAAGCAGAGACAGGGTGTTTTAATAACATGTGGAGGTTGAGTTGTGTTTATTCAAATCACCACAGATTAGCACCATCCTATTCTTATGCCAGCTTAGTCACATGTCTCTAAAAACTGGACATCAGTTTTACATTTGAAACATTAGTGGCCTTTCTTGCTCCTCTGAAAATGCAGAGAAGCGAGGAATGGAAAATACATCAATATAATACTGCATCATTTTCCATAATTTCTTGGTTTTGTGCCTTCTTTAGAAGTAGAAGGGTGTAATTTTTTAAGGGATTTCTGTCATTTCGCTGCCATTTCTAACAGTGAACTTGCCATCAGTGGTCTGCCTGCAGCAACCTCTCCCACGCTAGAGCTGCTTCCAAAATGGAAGACAGCCCCAAGTGTGACCTCTGTGTGTTTCTAGCAAAGGCCATGGAGAGGTGTGTTGAAGCATTACAAAAATTTTATAGTCAAAATGCTTTTACAAGTGACTTTTCTTTGTTTAGGGCAGACCAAGGATCTACTTTTAAAGGCAAGCAAGGTCATTGCCAGTCTAATGTTCATTTTATATTGTTATTTTAATTTTCTATGCATTTCAGACTTTCTGAGAGTCTTGCATTACATATTTTTATTTATAGCCCTAGTGAAGTCCTAGGAAAAGTCACTGGCTGTGGGTTAAAATATTTCAAAATATTTGCTTCAGCCACTACTATGACTCTGCTAATTTTTAGCAGTTTCTGCTGATAGGAGCAAAATTTGGAAATGTGATAGAGTCAAGATGGAGGTGCACTGACCCTTTACACTTGATGCATATGTAATTTCCAGCTCTGTACTCTGCAGGGTGGCCTTTTTTTTTCCCCTGTAGCAAAGGAAATGACCAACAAACTACAACTATAGAAGCAATAGCCATAAGAGTTTCTGGTATAAATACAGTAACCTGGTAGGCAAAATGGTAAAAAATGATTATGATTCCTCAAATATTTTAAAATTCCATCAATGCCCATTATTTCTTTTGTGGATAGCTTTACTGAACAAGAATCACTGTTCATTTTTAGGAGGAGATATAATTGGGTAACTGACTTTGAAATTCCTGATCCAGTCATTCCAGTATCATCACTTTGCTGTGTTCTAATTAGAGATTTTCTGTGCAATTAATATGTGGAGACCTGAACACAATGACTTGCCCTAAGATAAGAGTATCATGCTTAGTGAGTAAGCTGGTTTTGTTTGTTTTGGTTTTTTTTTTTTTTAAGCTTTGTGGATATGTACATTTATTTCCTGCTGGCTAGAAACCAGTCAGTACCACTTCCACCTTGTTCACGGGCTGTGTATGTACATCCCATCCATGTCTGTGAACCAATGACAATGTGTTGAGGAGGGGATGTTTTGCAAAATGCTGAACAATGCAAAATTGGAACGCTGGAACTAGACCATACAGCCTGATGTGTTGCTTAAATGGTATTAGAATTGCATGATGATGAAGAGTAGGAAGGGACAGAAGAGCATCAGGGATGGAATTGTTTAGCTTTTGTCAGTTCTGGACAAGTCTCTGCCAGGCAGAGTATTTCACAGTGCCCACTGTGAGAAGGTGAGCTGCACAAGCAGATCTCTGCTTTGAAAGAAAAAGACAAAAACTAGACCCAAGCTGAGATATTTTACTCAGGACCCTCAGAACCACCTGCTCTGGAAGCAAGGACAATCCAGAGGATAATTAGACCTGTAAAATGTCTTGCTTTGCTTCTGTCCTATGGCTATAGGGGATGGAAGGCCAGATAGGGAAAGGATAACCAGATTTTGTGTCTTGTATCTTTCCCTTCATTAAAGAAGCATCAAGAAATTCATGTTTGTGTCTCATCATTATGTTTATTTTGCTTTAAGGTAACAAGCTCAGGAGCTGACTACAGCTGTGCTTGTACAATCTTGGCCTTTAGGTATTCTTCTAATGAAAAGTCTTGGTCAACTTGACCCCAACAAGAAGGTTTTGATTTCTCCTCTCAAATGAGTTTCAAGGGTTTCAGTTAATTTTTCTTCCCATGGGCTTAACAGAATGGAAATCTTGGACAGTTCAGCTCTTCTGGTCTTTTCTTGGACTTGTGGTGAGGAAGAAGGGTGGTCCATGCCACAGCAGCATGAGGAGCATGCATATGTTTATCTTGCTGTTTGTTATAATGTTTTGGCATCTCGTTGGAGTGAATGTCACTATTCAAAGGGCTTTATTTATTTGCCATTTAGAGATGCCTCTAAAGTGGTAATGTGAGCCATTTTGGTTTCTCAATTCCCTGAACATTATTTTAAGAAGGAAAAAAAAAAGACACCGGGATAAAAAAAGGTCTTAAGAAATGAAAGAAGATGAGGGAGGAGGCTGGAATAAAAAATCTCAGTGGGACTGGAATATTTAAACCAGCGTATGGGGGAGGAAAGAATAGTGAGTACAAATAGCAAGATTATAAAAACAGAAAGAAGATGAAAATTACAGTGAAAGAAAATTAGAAGGAAAAAAGCGAGGGGCTAGACAGAAGTTCCTTCTGGAGACTGGAAGGCCAGAATCTGAGGAAAGGGAATAGGCTTTGTAAAAGATACCTTTTTCTCAAATTCAAACAACCTATGGGCAAAATGATCTCAAAGAGACTCATGCTGAAAAGCTCAGTAATTCCTATATATAGGGCAGATACCTTTTCTCTATCAATCTTTCTATAAAGGAGATTTTACATATTTTAGACAAAATGTCTTTGGCTTACCTTTGATTTGTGCAAAACAGTTTTAAGTGGAATTTTTTTAATGAAATGCCTTTTTTTTTTTTTGTACTTTGGTCGCTTTCATGATTTTTTTTTAAACTAAAAAGGGAAGAGAATAATTTGATACCACTGAGCTCTTAAGCCAACATCAACCTCATGTAGTAATCCTTGAAAAATCTTGTCTTAAAACGTATTACAGTGCATAATACGTGCAATATTCGTGAGACAGAAGGAATGGAAGTGGGTGAAGTCAGTTGTTTGTTTTAAAGCATGAAGCAGCAGTTTCCCCTTGGCAATCCAGCAGTTCTGTTGCAGGTAAATGCTTTAGGGTGGAATGCCATGCCACCACATAAACTTAGGACTACTTTTTGGCAACAGAGTAGGATCTTTTGAAGGCCCACTGAAGGGACACGTGAGAAGCACTAAAGAGGGCTTGTTTCAGCTTTCCTGTTGCTTTGCCTTTGGCTGCAAAGGAGAACCAAGAAGCAGTGCACTGTAATTATGCTGGTTCACTGTGGTGCAGCAATTTGAAACCTCCACAAGCTGAGTGTTTCTCAAGTCAACAAACGTTGGACTTGGAGGGGGGAAAAATGACATGAAAATATCTCCATTAGCGCAGAGTTTGTGGTAAAAACACGTGAGGGTATTCAGTACCTGCTTAACTTGAAGCATGTAACTAATCAGAAGTGTCATTGAAACTGTTCCTGAACTTAATTCTAATTACATGCCTTAATCATTGGCTGAGTCTCAAGCAGAAAGGGCAACAGACACAACAAAGAAATTCTTATAGAAGTCAGAGCAGCTCTTTTGCTCTTCTGTAGTGTGAGCAAACTCTTTAAATCCTTTCTTTGCCCTGTGGATAGCATAAAGCCCTTCCATGTGAGACACAGATGTGGTGGTAAATTGACTGCAAATATTTTTTTGTTTGTTTGTTTAAAAGACTCCAGTTTTCTAAATCTGGTCTATGTATAGTAAGAAGACTGAATATCAAATCTCTACTCACGTTTCTGACTGCAGTTGATGATATTAGAAGCAGTCTGGATCAATACCTGGATTGGTATGCTGCTAGACTGGTTCAAAAGAAACAAAACATGTGCTATGAGAAATCATATTATATTAATACAGAAAATCAAAACAATAGTTGTGATCTCAGGGGTGGAAGAGGCCTGCTGAGATGCTGTACCACAAATACGTGGCACATAGAAATAGTACATAGGTTTCTGACTTCTTGATTTGCCTACCTTATTTACAGTTGATTTGGGGAAACTTCCCTCTACTCCATACAAAATTTCAAAGTGGTAGAGATCTCATCTGCTGCTGCCCACAAGCAGTGTTCCTAAGTAAGTAAAGAGAAAGGATGACAAAGGAGTGGAATTCAGCTGGTTAATATTTGCTTTAGTCTTGATGGTCAGGGTGCTGTGCTTGCATGTATGGAGGAGGAGGCAAGGGAGAAGTCCTTATGGAGACAGCTAAAATGGATATTCTCAAACAAAATCTTGTTAGTAAAAGAAAATATTCTGTAAAATATTGCAAGGGGCATGAAGAGGGGAAAAGTTGTTGCACTTCTTAAAAGTTTAAGAAGTATGATTCTTATGCAGAAACTGTGTGACATAATGTTTTCTGCATGAATTCTAGTAAGCTTTTGCCTTACCAGAAGGGCTAGTGTATTTCAAACCATTAAACAGATTTTTCAATTAAAAATATGTGGCAGTCAGCTGATAGTACTTTTATTTCCAATATTTTCAAGTGCATACTACTTGCACTAATAACATGTCAATATTTCATTTAGACATAAAATAGAACAGTGTGTTCTTTGCCCCAAAGAGCCTGTGTAGTCATAATACAAGGTAAAAAAATGTATTTTAACAAAAACAATGAGCAGAAAATACTTGAAAAAGCAATGATGGTATAAATCCTTGTAATGGCA
Source organism: Phylloscopus whistleri (assembly GCA_017589585.1). NCBI lineage: Eukaryota > Metazoa > Chordata > Aves > Passeriformes > Phylloscopidae > Phylloscopus > Phylloscopus whistleri. The sequence continues at coordinate 527,300 of JADMLD010000235.1, forward strand.
GTAAGGATATCTGTGAAAAAGAAAATGCTGGTGAGGCTGCATGGTTGGCTGTGGTTGGAATTGTCATTTGCAATGATCTTGAAGATCTTGTTTCATTCTGATGCTTTGCTGGGTGACAGTGTGGTAGGGAGTCAAGTGTGGGGTTTTATACTCAATTATATTATATGTACATAAAGTCTGCAGTAAAATAGATGTGTATATATAAGGTGTTTTTGTGTGTATATGCACATGTATATATATGTTCATATATATTTTTTTATTATTATTATAAATGAAGGGGAGATAAATGTTACCTGTGCTGTGTTTGGCCAAAGTTGTTGTTTTTGCTGGGTCTTGGGTTTCCAAGTGCCATCTTTCTTTCTCTTCTTAGGACTTCTCACTCTTTGTAAGACAAAATACATGCAAACTTTCTCTTTCTGCATTGTTTTCCTTTGAGAGGAGTGTGTCGTGTTTCAGAAATCAAGGTCATTAGATTGACTATTCAATCTTCTAGTTTTAAGGCATTTCTCTGCTATTTTAAGTAGTTCCTGCAACTACTTAAACAACTGCCACACTTAGCTATTAGGTGTAACAGGGAAAGATAACCTTTTTAGAATACTCTGCCTGGTGTGAGTTAGAGTAGGTGAGCACAGAAGAGAAGGTGAATCTGCTGTTCCTGCTGGTGCAGTGGACAAACATGGAGGTATTCCCTACCTGGTGTGTGGTTAACTCTCTCCTTTCCCTCTATGCCTAAAATGGATTGGTTGATAGCAGTGAATGGGCTGCCATCAGGAGCGTTCTTCTCATGAATTGTTAAAAGGTGAAGTGCTATGTGATATGGTGGAAGCTGCAGTCTTTGTGTCAGGAGTGCTACTTTTAGAAAGGCTGACTCAACAAACTCATAATTCGCGAGTGATCAAAGGACATGCGTTTTTAACCTTGGTATGGTTTCCTTTTTTTTTTTTTTCCCTCTCCTTCACAGCTGTCTTCCAGACTGTAATGTTGTGTTTTGCAGGCTTTTTAGTTTCTTCGTTACGTTTCAAAACTTGAACTACACAGTTCAAGGCAATCAGGGCAAATGAGTGGCTACTAGAGTCTACTGATACATCAAGTCTGTCTGAAACTTCCCTGGGTTCTTTTGTCACTCTTGTAGTTTGCAGATTGTCCAGATCTGTAGTTGTTCTTGTTTAAGAAGAAGAGCAGATAGCAATACTCCAGTCAGGAGGAGATTGAGACTCACAGTGTCCACAAATCCCTATAAGCAATGTTTCACTTAGGGGTGGTCCGGCTGCCAGGCAGATGGGCTTGGCAAGTGATATCTTTGCAATGAAGAAAAGGCTGTCTTGGATGGATTCAATTCTAATTTATTTATTTAGAGAGCTTTGTGGTTTGGCTCACAGCCAAGGATGTTTCCTGTTTCTCATTTTGACTTATACCTGGTTACTTTCCAGACTGCATCCAGTGTTGCACTGTAATTCAACAGTGTGTGCCAGGAGCATCAAGAGCATTATTGATGCTTTCTGGTTGGTGGCCCTCTAGAGACTGAGCCACAGGTGGTTTGCAGCTCTGGATCTGATTCTACCCCCCACTCCCCAATATAATGATTGTGAATAATGTACAAAGGTATTTTGTGGTTTGTAGTGGAATTCAAGCCTCAAAATCCAAAGCCTCAGAAAATCTTCATCTTGTGCAATCTCTCAGAAAGCAGTGCACAACAAATCATGTTTTACAGTATATAAATGTTGAAGTGCGAAAGTCAGGATAACTAATTTGAGGCAGGCACACCTGTGTTGGAGTGGACATGATGGTAACCTTTGGGAGGTAAGTTATTTAAGAATTCTGATGAAGTTGTTGAGAATTTTTCTTGGAGAGCTTTGTAAACGTTTTAAAAATATTGAATATGAGTTTTAGAAGTAATCAACTTTAATCACATTTTGCACACTGAACACAGATTCTGTTTAGATACCAAGAATTCCTAGTGCATGTATTTTTTATTTATTGGACTGTGGTTGTGAACAAGAAAAATAAATAGATCATTTTGACTAAAACCAGGAATGAAACATGTTGATCTAACATTGTACATAGTAAAGTAAAAATGTGAACCAGTAAGAAACTACAGTAACAAAGGATCTTTTTTAAAAAGCTTTCAGTACTCTGGAAGTTTTATAAAATTGTTAGAATTGGTGCAGAAATCAATTTTGAAATAAAACTTTTGTCCAAGCTCTCTAGAAGTGGATATTTTGTAACTTCTGTTATGATTAAACTTTTAATAACTCCAATTAGCTTATGTAATTCCTTCAAATAGGGAATAAAAACTCTAGAACTTTTCATGTTATTGAATGTGGTTTTTACTGTTAAAAATGGATTGCAATTAGTGTACAATTAGTGGTTAGTGGTTATAATTAGTGGCTAAATTACTGTAGTAGTGTTTTAGGATGCTTATTTTCACCTTGTGATTTCTGAAATGCCTATATCTACAGTAAAATCGTAGTTTGATATAAGAGACATCATTGCTTTGGTTTCAGAAAATGGCAAAAAGCAGGGTACAAAAGGAAAAACATTTTGAAAATTTATCTGAGTAAGAACACACTGTGAACCACAAAGACAGTTGGCATTTTTTTAGTGTTTTTGTCTCTAATATGAGTACATGATTTTTGGTTTTGTGCAGATTGGTGGGTTTAACCTGAACTGGTCTTGCATTACATTGAAAAGAAGCTAAGTCAAGGAAAGACCATGGTGATAAGCTCCTCTTGCACTATCCCATTAACTGCTAATATATAAAATATTCTTTGATTAGCATATATTATAGCCAGTTGTCATGGAAATGCAAGGAGTACCATAGGGATAAAATGTGTAAGAGGAGAGCAGTACATGTGCCATAGCTGGATGGTGGTTTATATTATTCAATGAACACTAGTGGGAGTGTCAGTCTTTGTATCTTTTATTTAACAATGGCAAATCAAGTTGGTATTGAAGAGAAATTGCCCAAATCGAAACTTATGTTGTTCTTGTCTTGAGAAATACTCTCCTCTACAACAAATTAATGTAGTAGTGGAGCCTATCCCACTAGTGGAATTCCAGAGAATTTGGAGTGACCTTGCATGTTCTAGCTTCCTTTGCATTGCACGGTGACTTCTGGTGCTCTGGCTTGTGTTTGTGTATTCCAAGGAGGTGGATGCATGTTCTGGGTGGTTGGTATTATGAGAGTGAAAGGGGTTTTTTCTTGCAACAAAATCATGGCACAGCTTTAAGCTGATTTTTTATAAGTTTATCCTCATTAGCTCTATTACTAAGCCTCCAGTTTTTTCTCCCCTCTTTTTCATCCCACTCTCTCCTTGCTGTTTGCTTCCCACTGATTTTTTGAGGAAATTTTAATTACCCCAGTGAAACAAAGCAGACAGAGATGACCTGATGTCTGGGTCTTTTCCTAAAGTGATTCTGGCAAACATACTGAAATTCATTAATTAGTTCTGCTTGAGACCAGAACAAACAGATCAGTATTCTCTTTTAGCAGCAGAATCTAATCTACATTTCCATGTACAGCTATATATCTAGTCATGAACTTGTGGAATAGGCCAAGTTAAATCTTCCCAGCCATGGGGTTGTTTTTTTTTGAATACCTAAAATGGGCTCTCGTAAGAGCTCAGGATCTAGAGTCCAACACTGTTGTTGCAGATTAAGGGGAATCTGGCAAAATTCCTTGGGCTGCTGCCATGTGGATCTGCTGGTAGAATACAGTACGATAATATGTTGAATTTGGCTCATTACTCTCAAGAAATGCTGCCATAGACTTTGTGGGACACAGATTTAGGAATTGGAATGGTTATATGCAGGGATGATCTTGGGCTCACTGCTCTAGACAGAGCTGTTATTAGTGCTGTATGCCCAAGATGGTTTGTGGTTTGTTTAGCCTTGTAAAGCATCCATTTTATACTCCTACACAGAGAGAAATAGGTCAGACTTACCAGAGTTTGAAATTGCTCCACCAGAGTTTCATCTTTTTTGTTGTAACTTTTACACTACAGGTTCGGAGATTGATCCTCTGGTTCATTCAGTGTGCACTTTGAAATTCTCCTTTGCTATAAGATCAGACCTAAAGAACCATTTACCAGTGGTGGACTAACTGGGACTGACTAACAGGGATTTGTTGCTGGATTAAAATTTTGAGTGCTACATATGTTAGTCTTCTCCCAGGTGTAAATTGTTACACTTAGCTTCAGAGTTTACTCCCAGGTAGGTCAACAGCAGGATGTCAATAGCAGAACTGATAGTCGATTGTCTTGGTTTGGAAAGACAGGTATCTGCCAGGGAAAGATGAAGTTCCCCTTGGAATGGAGAATGTAAAGCCCCTCCCTCCAAATTATTATAATTTTGCAATTAGGGGCTTTCAGGCAAAGATAAGGGAATAGGAATAACAAATCTTTACTAGGAATATTAAAAAATACAAATGTAGTAGTACAAAAAAAAAAAGAAACCACAACAAAAAAACAAACAAGCAAGCAAACAAACAAAAATCCTAGAAAACCCTGACAGAGTCAGAAATACAACCTGACACCCCGTTGGTCAGGGTGTTTGAAGCAGTCCAAAAGTAATTCCTCATGGAGTGGCAGATGTGGTTCTGTTGGAGCAGAGATGATCCTGTAGAAAAGGGTCCAGTGATGGTGAGAAGGGTCCAGTCTTCCTCCGGGAATCCAGTGGAACCAGATCCCTGGTGTTCCTACATCTCAGTTTTTATCCAGGTAGGAATGGTTGGCTCCTCCCACTGGGTGGAGCATCTCACAATGGGATGATGGAATGTGTCCTGTCATTGGTGAGCCTTCATGGTCCATTAGCAGAAAATACCCCCTGGAGGGAGGATGGGTGGTGAAAGAGATAAGAAACACTGCCCCACCTGGTTTGAACAGTTGGCCCATTATCAGAAGGCATCTGCCACCCTCCCCCCAGAGTTACAAGAGATAAAGAAGAACAATTCCCCAACTGCTTTCGGTAGATGAAATAGAATATACATTTTTTATCCATAACCCAAGACATCTGTAAATCTCATGCAGTTTGGCCAGAGCCTCAAAAACCATGTTAACACTGGATGTGACTGTGAAATCTTTAAACTTTGAGGTTGGCTTAGTATATTTTTATCGCTTCTAGAATGATGTAATTCAATAAGCTTACTTCACTCTTGTCTTTATTACAGGAATTAGTCTAAGCTGTGGTGACTTCTGCAGTCCAGATGAGTGATAGTGGTAGATCTAACCTTAAAGGGAGCGTGAGCAGCAAAACAATAAATAGCACATTGCAATCTGTTCTTCCTTGGGAGAGTTTCCCTCCAACTGGATATCTGTGGTTGCCTTGCCATGCATCTGATAGCAACTGCTTGTCATGCAGGATGGTGTTCCTAAACTTGCTCACCTCTGGTCCCCTCCTTTTGTGCAAGTCAGCCAGCACAGAGTGATGCTGGGGCCATTTCAGGTGCTCATAGTGTGTGTGTGTGATGTGGAATTCAGTTCCCTGTGCACATGCATTGGGCCTCTGACAAGAGGTCACTCACAGCTGGCATCTTTTATTAGCCATTAACTATTATATTTCAATAGTTAATAAGGTTAGAAGCAAATCTGAATAAAACCAAACCCAGCTTTTCTTCCCACAGCTTAAACAAAGCAGGTCTCCATCCCCTCATTCTCAGGCAGACCCAAGAGTGCTTCTGTCAGTGCAGCAGACTAATATCCAAATCCTCATGAAGCACATTTGTCTAGTTAAGTGAAAATAAAGCAAGAAAGATAAGCTGAATGCTCCATGTGCTGCTCTGAAGGTGGAGGTTGATGTTCTGCTTGCTTTTCAGATGCTGTCCTTTGCAAACCTGTAGTATGAGCTGAGGCTTTGGGCTGCAACAGAAAGAGATTGCTGCTGCTGAAAGATGTCTAGTTTAGGGCTGGGCTGGAGTTTATTTTCCTACTAAAAAGACTAAAAAAGACACCAAAGTAGGGATGAACACAACTATGATCTGCTTGAAAGAGCAAAAGGTCTTTTTGTCTTTTGCCTTTGTGACCATTAGTTTCTCATGCAAATTTTTTTGGAAGAGTATATTGCAATATTTGTGGGAGACAAGCAAAAAACACTGAAGAACTTCACTGCAACCTGTGCAAGTCACCTAGAAGCATACAAGAAAGCTCATCTCTTATGAAGTACTCCTGAGAAATACTTGTTCTTCTCACCAGTACTAATTTCAGCAGAGATCCATGGATAAGGCTGTAGAAATAAACACAGCTGTGGAATGTGACATAGTAAACAACATGCTGAACCCTCTTGGCAGAGAGTTGTTTGCCAGAGAGCCCAAATGCAATGCTTAGTCCATGGAAAAGATGGCATTTCAAGTTTTGGTACCTTTGAAATTTTCAGAAGCAAATATTTATCCCTAAACCTGCTCAATCTAGCCTTGTATTTACACATAAGGGGGCAGTGTGGTACTGTTAGCCAAGTGCCATGGAGGTGCACATTAGATTTCACTATTATAGCTTGCATCATGTTTTAAGAAATGGTTTCAGAACTCTGAGCACAACTAGAGCTTTGTCGCTGCCTGAGAGTGCTGCTGTGCCTGTACTGGGGAGAACCAGGTTAGGCAGCTTCCTCTCTTTGTAAGCATTTTGTTTTTAGAGAGTTGCCATTTTGGCACTCTCTCGTAGTGCCTTGTGCCTAGGCATGAGAAGGAGGGGGAGTTTTCCTAACGCTGGGATGGGGAACTTCAAATTACAGCATTTTTACCTCCCTCATGGCAACATTCACTTACTGGGAAGGAAGGTGATGTTTCCACTGGAGCTTTCCTGTGCACACCATACATGGGCTTCTGGCCCACTGCTGCCCAGTTTTGGGAATATGAGCATTTCTCCACTGTTTCTGTGGTATGTGTCCTCTCTTGATTATTTTGTACCAGCACAGTCTTTTACCTGCCAGTATGAAAGTGGTGATTAAGTGGCTGTAAGTCAATGCATATGTGGGATCTTGGGTCATCTTCTTCCTGCACGTTAATATCCAGGGTTAGCAGGCCAGGATATGATGGCATTTAGGGTTTCTAGTACTTTTAACATGGTGTTTTGAGTGCCTTACTACAGGATGCTTATGGCATTATTTCTCACCTGTCTGGGTTTTAGTGTCATACTGCGCCTGACACGTGCTGTTATTATCCAAAAATGTTTTATCTGTGTTGTCCCTTATAGTTTCTGCATGAATTTCTACTTCATAAAAAACTTCCCCTTCAAATATTGATTACAGCTCTCCTCTTTGCCATGTATCCTTATAGTAAATATTATAAAGTTGCAGAGTACAAGAACATCATACACAGTTTCATTATATCTTGTTATATCACTGTGTTGCATTGCTGAGAGGTGCTGTACAGACACGGGAGGTTTCTTCCACAGCTTCTGTTTGTGTTTTTCTTTATCTGCTTGCTTTGTCTTTGCTGAAATACATATGAAGCCAATTTGTTCATGCCATGATCACTTGTAGAAGGCTGCTGGTAAATTGCATGCCAGCACACTGATAATTTCTAGCAGTAAAACAGCACTGTTAGACTGTCTCCTTCATGTGACAGTTAAAGTGCTATCAGGTACAGTTTATCTATGTTGTTGGTTAATTCAGAGAGAAATGACGTGGTATTCTGTGTGGAGTGGTGATATGCTGATGGTCGTGAATCAAAAGATAAAATGATGACAGGAAATGCAGTCCTTTTTATATGCATCTTTGTGAATGTCAGTATTTAATATAAAATTGTCTCAATATGCAATAGTTAACAGAATAAATTCTCACGTGGTTTGTTACTATGGTATTTCTCACTAAAAACCCCTGCCCACAAAATTTCCCTTTTGCTCTCTTCAAGAGTGTGGTGTTTCTTTAATTAAAATGACTGATATAATGCTATCACAAGCTTTGAAAATTAAAATGGGTATTCTGGAAAAATTACAGTTCTAGCTAAAGTTATAGAACATTTTGGTTACTGGTTCCTAAGGTAGTGTGCTTCATTTTCTCCTTCCCCTCCATCCTAGCTGGTAACTGTGGCTGCAAATGTTTTGTATTTGAATTAACTGATTGGCAGTTTGGTTGATGTGTAGACCGTGCTCTTGGTTATTTCCATATTATATTTATCTATTTATTTATTTATTTATTTTAAAAGCACTCATTAAAAACCCACAGCTTACTCCCAAACTTGAAGGAATGGATTTTTTTGGCTCCTGTCTCCTTTGAATGAAATCCAAAACAAATGTTGTTTGATAATGGTTTACAGTTGCATTGCACAGGTTGCTCTTCATGATAAATAATTAACACCCTTTGTGTTCTTGATTGCAGATTTTCAAAACCCTGCCTGATGCTACTTTCCCCGAGCCAATCTCTATGTCAGTATCTCCTCCAAATGCCCCACCAAGGCAGTCAAGAAGACAAGGACAGCGTATTAAGAGGCCTCTGGCTGTTTACAATCTCTGCCTGGAGTTGGATGATGGTAAGATGTTAGCAATAATTTCGGTCCAGCATCAGATGGGCTGTGTATCCTGTCTCCAGGAGGTGTTTTCATTTCATGTTTCATTTGTGTACATCTGTGGATGCACATGCACGCTGGTTTAATTGCTTTGGAACATGCAAAGAAGCAAGGAGAGCTGCAGAGAGAGGACAGCAGGGAGTACTATCCTGTGACTTATGTTTAAAAGTAGGACGGACTGTCTTAAATATGCTTTTCTCCTCTAAAAAAGAAGCAGCTCCTGTTTCTTTGGGGAAATCTCTTTGACCTCTACTGAAGATTACACAGCCATAAGATAAATGGAGAGAGAACTAAAATTAAAGCAAATCTTTTATGAGAAGAGCTAATGCACTTTACAGTTAAATTCATCTGGATTAAAGGCTCAGGTCACCACTGCACTGGAGAATACCAGTACTTCACTTGAATCTTTAATACCTTGCTGTAACTAGCAGTAAATACTTGTCAACTTGCCTTACCACTGAAAAGCAATGGAACAAAAAAAACCAAAGAAAAGTCTTCCTTTTGCATGGAATCTGCAGTAGCAACATACAGTGAGGCAAAGGGTGTATAACATCTTATATATTCTGACTGTTGGCCAGAACCATAATCATTTTCCTGAAATTTCATCGCTTGGGGGTGCGTACAGTACTGAGGAGGCAAGTCAGGGCTCATTTTGTGTTGCAGTTTTTCTCCACCCTGTTCCTTTTCTCTCTCCTAATGTTTTTTAGCCAATTGTCTTTTCACATGAAGGGCCATGGGATCAGGGCACAAAGTCCAGTTACAGCAAGTGAAAATAAACAGGAAGGTTTTGAACTCATGCAGTAGTAAGAGATTTGCTGGTGAACTGTCGCTAAATTGGTGGTTAAGTTGATTTCATGAGGCAAGAACACAAATACCTATGACAGCTGTTAAGTGCAGGTTTTAGAAATAAACTCAGGACTGTTTATAGTTTCAAAGCCAGTTTTGCAAAGAGTCAGCAAGAAACTCAGCATTCCTGCCATTGGATTTGATTCACCAGAGAGATACATAATCTCTGTCTGTCTTTCTTGCATCAAATGTGAAACTAAATGCCTTGACTAGAAGATGTTTAAGGTGTATCTGCTTAAAAAGCTTAAGCTGTGTTAATTTGAATAATATGCTCCCAAAAGCTAAGAAAGCTCTTGAGCTACATCTGCAATAATAAATTTATCCTCATTTGAAAAAGAAAATGAAGCTGAGGCCACTCTCAGAGCTATTTACATCTAACTTTGAATGTGAATCCTAGCAGGATGCAAGAACTACTTACAACTTCTTCAATTCCATGGAGCAAGGTGTGCACAGAGGAAGTTGACTTTGGCCCAAACACTGCAGACAGAAAGCGCTTGGTGGGTTGTTTTTATTCTAAGAGCCAAAAAGACAGCGTTACTGTTGAAAACTGTTATAAAGATTCCATTTTCCCTAAATGCAGTCCACATTCTTGTCTAATTTGGGCATCTTGGCAAAGGGCTGGGCTTGTTAAAGGCCGTGATAGTTATATTTCATGCAGAACTTTGGTGCTTGTCTGGGAGTTGCAGTGGGTTAGACTGCAGAACAGCCTAATACGGCTGCAGGTGAAATTTCGCTGGGACCTGGCAATCACATTTCCCCTTTCTAACTGCTGAAAAAAATACCCTCGGTGGTCTGTAAAGCCACTAGCAAAGGTGGCAGGATCCTCAGGCTGTTGGTAGCTCCTGGCCACGTGCTGATGGCTCTTTTCCTTGTCCAGCCAGCCAGCTGTGCCAGGACAGTGGTCAGTAGTTGGGACAATGGCTCTCGGGCACGTGTGCCGTGCACATGCAGTGCCTCGAGCCCAGCTGCGTCACTGCACACCCTGAGCCACTGCCCCAGTGGCTGCAGGCTGTGTGGGTCAGCCAGGCTCATGAATTATCTAGTCCTTGAGTAGAGCTCAGTGCCTCCAAACACACTCCCTGGCCTTCAGTTGCTTTCTTCTTTGGAGAGGGGGTGAAGGAATAGGAGTGAGCCTGGGCTCCGTTCCATATTTACCTAGTTTCTTGGCTAACAAATGCATGTTTTATAACTGCTCTTTGGAAGATTTTATCCTGTGTGTGTTTTTAACAGGAAATTAAACATTAAACCCCTTCCCTCCCCCCCGCCCCCCCCCCTTATTCACAATGGCATGAGTAAAGCACCAGGCACAAGCCAGTGTTTTGTATTTCCTGGATATGGCAAAATTATCATAATCTTGTTTTAAACAAGCAGCTGATACATATTTATATGTAAATATATTTGTAGACAAATATATCTCTAAAGTTATTATAATTGTATATAAATATTCTCTATGCCTTGAAACTACAACTATGCTGGAGACAAAATCTCTCTGTGCTAGAAAACTTCTCGAGTGTGTTTCTTTTAGGATTGTTATGCAAACCAGGAAATTGTTAGAAAAGCGGAAACAAGTCTTTAGCTATCAGCTGCTCCAGGGAGTTAGCAGGCTTCAGAATCCACTGCTTGAATTGGAAATGCAGGGTTCGGGCCAGGTTTCTTTTTAAAAGCACGTTTGCAGTTGAGAAGCTTCTTGACTGCACACAAAATGTATGCAGCAACCACCCAGAAAGGGCTGTAAGATATATAAATATTGATAGATATAATAGCTGAAGAACACACACTACGCTTGATAAAAATCTTTATTTTGCCTTCTAGTAATTAGCTGTACTGAATTCTGCTAGTGCGTAGATTTTCCTTCCTTGTACATGGCAATTAGATGATTAAACCTATTTGCAAACAATTCAAGGATTATATTTGCTACAGCGAGGATCTTTGCTTCCTGAAAGACCAACTTAAGTCACTGATGATACTGTCTGTTTTTCTTTCAACTTCTTTCTTCTTTGCTTTGTGGTAAGCCAGTTACTAAATTTTCACTCTGAAGTTTTTTGACATCCTGGTATCTCAAGTAGAACTGGACCTAATGGGGAACTCTGAGCTACTTTCATACGTGGCCTAGACCCAAAGTTCTCATTTCAGCAAAATGCAGATTTGTCTGAGATTTACATTAGGACCTGTTCCAGAGTTTTCTAGCCTTCTAAATGAAGATTTGGGATTTGTTTTTTTGTGGGTTTGGTGGTGTTTGTTGTTGGGTTTTTGTTTGTTTTGTTTGTTGTTTTTGGTTTTTTTATATCTATGGGAAATTACTTTCTTCTTTCCCCTTCACTGTCTGAATGAATTTTAGAGTGAATAGCAGTGCAGAAACTCCTGTGACTTACAGTCTCAGCTCTGTACAAATGACTTTTCATTGTCTCTCTGTCTCTCTATGCAGAGAGGGAAAGACTGTTAGCTAGAACTGGGAGTTGTTTATCCTGTTCTAAACATGTCATTGGGTCTTTATTTTCCATTTGGGCAGTCAGTATGTATCAGAGGATATCTCTGTTTATATTTCTCCTAGAGGGCAACGCAGATTTAAAATTTTGTTCCCTTACAATTTTATTTACATTTTTATGTACCTTTCTTGACTTGTAGCAAATGCAGCAGGTTTGGGGTTTCTCTTGTTTGTTTCATACTTTTTTTAATTTTTTCAGTGCCAGAGACTTAGAGATTTTTAAACAATTTTGCAGGGCTGTTAGAGCAATATGGGAAGAAAAGTCCTGTGTAGGGTAGGCAGTGTAGTGCAGTCCATCCAGGATGAGCAGAGAATCAGCACAAGTTGCATAAGTCACACCTGGAGTCAAGAAATGGGTCACGAGTAGCACTTTGTCCAACTACAGAACAACTTGTTTTCTAAACAAACCAGATTATACATCTCAAACCACAGGGCCCACTGATGCCTTATTCTATTTGAATACCCTCTGAGTGCCAAAATTTCTCCTTGGCACATACATGGACATAGCACTTTAGTGTCAAAGGGGGGCTGCATGGTTCTTTTTATAGGGCATTTGTGTCCTATCCCTCCACTCTGGAATCATATGGGCTGTTTGTGATAGCTTGCTGCTGTAAACTAAATATTGTATTTATAGTGGTTTAGAAAACAGATTCTTCTGCAGAATTCAAAAAGAAATAAAAATTAGAATTGGTACTTAACCCTTCAAAACTTTGTGCTAACTTATATTGCCTGCGCTTTGAAGTATTTAGTGAAGCATAGTTATGAATGGTATGTTTGAATAGGAGTAGCTGGTCTTGATATTTTTTGTGGGGATTGGAGTGAGACAGTATCTTAATTTGGGTGATAAATTATTTTCATGAGTTACTGTGGCATTCAGATTTATCAAGAGTAAAATGCGATCTGTGTAATGGCTACATAGTAATACTCCCTCTCCATCCCTTCCTGCCCCAAACACAAGTAAAAAATCATAAACTTCATTTGGAAGTACTGAACAGAAAACCTGGATGTTAAGGGAAGCCTTGGACTTAAAATGAGACTGGTCTTCAGGGCTGAAACAGCCCAGAAGTGCAAGGTTGCAGGTGTGAAACCTGGCCTTGAACTCTTTCTATTTCTGAATCTGCTGCTTGGAAGTGTTTCTGTACCCTGGCACATAGTAGGGGAAATGGAAAGAAAAGCAGCTACATCGGCATATCAAAAAGCCATAAGGCCCTGAAACACTTGCTTACAAAGCTATTGTTAACAGCTGAGCAGAACACAGCTCTGCTGTCACAAAATAAGTGCACCAATGTTACTCATGAGGGGAAGATCAGGATGACTGCTGTTTGCCATGTGGAATTTCAGACAGTTTGTTTTTCATCTTGCTGCAATAGTAGTTCCTGCAATTCTGTGTGATCCATCACAGCTTTTCCCACCTGATGGCTCCAAGTAAGATGTGTGCCATACAATGTTAAAAGTCTTTTTGAGCTACTGCCAGTGAAGGTAAAGCTTTTTCATATGTAACTGTGGGTCCTACTCTCCTATCAGAGAGTTGACTTCTGTTTGGAGAGCTTTGGGACCATAGAAGGTACTTTTTTTTTTTCTTTGGAAGTACAGAATAATTTTGATCCATACTTTGCATACACAATATATATTGTCTGGCTATTTTATCCCTGTGAGTAATCTTTTTGCTACAGTCTACTTGCTGCACTGTTACCAAAAATCAAATTCATGTCATGATGTGGTAAACATCTCCTAACTTTTACATCTCGTTGAATGAGGCGTATCAGATCTTCATGGTTGGTGTGAGAATTGCCTTTAGCTTCATTGCCAGTGCTTGTCTGCTTTCAGTGTATGAAATATAGAGGCTGTAGAAATGTTCAAAGTAAACACATCCATGTGTTCACACACATGCATGCAACAGGAGTCAGGGGGCAGGGGAAGAGAACTTGAATAGACTTGAAACTAGAATCTGAATTGAAAGAAGGAGGCAAGTTCAGCAGAATGGGTCAGTCTTTCCTTGAGGCCAGACATTATTAAAAATCTCTGATCTCCTGTAATAATCCTTCATCTCTTTAATTCTCTACCTTCTGCACACAGACATGGAGGGGCAGATAATGCTGTAAGAAGGCCAATTTGGCCTGCTAAAAGCCATTAATCCCAGGATGGAAGTCACTGACATATCTTTGCTACATGCCAGCTGTGCCCTGGCCAACCTCTATTGGTAAAAGTAAATTTCCTCACCCAGCACAAGAGTGTAAGTAGAACAAAGACTTGTAGCTGTTCAGCTCTTCAGTCACCTTGCTATGGATGAGAAGGTGCATTGCACTGAATTAAGGGTTTCCTCACATGCTCTTGCTTCTCTTCACTGGTGACAAGGACAGCAGAGATCTTGCAGGGGAGAGCTGATGAACTTTTTATAAGGCTGATATGCCAGTTAGAAAATATTCCTCTTCTTGTTTTGCTCCCATTCCATCAGTGTTTTCCATTTGGTCAGAAAAAAATGTATTCTTGTTCGCCCATTAGCTTCTGGAAGTCTTTGTCCTATTTGCTCTTCTTTTTCTCTCTTAATTTTCTCTTTTCTTTCTCTGCAGGTTGCACTTAGTGCAAGGTGAATTCCATTACTGTCACTTCTTTCCTTCCCAGCTGTTCTTGCGACTTGCTGAACCAACAGGGAGATTGAAGTGTTCTTAGGGGAGATCAACAAACCTGCCACCTGGATGTTCAATTGAAACAACTGACAAAACTTCCCCTAAGGGCTGCTTATCTTGTTTTCAGTGGTTTTTTTTAACAAGCCATAGGTATCCAGCTTGATCCATTCCTCTGCTGAAGTCACTGTTACGGCAAAAGGGGAGAGGTGAACAAAATGAGGAAGGAGGCAGAGCCAAGTGTCAGCAGCACAGTGAAAATATTTCAGAGTGGCTTGCTTGTGAGAGACCCATCACATCCACAATGTGGTGGCAGCAGTTAGTCCTTATCATTGGCCAGGTTGTGGAATTATTGGTGAGGAACTTCTTTTAAGAAGTCATAGGAAGTGGCTGCAAGTGAAGCAAGCTTAATAGCAAGAGAAAAAGAGACAACAGCATGATGTTATCTCTGTTTGACAGCTCAGGGAAAGAGTTTTGAACACCTTACCTTTTGGAGGTGGGAGCACCCTTAAAGACACATCTTCCAGCTTACTAGTGCCAGCAAAACAGAAAAGGAAATGCTTTCACGGACTTGGGAGTTTTTAATGGTATTTAAAAGTGCTTCTGACTTAAGGAACTTTTAGGCCTGGTGATTGCAACCCTTCTTGATCTGCTCTGGTTTTTCACAGTTCTCATTCTCATGGATGAGAATGAGCTGTTCTGTTGCATGTTTCAATACAGGGCTGGACCACAGGTTAATGTTACCTGGACTGGTGGAAACCCACACTCAGTGCTACAAAAAAATTTAAAAGCGGTAGGACAGTCTGTCTTACAATTTGTCAGGGTTTTCAGGAAGTAGCTTCAGTTCATCGTTGTGTTTTTCAGCCATGAAATTGGTTGGCATCTGGCCAGCCTGGTAAGGCTGGAGATCATGTGTGGTTTCCTGCCAAGACAGCTCTGGTAAAAATGAGTAATCTTTGAATTTAGATACCGCTCTTGTTATCATGGTGTACACAAATCAAAAGCGGAACCCCTCTGAAGGCTTGTATCTGATTTCTGTTGTGTTTCAAAATCAAATTATGTGTTATAATTAACATAACAACATTGTATCTGTGACTGTCTTGAGCTGTTTTTCCACAGCTTGAGGAATAAATTTGGATTCTTTACCCATTTTAGTTTTAGCTTTCTCAGCAAAAGGCTATCTGCCTTTTGGATTTTATTGATGTACAATAATCCAAGCAATATTGCTCCTGAATTTTGAGAGATAACCTGCAGTGAGGGGGATATTTATTGAAATAATTGCTTAATTTTTACAGGTTAATTGTTTAATGCTACCAGGTAAGTGCTTCTCTAGAAGGATGCTTGTTTAAAATTGAGCTTTGCCTTTTAAAAATGGACAAAAAAAATCACAAAGGAGGAGGCCAGAAGAGGATGATGGTCCCCGAACTCCACTTGCCCCTTAGTAACTTACAGATTTCTTTCCCTTTCCTAACGCCAACTCAAACACCTTGTGGCCCTTTTGGCCACAATTCTTGAGTTGCATCATCCAGTCTTGAGGCAAATTCTGTCTAGCACAGCTTCCTCCTTTTCCTGATGTATCTGAACCATTATGGAGTTGGGAAAAACAACCTTTCTACAGGAAAGCTACTTTGTGCCTAACATACACATGCTGCTACATGCACACATCTGAAAAACATTTCAAAGTTGCTCTTTATCTAGGAAAAAACTGTAGTCAGCTGGAATAATTGTGTTAATTATTTTGTCTGAGAGAAAAAAAAGTAGCTGGCGCAGGGATCTGGTTCTTGCTGCATGTGATCTGTGTGACAGCATGAACCTGATGGGAATGTGGGTTGTCTGCTGTCCATTTGCTCTGCTGGCTTGAGGCTGGATGAGTCTGTGATGTCTAAATTTATGTAAGAACTAACTGCATACCAGGGCAGGGCTGCAGTGTATAGGGCTTGCTACACGCTGGGGTTATTAATGGGTACTTTTGGATAATGGAATGTGGTAATACAAATCTGTTTTTCGGAGTACTTACAAGAATCTGACCTCCAAAATACCCATTACTTAGGAGCAGTGAAATAACTCTCTTGTTTGCTTTTAGCATTCACTATGGTTACTTTTTTAACCAAATAATAGGTCACTATTAGCTTTCAATCAAGCTTTCACCTTGATTTGGAAGCGTGCTTAAAAAGCATAATTTCTGTGGTCTGGAGGTACCCGTTGAGGTACCAAAATTGAGCAGTTTTAGTGGCATGACAAATGAAAGTACACAGTTTCTTAATTACTGAGAAACCAGATGACTTTGCTTCATTAATTCGGAAAAGTTTAAAAAAGTTGTAAGAAGTAGAAGAATATCTGAGCTCACCTGATGTTTGGTGTCATTTACCACAGGAGGAGTGGTACTGTAAATAGTGAATAAAGGGGGAAGCCCTGCATCTAGAAAAGGCTCTTCTTGACTGCAGAGTCCTCTGATAACTATCACAGAAAACTTCCTCCAGTGGAGTTACTTCAAGCTTTCCAGGAATGGCTGAATCCTTTCCAGAATAGTTGGTGCATCATTTCATGGGATCATTTAAAGATTTATTAACTGTGTGAGGCAACTTTGGTTATGTTTTTTGTGTCCATTTTGTGTAGATGCTGAAGATCTAACACTTGGAACTAAGTTCTTGCTTGATCAAGGATGTTTATGATACCAATATTTCTTTTCCATCCCTGATCAGGAATCTCAGATTGTTGTTAAAATGAAAACATAGTACATACCCACAAATTAATGTAAGAGCAAAGCTGCTTTCTACCTGGTTGAACTTCTGTATTATTGTGGGAAGTTAGCTATTTGTGAGGAATGAATGTTTGTTGTCTCAGAGTGGGATGCAGCCTGTGATGCTGATGGGGGAGGATGGGTGGCTGCACAGCAGTGCAGCTGCTGCTTCCCCATCTCATGATGCAGAAAATGGCAGACTTGAAGGTGGCAACAGGGATTCTGCAGCATCTTTAACCTACTCTCCTCAGTAATTGTCCACATCATCCCTTGTCTGTGACTAACTGTTTGTGTCAAAGTCGAGATGGATTTTTATCCTCGTATTTTACCATGATTTGCCTATGCAGTGACCATTTAAAACATGTATGACAGTTCTGTTTGGTGTATTCTGTGTATCTCAACTGAAACAGTCACATATTCCTCGTTTACGCCAGAAAAAATCTCTTTCATAAACTGTTTCATTCTCTGGTTACCCTTAAACTACAGACATTGGTTGTACTATTGACATTAAAGATTAGTCTTGCTTTTAACATTAAAGCATGTAATTCATCAGTTTACTAAAGCTGAAGTTGGAAGAAAACTGTCACTTAAGCAAGTAACTGATAGTGTTAGTTCTGTGCTTTTCATGGTTCTTAATACAAATGCTTTTTTCTTATTTAGAATTCTCAGAGTAAAGTAAGGATCTGATTATTGACACTGCCAAAGTATTTCAGGTTTTTTTTTTTTTCAACCTTGGATGCCAACAAAAAATATTCTTAGACTAGCCAGATGGAAAAAGGAGAAAAAAAGGCAGTGGGGAGACATGTCATGCTCAGTTAGGTAGAAGCTTAGTTCAGATTTCTAGTAAGGAGAGTCTGAGAGCCTTTACTATCTGAGGCTCCTCCAGATAAATAGTAAAAGGAATTGAGGGTTTACATATTTGCCAGAGAAAAGCTGGATATGAGGTAGGTCTTAGTCTGTGCAGGTATTTTGGGGGTATCTGTTATTATGAGAAAGGGTGACACGAGGCAGGGAAGAGGGGAAGGAGGGAGGATATTTGGGTTAGAAGCTGAGGGGTTAGTAGTACCAGCTTAGACACACCAGTAAATTGTAGGATCAGCCTAAGATATTTATTATTTTCTAGATGGGGCTGGTCTGAACTATGAACAGCCATAAAGGCAGAGCAGAGTGTGTCTGTTGCAGAGGCACCGTGAAAGCTCAAAGGCTTGGATGAGTGTTGTGATTAGATCAGTGAAACAAGAAGATAATTTACATGACAGTTTAAAAGGATCCAAGCAGTCAAAAAATTTAAATAGTCTGCAAAAGGTGGTGAGAATGTGAAACAAGTTTTTAACTCTCTAGAGAGTAAAATTGGATCTTGCACCTATTTGCGTAGGATGGGGACATGAATTGTAGAAGCAGCTTGATGGCAGCTCTAGAAAGATGGCCAAAGCTGAAGGCACTCAGAGCCTTCCCACAAACATGACGAAGGAAAGGTGAAGAGTTGATGGCTGGAATGTTGACAGAAATTTGTGAGATGTCATACAGCCTTACTGCTTTTACACTGAGAACCCTCGTGTCCTTCATCTGTTCAGGCACTCTTTGGCACCCAAAAATGAGTGTAATAGGAGAGAAAAAGGAGGCGGATTGACATTTTTAGAAGGAGAAGGTGAAGGCACCAAGAACACCAGACTGTATGCTCAAAGAATAATATAAATGAGCTTTAAAGGCAATCACATCTTGCATGTTTTATAAGGTAAGAGCTTATTAGAATTCAGGGGGTAGGAAAGAAGAATAGGAAGTTTCTGGAGCTCCTCTTCGAAAGGACCTGTCAGTCCAATGTGGCAATCAGCTTTTTCATAGGAGTGGGAGACCTGACATGCTGCTCACTGAAGAACAATGCTGGAGATAAAGAGGAGTGAGAAGAGAGAAACAGTAAAAACCACTAGACTATCAATATCAGGAGCCCCTGACTTCTGAGGTAAAAGGAAACCCATAAAGCTGGTTCAGTTCCAGCAATATCCTTAACATGCACTTGAGAAACAAACCATGAGAAAACTTAAAAGGCAGCTTAATGTCTTTACTGGTTCTACAAAGCAAATGACAGGAAAAGGGCAGGGGGGTGGGAAAAGAGGAAATAGCTACAAGTCAATGTATGTTACAAGTTTTGAAGAACTGTCAAAAATAACTTAGTTATGATAATCAATGTATAATCAAGCAGAGATGTTCACAGGTAGGTCTGTTGCTAGGTGAATATTTTGAATAATGCAAAATCACCTACCTTGTCTGAAAAGAGGTCTCTGGTCACGGGGTTGTATAGCTTGGCAATGTTAATTTCTAAAACATCTTGTAGCTTGCTGAAGAAGTCTGAAGCAACTGGAGGAATGCTGATGGAGTAGCAGTATTTAGAAAGGTAAATACAAATCTTTGACAATATATTTGCACATGGGACAAAGTTAGGAGAATTGCAAATAATGACAGGCAGTAGGAGTTGTAGTTGTGTGCTAAGCTGCACCCATTCAAACAAAATAAATGTGGTTGTATTGAGAAAATACAAATGTACAGATTTTAGAGGGAGCACATCCTTAGAAACAGTGACTCTGCTAAGTCTGTTGGTCACAGGGGCCAATCAGCTCATTGTATTATTAATTTAAATTCATGGCAAAAACAAGTAAGTGCCAGCCCTGGATGTACAAACAGGACTGATGAGTAGGAGTAAGTGGTGGAATTAATGCTTCTGACCACATGGAACCACAACAAAACTCCAGAGAATCACATCTGATGTAGCCTCTTCAGCGAGAACACTGGGAAATTGTAACAGCTTGATAAAACAGGTATGTGATTCCAAAGCTGCAAAATGCCTCCCAGCAAGAGATTCAGTGTAAACTTAAAAAGGAGATCATTGAAATACTGTCACACAGCACAAAAACCTGATATGAGAGGTAATATAATAATTAGTAATGTATATTACATGGGTCATGCCTGAAAATAAGGCCTAACAAAGTGAAGGTACATGCATTGATTGGCAGGTCTGTTAATTAGTAACCAATTGATTCTTCATTCCCTTTATCATCTACTGATGTTTTCAGACAATGACTATTTGGAAGATGTAGCTTGACCCCAGTGTGAGATGGGCATTAATCAAAAGCAGGTTATTAAGCCGAACTAAGAGATAATGAGGCACAGTTCTGTGGCCTCTGCCATGTACAGGAGTTCCTATAATTTCTGAAGTTAGCAGAACTTTTGGCACTGACACACAGGGTGAGATCTTTGTGCTGTTGGAATTGTAGCAATGGCCCTATGTTTTGAAGACTTTGGTTTGGAGCATATATTGGTTTTAATCATGAAGATGTGCTAGATGGTCGTTAGTCACCTGTATTTGCAGTTATACAGAATTGCTCTTCCTGAATAAAAATATTGTTTTACTTTACAAAAGGAGATAATTGAGGACATCAGAAATGTAAAGTGTCTTTGAACATGTTTTTAGAGGATTTTTACTTAATCCCAAAGAATTTAGCAGGCGTTTTCCTGTTTAAATACCTGATTTGTTTTTAGTGTTCAAAACCCAGTCTTAGTTTTGGGAGTTTAGTGCAGTACAGACTGTGAGAAAACACTGGCTCAGGAAGGAAGAAGTAAAATTTGAGGAAAGATTTAACACACAGTTTAAGATAATGTCAAACATAATTGCCTGTATACTGCAGGCTCCAGTGTTGACTCTGCTGTGCGTGACTGTTCAGTGTTTTGTTGCTGGTGTGTTGTTTTTTTGGTTTTTTTTACTTCTTCTGTGTGTTCTGAAAAACAATTCAACAGAAAATCCTCTGCTTTTTGTAGGGAGGTGCTGTGAGTTGGTTGTATTTCTCATATTAAAAACAAGATTAATATTCCTTTCATATGTGTTTTAGTAATGCTAAGTGAATGGTTGAGGTAAATGTTGCCTTCTAATATGGTATATATAATTTGATAATCTAGACTGTGCTACTGCTTTGAAAAGAAATGGTGATGAATTAAAAGGACTTAAGTCTAGTTCTAAGGAATTTATGAAGTAAGGCTGTAGTACCACTGTCTAATCTCTCAGAAGTTTACCACTGTGACACATACAGCTGCAGATGAGATGTAATTAATTAATTTTGGCCTGCCACTCCTGTGATTCTCATGTTATGTAAATGTGAAGCAGCAGCACCATGGCCTTGGTGCAGTGGGGAAGGTGTCAGGTGAGCAGGATTGGGCCACAGTGCAAGTGACTCACTTTCCCAGGTCAATGTTCTCCTCAGAGCTTATCACACTTTAGGCTAATTTAGATCCTTAAATTAGCAGCTGCTTGGGGAGAAATTTCCAGATGATCACTTTTATCATTTCACTGGTTTTAGCTGTATGTCATTTTACTCTCTAGGGAAGTTGTACTCTCAGAGCTGCTGGGAGGGGGTGAGGATGAGATGTCTGGGGAAGCAGCTGAGGGCTTTGCTACCTCTAAGCTATTGTAGCAGAAGGAATTGAGGCTGTGATCCTTAGATCCTTAGAAAGGTTTTATCCAGCAAGGATGGCTTTTCGTTGTCCACATCTTTTTGTTATGGTGTTGCACTTTTTGTTAATTAAAAAAAAATAATAAATGAAATAAATCATTGCAACAGTAGTGCTTAGCTTGATGGAGTAGAATTAAGCTTAGTTGTTCCCTGAGCAGATGCTAATTAATTTAGAAATAGAAAGTAATGCTGTACAGGACTTCATCTTGCATATTACTGGGTATGGGAGATATAACTTGTCAAGCCAGCACAATATTTGAACAGCTTTTGATTGTATTATTTTGATGCTGTGTTAGTACTTAGTTGTTGATTTTTTTCCCCAAAAACTTTTTTGCCCCAAAGGAGGAGAACTCTCTTACTAAGACTGTGGGGGCAGCGGTGTCTAATCCACTCTAGACTTTTCTGGTGGTGTTATTTGGCTGGCCTGTTGGTTGTGTTCATGAGTGCTGCTGGGAGTAGGATAGGTAGAGGAAAGGATGCAGGGAGCCTTGTGAAGGGTGGCTGGAATTGATCCTTATTCCTGTTAAATATTAATATATTGCAAACAGCTCCAGGCCCCATTTGAGACTGCTGGCTTAGCTGTGCTGGATACTTGAATGCTTGCAAACATCCTCATTTCACGCACCTCCTTTAGAATTTATGAAATGTACAGCTGATGTTTAAAAAATAAAGATTGAAAGGAAAAAGCCATGTGGGTGAAGGTTAGCTGTTCAGTGAAGAACGTGCTGTTTGGCTTGATGTGTCAGCATGGTTTGCAGTGACTGCTCTGACACATGGGTAACTTTATCTTATGGTCCTTGGGATAGCAATGATATTCCTTTAATGTTTTCCTAATCAATCATATCTGAATATGTTGCCTCTCGAGTGATATACTGAGAGTAGCCTAGGAAAACAAATAGTAGATCAGAATACAATGAGCTCTTTTAAAAGTAACACCATTAAAAAGGAGTAATAGAAGTAATGTTCTCGGGTGTTATGTGTTTGTTAGAGATCTCTTGCTTATTCTGACCTTTCCAAATGTCATTGTTTCATGTTTGAGAAGACTGTGCTTATTGTATTTGAGAGCACTCATTTCCTCAAATGTGTGTTAAATTATCTTTAGAGACTGTGTTTTTAGGGAGACGTGCAAATGTGCATAGCCTAAACTATTTTCTTATCAGAAGCGATGCCTTTGTCTGAAAATATCTCCCCCCAAATTGTCATTTCGTTCACATAAAACACATACTGAAAAGGGACTGGGAATATGTTGTATGTGAAGAAAACCTGGCAAGAACAGTGAGGGAAATTGTGCAATGATACCTTTTGGGGAAACAGTGGGAGATTGCTTGTCCTCCAAAATAGCCCGTGGAGATGGGACAGTAAGGTTTCTTCTCTTACATATTTCAGGACATCATCTCCAAGGCAGATTATTTGGCTTTATGAGCTAATTCTTTGAGTATCCTGACTTGTGCTCTCTTTTCTAGTTGACAGTCACAGCTCTCCCAGAGAAGACACCCCAACTGGGAGTATGGATTCTCTTTCTTCCCAGTCTCCAACACCTGCCTTCTCCAGCAGCCCCCCTGGGCTCTTGGATGGAAATCACCTTATTATGGACAGCGGAGATCTTGCAGGCTGGACAACAAATCTGTAAGTAACTGAATATTAAGTAAGGATGTTTCCACTGGTATGATTGTGAAGCACATTTTCCTTTTCAGTTTGGTGAGGAGTGATTTTTAGAAATGGCATATAATTGTGTTTGTTTTCTTCTGTTACAAAAAGATGTGTTTCTATGTTGTGGTGGAGCTTAGAGCCTACTTGAATACTTGTAGGAAAAAAATGCTCTTGTTCTATTGTAATCTACTTCATTTTCCTGTGACCTGTTATAACGTTTTAAATGGTTTCTAATTTTTCTTTTTATTTAAGCAGTGAATGTATAAGTTATTCTCTATATGATGTTTTACTCTAGTTTTATTTCAAGGAAACATTAAGGTACACTTAGATGCCATACTGTTAAGATTTTGGGCCCAACTTTTCATTTGGATGAACACACTGCAGTGACTGTGTGCTCAAAAGCTATTGCCTAAGAACATTATCATTTTTTAATCTCTTCTTAAAAATTAAGTGTCTGTTTTCCCATGGAAGTGCAGTCTGTCACTTTCAGTAGATGCTGTAAGTGTTCAGTTTTTGAACATGACTTAAATATAGCAAAAATTGACATTGAAATGTTAGTCCTATCTCTCTAATACATATTCAGGTTTGATGCACAAAAAGCTGACCATAACTTGTTTTTAAATCAGAGTTGAATTTGAATTGAATTCTCTGGTTTGCTATTCATTCAGACTTCAACCACTATCAAGACAAACTTTTCCAGCCTTTAGTGCCAAGAAGAGTGGAAGGAGCAAGTCTGGAGAAAAGATCTATTAAAAATATTTTCCATAATGGCATTCTGAGTGGCCTGCTCTGGTGATGAAACCAGTGTAGAATGTATGTGTAGATGTATGTAACACATGAGAATATATAGATAGTCACAGGATAATAATTATAATAGACTGTTGACTTGAGTGTTTATTAACTAGAACAATTTTTCCTGTCATATGTATTGAAAGAATTCCAGACTTTTAGGTGTTTTCCATAAATGTTGTTTCTTCTGTAGAGGCCTGAAGTTACTCTTCCCTTATCCTCTTGTACCATCCTCTAGAAGTGGGTGGAATTAGCAATAAATTGTCCTTACCAAAGAGAGGTGTGTGTGTGTGGAAAAGATGCTGTAGCTGGTATGAGATTGGACTGTCAGTGAAAGCTAATTAAGGAACACAGGGTTAGCAGGACAGTGATAATGTCACTTCAGAGAATAAAAGGAGGAGTGTTGGTTTTATCCAGAGTTTGGGAACTTCAGGTTCCCAACATTCTTTTGTTTTGTTTTGTTTCTTAATTTTCATCAAAAAATATACTGCGCTGGTGTTTTGGAAACCTGACTTGATGGCTTGAGGTTTTCTGCTCAGTTGGAAACAGTACTTAGAGTTCTCTTTGGAAGGGAAAAAAATAAAGGTGCATGGTATGTGCATTTAGGTTATTTGTCAAAAGCAGTTTCTTTCTTCCACTCACATGTCTGTGAAATCTGCTTAAAGCTACCTCTGGTAACAAGCCTGGACAGTGACAGAGAGTAGTCTGTGAATGTTACATTCTTCCTTTCCTCTGCTTTCTCACCTCAAATTGGCTTCTCTTCCCCTTCTAGTTTGGATGACTCACAGGGCTCTGCCTTAACAAATAAAACCCAAACCAAAACACAGTGCAGCTCCAGTGTAGTAATGGCAGAATGTAGCTCTGGTAGCTCTCATAGCTCCAGGAAATGTAGCACTGCCAGCTGGTTGTAGACTATTCTCATAAGCTGGACCAATCGTTAGAGTTAGGTGAAGAACAATCCTTTCTGTTTGTGCAGGATTTCAAAATGTTTTGTATTTTGAGGCAAATTGGGACAAAATCAGTTCTTAAAGCCACAGTGTCATCTCTCAAATGGTACTGCAGGTGTTCACTGAGCTACAGCAAATGCCATACTGAGTCTAGGGGAGATGGAATTACACCAGAGGATCCGGTTCCTCAAGTTTCTGCTGATGTTTGTAACACATGGGTGTTACTTGTCGGAGATCGATCACTCTGGAGTTATGCAGTCAACAAGGTGATGGTGACTCCTCTGTGGCAGAAGAGTTGCCTGCAGTGTTTCCTGGGGGAGGGATGTTGCATTGTGGGTCAAGATGTGTCAGATATTCCAAGAGCTGGTTTGCACCAGTAGTTTGCTTGAAGCGAGAGTACGTGATGGGTAGCAAGAATACTTTTTGTGGTATTTGTTTTCAAGAAAGAAGAAACTTGTTTGTTTGGGTTTTTTTCCAGAATGATAGCTGTTGTCACCATGATGTTTCTTGGCAGAGATTTTTGTGATGCATGCCCTTTCCTTGTCCCACCTTCCAAAGCAAAAGGAGCTACAGCTTCCAGCGTGGTGCAGTGAGCACCAAATGGAAGCAAATACACCCTCACCTCCTGATGGGCTCTAGGAGGGGCTTCATGGCCAGAGTGGTGAAAGGAGTTAAGAGAGCAAGGGCTTTGCCACCAATTTGAAATCTCTCACAAAGCCCCGACTGCTCAATTGTCATGTCAGTATTTAAAGATGTGCTGTGCATACGGTGTAACTCGAAGGTGATGTTTCACATATGTGCCATTTTGAAGCCCCGTTAAGCTGTTGGTTTTCATGTCTGTAAGTGTGTGTCTGCCTGATGCTAGATTTTCTCTGAAGGCTCTGTGTGGATCAGACATATGTCCTGAGTTGTCACGTGCTGCTGTAGGGGTGAGTGGAGACTTGGGTGGTGCTTGGCAGGGGTAGTTCTCAGTGGAGACCTGAGTTTGCTGCTTTAAGACTATCATGCACCCTAAACTTTTTTTAACCTTTTTCCTGAAGTTATTTTTAGCTTCACACTTCCATCTAGAGCCAAATACTAAAAATAAATATGTTTTATTTTTACATATACTCTATGGTAGAAGACAGCTTTTTTTTTTCCCCCCCCGTCAATCACCAAGTGACAGAGCAATTTTTGTAGACAGAGGATTCAAACTCCAAATAGCCTAGGATGGGAAAATTACCACTTCTACTTGATGGAGCCCTATGTCATAAACATATACTGTTTGAAAATACCTTCTGTTCAAGGATGCTTTGCACAAGGTGATTTCAAACATAAACTCATAATTTTAGTTGTGAGCTGGGTAAAGGATTACTCTTCACTAGTATGGGCATTTTTTCCCTTCAAGGTAGAGCAGTAACAGCAATCCCAGCTTAACGTTAACCACAGCATTTACATTCTTCCTTTTTTCCTCTGATTTAAGTGTCCATACGGACTCTCTCCTACACAGTTTCTGGTTTTTCTATTGCATTTGCCCCAAAAGTAACTAAATCTGCCACATTTTTTTTTCAAGATGCTTGATAGCTTTTTGCTGGAGGGTGTGATCCTGACATTACCTTCCTAATTGGCACTGAAAAATATGCATCCTAATCACTCAGTTTTTTATTCTTGTGGTGTATGAAACTCAAATTTCTAATAGTTTAAAATGTGTAGTTTCCTAAGAGGAATTCAGGATTTCAGATACTAAAAGGCTGGATAGCATTTCTAAGCTAGTCCCCAAACTGTTTTGGTAATAGTGATGGTCTTGGGTTTGGAGATATGGATTAGAAGGGGTAATGGGTTACTCTTAAACTGCATTTGAACTGTGGAGCTCTAGTCAATCTTTCCTTTTACCTGCAGTTGAAAGTTAGTGATACAAAGTTTGAATTTCACCCTATTGCACTCTATGGCTTTGCCCATGCAGAAGGTAACAGTGGTAGCTAAACTGGGTATACACTTTGGTGTCTAATAAATATACCTAAGCAAGTAAAGGCAAAGTGTAATTTAAAGTTCTGTTATAGTGAAGGAGGTGACATTGCCAAAGTTTCAGTATCAGATGTAGAATTACGTAATTAAATTTAAAAAGGGTGAGGGAAGCTTTTTTTTTGCAGCTGTTGTGGTTTGATTATAGAATTTACTTACAGAATCATTATTGATGTGAGGCCTGTCCTATTCAGCCTTTCCAGAGTTGTGGCTGTAATGGCAGCTCACCTCTGATGGATTAGTACAGGTTTCCCTTCTTGCCGTGGCCGATTTGTCGAAAGGTGGATTACAAGTCATGTCCTGAAACACTGTGGGCTGCATTATGTCTGTTTTCACTTGACCTCAGAATGAACCAAAAAAGCTGAACACTTGGTATTCTCTGGACTCACTGTGTGTTGTAATTAATCTTTCTGAGGACCTCTTTCTGATAAGGAAAGATTTGTTGCTGTAACTGGCCCCTTGTTGTCACGAGATTTCTTTGTGCTTACAGTACAATGCCCTGTGCCAGGGCTTATCTACAGACCTTTACAGACTTACCCCTCACACTGCTGGGTTTTCAGAATTGGGTCAGTCTTCCCTTTTTTGTTGGAAGTATCCTTCACTTACTGCATGATCACTTCTTCATTCAAATCATGAAAACTAATGTCTTGTTTCTCAGCTGGAAAGTTCATTTTTGGGATCTGAGACTGCAGGGTGTCTGGGTTTCCCAGGGGGCTGGAATGTGGTGACTTTTGGTGGTTGCTCTGGATGAAGTTACGATGCAGGATACAGAATAGCCTTCCTCAAGATGATACTGAATGTCTGTTTACCTTGCTTGCTCTTCTTTCCCTCTCTAAGCCTTTGGGATTTTGCAATTGGAGGGGATGGAAAGCATGCCTGTCCCTCAAACATTTCCATTTGTGTGGGTGGTGGGGTGGGTGCAGGGCTTGTTAAAGCAATTACATTTCTGGGCAAAGAATAGTAAGATTCATACTTTCCAAACTGAATCCCACCTTGGATGCTTCAATAGGAGAATGCAAGGTACAGTCCTGACAGTCCAAATACCAAAGTTGCTCAAAGCCCAGAAGGGAAAGGGAAGCACCAATATAAATGGATTTTCAGGAATGTGCAAGGGACTAACGGAAGATGAAATAATTCAATCTTTTTTTTTTTTTAATTTCTTATGAATTTTTCTTAATTGGTTCTCCTGACAGTAAAATATTCTGTTACTCAGCTCAATGGTATATCAGTGCTACTACTGTGGGCCTAGTTTTGGGGTTCTTAACATCCAAAATGGTGACAAGATCTGTGCTGTGCAGCTTCCAGGGTCTTTGTGACCAGGCTGGGAAGATGTTACTCATTGTTCATGAAATCTCAAGATGTTCAAATTGCTGGTGAGCAAACTGATGTTAAAAGAGCCATCAGATGGCAAGGGCAGGCAGAGATAGTGGTGTTCTGCACATAACAGAAGCCTTGGAGATAGTTATTAATTTTGTTTGACTGCTGAGTGAATTCCCATCCGCCTTGTTATATCTACATCAGTAGACTGCATGTCTACTCTCCTTCAAATGGTAATACTTTCATTTTTGTACTTCCTGGCACTGTTGTGAATTTGCAGCTTTACATAAATGATGAGTGACTTCGGTTTCACTGTCTTGAAAACTTTTTCTAATATCTAATGTCATCATCCTCTTTTATTGAAAGAAGGTGCTCTAGCCACAGTTGGGTCATTGTGCTTATTCTGCAGTTTGTTTTTGTTTCAGCTGCCACCCCTCCAGTGACTCAGCACTTTGAGAGCGGCTCTAGCGGAGCAGGCACTTCTTTTTGTACCCTTTCGTTATGCAAGCAGAGCAAGAGCCCTCATTTTGCAGCTTCTTTGAGACAGGCATAATAGAACTTAGTCATGTGGCTCCTACAAAACAGACCTTGCCATCTCCTTGGCTGCCAGGGAGCCTGACAGCAGCACTGCTGTGTGAGCACAGGGTAAATGTGCTCAGGGCAGGGAGGGGTGTGGATGCAACCGCTGGGATGAGCTAAAGTTTCCTTTTTAATTTTTTTTTTATTATTATTTTTTCTTCTTTTTTTTTTTTCTTTTATTTTCTTTGCATGCTTCCAGGGAAGCACAGACCCCTCTTTATTTTTTCTTTTATTTTTTCTTTTTTTTTCTTTTTTTTCTTTTTTTCTTTTTTTTCCTTTTATCCCCTTTTTTCCTTTTTTTTCTTTTTTTTCTTTTTTTTTTTTTTTCCCTGAAAGGAGCCACGGTGAGCTATAAGCTTATAGATGTACATATTTCACTTTTGCCTTGTCTGAATTATCATTTAAAAATGCTTTACCGTGGGACAGCTGCTGTAGACATTAGCTTTGGATTTACCAGACTGGCGTGAAAGATCATTTCACTGATGTGTTAGTTGCTTCACTGAGACTTCACAATCCAAGTTAAAAACTCCTCTCTTTCAGTGCTGACTGATGTGCTCTGTATAAATGAGGGTTCAGGAAAGCTGCGTGCATGTCACATGCTTTAGATTTTGAGGATGCAGTTTCTTTCCAGGGGGAACACAGATGGGGAAATTCTGTCCTTCTGTTTGTCTCCAGCTTTGCTGCAGCTACGACAATTTCTAGAATTTTGGCCACGTATCTTTCTGCTCCCCACTCCCCAAGGCACAGGGGATTTTAACGTGCAGGAAGACATGGTGGTGGTGGTCACTGTTGGATTGCATAGAGAATCAGAAATAGCCAACACCCTTTGATGCACACTGTCAGCTTGTAATGAAACCTTTCAAGAAGGCTTTCACTGAGTTTGTCAGCCAGACATTGTGATACGACAGCCGTGGTGCTGCCAAACTTGTCTATGAAACAACCCTTTTTTTTCTCAAGAGTTGCAGTGTAGATTCTTTTCACAGACTCTCTTCCTTGCTCTCAAGATAAGAGGCTGCTCTTTAGCTGTGTTACCTTAGGAACCAGCCAGATAAACATCCAATAAAATCTTGTTTTCAGAAGTTTCTTTCTGAATATCAGTAGAAAATCTCTAGCTTATTTTCAGTAAAGCCATTCGCCTCTCCTCCCTTTTCCCATCGTTCACTATGCTAGACAATAGCATTTTTTTCCTCAAAGAGAGATGGTTATGTCAGCCTTTTTGGGCTTTTTTTTCCTACCCACAGGAAATGCATTGCCTTCATTTTAGCCTTAGGAGAAGGGATGTCTTGAACATACCTTCTTAAAAGTTGAGATGCTGTGTGATAACACGTGCAGTACTTTCTAATATATCATCATCTTGATAAACAAGGTGTGCAAATCTTTACAGCAAGGTAGCCTTGCTGTGACAAGAACCTTTTCAAGGAAAAAACAATAAAATCTAACCTTTTGTTGCTTACACACTGCAACATCGGAAATTATTTTTCTTATTGAGTAAAACCTTCTGTTTCAATAACAAGAATTAAGTGGTTCCTGAGGTAACCAAGTACAATAGATTAAAAAAAACCCCAACCAAATCCATAAATTCTAGAATGTGCTTAATAGTTAAAGCTATCAACTTTTTTTTTTTCTTTGTTTCTTTCTTCTTACCATGGGGAGACTATTGCTATTGAAAAATGCCTTGGGTTTTTTTTGTCTCCCACTGGATCATAGAGCACGATCTCTTGCTGGGTAACCAGGAGCCTAAAGTGACAGGAAAATTCTGCTGCAGTGTTTTCCCTACAGCTGAAAAGTATTAAGGGAATTCATCAAAAAAGAGGGGGAGGGAGCAGCCCAGCACTCCACATACCTGTACTTCTGGAGTGTTTTTCCACTACAACTCTTGGAGTGGCTCAGAATTTGTAGAAAACCTGCCAATTTTGACATGCTTCTATATAATCCTGTCTGGTAAAGGACAGTGTAGTCTAACTTGGTGATAGATTATGCTTCTTGTTGAGTCTCTGTAACTTGAGAAATTAACATGCCATGGAATGGAGCTGAACTTGTTATTTCATCTTCTGTTCCTTTATGTGCACACCTTTTTCCTTTTTTTTTTTTTTCTCCCCTCTTTTTTTCCTCTCCAAGTCTCAGCAAGAAACCATCTGGTATTTATTCTGAGTATTCTCATGAATGACCAATGCTTCCCTGGGTCAGAGGGTTCCTTTTGTGTTCTCTCTGTTCTGAGCATTGCTTTGAAGTCGTTAATTCTGTGTGTGAGGTGCAGGTGGTGTGTGTTGTTCTAGAGCTGATTGAGTAAATTGCAGAGATTAACATGATGCAACCATCAATGAAATATTTAATACATGCAAGTTTTAATATTCACTTGTTGAAAATCAAACCATACATCTGAGATGTGCACTACAAATGGCCACTTGATAGAATATTCTTGAATTATGAATAGTTTGCATTAGAGACATTTTAATACTCCTTTAGCAATACACTTGGAGTGTTATTTTTATGTTTTCAGTAGTTTTGCAGGTTTCAGAAATGAGCCTAACACCAATCCTAATCACAGAATCATGGAATGACTTATGTTGGAAGGGACCTTAAAGATCATTCCAACCTCCCTGCCAAGAGATTGAATTTAATAAATAGCAAGGACAGTGTTTTTTCTCTAAGTCTCAGGACTGTTTTAAGTACAAGAGTTTTGTCTATGCAAGTAGGATACTTTTTTTAAACTGACTTTTGAAAAACTTTTTTCTTGTGTTCACCTGCTGAGTTAAAGTTAATTCTGCATGTAGACTTTATATGTGGGGAATGATGAAGAAATCATTTACTTTCTGGCAAACTTTATAAACTCTACATTACCACTGAGAATTGTTTTATCGTCGGTATTTGGAGAAAATGATCCAAATGCTGGTGTTAATTTTTTTGGTTTGTCTCTGAATGAAGTTACTTTTAGCTGAAGGTTTTTCATTTATTTGAGGAAAATTTTTCAATGATTAGGTAAAAATGGGAGGAAGAAGACACATTCAAGTAAAAGAAAACCAAAAACCTAAAATTATATAGGTGCTGCTCCTAAATGTCATTATCAGAAGATGTAAAAAATTGTGCAGTGGAAGATTCCCAGGCAGAAAAGATGACTGGATATCCTCTTCCCAAAGTGAAGCATGAAATATGTTTCTAGACAGCATAATCCAGCTCATCATTCAGTTTAATGCATGTAATTCCTTCCCTTATTTGGTAAATGTGATAAATTTTAAAAGCAGAGCATGTTTTGATAAACCCTTCTGGTTATGATTCCAGCACACTTAAGTTTCATTTTTACAAGTGGAATTAACTGTAGAATGCTGTTTTATAAACTGTGAATTCCAGTTTTTATTCAAGTGCTGTCTGACCCATTTCCAAAGGAAAAGCCATTGTCTTGTAATAAGGAATGAGACATTCATGTTATAATGTACTAAATTAAAAAAAAAAATCAAAATAAATGCCTGCTTAACTATGTAATTGCCAGAATGACTATGAGATATGAGCTTGTAAAAGTTGAATGTGATTTTAAATCATGTTATGCAAACCAACAAATAGTGACAATTTCTTCTAGAAATTAAATATCCCACTGTACAGTAAGATTAAAATTAGTTATCTAAGTTAGTTTTCCTGCTTTCTTTTATTCATCTGCATTTATAACTGGGCTGATTCTTGATTTCTCTTTTTGCTTGTGTTTTCTCTTCATCTTTACTAGGTATGCATTTAGACCCCCACAAAAACCTTCTTGACTGGGTTCTTTGATTTTGGTGGTGCCTTTCAGATCACTGCTGTCTAAGTAGTTAATCTTGGAGTAAGACAAAGTCTCAAATGCTCTGTTGGGAAGTCTCTGCTTCTGAGGGACGATTGCTGTGTGCAAATGATTTTAATTCCGTTTCTGCTTAGAAACTGCTTGAAGTCCAGCTCTTTATTCCAAAGACACGCTGACAGCCAGCTTTTGGACTATTTGTTTTTTTCTCCATGCAGTGAAGGAAAGTCTTCCAGTGCTGGAACACTTTAGTTCTTTAAGGTGTAAAATTAGAAATGGTCTTTGTGTCAGGGGCAACTTTGTGTATTAATAATAGAAGTTTTAAATTTTGCTTGCTGTTTCTTCTCCTCTTGTGGCAACTTTGTTTTCAGCTGTGAACTTGATACCTGTTCTAGCAGTGCATTGGTGAGGACAGCCACTGAGGCAGTGTTTGCACAGCTCCATGAAGGAGATCTCAATCCAGAGCCAGCATTGTGATCCCAAGGCTGTAATAGCTGCAGCCTCTTTAGAAATCTTCCCAGTTGTACATGCCTTTGTACAGCACTGAGGAGATTTTTAAATAGATTCATCAAAACTTGTAAAGGCAGAGTGGCAGCTCAAATAATAGCCTGCTCTATGCAATTTCACTTTGTCTGTCTTTATTAGATAAGGAATGAGGAATTTTGCCCTTTTATTGCTTATGTCATGCACTTCAGGTAATTCTCCTTAGCTTAGGATGTAGGGCATGTAGGAAAAAGAATTCCAAGGAGGAGTGCAACATCATACGATGGCTGTTTCTGCAAAATCAGCTTGGCAACATGATTTGGTTTGAATTTAAAAATCTACTGGCTTGTCCAGTTACAAAGATTCAAATACTTTGGTACGATAAAAAGTTTTATTCACTAATTCTGCCTTGAATATATTTCCTCTTAGTCCTGCTCCAAGCCACTCGTCGATGGTCTCATGGATGAACATTCCACCTGCTAACCCGGCTGCCACCAACGCTGCACTACCCACTTTCTTCTTCCCCAGCCCTGCCACTGGCACTGATGGAGCAGTGGAGAGGTACAGTGTGCACTTCAACTTTTGCAGGCTCTTAATTTGCCTCCCTTTGCTGTATCTTTATAAAATCAGTCTCCCGTGGCATGTGAACGATTCTCTCAAACCAGGAAATGCAACCATAGCAATTTAAACAGAGTAAAATACCTGTCTACTTCATTTTATTTTTCCTTTGGACACCTTCCTTGGTGGAAGGCACACAGTACACTGAGTGGACAATTCATAGTGTCTCTCTCCTGCAGTGTTTCTCTTTTAAAATACAGATCCTTCCACCTTTCCCAAATTTAAGTTTCCCATCCTAGCCTTGCTGCCTCTCAAAGACTTTCTTCCATCTTTACCTTTGTCTGTGGGTTCGTTGTTTTCTTTCACTCTTTTGTCCAGCCTTCCTTCCATCCTGTTTCTGCTTCCTTCCATGTTGTTTTCCATGTTTTGAAGTATTTAGATTTTTTTTTCTTTGAAGGTCTTCACCATCTTAGCTTTTCCCTTCAAATTTAGTAATACTTGCTTTTCTAACTGAAGTAGTTTGGTGCATTCACAGATTCTTCCCAACACTTGATAAAAAAATCCTATTTCTTATTAGTGGTTGGATTTCTGAAGTATATTATGCTTTGCCTGTTATTGAGTTCATTGCTGACTAGCACATGAAAAAAATTTAACTGTAGTTGAAAGTCGAGTTTGTCATAAAAATAAGTGTGCAGAAAGTTGGGAGTAGGATATTCAGAAATGCCAACAGTAAGCTGTGAAGCTTCAGCTTTGGCTGTGTGTATGAATTATAAGCCTGTAATGATGCATGTGAGATTGTGTTTAAAGTTTTAGTCATCTCCAAATGTGAATGGAGAGAGAATGGCTGAGACAGTGTCTTCATAATAGTAAAAAGTTGCTATAATTCATAATTTCATTTTTCAGTGTTGCCCACCGAAAAGCAAGAGCAGTTTATCCATGTGAAGCAGAACACAGCTCGGAATTGTCATTTCAGATAGGAGCAATATTTGAAGATGGTAAGTACTGCTTGAGTAAATATAAAGCAATGAAAAACAAATTGACAAAACTGCTAAAATGGCTTTGGATAAAAATACAAGCTTGACTGCTATTCTGCCAACATTGCTGATGGCACACAGTTGGTGATGGAGATATTTTCTGGTATGAAGAAGCTACTTAACATATCCTTAGCACTGTGAGGCAATGCTTTTGATTTTTGGGTGAATAGAC
Source organism: Phylloscopus whistleri (assembly GCA_017589585.1). Lineage (NCBI taxonomy): Eukaryota > Metazoa > Chordata > Aves > Passeriformes > Phylloscopidae > Phylloscopus > Phylloscopus whistleri. The sequence continues at coordinate 562,287 of JADMLD010000235.1, forward strand.
TCTTCCAATTGGTATAATTTTTTCAGCATCATTTAAATGTGTTGTAGTACCAAAAAAAAAAAGGTTATTCAGTAATAGAAGAGAACACCTTGGCCTATGAAACTGATTTTTTTAAAATGTGAACTCTTGTTCTAAGAGTTTTTTCCTTTAGAGGTTTTCCTTTAAAGAAAAAAAAAATCTGTTTCAGGATTTTCAAGCAGAGTGCCATGTAAATCAGGTGAACAGTGGAGGAAAAAAGACAGTGTTTTTACTGATTTAGATCAAGGTTTGCCTTAGTGTGTGCATGTACTTGTAGAAAAAGGAATATTCACTGAGATGTGGAATCGAGGCCTGTGTTTAATGATTTCTATGGATCCAAATATAGCACTACATCTGAGCAACCAGAAGGTGATTCCTGTGCTCCTGAGACTGTTCTCAGTGAGCTTCCATAGATCTACCCTTCAGCAAATGCACAAGGATTTCAAACTGATAGCAAAGGTTTTAGTTTTTAAACCTTATGCCAATGACTGCTATAATACAAATTCTGAAGATGCAGAATGGGAAGCTCAGCTCAATTTTTATTTTTTTAATAGTATGTATAATAGGATATTCCTGTCCTCTGTCTCCTCCCAAGCAAATGAATAGCAAGCCTGGTCCAGACTTCAGTTCTGCATTTTTTTTAGCAGAAAGTGCTCTGGGGTCCCCACTAGGTTCTTCCCTACTAGCACCCACTTTACAAAATCATTCTTGATGTTTCCTATTAGAGCTGCCTTGCAGGCAAATCATGTCTGAATCAAGTTAGGTGGGAAACCTTTTAAAGATGAATTAGCTGAGTGATTGCTCTTTTTACAGTCCTTAACACCAGCTATTTTAATTTAAGTTTTCTAAAACATGACTGATAGGGCTCTTCAGCAGACATCAAACTGTGTACAGGTAAGAAATCTAGTGCATGGTGGAAAAGCTTTGATGGCTGGGAGAGGCATTTCTGCTGCAGAACAGCCAACAGTTGTGTTGGCTTGGGGTTAGAAAGTCTTTCAAGAAGTAGTTCCTTGTGTGCCATGTTTTTGTGTGAGAGCAATGTTAAGATTTTCTCCTTGTATGAGAACTCCAGAAGTGGTGACAAAGCCCCCATGATTTGGAGCATTGCAGCCTCAGTTGAGTTTTTCAACTGGATTGCCCCAAAATAAGTATGGAATCTGACTCTGGCATCTGTGGAGAAATGTTTCAATTGTAACTTTTTCCATGTCATGAGACAAAAAAGGTTCAAAGCTTAGGGAAGAGTGGCATGGATTGCATTTGAAAAACCAGATTTCCAATGGCAAAGCTCACATTTCCTTAAACGCATTAGTTTTGATTTGTTGTGCTGTATCCTGGTTGTTTCACAGGTGTTATCTTTGCCCTGCAGGGCTCTCACCCTCAGGTAGGCTGTGGATTGGAAGAAAAAAATGGGGAGAGCATGCAAGTAATAAGGCAGTAAATGTATGTAATGGTCATTTCATAACTTTTCCCAGTAGGTTATGTCATGGATGGCTCTTTTCATGCCTAGTGCAGACCTGTCTCCACATTTGAAACCTCTGAAATGCCTCAACATGAGCCTTTTCTTTCTGTATCAGGCACCCCTGTGTCTGTGCTGAAATCAGATTGCAGTGAATCAATTCAGGTTCTTTAGTTACTCAATTTAAATTCCCATATGCCCTAATAAAGCCCCCAAATGAAGAATTAAAGTAATAATACATCAATTCTGCAGCTCTACCAATAACCTTAACTATCAAAGTGACAACGCATCAATCAAGTTGACATACAACTAGTATCAACCATTAAAGTAACTGTTAAATTAATGTCTACTAAAAAGTGCTGCTTCCATTAGTGAAGGTTTTATCTGTCTCTCTCCTTTCTCCACCCGGCCTGTCTCACTTTCTAATCCTGTCTCTCTCTTTTTTTCTTTTCTTTTTTCTTTCCTCTCTTTTCTGCTTTGTTTCCTTTTTCCTGTTTCCTTCCCCATGCTTGGTTTGTCTCTTTTGGTCCATAGATATTGATTGCAGTGGTTCTCTCTCACCTGTCATTACTCTGGATGAATCCTTCTGGCTGCTCCAGCCTCAGACAGGATAATGGCATTTAGGGAAGTAGTCTTGCACCTGTCATAGCTGCTAAATGTAATATTGGTGCAAGAAGGTGAGTTTAACCTTTGCTCCCATCTCCATTTCCTATTTCTAAATGGGGGAAAAAATCTGTCTCAGTCTGCCAAGGTTAGATTTGCTAATATTTTAAGTTAAGCTTTGCATCACTTGATAGGAGTCTGTATAGAACCTTTGCATTTTCACGTTCAGGTGAATTCAGTTTTCAGTACTGCATGTACATTGTGCTTCCCCAAATCCCATAGTCTTTCCATTAAAGTGCCATAGAATATAAATGCTAAGGCACCATCTGGTAAGTTAAAAAGAAAAGGCAAAGTTTTCTATTTAATTGAATTGTGTAAGAAAATGAATAATGTAATCTGAACAATATCCACTGGATTTTTTTTTTTTTAAATCTTCAATTCAATTTGCCTTAGGCTGTGCCAATATTTTTATTTCCCAGTTGTTACAGGCTATATTATTGACAGCACATAACAATATAATTCAAGTGGTTGGAAGCAAAGCTTGAAGAGTTTGCAGCTGGCTAAGGGCACATATGGGAAGAAGCAGAGTAGGATCTGAGATTGAGAGAGACAGACATATGCTGGCTGTGTATGTCTGTTGTTGTTGGGGCAGATATTCCCAATAATCAGGGAAAGAATAATCAAACTGCCTGGCACTGGAATTTTGCCAGTCTTGGAGCCAAGTGTTATTAAATTTCTGATTCTTGAAAGAGACTTGCTTAAAAGTCAGTAAATGGGAATTTCACTCGGGAGAAGTGTTTCAGATAGGTTAAATGGTGTTTACACAATAAAAATTCCTTGGCAGAACTGCTAGCAGGAAGGCTTCCTGAAAACTTGTCAAGATAGGTCTTATCGAGGCTTTTAACAAATTTTAAAATCCAATTTTAAGGGAGAGAAAACATGAGGAAAACTGAGACAGTGTTTTCTTAAGGAAAAGTGGGGCACCCATCGTCCCCACCAAGTATAAAAGGAACACAAAAAGCCACATTCACACAGCCCTTGTCATCCCCATCTCTCTCTCCCACTGTAACAAAGTGCCAGCCTTAGTTAATGTTCCTGGTTTTGACTCCAAGGCACTCTGCCCTCTAATTCATGCTGTGGCTCCTGGACTCTCTGTCTTTATGGTCCTGACCAATCCAGGATTTACATCAAAGAGAAGTGGTGCTCCCAAAATACTGTATTGCACTGTATGTGCAAATGGTTCTTCTGCTGAGCTAAAAATGGAGATAGAGCTGCTTCTTGGTCCTCCTTTCATCTGTGTATTTCAGAGCACTTGCAAACGTTCATGAGGAGAAGACCCCCTGACTCCTAGTCCTGTGTTCTGTCCACAAGATAATTCTTCTCACAGCATTAATTAAGGGAAACAGCAAGTCTTGAAATTTCAAATTCCAGGCTAACCCTAAGCACGATAAATATTTCTGCATTTCTGTGATCAACTCAACCCACAGGGATTGTTTCAAAAACCCAAAGGGATTTCCAAACACAGAGAGCTTGCAAGCACATTTGCTTGCTGTAATTGAATTTCCTGATGAAAAATTGGCCAGCATCATTGAGTTCTATGGAAGTGAGTTGCAGTGCTGTAGTGGTTTCAGCAGTGAGATTTCTGTTGCCCTCAGTAATCCTTGTTTATGTTGGTTTTTGAGGTTTTTACTCTGATTGGCAGCCCAATCAGAGTAAAGAAGGGAGGCCCTCTTGTGCCAGGACACCATGCAGGTCAGATTTGCTCCCAAAACAGCCAGTTTCCACAAAGATGTGGAAATCAGTGCCAATCAGTGTCTGATTCAGCCTTGCTGAAGTTAGTGGCACCCAGGCAATGAACTAATGCTGCTGAGGAAGGGAGTCTTGCTCTTATTGTGGTTGAGACCTGGGAAACTTTTGAGCTGCCAGAGCAGAGCAAAGTCTGCTTATGACATTGGGTCTCTGGGAAGTGCTGCTTGTGAATTTTATGTATTTGCAGTTAGAAAACAACAACATTGGCAATATCAAAGCTATTTCCCTTGGAGAATACAGAAAAGTAAGAGGCAATGCTGCAAATGCCAAGTTGACCTGATGGTGTTCCTTGATTAGAAGAAATCAGATCTCACTGCAAGTTCCAAGTCTGTAGATTTTGTTGGGGTGATTGTTCCATAGCACTTGCTGTTGAAGCGATGCTAAGACACCTTCCTTCTCTGCACTTTGCCTCCATGAGTGAGATTGCTGAAAAGGCCTTCAGCAGGTACTGAGGAAGTCACTGTCCCCCTCTGAGCTCTCAATTTGGCTGCTATTTGCACTAAGAGGTGATGCTTTTTAGTGGTGGTTCTGTGCTTGCTCTTGCTGTGCAGTCTTGCTATGCACTCCTTAAATCTTGCTGAAAACATTTACTGTTTAGTTCTCTGCTCTGTATCTTTTACACTACAAGTATTTTCCCCTCCTGTCCTATGCCAACATGAGCCTTAGTCCTATGGGATGATTGCTCTAGTAATGAGTTGTAATTTTAAGGCCAAGTGTGTAGTTTCTGCAGCAAGGTATTTTTAAATGAGCAGGCCTGAGAAAGCGCTAAGAGCTGTAATTGTTGGTGACTGAGAAGAAATGACAGAAAGGGGACACTAGAGAAGTCTTCTTTTTTCAGAAGTAGTTTTTCAGAAACAGGCTGTGTCCTGGGTTTAAGAAGAGCTGTGCATGATAGAGGAGTGTGGTTTGTGTGGTTAAGTGGCTTTGATTTTAAAGGAATGCATGCTGTTGTATGCTGTACTTCAGAAATGGATTAGCAAAGAAAACAGGATCACTGGAGCTTAAAGCAGCTTTACTTTTGGATGGCACCTTCATTAACATCATTTGCCTACAGAAGCAGTCAGTGATGTACACAAGTATCTTACTCCTTCTTGCACAGGGTGATTGGAATGGGGGCAGGAGCCTTTCCTGGTGTGACAGTCACCACAGCTACTGAACATTAAAAATTACTTTTTTTTTCTGGGTTTTTTTGGTTTTTTTTTAAGCAAAGATCTCTAGAAATGGTGGCCTTAGGGGGTAACTGAGTGGTAACTCCTCTTCAGTCCTCCTAGAGTCTAAAAGAACTGTCTGCCAACAAGTGAGGCCCTGAGCTGTGTCATGTACATGTGCAACATTTAATTTCCTAAGCCCAGAGCTCAGTTGTACCAGCCAGGTCTCAGCTGGGGTGAAATGGTGTTTGCCACTCAAAGCCAACTGCTGGCCCATGAACGTGCTGCAGTGTGCACAGTTCACCATTAGCTTATCAAACATGCTTAGAAAATATTTCTTTGGAAGTTTGCTGTTGAGTGATGTGATTCAGCATGGTTTGAGCATTTTTCTGCCCTGTGTAAATTTTAGGTAAATTTTAATTTCAGTGTTACCCCCTCAGATGAGAGCTCCTCTCAGTTTGAACAGGCCTTGGATTTATAGACACTCATATGCCAGTGGGATCTACACTCTTTCTAATGGAAATTAAGGTTAAGCACCAGAGGACAGGTAGAAATTTCCTACTTCTAGGTTTCCTAGTTGTTTTTCTTCCTAATCTGTCTTTTTTAGGGTTTTTTTTTGGAGTTCCATAGGTATGGGAGACCTCAGGGAGGGGTTTGGCTGGCTGCTGGTGCATTTGCTGGAAATGCAGAATTACAGCTTCTGGAGGGAGGTTTGTGGTGGTGTCAGCCAGGCAGTTTCAAATGCATGTGTACTCTGTAATTGTGGAATAAAGATGACAAAGGGAGAGGAGGGCCTGCTAATTACTAATGGTAATGTAAGTTACTTTGTGAGCACAGATCCTAAAAGGTAATTGTCTGTGCAGGTTTTTCCTTTGGAGTCTTTTTGTTGAACAGGTTTATTACAAATATAAGCCCAGAATTTCAGGCTAAATCTAAACTATCAGTATCATTTGAAAACAGCTTTGTTTTCTGGCTTCTTTGGAGTTATAGCTGTTGTTTATAGTGTGGTTTCTGAGCACAGCTGTCTGACAATAATAGGACACAAGGAAAACAACAGGGAAAGTATGTTTTTAAGTCCTCAAATTAAGAGCCTTACAATGCTTTTGGAAGTGAGACTTAACATGTTGCTCTCCCTCAACTGTTATTTCCCTGATATATGTAGAAGGCTACAAATATCACATTTCCCAACGTGTTAATGTGTTTTAAATAAAGCACTGACACGGCTGGCAGCATGTTTCAGCATTTGTCTGATGTCTTCCCTAAATACTGTCTCAGAAGCACTGTGAGGATAAATTAATACAGTAGAGAATGTCGTAGGTTGCTGAAAAGTGTGGGATTTTGCAGTTACATAGGTAAATAGGTATCTGTATTATATCCTTAAAAGACATCTCAGAGGGGAATTTGAGGACTTTTTAGTCTGTTTTCCAAAGAAAGGAGGCTTATGCTTCTTTTTTAACTTCCTGTCAAATGTGGTCAACATATATATACAGGAAGTCAGATTTCATTAGTTCTCTTGCTCACAGAGTAACTTCTGGGGCATTGAGAGTCCAAGCTGAAATATTTCTTATTTTATATTCATGGATACTCTTGCATAAACTTTGGGATCAGCAGTGGTAAACACTTAGGATGGCACAAGGAGCCATTCAAGCCTTTGCTTTGTGTTTTGTGAATTGCACTACGTATTTGAATTTCAGAGAGAGGATTTAATCAGAAGAATGATTCAGATTTTGTCCACTGGTCACTTCTAATAGCAGCTCTATTCTGAAGAAATGATACTTGGAGTGACATCTGGCTCATTTCTATTTCCCCTATAATCCTTTCCATGCTTACTTTTCATGCCAAGTAAGGTCCTGTGCTGTGCTTCTGTGGCTCTGAGCTTCCAGTTTCACCACTTCTGCTCAAGACAGGTTTTTGCTCTTCTTTTGCCCCACCTACTCAAAGTGTTTTCCACTCTTTGATATGAATTCTGACTTTTCTCCTAAGGCACAGATTTTTCTATTTTATAAATCTGTCCTAAGCTCCATTAACCATTTCCCTAATGAACTCTCCTGCACCTAAAAGCTATTTCACCATGTAGGCTTTGCAGAAGTATATTATGAAGTATTTAAGTCAAGTTAATAATCCTCTTTATCTTTCCTAGCCAGATTCTGAAACTGGTCCTTGCAGATGATGGGAAGTTTTTTATGGATGCTTTGCCTGGTGTCGTGGAGCTAAAGCTGAAAAGTACTAATTCAAACATAAAAAGATGCAGTAATTTTCTCTCCTTTTCTTTTGCAGTGCAATTTTCCAGAGAGCCAGGATGGCTAGAAGGCACATTAAATGGCAAGAGAGGACTTATTCCACAAAATTATGTTCAGTTTTTATAGCTTTGTGCATTGAACGCCAAGGAGGTGTACATGGTATCCATGGATTTTTGTTCTAGTCACTTGTCTCTACTTTTGTGACTGCTTTTAATCAGTGAAGAGCTGGACTATGGATTGAAGATCTTAAGCTGTATAAAGACATTAAGTGTTGCCAAATATGAATTACAAAAAAAAAAAGTATTCTTTGAGGGTTGGAATGGGTGGGGGGGGGCAAGAAAGAGGGATGGAGGGATAGGTTAATTTTTTAATAGGATGCTTGTTTTTCAGTTGTAAAGAGCAGTAGTAGTATGTTTGTTTGCAAGACAAATAGCTTTTGAAGTCAAGTACTTGGTTGATCTGTGACTCAACTTAGTGTCCTAGAGATTATGCTTTGATAAAATGCTTTGAGCATTTCTAACAGAATGAGAGGGGGGGTGAGGCCCTGGCACAGGTTGCCCAGAGGAACTGTGGCTGCCCCATCCCTGGAAATGTTCAAGGCCAGGTTGGATGGGGCTCTGAGCAACCTGGTTTAGTGGAAGGTGTCCCTGCCCATGGCAAGGGATTGGAACTAAATGATGTTTAAGGTCCCTCCCCCCTACCCAAACCATTCTATGATCATTTTAGGTTTGGAAGATACTGATGGATTAAAAAAGCTATCATGCTGACAAATTATATTTCAGAGTGGAATAGCCAGTGCAGAACAGACATCAGTAAGTAAAAATAATAGTTATCAAGACATGACATTTTTCAAATGTCTTCAAAGAGCACATTTGTTTATGTTGCGTGTATGATTTCATTTATCTTATAAAGATAAGACACATGAACTTTTATTACAGGCTCCTGTATGTCATGGTTCCTTTGCTACTCAAAAATATCACGGTAAATGAAATAAAATGTTATTTGTTATTTGACTTGTCATTCCTATGTCGCAGAGTATTTTACTCTGGTTCTGGAAGTTGTGGCATGAAATAATTATTGGCAGCTCTGTGCAGTCAGCCTCCTTTTGGAGTCAGGCTCCAAAAGGGATGGGAAGCTTTCCTCACACAAAAGAGGCAGCTCTGGAAGTTCAAGCCAAAAGGGAAAAGAGAATCTCTGGCTACAATGATTTTGCATCCTGGAGAATTCCTGCATTTTATCTGTTGTCTGTTTTAGCTGCTTGTTCACCTTGCCTGTCTTCCTTCCCTCTAATTGTCAACTGCAAGGTGTTATTGGTGGCTCAAAATTTATAGAACTTTTAAAAAGTTACATGCAGTTTATCACTGATTTTTCTATTTTTCTCTCCTTCAAGTAAGAGAGTGGAGAAGATGCAGGAAGTGTGACAGGATGACATGCTAATACAGGCTCACTTATTTGTTAAATTGGACTCTGTGGATTTTGAGTCATTTACTGTAGCTCCACTTAGCTTGCAAGTTTTCCTAACAAATGAGATTAGCAAACCAGTTAATGGTTAATGCTGCCTTGGGGCTGGGATGGCTTTTTTTTGCCTCCTGAGGATTTAAGTCCATGCCATTAATTTGTTCCTTTGCCCAGACTGCACAGACCACTGGAGTATGCACAAATCATTTCCAGATGGAGCAATGGTGAGCCGAGCCAGTACAGCTCTCCAGCACTCCCCCTCATTGCTTGGAGGAGCTTCATTTGGTGAATTCTCCTGGTATTGGAGCAGTAACTCCCTGCCACAAAACTTCTAGGCAGTTCTTGTCTTGGCTAAGTGACCCACCCAAGCACTGGAAATGACTTCTGATTGATTTGCTCCTTGATTCAGTGTGAAGGAAATAGCAGTACTTGCAGCAACAGCCTGTAAGGTTACCTTGCTCACATTTGTTCACGTGGCAAAGCTCTGTGCTGGCTGGGTCTCATGCTGCCTGGGCCCACAGCTCTATCAACTCATCTGTGGCCTTAAAAGATTCATTCTGGAGGCAGGATGGTGTTTGTGTGCCAAACTCAGTTTTCATGGCTACCAGTTGGTAGAAGATGTGGAAAGAAGAGGGAGAATATAAATCTTTGGTGTTAGCCTTGCAGGTGTGGCAGCTAGGTATGCTGGCTTGTCAGATGGTGAAGCTCTGATAACTTGAAGCTTACAAGCTTTGGAAGTTGCTTCCATTTGTTTTGTTGTTGTTTTAAACCTGCAGTGCATGCTTGATCTTGTTCTGGCTGGTGTCCTCTATAATTCTCAATGTGCTTCTCAGCTCTAGCTCTGTGTGGTGGGGCTTTTTTTTCCTTATAACTGAGGTTGTTTAAAAAGGCAGATTTATAGAGAAGGAATAATAGTCTTAGTGTCTCTTCCATCCAGTCCTCTGAGCCCATTTCACCTTTAGGAGAGATGTTTTGAGACTCCTGTTACTCCTGGAGCGACACAGAACCCAAACAAGAAGAAAACTTTCCTACTGAGAAGTGATACACTGAACAGAGGTAACACTAATCCAAACTTTCTCACGTCCCAGCCGTTGTCTGAAGGCAGTGGTGTGAGCTGAGCCAGATCAGATCTGGCTCTCAGGCTAACCACACTGCCTCTGAGGAATTCAGTTGTGGGAACTGCTACCCACCAGATGGGTTTCCACATCAGCCCAGTTACACCAATGCCAAGTACAGACTTGCACAGCCCAGTAGCCACGGCACAGCTCGTTCTTCATCCTCGCTGCCGAGCAGCGCCGTAAACGATGCCCTCGGTACTGACTGCTTGGAAGTGGAGATTAAAAGATGCTAAAATTGAAAAAAAAAAAAAAAATGCAAAGAAAGGCTTTTGAGATTGCTTGCTTTCCTGAAGGTTGCCTTTAGGGCATGCCTCTTGTCTTATAGCTTGGTAGATTTTGGAGGAGTGCTTGTGTTGTTGAGACAGGAAGGAGGACAGGGAGTCCATTCTGGAGAAAGCTGGTTGCAGGATCCTTCTCTTGGCCTGGCAGCAGGAGTGGTCATTCTCCATGGGTGTGGCCTCTGCCCTCTTCCATGGAACTGCTTTCCTGTCACAGCTGTGGGCACAGAGGAATTAATCCTTGGGTTGGGTTCCCTTCCCTTGCTCCGTGCTGGTTACTGTGGGCAGGGCCACGGACTTGTCAGTTTTCAAAAGCTGAGGCTGCTGGTGGTGAATGCATGACATGGGCTGAAAATTAGAATGTGAATTAGGAAAAAAAAAAACCAAAACCCAACAAACCCAAATGTGCTTTTTATGCAGAACGGTCTTGGCCTTGCCATCACTGTGGGGCCAGAGATTGAATCCCTCAACCTGGGGATTAAGGTCGAATGTGTTTGCTGAATAATTAATGGCCAAGCTGAGACTCCTGCTTGGCTGGGCTCAGCAGAAATTTATAGCCTGTTAGTCACTGGCCAGGGTGCAGCTCTGTGCCTTGGCCAGCAGCACTTCCACTCTGCTGGCTGAAAAGCCCTGGGGTTTTCAGGCTGCTGAAGGTTGTTAAGTGTTGTCCCAGCTGATCTTCATGGCAGGTTTCCTTCTGATGCCGTCTTTTATGAGGAGTGAAAGAAAAATCTCATTAGCTGATTTATCTGTCCTGTAAGGAAAATTCATGTTCCTGCCACACTGCTTGCAGCTTTTGCTACCCAAGCCCCTGTAATTGTGTCACAGAAGAGACTTGGGCAGAAACTTGCTTTCCTTAATGCTGTTCCTTGTTCTCTTAACCCATTTCACAATTCTTACCTGGTTTGCAGTTTAAGGAGAAAAGTTGCTGACAGAGAGCCTGTGTAGGCTGTAAATGCACCAGTGCTAAACTGGGTTTCACTGAAAGTCTCCACTGGAGTTTCACCTCTTCAGCTGAATGTGCCTTGGACATTGTTTTCTACACCAGAGTCCAACAGTCTGCCCTCATCTGTCCTTGCAGTAGCCACAGGTAAGCACCAAATAAACTTCACCCTGTCAACATCTACAGTTAAAGTAAGAACACCTCAAAAACCTTATGGCAAGGCATGGTTTACCAAGCCAAACCTGTGACAGGAAAGGGCATTTTTTACACTCCTTTCTTAGTAATATTGTATTCCTCATGAGCTCCCAGTCTCTGCAGATACCTGAGTGCCCCAGCTTGAGGTCAGGTTATAAGTTTCATTATGGTTTAAGCAGTGATAGCATTGTCTTATTTCTAGAACAGCATATGACAGATGCATCTGCTTGTAAACATATGGGAAATTTTTCTTAACACTGCTGATCCCCTACTATTCTTTCCTTCTGACAATTCAGCAAAGAGAAAGCAGGTGCAAGGATTTTTTGGCAATAAAGAAGTTTATGCAACTTGTTATTAAAAGACCAAAATGCAATTAAATGGTATTCTTACACCACAGACCAAGCTTTGTGCAGAACTTGGTGGTGAATTGTTGAGAGTGTGCCCAGAACAAACCATGATAGTTAGAAGGGGAAATAAAACTTCTGCTATCTTACTGTAATTACAACTGGAAAAGGTCTGACCCTGAGAAGGCAGGGTCAATGGGGAGACCTTGTGTATATAAAATAGAATTTCTCTCAGGGCAAGAGGGATTCACTGACTTTGGTCAATGGAAAGAGCAGCAGGAGGTTAACAGAAACTGGAGCCCAAGCTTGTCTGGCTACTGAAGGTTTGTTTCTTCTGCTTGTGCCCAGAAGAGTGTCAGCACATTGTTGGCCAAGCATGGGGACCCAGGTGAGATGAAGCACATTCCTGAGTGTTGCACATTCCCTCTCTTACAGCCTGAGGAGCTGCTCCCTGGCCCAAGCCATCGCAGCTGTGGCGACACCCGGAGCTGACAGAGATTGCTGGAACCACCACTGCAGCTGGCTGAAGGAAGATGTTACTTTACTTTACTTTTCAGTTACTTTATGTTGAAGTGTTCATGTCCAGGTTAAACAGGGCTCTGTGCACCTGCTCTAGTGGAAGTTGTCCCTGCCCATGGCTGGAGGTTGGAACTGGATGATCTTTAAGGTCCCTTCCAACCCAACCCACCTCTCTGGTTCTGTATTGTTCCTACATGAGCAGAAGGCTTGTCTCTGAGGATATCACTGCACCAGCAGCTAGCTGAGATTAAAATGCAAGAAGTACTTGCAATCAAACCAGTTTAATTCATGTATATTTGTACAATTTATATAAAAAAAAGAAAAAAAAGAAAAATAGGTACTTGCAGACATTAACATAAAGACCAAACAATATTTTCTATTTATTTAAAAAGCTTTAAACATACAGAAGCAAACCCCTAATTATAAATGCATCATTATGCATAGATTTTACTGTTTACACCATACTGCTGGCTGCTTTTATTTTTCATCCAGGAATCTATTTAAACTCCAAGAATTCTTAAACATTCCTCTGAGCTTCCTGGCCTCAGAACTGCTGTCTATCTTATCAAGTCATTGACCTCCAGCTGAAAACATTGCTCTAAAAAAAGTCAAATCTTTAATAAACAATTAAAAGTGCATTAACTGTAGATTTTTTTTTTTAATTTCATAAATGTTTAAACAAGTCAGTGAAAAACACCACCCTGTGAATTAGCTTTTTGCATTATTGATTGTAAAGTATCTTTTTAATAAGATCTCGATATTGCAAACTTTAGTCTTTTCTATTTTAACTCCGTGCGACTGCTCAGTCGCACGACGTGTGTAGTATTCCTGAAATACCCACTGCAGTACATTACACTATTTTACATTTTAACTGTGTATACAATGCTCTTGCTGCATATCCCTGTTCCTTCTTGCAACAAAATAATTTAGCTCAATGAACAAAAGCCCACTTCCTAAAAGCTGTTACAGTTTGTCTTGTATTTTGCAGGAGACAAATGCCTATTTCACTCTAAACAAATTCGAAAGAACGTAACGAACTTCCCGGTAGCTAAAAAGTAGGGTTGGGTTTTGTGGTTTCTTTTTCTTTTTTTTTTTTTTCTGTACACAGGTTTAGATAAAAAAAGTGATGGCTATTCTGCTTAAGTGTCCTTGATAAGAGAATACTGCCTCTTACAACATCTATATCCAATTGTATGTATCTATTACTTCAATGATCTCTAGCAAAAAAAATAATAATCAATGAATGGTTTCATAAACAACAGGTGATTAAAGTAAAGGATTTATTATAATCTGCTTACAGTTGTTTGCAAAGACAGACATACGTTTTGCATAAAGATATAAATTGCTTTTTAAAACTAATTTAGTGTGTTTAATTATATGAAGTTTCTGTGAATTATGAATTGTACCAAACCAAGATTAAAAGTAATAAGGTACAAAAATAGGAGCAAACAGACAACAATTTGGACTGGGACAGGCATTTAACAGTGAAGTGTAGAATATGGCTTTGCTATTTTAGTCAAGCAAAGTTACTCTGAGACAGAAAAGGAGGCAGTAACTTTGTTAATATAAAAAGCTGCTGCAGACTGTATTCACCCAGAACCTGGCTTTGAAATCTTCTATTTTAGACTTTAAAAAAAAAAAAAAAAAGTAAATTCAAAGATGGATGTATGACTGTGTCTTTACTGTAAACAACCAGTCTGCATGCTGTATATCTCACATTGGAAGTTTGGCTTTCATATTGCTGTGCAGGTCAGTATTTAAAGATCTGCCTATGAATTAGACTTCCAAAATGCAAATAATATATGTATGTATATATTTATATATAAAAAACCTCTCTGAATACAGTCTTTACAGATTACCCATTGCATAAGGCAGGTGTCATTTAAAAAGACAAGTAGCGCTGACTGTCTTCAGTGCACCAGGGTGCACCTCCAAATTTGGGTTCAGAAAGGGTGTAGGATTCTTAATTCGACCACCATGGACAAAGAAATGCTACATTCCGACCGGCCAAGGGACACACTATAGCTCAAAAATACCAGTGGCACCCAGAGAGAACACTACAGATTAGGACTCTGAAAAACTATTCTATTTAAACATGAGCATATGGTAGCAACAGTTGAGCCTCAGAAAAAGTTCACCTGTCCTCTATTCTACTCCAAAATCTTGTAGTTGCTTATAAATTGTGAGATTGTGAAAATCACCTCAAAAATTCTTTTCTTTGCAGTCTTATTCTAGAGAAAACAGTTTTGAGACAAAATCAGACCAACTGAGTTGAACTTGTAGTGTGAACATTTGTCTTCTTGGATGTATCCCGATGATTACAAAAACGCTTACAAAATTACAGACAGCTTTTAGCTTATCACTAAAAATTCTACTCAGCTTATCTGCCCTTATCATCCCTCACCATCCCTCTCACCAGTACAAATCGCTTTGATATACTTACTGTAATGATCTGCATGTTCCCTTCAGCATAACCAGAAATCGCTCTCCCCCATCTGAAATAATAATCTGACCTTTTAAGATGCTTCATAGATCCAGTATTCAAAGGAAAAAAAAAACCAAAAATACAACCAAAACCAAACAATCTGGGAAACCTTAGTGAAAAAAGAAAAATCATTTAACATGTTGCTCACCCCTGTTCCCCTGAGAGAGAAAGGGAATAGAGGGCAAGAACTCACTAGATCATTAAGCTGGCAAAAGCTTTGGAGAGAGACCGTAATTTGTCTTGTTAAATGAAACCTTGGTAAAATGGCAAACACAAGAATGTGTAGTTTCCTACAGATACATGAAGCAGGAGTTCTAAGATGTGCTCAAGTCACATACACTTGCAAGAGAGACAAAAAGGGAGGAAAAGAGAGAGAGAAATAGAAAGGCTTAAAACACAACGGAAAAGGTTAAGCGTGGTTATTTACAACAGATACTGTAGGATGGTAAATTAGATATGATGCTAAAAAAGGCACAGCTTTCCCTTTCTTAAATACACTGTAAACGGTTCATTATGCATGCAGAACATTTCACTTTACAAAAAAATTACCTTGTTTGTTTAGACAAAGATAGTACTTAAATAGTCTCCAGCAAAATAGAGTTCTTTCAAAAATACTTTCCCGTTCATCCTATTAACCATTAAAGATTTTTTGTCTCATTTACAAAAGTTCCTTACACCTTATTTCAGGTCCTTCACAATTTATACATACAGCAATGTACAGTACAGCAAAAGACTGCAAAAAATTATTTGTAAAGCCAGCACAATAGATACTATAAATTGATACCAGGGCATTTGTTTTTCACATCTTATCCTTCTGAATTAAATAGTAAATGGACACTTAACACAGTGTATATCATCTATGATGGGATAACATGGGATAACAAATGCCACAGGTGGGGATAACAGTATTCCACACCAAATGTTCTGTTATTACTTTACACGTTAGGGTTTGTGTGTGTGTATATATATGTGTGTATATATATATAGAGTTTTTGTTTGTATTTTTTTGTGGTTTTTTTTATACAAGAAAAGAATATTAATGCCCCATATTGACTTTACGTTTTTATGTGCAAACCAAGGGTAAGCTTTAAAAAGTTCTCATTAGTTCTCGAACCCTTTTAAAACAAGCAAACAATACCAGAAACTACATGGCATATTTAAAACTCCATCTGTTAAAATATCAAAATCAAAGAGTTATTGACTAGATATGGCTTTTCATCCAGAGGAACAGGAACATTTTCTAAGTGTTTTAGGGTTATGGGGTAATTTCCAAACATCTAGGTCTTGCCAAATCCAAGTCAACTGCTTTCCATTCCCCCAAACCCTTTGTATGATTTTAGACTATTCAGAGACTGCTGAACAAGTGTAAAGAGCATGTTTAAAATATGGTTTCTTGGGTCCTTCATGGGTGTGGAATAACACAGGGAAACTTAAGGCAAAGTTCTTCCATTTAAGACATTTTCTATCACTTCCTGTGAAAGTATAGGGGCTTGGCATTCCCAGATTCCACCTTTGGTAGCTGGTCACTGATGATTTCCACCAGCATGGCTGGAAACTCTACTTTCAGTGCCTGAGACTCTCGGAAGGTGTAGAAGCAGAATTCCAATAAGTCACTAACAAGCTGAAATACAGAAACAAACACTTTTTAGGAAAAACATCAAGATTTTTGCATGCAAACAACAGCTTATTGATAATTTATTATTTCCAAGAAATAACGTCTTACTCTGACCTGACAGTCCATTTACAGGGGTTATAAAGCAAACAAAAGAACCCAAATGCCAAAGGGCTACTTGACTCATTAAAAATCAGCAAACAAGGAAAACCCAAGAGACCACAGATTTGATTTTTCAGCCTAGCTGCACTTTTCCTTTCACTAACAGCAACTGGCCACCACGAAAACTCCAGGTCTACAAAAATAAAGCCTTCTGCCCAGAGGAAAAAGATCAGCCATAAACTATTGTATCTCTCTGCTTCAGCTGGATACACATTCATTAAATCAGATTATTTGGTTAACGTCAGTGCATTCTCCAGGGCCCTGCGACCTACAACTGCCAGAGCAGCTGATGTTTGCAGCTCAACAACACAACTGCTGCCTCACACAGTGGCATTTCAGGTTTTACAGCGACACAATCTCCAGGTTTTTTGGTGGCCGTGACCTAAATGCAATTCCTAAAGCCTTACAGTATGTTGGATCCTTCCCAATCTTTAAGAAATGTGAAGGAACAAAGCACGTCCAGGTTTCAGTGAGTGTGTGAACTTCCACTGCAGTTGTGTTCCACTTCACTGTTGTGTGATTGAAGGAAAAGAGCCTCTGCTGTTTAAAAATCCAAGTGTTAAATTAATTTTGGCACCTCATGTCCTTGCAGAGTACATGAAACACTTCTGCTTGTGTAGTTTATCAAACACAAGTTTGCCATTTCAATTCTTACCCATGTAGAATTGCACTCTGCCATAAAGCCCCTGTTAAAGATAGAGCAAATAAATGTGGACTTCTGGAAGGCAGAAAAGAAAATGAATAAGAAATATGGGCAGCAACATTTCCATCCTCTAGCACCGTACCTTATCGTTCATTTTCAGGACTTTCACAGCTGTTCTTGCAAACATGTAAGCAGTTTATGAACATCCCAGAGAAGTGCTGAGATCACTCAAACACATGACTCGCTGCTGTTGAGCACTACATGAGTCTGTTTGCTGGGGCTTAGGTCATTCCTGATGATTTGGCATGTCATGAAGCAACACTAATTAATTAAACAGATGCATGCTAAATAAGTAGCATAGACATAATCTGGTTTTCAAGGAAAAAATGCTGATGTTCAAAGGTTTACTTTACCCGTGAGGAGGAGGTTGTTACTGCTTATACCGTGTGCCAAAAATACTCTAAACAGCTCAAAACCGAAGTGAAGGAAATTGTGTCTTGGTGTGATTGCCACTGCCTCCTCTCTGCCTCTGGCATCAAACAGCAGCCCTAAACAAAGTAAGCCTTGCATCCCAGCACAGCCTTTGACAATGACCCTGTGAATGTGCTCCTTTTCCTCAACTTCTTTCACATCACTCAGTGTGAGAGGGGGTTGGGGTCACCTCTGTCCCACTGCCTTCTGTGCAGCTCAAGTGAATTCCTGCCTTGCCACGCCTGTGTGGAGCCTCTGGATTCAGTGGGACAGGTCACAGGAAATCCTACCTAGAAACTACCAATTCTGACTTCTTTGCAAGCTTTTAGTAGTACCAAGTACACGTTTATGTCTGGTGAATAGGCAGACAAGGGGAAATGAAAAGTAACACTAATGAAGGAAGCATAATCTAATCTGTTCAATAAACAAGTCAGTAGCTCAGTGGGTGAAAACATGGATACAATCACAGCACAGCACACTACAAATCAAAGGTAAAGTTTGCACAACAGTTTTAAAGAAGATCCCTAGAACCCTCCTATCATGTCATCCTTGGGTTTGAAGCCCTAAGGATGATGTATTTTCTATACCTATTTAGTCTGCTAAAACTTTTGTTCCACTTCCTTAAGCTATCAGCTGTAACATACTTGACAATAATCATCCACATAAAGAAAAAGGGAGGAGTAGGAAGCATGTGTGTCCCACACGTGACCCCATGTGTCACCAGGACCATGGGGTTGCAGTCAGCATCTTTTTAACTCCAGCCTTGAAAGCTGCATGGCTTTTTGGGACTGGGAAAGCATTAATTTAAACTAAGGAGGAACAAATGTGGCAGAATTGAAAGCCAGCTCAGAAGTACGAAAATGTAAACACTCTGCTGAGGTCAGACAGATAAAGCTGTGAGATCAAGAGCTGAGCCACGAGGAGGCTGTTTTTCTGCAGGTGTGTTCCCATGCATTTTCAAAAGTGCCAGCCCCCTGCCAGCTCAGCAGCCTTGGCATGAGGATGCACTAAAAGGATGAAAAGCTCAGGTCCCACAGGCAATGCTAATTTTGAAATTTAAGTCCTTGCTTCTGCATCCCAAACAACATTTGTCTGATGTAGTTTTGATTTGTAACAGGTAAATAATTTAATGGTCTTTTGCTTTAAAAGAGAAGTTCCTTCAGTAAGGATATCAAGAAGTTTGTTTTCTCTTTGAACACACGAGCTCTGTCTTCGCAGTGACTGAGGCACCACAGGTGACAAGCAAGGTAACACGAGCTATCAAGCAGCTCTGAAGGTGCCTGATCAATTTTTCCTAGATCAAATACACTCCTGGTTGTTCTTTAAAGCCTTGTAAAATCCCTGTGCTCTGAGAACTCCTGACTACACTCTAGCTGACCATTTCTACCCCCTACTTCTGGTGGTTTATACTGGAAAAGCTGAGAGCTCCCCCAGTCCAGCAGTGTGACAGACAACTCCAATTCAGCAGTGAGGGAAAGCACTGCTGTTTACACAAGCAGTGCAATGGTGACTACAAACATCCTGGCTTCTACAGTCTCAATTATTTCAGCTACTGAAACACACTTCTGAAGACTTACAGCTTGGCAGTGCAGTTAAGGCCACACAACTAAAACAATTCCCAATTCTCTCATCACTACCCTGCAGAGTGTGCTGCACTTCAAACATTTTCAAGGCTACAGCAGTCTTAGCAATTCTGATATTTTTACCTAATCAATTTTTGCATTTGTATGCTGTATTGAGCACCTTTGGGAAATAAGAGTATTAATCAAATGTAATTTTCTGTTATTAGGGTGGGGTGTCCATAAAATGGACTTTTTCACACATACTGCTCTTCATAATTAAAAAAAAATGAATCCTTTAATGAAGTCCCTGAAGTTAATACAGTTATAGTGACCTCTGAGCACTCACCCCATTTTTACAGCAAAAAGAATTTATTTTAGTTTGGAAATCTCACCATGATGCCTTTGCATTTCCAGAAATGGTAAGAACTACTGGATTTGCAAGGGTGCACATTTCTGTGTGCTTCATTTTCTCCAAATTCTCTCAGAACCTCTGAGTGTGGTATGAAAGCCCACAGTCACTTCTCCATCAGGAGCATCTCTGTGATTAAGCCTACTGAGACAGCAATTAAGACAGCAGTAGGGTAACAACACAATGCTGAGTAATTTCTTCCTATTATTAGCTACAGCTATTACTGTCAGAAACTTCAGTGTTCTCCTGTATTAAAATAAAAAAAGAAGTAACACTCCAAATTGCCTCTCTCTGTCCCTTTCAGGAATGGGTCTCTGCACACCCAGCTCTTTCCTCAGCCAGCAGAGCCCTCGCTGAGTTTAGGATTATTGTCACTTCCTGCTTTTTCCACTTTGTGCAGTGGATACGAAACTCCTGCTCCAACAGCCAGGAAGGCTTTAGAAAACCACTGCCCACCAGGTCAATGATTATTCCATTACCACCACTATATTCGTTTTTGCTCCCAATCCTATGAAAATCCCATGATGTAAAATAATCATTACTCCAAGGGCTCAGGAAGGAAGTTATTCCCTGTGGGAGGGCTTAAGGGGTGGTTCTTGAAGATCCATATATCCTTTGGTGGCCCACAGTGGCCAGTTCCTAGCTGCCTAGGAAATCCTGAACTCGAACCCAAGAGTAAAACCTTCCAACATCACAGGGAGTACAAGGGAAGCCCAAGGGATGAATTCTGTGGTTATACCTATGCAGAGCATTTGCCTCATGCCAGTAAGGAGCAAAAGGTGGCTACAATACACATGGATTAAGCACCAACAGTATCTAGCAGAGCAGACATGGACCCTGGTGCTGCCTGGCCAGGTGCATTTATCTGACTGAGGAACTGCACTCATTTCTTCAGGTTTCCTTCCTAGCCACGTGCACACGCAAACCACAGCACCTGACACCTGGAAGAGCCTGAGTTCAGCTCCTGATCTCTGCCTGGAGGATGCACCCACAGCACCACACACCAATGGAACATCCTCATCCCTTGGCCAGCACAAATTTGGAGCCAAGCCTCCTTTGCTCTTCCTCTCAACAGTGCCAGGGTGCTGCCCTTCCCCAACAAACACCTATTAACGTGAAGGGAGAGAGATCCAACCACCACAAACTGAGCAAGATGACTCTCAGAGTAGCTTCTGTCCACATCAGGGAGCTGGGAATCAATTGCTCACTTGACAGATGCATATTAGCTGCCACAACACACACCTAGCACACTCCCACATCGCTGCTGCTCTGGGAGCAGGGGCTGCATCTATCCTCTCAATAAAGAGAGAAAATGCTCACCCTGAGAATTCAGGCACTGGGACTGAAACGAGGCTCCAAACTGCTCGTCCTCTGTGGGACACAACTTGGGCAGATCAGCAGCAGAAGTAAGTGTACCCAAAGGTGCTGGTGACAGCTGAGGGGCTCATCTGCAGCTTTGTATCTGCAGGATTAGGAACCTGCAGAGGCACATTTGCATCCAACACAGCATCCCCTGCAACCCTGCCCCTGGAGGATCCCTGCCCTTATTCCCACTGTCAGCTTTTTCAGCGAGTGAAATCCTGGCGCTCTCAGCCTATGGAAAGATCCACCTCAGCTATAAAGTATTCCCTTCAGGAACCATAAAAATTAATTATTCAGCAGCATGAGCCTTAAAGAATTTATTTTTGTTTGGCAGAAAATGTCAACAAGCAAATGACAGCGCAGGGCGCAGCCTTGCCAAGACAAGGGGAAGGTTCACATTAGGGTTTAATGTCATGGCATCGAAACAAAAGCCCTCTTCACTCAAAGCCTGTTTAGTATCAGCCAAATTGAAACCAAATTCAGCTTTTGTTCTGCAAACTGCCTAACCATACACTACACAGTCTCTATATGAAACCAGGCCTGCCATGCAAGATACAGCCTTTCCTGCCAAAGCCAACAGGAGATGCTGAGGAAGATCCAAATGAAGTTTTTGATACCATGTGCAGGACATCTGTTTCTAATGTTCCTGAGGGAGTTTGTCAGGCACTTCACCTCCATCCAAGTGCTGCATGTGCATCTCTCCCCGAAATGCCCACGGCCATTCACAGGCACAAGGCCAAAACCTCTGGGGTCTAGGTAGAGAGGGAGGGCTGGTCCAAATTCAGGAAATGATGCACATGAGCTACCCAGAATAAGAGAAATACAATCCCTGCAAGAAGGAAATACGGGATCACAGGATCATTAAGGTTGGAAAAGACCTCTGAGATCACTGAGTCCAGCTGTTAACCCAGCACTGCCATGTCTACCCCTAACCCATGTCCTGCTGCCTCAGCACCCACGGCTTCCACGTGGCACCCTACAGAGAGTGACAAGGCAGGCTGCAGGCAGGCTCCTGAGGCCCAGCACAGGTGTGCACATGCACAAAACCCTGCTCACCTTGTCTGCCTGGGATGGGTTTCCATCTCTTATTTCTCAGGTGCTTTGAGGCTTTATGGATCATTAAATAAAGTTGCTGATGTTTTCAAATACTTAAGTGCCTGCCTGGCCTTCTTAAAAATTTTGGTATTTCCTCAGATTGGCACTTTTCTACCTGCACATATGTTTGCTGTGTGGATGAATGATTTAGCATACTGAGCAATGTAAAACCATCTTGTTTGAGTTTTCTTTTACTTCCTCATATTATATAAGCCAAGCATACAGTGATTTGGTATTTCCACGCATTGCATTTCATATATTCCTCAGACAGATGTCTTAAAAATGAGGTTGATGAAAGCAAGTCTGGAGGTGCAAAGGAGCAGGGTTTTTTATTGCTTTCCCCTACACTCAGGTAAAGTGAATTCCTTGAGGGATGAGAAGCTGCTCTGCTCAGATGGACAAGCTGGATACAGCAGGAGGGCTGAACAAGCACGAGTTGTGCACCAGCCCCTTCAGGCTTGTGCTGAAAATGCCAATGCTGAGACTACAGCAGCATGCAAACATGGGCCCTCAGCTCCAGTTAGACTGCCCAGCACCAAATATATTCTGATCCTCTAAAATTATAATGGAGTAAGTTAAAAATACATAGGTGACAGCTGAAGAAGCGTTCCTCCTAGACTAAGGAACCGAGCAGGAAATTTGCATTCACGTCGATTGAACGGAGAAACTCTGCACTAACAGGCAGTGGGGAGAGAATATTAATTCTCACTCCTCATTAATATTATCACCAGTCTAAATTTATTCTGATGGATTTCAAAAACTGAAATGCAAAAAAAACCCACCCAGTTTTTAAAGAGAAAAAAAATAAACAAGTGCCCTTGTTGAACAAGTCTCCAGTATCATCTCTGAAAGGAAGCACTGTTGTGGAGACAGCCGGCCTTTCTAACAGAGATTGCTGACAATGGGACTTTCTTTAAAAAGTCCTTTGAAAGAAAGCGCTCCATTAAAACAAAAGTAACGCAAAAATAGCTTAATTAAAAATTAAATAAAACGCAGGAGCAGCCTGCTTCCTCTCTAGTCAGTTCAGCTCCCAGTGGTTAATGCTGTGTTTTGGAAAATGTCTGTAGGACATGGGAGCGCTGTCGGTAAGCGCGAGCCTGTCATCCAGTCACCTTACCCACACAAACACTCCCGCTCCAGCAACAAATCACAGGCACCGCCTATCCTGAGGAGGATTAGAAAACTCCATAAATGCAGGGGTTTGTTAGGCTGCCTCAAGGTTCAGATGTGAATTCTTGCAAATGATTTTATCACTCATGCCTTTTTTTATTTCTCCACTACGACTTCCTTTGCTGGCACTGAGCAAAGTGAGACCTGATCTCTGAAGAACGAGCTATTACCGCAGCACTAATAATACTCTCCCTGCCTCCCACTAAGGTTTGCAGTGTTTTAATGAACAACAGAACAATATTTGAAAAATAATTCCATATGTACATTCTGTAAACAGACCTCAGGCTCTCACACCAGTGTGACCTGAAGTGCACTGTACTGTACTGTCTCTGCAAAATGAAATTTAAGTCGAGTACAAAGACGTGCATTTGTATGCAGGCTCTGAAAGCAAGTGCTGTCGCTTCTTCCTGCAGCAAAGATCCTTCCCTGCCCACCCAGGATGGAGTAAGGCAGTTTTCTACTCTGCTGCAGTTTGCCAGATTTTGCTGGGAGGGTGATGAGCATGCTGGGAGCCCTCCCCTCATGTACCCAAAAACTCCTTGTCCCCAGGAGTCTCCCATCACTTGCTGCACAGCTTCAGAGAGGATGGGTGCCAGCCTTGCTGGCCCAGGCAATGGGCTGGTCCCCAGGGAACTCTCAGGGGGCACTAGGAAGACCCTCAGCTTGAGGAGACCTCACCAGCTGGGTCACCTGTTTCCTCTGTAGAGGCTGCAGGCTCCCTCAGAGCGAGTTAAAGGAGATACAGCCCTGCTGCTGCAGAGGTAAATTTTGCACTTACCATTACACTGGCTAGAACCAGGTTGCTCCCAGCTAAACAGCTCAACATTAGCACAACCACTCTGTCAGTCTGGGCAGAGGCATCAGCAGCCCAGAGACCAAACTTTTAGTTTCCTGTGTCATTCATCACATCTCACACCTGAGCCATGTTAAACACCTTGTGCTGGAATAAGGCAGGGTGGCAGAAATGACCCAAACAAGGAATCTCCCGACTGAAAAGTTCAAATAAAGCTTCAAACACCCAGGATGGCCCCAAGGTCTCAATACATCTTTTAAAACCATCATTATTACAAACCCAGCTGTAAAAGATCACCAAATGAATTCCATGTTTATTGGCACATCAGGCATGTTGGATGTGTAATACACTAACCCTGCACCTTTCACCTTCATGACTTCTACTTTCTTATTTCAGCTTCTTAAATTAATCTAACCACTTCCCTCAGATGCCCCTTTAAAAAGAATATGGTTGGGTTTTGTCTCCCTGTCAGCTCACACAATTAAAGACTATTTGTTTACCTTAATGGAGACATTTTTTTGCTTAACTTTTCTGCACTCCCTGAGGAGTTATACTTACATCATGCATGGAGTCAAGAAGTTTAGTCAGTTGGTAGAATCTCTGCCAGCTTTGCCCAGAGTTACTTGGACATTTAGTTACCATCTTCTTTAGTTCTTTAATGTAATTTGCCCTCATTTCTTCAAATGCAGCTTGGCTTTTGAGACCATCCTTGGGAACTGTCATTGAAAAGACAGTCTGAAATTAGTATTAACTGCATTGCTTATTCTTTTGACGTGCATACTTAAACAGTTACACCAGTCAATGGATGAAGGAATGAAACCTTTAAGCAAAGTTCCATAATTTTACAGACATTGGTGAGGGATCAACAACATCACACAGATTCTCAAGCAGTTCAGGCATCCTCTCCAGATGTGTGATTGCAGAAGCTGTGGCAGAGGACAAGATAACATCTCAGCAATACCACACATGCTAACCTCATGTCCAAACTGCTTTCAGTACAATCCAACCACATAAAAACCAGGCAGATGGATCAAGGGTACTTTGCTAGAAGCTGAAAACGTGATTTATCATTCTTGAATGATTCCCCACATTTGGCAGAGGAGGAGAAGGTACAGAATCACAGCTGTTATCTGCAGAAATGCTAGACCAAGTGACACATTTTTATGCCATCAAGTAAGATCTAAAATTTCTTTGAATGTTAGCAAGCATCTGCATAGCATCTAGAACAAAACAGAGCTCTTTTTCTGCACAGAACAGAAGACTGCTTTCCAGACAGGCATCCTGACCCAGTGCTTGACCATGACAGACAATTGCAAGCATTTCTAGTGTCCTGGTAAAGTTTTCATCATCATTTTATAAGTGGGTCAAAAGTAGAGTTTTCTGGTACTTGTTATTGTGACTGATATCAGCAAGGCTGATGACAAAAGCAAATATCCAGTTTCTTTATGGACTGCAAACACCCTTGCACTCCTGCAGGTTCTGCCCCAAACAGGAATGGCTTATTAGGATCAGATCCCTAGGAAAACTCTGAAGAGGTTATTAACAACATTGTTCAAAATATTCTGAGGTTTAATATCTGAATTGGTTGAACACTGCTTAACCATCATTTTTTTTTCTCTGTATCTCTTAGGCATAGTCCACAGAAGGAAAATAAAATACTGGTCTGTACAGGAGTGAGTTTATTTCCTAAGCAAGCCAGAAAACTATGTCAGATTAAACTCAGTGGGAAGTTACCTACTAAACAGAGGGGAAAAAAAAAAGAAGTGATCTTCCAATTTAGCTTACCCTGACTTAACATCTTGACAGAAACTGTTTTGTTCATACATTCCCCTCTCCTCTGAATCCTCTCAACTGCCCCCTATCCCAGTGAGATCACATCAGAAGCAAGCAACAACTGCCCTGAATGGCTCCAGAGTAGAAGCTTTAAGAAAAAGCATCAGTATCTACCAGAGCAATTTAGCAATGGGGAACAAGGAGGAGCTGTATCACAAGAGAAGCAAGGACTTGAGGGCACCAAGTGCTGGAAGAGGACAGAAGGAAGAATCTTTAGAAAAAGCCTAGGAGGTGACACACCAACCTGCCTGCTGCTTGGTAAATATTACATATTTATATCACACAATCGTATTATAAGTACCATATGTTCATTTAATTTTCAAATTCTAGATGCAAACTCTCTCAGTCAGCTGACAGATAAAAGAAACTGTCTGGAACAAATCTACAAATTCAGTTCAAGGTGAATGAACACAGAGGCAGCAATCAAGATAAGTAAAGCCATCAGAGCATGCTGTGGCCCTCACACAAAATGCACAGGCTTTACAGCTCCTTTAATATGTACAGTGCTTACAGACTGTTAGAGTCACTCTTTCTTTGTCTCCTACTATGTATTTTACTGTTCTGTCTGAAAATTACTACACTATCACCCCAGCCAGATTATTAAGGAAGAAAGAAAGACCACAAATAAAGAGAACTCAAGCAAAACATGAAATTCTGGAGGTTTGCCCAGTGTTTCTGATTTTACTTATTAAATGCAGCAATACTCTTGGCAAGCTCCCAGAATCTATGGTCTGTGGAAAGCAAGAAAACAACTGAGTTGTAATGTGTGGTTTCTTCCACATGTAAATGGAGTGAAACTTCCTTGATGCGGTCGCCATCAAAGTTTCAGAATAACTTGTACTCTGCCCATCACATGATTCAATAAAAGAATTTAAATGAAAACAAACCTGGTGTTTTCTGTCATAAGACTTTACCAAGGTGCAATCACTCAGAACCAGGTTTGCTGCCCTTCACTTGACACTTTCTGGGTTTTATCACCACCTCCATTTCCATTTCGCTCTGCTTTTTCTCACTCTCTAATGTAAATATCCTGATTCTCCCAAAACAAACTATTTTTAGCAGGTTTTCTAATGACTGTGGTGTGTGCTTGAAAGGGACCCAGCTCACTGAAGTTAATTGGCCAGACTGATCTCACCTAACAGATTCTTGCAATAACTCATTAGTTTACACTCTCAAGAGGGTAGAATAATAAATACCTGGCTTAAAGACATTTTGCTGCATTTTTAGAATGCCTTCAGGTTCTTTTTCTAAAGATTCTTCCCCTTTAGGGCTGATTAAAGTGCTGCAGAGGCAGATCTCCAATCCAGACACTGTCTCAAGAACATTTGGGAAGCCAAACCCTCCCTGAGCACATCCATGTCAAGTTGCTTCTGAAACACCAGCAGTGACAACCTGCAAATAATTCCATTTGCCCCTCAGGGCAAGGCTGCAGCACAGCCCCTCCCCACTGTCCCAGGGTCACGGGCTGACCATCTCCAGCCCTTGGTGGAGTGGGACCTGGGGTCAATCCCTGCAGGCCAGGACACAAGGGGCTCCCCAAAAAGTGGTGTCTCTCCCAATCCCAGCAAGCTGGAACAGCTTCAGTTGGAAGAGGGAAGGGAGTGAGATGGCTGAGCCCAAAAATCTTACAGCCCCAGGAGGCTCCTGCTGGAAGGTCCAAATCCCCTCCAGCCCTGACAGGAACTGCAGCTTCATGCCCCCCTCTCAAAGGCAGGTACTTTAACCACAGAGCTGGCTTGTCATCATGGTGTCACCGAGTTGCTCCCGACAAAAAGGAGCAGGATTCCACAGAATAACATTTGTTTACAGGCTGTTACTGATGGAAAAGTAATGTACAAACTGCCTGTGTATTTATACAGTTGCACTGGGATGGGAGGTTTTCAGTATTTTCAGTATGGTAAGATCAAGAGATCTGCTAATTACTACACAGTGCTGTAACAAGCACCAAGATGTAATTTTGTGTCTTAAAACTCGAGGCATGATGCTCAAGAGAAAAAGGAAACACATGATGTCATTTATTAAACTTTCAGAAGCCTGTAAAAAGGCTTTCCATTCTCAAGTCACTTGGCATTACCAGATCACCTGCTCTGCAGCACAGGCAGTGCACAGCTTTTGATCCTGAAGGTCCTGTTAAATCAGCCAAACCCTGGTGGCTTTGAATGTCGAGCAGGGATGTTCCCCCTCAATCCCATGGTTGTGGCACTTGCCTGGCATGTCTGTTGGTGTGGTCCCCCTATGGAAAGGAAGGGCAAAGTCCTGTGCCCGGCCACCCCTGTCCCTCCAACGCACGTGACACACTCAAACTGCAGAGACACTTCCCTTGCCAGCTGTAGATAAACCCCAAGGCACAAACCCAGGCTCATTCCTGTGGCCCAGCTGGGAACAGTCTGGCTCTTTTGCCAAGCTGGTTAAAATCACTGCACCTCTTTGTGAACTGGAATATTTTCAAGCCTTGCTACCACAGACCCAACTCACCTGTGCTCAGGAGCAGCAGCACTTTCATGATGGTGTACTCCTCGAAGCTGAGCTGCAGGCGGACGAACTGCAGGCTGATCTGGTGCATGCCCTGGCACAGCTCGAACATCGCCGACTGGCGCATCCGCTCCCTGCGGAGACAGGGGAACAACAGCCACGGCGTCAACAGGGGAGAGCACAGCCTGCAGGGGGTCACCCGGGCACCCCCCTGCTCCTGCAGCACCTGCAGGGCCTGCCTGAGCTCACCTCGCTGCCTGGCAGACTGCAGGAGAGGAAGGGCAGCAAATGGGATTGGAGTTTTACCACTGGCGGTACCAGTGAAGTGGCAAAAATGTTCTCAAAAGGATTTGAATTGTCAGGGTTGGTTCAGCTCTGCCCTGGCTGATGGAAACGTGCCTGCTGGAGAGGTCAGAGCTGGTGCAACAGGGGAACCCACACCCACTGAATGCCTGCTCTAGATGATACACTCCCCCATCAGTTGACATCTCCTGTTCAAACACTTATATTTTGAGTTTGAACTCCTGTTCAAACACAGTATTTCATTTTGAAATATTCAAAAATCATGTGGGTTTTTTTTTTTTTCTCTCAAATAAACTGGAATAAAGGAGTATATAAAACAAGGAGCTCATTCATTAACACAGAATTCTGCCTGTTAAATCATAAAATAATTGGGATACACAACTTGTATCCAGATACCATTTCTTTTCCTTTAAATATGTTTTTCATAAATTTAACTTCAGACCTTCTCTCTCTTCTCTGAAGTAATCCTAGGCTAAACTATCCTGCCTAAGTTTCAGGTGGAATTAGACAGAATTTTGCTAAATTTCTGAAGCTTCCATTTGAAACCACAACAGCTACAGCAAAGAGTCACTGAGAATTGCCTGTCTCAGCAGAAACTTTGATATATGTGTGTGTGTGTATGCAGGTATGTAGACAAGGTCCTATAATTGTTCAGTGACCACTACTCTTCTTTCTTTTAGTTGCTCAAAACCAATTGTCTGTATTTCTTCTAACATTTTTTCATATAACTGGGGAATTGGATGAAGTTCAGCTCATTATTTTAACCAAGCAACTGCTTTTTCAAATATACAAATTGGCTGGTGAAAGAGAAGAATCATACTGTGTGCAAACAAAGACTGACATAATCTTCCTGGTGTTTTATTGCACTACTGCCAGAGCAATTTCATTTTCCTTCTTAATACTAATAAAGCAGACTCCCCATTGTTAGATGGGCTCTGCACTTTTCCCCTGCTCCACCCTCTTTTCTGGAGACTAAGAACTTCCAGCTTTTTTTTTTTTTTTTAATTAAATTTAATAGCAGGAGTAATGCCATACGTATTAGTTTTTATTATGCATCAGGGACTGCTCCCAGGAGGCTCTGAGGGATACACACTGAAGTCCAAAGGTGAATGATTAATGAAGGACATTTGTATTTTAAATTCTACATGCTAAAGTGTATCTCAGGTGGCCAGAGACAGCAGCACTCAAAGTAAGAGCCATCTATGACATCCATCATTACTTGTGCAGGACACCAAGGTTTGCTCCTCCAGCCTCAGAATACAAAGCCACTGCCACCATCCCTGTCTGTGTCTGACCTCTACAGAGAGAAGTGACAGATTTTTCATCAGATACCACAAGCCACACAGAAAAAAAAAATAAAAATATGATGTTTCATCTCAGGTTTCTTTTTTTTTTTTTTTTTGGCGGCAAAACACTCTCTGTGCAAGTTAACTGTAAAAGTGTTGACTCAAAAACTTGATTTTTTATGTTGCATTGCACTTTTTCTGACATACAAATTTTTCTGCCTCTTGTTTTACTTTGTACTTGTTTTGCTTATATACAACTGCCTAAATAGAAGAATTTCTGTTATAGTCAGGGTTTTTTGGGTTAGTTATTTCTTTCTTTTAAATATTCATTTTTTTAATCTATTTACAAATATTGATCTCTAGGCTTACTCTCAAGGAAAACCTGATGGCATTGTTTGTAGTGAGATAAAATTATGCACAGAATGAGTTACTAAGTGATTTGTTCAATATACAGCATACAAATTATTTCAGATCAGTTTGCCATCTGAAAAATCAATTAAGTTGATTTATTACTTATTCACAAAATATTACCAACTAAAAATTATGTTAGTTAATTCATGACTCTGTTTAATGAAAGATAAGCATTTTGTGGGAGTTTACAGTATTCAACTTTGTATTTGGTTTTCAACCCCACACTATGTAGAATAAGAGGGTGCAGAGCTTTTGAAAAATTCAGATGCTGACATCACAGATACCCAACACCTTGAGAGCAGCAACAAAATAAAGCAACAAAATAAAGCAACAGAAATATGATAAAAGCGAAGAGGCACAGAGAAATTAAGGCATGTCAGCACGACATGAACAAAGTTGTTTTTTTTTCCTCACCAAACACATCAGCTAAGAATAAATGCCATCAAGTCATCACAAATGCCTTTACCGTCACAAGGAAAAATTAAAACAAACTTTTATGTTTAAAAAAAAAATAAAAAAGGGGACTGAAAAAGGCAAATCCCAACCAACCTCAGCCCCACCTCTGACACAGCATCTGAAGCTCTCAACATAAAAACAGAGGATATGAAGATCTGGAGTTTTAGGGCATGATTCTTTATGGGGACATTTGGGAAGGTAAGTACATTTAAGTAACAAAAGGCGTGGAGCCAAAGCTCTGAATCTGCTGTTTGGACAGGCATTCAGGAGTGGTGTCATTAGCTCAGTTTAGCTTAATCCTCCTTCGTAATAATGCGCTTTAAACTTTACACCTTAAGGTAATCCATCTTAACTTCCCCAAGTGTCTCCTTACAGGCTTAAAGTAATGCCCAGCTCACATTTTGTCTGACCTTTCCTGCAGCCCCGTGGATGGGCAGGGTGTCCAGCCCTTCCCACTGCTGCCACCAGCCATTCCCACTGCTGCCACCAGCCCTTCCCAACACTGCCACCAGCCCTTCCCGCCACTGCCACCAGCCATCCCCAACGCTGCCACCAGCCATTCCCACCCCTGCCACCAGCCATCCCCAACGCTGCCACCAGCCATCCCCAACGCTGCCACCAGCCATTCCCGCCACTGCCACCAGCCATCCCCACTGCTCTGCCCAATTCCCACAGGAGCCACCCAGCTACAACAGACATGTAGGATTTGACCAGTGATCCCGGGAGAGCAGGGATGGCTTGAGGAAACCATTTAAGACAAGGCATCCTAAATACCAGCCGTGTATCTCACCATTCCCTTATGTGATCTCCACAAAAACCAGGCAGCCACATCCCAACCTGTGAAACCACAGGCAGGCTGAACAGAAACAGCTTGTTATGAGTAAGTAACTCACTGTTTCTGAAGTCATCAGAAAGCCTGGTATCGTAAATCTCCTCGCTGAGGATGGAAACTGCAACTCAACTGACCGTAACCAAAAAGAGGAACCCACGCAGCAAGAAACATTCACTGACAGGAGAAACTCAGCCCCAAACCAAACCTGATACCACCTTTTATTTACTTTCTCATGGGTACTATTCAAAGCTGCGGCACAAGGCATCTTCCTGACTTAGACAGGAAAGTGAATAAAGGGAAAGCTGTGGTGGGTGTGTTGAGGTCTCATCAGGACTTAAGTGACTTGCTGATAATCCCAAGAGAAAATTGGCCAAGTCATCCCCTTTCACAGCACCTCAGAGGAACAAAAATGCACCTGAGTTAGTCTTTAGGCCTCTGTAGCCCAGAAAAGACTTAGGAAAAGACCAAGAAATATTTGTAGCAAAACTCTGATGTCAAAGATAGTTCTTGTGTGTTCTGATTTCACGCTTTTTACCTTTGTAAGAAACATTTCCTATTTCATAACCAAGAGTCTTTCCCTTGCTAGACTAAAACCTGTATCCATTTGAAGGCTGCCCACCAATTAAACTGATTTCAGGGACCTTCAGAAAGCATTTTACACTGTAACAAAACCAAAGCAAACAGTCAATCCAACAAATGCAGCCCAACAAGAAAACCTGCCAAAGGCCTGAAAGTCAAAACCTGTTTGGAAGCCTCCGAAAACAAGGCATGCTTTCCCTCCTGCCAAAAGAAGTCAGTTTGAACTTGACAGAGAGAGGAGTAAAAACATCACCAGACACCTTGAGGGCAAGGCACAGATACTGGGGATAAAGAGGGAAAAAGACCAGGCCATGGGATTACAGAAGCCTTTGCTCAGTGGCTCAAACCATCTAATCACAAAAAGCCCTTGGCCTGAATTATTTTCCCTGCCTTTGGAGGGTTTTATTGACTGGAAGTTTTGAGGTTCTTGTGGAAAGAAAAAAAATAAACATATTATTGCCACAACACTCAGCTGTCTCTTGAGGGAGTATTCTACTCCAACAGCTCCAACTGTGGTGACAGAATGCCACTACCTGAACCAATTCTTCCATGCACAGGGGCAGGAAACACTGAGCATCCCTCTGCTCAATGGAATGCACCCAGACACCTGTGTCCCATCTTGAAGTCATTAAAAATGCCACTAGAGTCACCCAGAGTGACTGGAGCAGCCTCATTAAGTTAACACACTGATCAAAACCCAAGCCAAAATCCAAGCAGGATTCAGGCAAAATTCAATTGTGACTTATGATTCAGTACTTATTTTTTATTCAGCACTTTCTAATCTCTGCTTAGTCTGCAAGCCAGAGCAGAAAGAGACAAAACATCCCCCCTTCAACACTTTGCATTCAACTCCTAAAGCAAAGCTTTAGAGTCATCTCCTTCCAGGAAGGCAAAAATGCCTGCTACTTTGCACCAATGGCCAGTCTGGGCACTGCCAAACCCAGGACAAGAAAAACAGTGACTGCACCCAGGACCACCAATGTGAACACTGATAATCAGACAAGGAAGATAACTTCACATTAAAACATTAGATCCACAGACATAAAGCTGCCATTTTGCAGCCTTTAGCCACCCAGGCAATCGGCAATTTTTAAATTCAGCTTGGCAATTTTAAACTGAACTTACAGAAGTCGAGTCTGAAAATGAGTTTTCTCTACAAGAAAATCATCATGGTGACCCTGGAGAATACCATCCTGGATAAGTGATACCAAGAAATTTCGAGCTGCTTTAAAAGCTCCAGCCAAGTGTCCTCCTGTTATATGCCTATCAACAAAGGAACTGGCAACAGCCCACGGATAATGATTGCCAAAGGAGAGTTTCAGCTCTCAGTCACTAACCGAGAACTTGTGATAAAATCCAACTTAATAATCACCCAGTTATGCAACCCTAAAATCCCAAGCACATCAGTAGCAAAAAAACCCCAAGTATATGCTGGTATTAACAGTTAATTATGCACTTAGCAGAATGCTGATACCAAATACTCTCTTTTGGTTTGCATTTGCATTTCAAAAGAGACAAATCACAGTTTTAAATGAGAAAATACATAATTATGCCTTTACCAAAATGCTTTTTCAATAACACATTCAATAATAAGTGAAGATAATGTACACATGGCAATAAATACCCCATTTCAAAGTTCATCAGTGAGAGCCAGAAAAGGTGCCCATTAGGTATTGTTTTATACATCCATTCTGCCAGGGCTCACTGTCACTTGCAGTGGTTCATCAACAAAATTACTGCTATATTCCACATGCAGCAGCAACTCTCCTTTTATGCCCACAATACCTCAAAAATTAAGACTTTGCTCATGCTGTCACGCAAAGCCTGGCATTTTCTGGAAGTCAACGGAGGCACGTCTTCCTCTCATGCCAGTTTTTAGAAAAATGACTTCCTGATTTTTCTTTCACTCATATTTAACTCTACAGGGGAAGCAGCAGAAGCAAAAGCACTGTGCATGTGAAAGGCATTTGGAGATGCCAACCAACAGCCCATCAATGTGCTGGGAGATTAAAGCAGCACCCTCAGACACTTGCAAGGAACAAACCTCTGCTCTGAGACCTTGACAGAAGGGAGAAGAAACCCTCCCAAAATGCTTGAGGATGTCCCAAAGTCATGCTGAGACAGGAGAGCATAATTATGGTCTGTGATAAATGTAAAGTCATTGGGCAAGCCTTCATACAAAAGTCATAAAAACTAACAGTCAAATCCTTTTGAACCCATCACACGATGGAAATCTGCCAGAACATCCGCTGGGCCAACTGATGAGCAAGATGAACATGAAGCATTTGAGAAAGACCAGAAAAGTTAAATAAAATCTTTGCATCAGAGCTCTCTGTAGAGGAGCCCAGTAAGGCTCTGCACCACTCTCTCTTTGCAGTAAGCAAGTGTGAGAAATAGTTTCAGATTCGAGTGTGAGTAGAAGAGGGTTCATAAAAAAAAAAATACAGTAAAATGAATAGTAATAAATCACCAAGACCAGATGGCATCCATCCACAAGCTGTAAAGCAACTTAAATACGGAATTGCTGAACTACTAACTGTGCTGTGCAGCTTATTGCTTAAATTGCCCTTATAAAAGTCATGGAAGGCGACAAACGTGACTGATTTCTTAAAACGGGTCTGAGGGTGGGAAGGGAGCACTAGAGACCACAGGCTAGTAAGCTCCAGCTCCATATCGAGCAAAACCACTCAGGGAGGAGCATGAAGTGATAAATAAACATGCTGTAAGGGAAGAGAAGTCAGCACAGCTCTGGCAGAGAGAGGTCACGTCTCACGAATCCGTCGGGGCGCTCTGGCGATAGCACGACGGTGTTCTGGTGGATCCTGCTTGGCACATGCCAGGTCTAGCTGCATCCCACAGCCATATGGGGTGAGACCTAAGCAAACACCAACCCTCTCCTCCTCCTCCCTCCTCCTCTCCCCTGCCCTGGTTTGCACACCAAGGAAACTGGGGCATGCAGCTTGGGTATGGGCCCTAATAAACTCTGTCAGCCTGCCAGCGTGGGTAATTACTGGTCTAGGACCTGCACACTGCCTTGCATCAGGAGGTATGGGAGGATGCAATCATGGCAGGGTTGGAGTTTAAAACTATTAAAAAGAGCTCCTGAAAGCTCTTAAAGAGAGCTCAGGGATAAGGAGGTCGTCTCTCCGTGGATTATTAGCAGCTTAAAAATAGGAGACCAAGGGTAATAACAAATGCACATCTCTCACAAGTGATGGAGGTGACCAGGGAAGTCTCACAGAGCTCCACGCTGGGGCCTGGGCTGAGAACTGTGCTCATGCATCATGTGAGAAAAGCCTCTGGAGGTGACAGAGCTCGCTGATGCCTCCAGATGATGAAATCAAGAGCTGCCTGTGAAAGACTGCTGAAAATTCCTGCAAGTCTGTGTGGCTGGCTGACAAAATGGAAGGTGAAAATCACTGATTGGACAGTGCACACAGCATAATCATCTCCCACCGTACATACTAAATGACTGGATTAACAAACATCACACAATAAAGAGTCCCTGGTGTAACGTGGGACAGGTTTTGTGGGCTTCTGCCTTTTGAAAATGCTTGTTCAGTGCTCATCAAAAAAAGCAAAAATGTGAGAGAAGAGAGCAAGACAGAAATGGTAATTTTGCTGCTGCATTCATTGTGCTCTGAAACCAGCGTGTCAGTCCGGTCTCCTCCCAAAATTAATACAAAGCAAGAGGGGAGGAGCTGAGGATGGCCAGGGATAGGTCAAATTGACTCACTGATTCTTCAGCTCACAAAAGAAACAACGGGACTTGATGGAGATCTAAGTGATAAATGGCATGCATGGGATGGGAAGGATTACATATCCACTATTACTGCAAACGCAGGAATGAAGTGGCACTTCATTAAATTATCAGCCACCTGCTTTAGAAACATCTCCAACAAACAAATATGCATAATTAAATTGCAGAAGCAACTGCCACGGAACATTTTAGATATCAGGATTATAAATGTATTCAAAGAGGTAATAGGCAAATTCTCAGAGAAAGACACAGAAGGGTTATTAAGCACAACTGTCCAAATGCAATCTCACAATTCAGAAAGTACCTAAGTAATTGCTAGAATGGGCAAATGAAGAAGCTCCTTGTCCTGATCTTAAACTATCTCTGGCCAATTGCAAGGATAACAATCTGTGCCAGAGGGACAGCTTCTGACATTCTCCCATTCTTACAGATCTCCTTAAAACCACTGTATCTCCTGTTTTCCTTTATAGCTTCACAGTTTGAACCAAAACACTTCCAAGATTCAAGTATTTAGAGACAGAGGCATTAAATTAGGAATTTATGCAAAGAAACCAAATCTATTGCTTTGCCCAACCAATGACCTGCTTAAAAAGAAAAGAAGCCTAAATAAAGACTTGGAGAATCTAGCTGATGCATGTTACATCTATTATGCACAGGTATGACAGCAGCTTTCCAAAATTTTGGGGTTTTTTGTCCACACTGCTGTGGGGTGGGAATGTAACAAAATCCCTTTATGTACCTCTCTGGATGGGAGCTGAGCCGCACTTCATGAAAAAGTAAACAGTAGCAACAATGTGTATAAAAAATTCACTGATGAAGATACTGACTTCCCACTTTGCATGAATTCAGTATTCCTCACCAAAATAATACCTGCAAGCAAAAACCACGCAGGGAGGATCACCAAGGAGCACTTGCTGACCTTTTAACAAGACCAGAGACTGCACACACAATTTATCAGCAAAAAAATGAACACTGACAACTCTTACCAACTCTGGTTGTGGCAATAATAATTAAAAACGAGGGATTTGGAGACTGCCAGATGACAGAGATTACAAAAATGTACCTAAATTTAGAAACCACAGGATTAACAGATTGCAAGGGAAGACAAAAGGGTTAACAGCCATCATCCTGCCAAATGTAAAAGTAATCATTTAAACAATAAGTGAAGTTTCTTATTGGCTTTATCACCATTCACAGATGATCTAACTAATTATCCCCCCTAAGCCCTGAGATATGTGAGGCTAAATAAATATTTTCTTTTTTTTTTTTAAAAAAAAAGGTGTTTTAAAATATTCAGCTTATTTTATTACGTTTATCTTCCTGCTGTTACCATAGAAATCAGAACACCAGGAAGACTTACAGACCTTAGCACTGAAAGGGCACAGAGAGGCTGCTGCATCCTTGCACTGCCTTATGCAACACCAAATCCTAATGGTCCCAGCTTCCACAGGCATATTATGAGGGGGCTTAGGAACGTAATGAAAATGTCATTTACTAAGAAAATGCACATAATAACTAGATGCAGATTTTTAGTACAATCTTAGCTGTTCCAGTTGGGCTGCATCATAATGCTTAATTTAATTTCACGGCTTTCCTTGATGTTACAAAATCCTCTGCCCATCCACATCCCATGACAACACTAGCACAGAAACTTCCTAGAAATCCCCTTGTGCTGAAGCTGTTTTTCCTGCCCCTCTCTACCTCACTTGCTCTACCTCAACTGTCTCATTTGAAAAAATGTATCCTCTATTGTTCATCTATTGCCAACATCAGCCTCTGTATCCTTCTAAATTTAAAAACTTCACACTTGGGCAATTACCAAAGGCATAGCACGAGAGATGCTTGCAACACTCCATTTTTATTTTACTGGAAGTAAAATCTTATGCTTTAAAAGACCTGTTTATATCAATTAGTAAACTTTGTTAATTACATAGTAAGTATTTGTTAAAAAAATACTTAATTGTTAAAAATAAATATATAAATATATATCCATCAGTATATTCTGCTCTTACTGTTTTGTACATAATATTAAGTAAAGTCCAGTCTCCACTGAAGTGTTTTTTGCTGTAAGGGCTGAGCTGCATATGATCTAATACAGTAATTTCAGAGATGGAAAAACAAGGTAACTGATCCCAATGGTTGTGAAAGCTGGCCCCAGTTCTAAACTCAGTTTTTTGAGTTCAGTAATTTTGGGTACCTCATGCAATGCCAAGTGCTGGTTTTCCCTAGGCAAACCCTCAAGTCCTTGACTAGGGTAAAAAAACCAATGGCAGCATGAAGTGCAATGGCTGGGAAATTCAGAACCTGCACACTTCTGCACCTGTGATTTATTCTTTCTGCCGCAGATGATAACCTGAGAAAAATCAAAGGAGCAAGAAAACACACAGCACATTAGTCATGCAGTGCATTTGCAAAATACTGCTGAAATATTGATGCTGTACTTTAACGTACTAAAGAGTCTCCACACACAGTGTGTCTCAGCATCACTGAACTCTCCCAGTATCCCACATCACTGCTATTTCACAGCCAGGTAAGGCTGGAATGGTAAATAAGGCAATTTGGGTAGGTTTGCTAAAAATAGGAAATGATTTTGAAATCTTCGGTCTTTTCAAAAGTCCCTGCAGATTCAGAAATCTACAGAGAGAGACCATGTTAAACCTAAAAGCAAAAAATAAATCAAGACCTGTGGGGGAATTCCAGGGTTGGGCCACCTCTCTGGGGCTTTTATGCCAGCACAAACCATTACACAGAGGAGGAGCATGGCTTGAGCTTTAATATTCATCATCAATGCCATCGGCTGTGCTTTCGCCTTAAGGAGAAATAAGAAGCCACCACGCATCTTCCTTAGGGGAAGGAATGGACAAGCAGTACAGCCTGCCATGAGGGATGCAGTTCCTGGCTTCCAGCTGGGAGGAGGAGATGTGCTGGGAGCACAAGCCACAGGCCCCAAAGGCAGCCCCTGTCCCACCGCTCCCACTGGTTTCCCACGTTGTGTGAGCGAGGATCCCTGCCATTCCGTGCCTTGGCTCCTGCTGGGTTTCTGTTGGCAGTGCTGCGCTTGTAAATGCTTTTTATTCCTTCCTGAGCCTCTGAAAGGTTGCCAGCCAATGCCCTGACTTAATGGATGGGTGGAAGCAGATACCTGGGATGTTGTCACCAGTAGCCGGCGGGACAGCAGTGCCTGAGCCCGTTAAAACCTGAGCAAAAAGGAGCATCCCTTGCCTTTCTCTGGAATTCAGGCATCTGACTTCTGCACTGCAAAGACAGAAACTCCTACTTTTGAAAGGCTGGGCCCATTTCTTGTAGACACGACACTACTTCTTCTCAAAAATATTGAGGGCTTTTCCCTCAAAAGGGCATGGCCAGGGAGTCATTTCAGCCTTTTGTTCTATGATTAACTCATCCAGTAAGGGAAAGAGCAATGGAAGCTGCACCTAACTGCCCTACCTTCCAGAACCACGTCTCAGAAATCCTGTTTAAGGCTGCTCCCTGGAGTAAAGAGTATTTTGCAGAGCTTCAGCCAGAATCCCTGAAAATAAGCTGGTGTTAGAAACCATGGGGTTTTGTACATAGCTTGCTTTGTTCATGTACCCATTCCAGCCAGCACTGCTTGGTTTTCCACATTCAGTTGTGTATGATTTTACCTATTTAATGCTCTGGACTTGGATTATCCACACATGTGCCTGCCTCAGGTTGAGTTAGATTAGAAAATTTTAGTTAAAGTCTTTGGTTAAATCTTAAAAAGAAATTTTCTCCCTCCCTTGAGTTAGACTGGTTCTTTTGGTTTTTTTTTTTTTCTTGCAGGATTTCTGTTACTTTTGCAGTAGGAACCTGAAAAGTCTCAGAGCTTAGGGTTTGAATTAGGGACTGTCTTCTGCCATGTCTTAAGAAAATCTTCCCCATTAATATTTCTGTTCTCCCAAATCCCCTAGATCCATTCCAGGTAAGGCTTCCTCAATGACAACAGATGAAGAAAAACCTCCAAGAGTCTCCCACTACGTAATCCTTACATCTTATCCAACCTGATCAAAGGAGTCACGTGGGGAAAAATATTAGGGGATAGCATAACTTAAGGGTTTTGTTAAGGATACAGTCTTCAAAGCATGTACCCAAAGGGCTTAAACTAGGATTTCGCAGACCACCTTAATTTTGGAATTTGGCAACTTCTTGAACTTGAGTTTGCACAGCCTACAAACATAACTACAACACCTTTAGAGTGTTATCCCATATGCAGCAGTCATCCCTTAAGAGTATTTACCCTCAGCTGGAATTACATGCTGTCATGTGTGTAACAGTCTTCTGAAGACTGACTGTGGATTAAAATCAAAGCTGTACCTGCAGAATATTAGTTTTGATCACAGCTACTACGTTACAAAAGAAATGGATTACAAAGCTGTACATGCCATAACTCACACAAAGGTGACATAAAACACTCTCTTTTATGCCTCTTTTCAGGCTGTTGTTCAGGCAGCTCTGTCACAGGCTGAGCAGCCATTTTCTTATCCCTCAGTTAAAATCTGTGTGTTCAGTTAAGCCAAATTAAATCAATGGAACATATGCCTGAACCATAAAGACCAACAGTACACTTAATTAGATAGGTGGCATGACTAAATGAAGGCAGACAAATATTTCCAGTCTTCCACAAGCCTAACAGGAAATCAAACCACATATGAGCAGGGAGGCATTTTGCACTGCATTTATACAATCAAAGTTCCACCTAACAGCTATTAACAACACGGATCCTCATCTGTTATTGGCCTTGTTTACAGGCCTTCAGAACAAGAAAGAAAACATGATCATATATCATGGCCCTCCAGAAACATTACAACTTCCTTTTATTCACAGTAGTTAGGAGTAAACGGAAAATTCATTTAATGTAAAACAAAGCCACATAATTCCATGAATGCCAACCTCTACTTTCACTCCTTTTCAACTGTTCATTGAAGAAAATGCTGAACCCTCTGGGGCACTAAGGGTCTGGTCAAGGGCATTTCTTATTTTTTTCTTGTATAGAAACGGGAAATGACCTCTCCAGACACAATATGGAGAAATACCAAGAAAATCTTGGCCAGGTGATAACAGAAATGTAACTCTCTCAAACCAGTAAAAGGAAAGGCATTGTAAAGCACCCTGCATCAATTAATAAATGTCCTAAAATGCCAAGGGCAGTAAACCACTCAAAGTTCCACCAAGTAAACCTCAGGGAGGTCTAATAAACCCTGTGGCAAAGAAGCAAAGGCCACTGCTTATAATTACACAGCACATTTCCAAGTTCATGGTACTCAAAAAGTAAAGGCAAGACCAGCCTTCAGCAATTCCAGAGCAAAGCTTCAAAGCACTTCATGAACAGGAATATGTATTGTATTTTGTATTATGGGAAGGGTTTCTACACTGAACTGCATTGGCCAGCTTGTACAATTCTAGTAACTGACCTCAAAACTGGGAAAAGCAATGCATCTCTTAACTTAAAATCACAAAACAGCAGCTCGGGAGGTCTCAAGTCCAACCCCCTGTTCCCTGCAGAGCTGATTTTGACATTGGAGCAGGCCACTTGGGGCTCTGCCCAGTGAAGGCTGGGACATCATCTGGGACCCAGACTCCAAGGTCTCCCTGCTCGGCTGATTCACCATCTCCTTCAGAAATGTTTTCTCCTGCTGCCCAGGAGGCAGTGTGTTGTTCCAAACTTGGGATCACAAACTCTCATTCTTCCCCCCTGAGCACCTCCATGGAGAGCCAGACTGCATCTCCTCTACAACTCATCAGGAAGATGAGGGGTGCAATTGAATCCACACTGCTCCATCAGGTCCCTCACTGTCCCAGTCAGCCCTGACCACCTTGGCCAACCTCCACTGGCTCTCTGCAGTTTCTCAACAACTTTACTTTGCCAGAGAGCCCTAAACTCAGACTCCAAATGCAGTCTCAACCATCATCCTGAGTGGCAATGTGAGAAACTGGGAACAAGTGCCTGCCATGATGCCCAGTGAGTATGAAATACAACAAAAACCCTTCCCATTCCAGAGATGTGCCCATTACTGTTTCAGAGGGAACAACGAATGTCCTACTCTCTTACCTCCAAGGAAGTTTCTTGCCCTGATTAGCTACTTCAAAAGGCCCTGTCCCTCTCTCACATCTCCTGACATTTTTTTTTCTCTATTTATAAGCAATTGTCTTCTCTCTGCAATGAGTATACTGCCAAACACACAGGAGACCAGACCACTATCTCAATCACATATCTGGTTTGGGATGTTTCAGTTTTGCAGTCCTCTTTCCAACTGGATCCCTACCTCAATCCCAGTATAATTCTACTGGCATCTATCTCCAAGGCTTCAAGGCTTGCAGCATGAAACTCACAATTGATCTCAAATTCTCGAAGTTGCTTCTAAGCTGCAGTATAACAAGAGCAAGCAATGCACACACTTTTATTTGCAAGCAGGATTGATTTCTCTGTCCAATAAATTCTGACCCCCTGACTGACTTTCTTGAGATGAGGGAAAGCTGCTTTCGTGTTTGAACTTTTAGTCTACATTCCCCCAGGAGAACTAAACTCTTCAAAGTTCACATTTTCACTTAGCTCTAGCTACAGATACCTTTTTTTTTTTCCTGTGACAATTCTCTAATGTTCAAGTCATAATGGAGGTGCTTTCAACAATGAAAATGGCTGACACTACATTTTTGGCCACATGCAGTAAATCACCAGTTCCTCCTCTTAAAAAAAAAACCAACCAAACCCAAACCAAACAATCCTTATTTAATATTGCTCACTGCTTTGGGACCCATCTCATACTCATTAATTATTTAGGGATTCCTAAATCAAAGATAGACTATTAAGGTGGACAGCAACAAAGCATCTTTTCCAAGAAAAAGATTTCAGAATGCATCAGGAGATTAAGTGGTAAGCTATTTTTTTTGTTAATTCTTTTCCTGTTTTTTTCCCCCCCTCCAAGTGCACCCATATCCTATTGATTATGTCTCCTTTTTACCTCTAGGAAAAAAAAACCCAACCTTCTGGGATAAGCAAATGATGCAAGCCCCATTTGACTGCCTGTGCATTCACTTAAGATTTCTGACTTTACTGTCTTGTAATAAACACTAGGAGAACGGAACAGAAATTAAATTATAGTCATCAAAAGCAAAGCACTAAACACATACAAACATAAAATATGAAGGAACACATACTCAGACGGAATGGTTGATCCTTCTTTTTGTCTGAATGCATCATAAAAGAAGTTATGTTTCATTACTGAAAAAACATTTTGGCTTCTTTCACGGTCGCAAAGAAGGGTAATTAAGACTGTCAAGAAAACACATTGAACAGCTGTATATTGTTAACAAAAGCACCATTATATGACTGCTCTGAAAAACCCCAGTAATTTAAACATTCACATTTCCTAGAAGTTGGATATTTTTCCGAGCTCCAGCAGATACCAGAAAATGTTCTTTTCTATAAATCGTGGTTGTGCATCAGTCACATTTCAAACCAGTGGGATGGTCCCAGTTTGAGAACACATCCCCATACATAAGGAGAAGTGGACGGCAGTAATCAAAGCTTTGGCAACTGAAACGTGAGTCACTGAAAAAAATTAAAACTTCAGCTGCTTTTTAAGCCAGAATTAGCTGAAATTTTCTTAGACTGCAAGTATGCCTGAAAAACCAAATAAAGACAGCGATCCTTCCAGCCTGCACTGAAAAGGGCCATTAAGGGATACTTACTCATCGAAGATCAGGTCTGGAGCAAAATAGAGGAACTGGCTGTTTGTATGTTTGTACGACCTCCAACTCAAGGCAAACGATGACAGACACATCCATGAATACTGAATTAAAGTAATTTGGTCCTCGAGAGGCAAGTTTCTAAATCCTAGAGATCAAACCAGAAAATACCCATGAACTACAAGGGCTGGTCAAACCATCACCAAACACACTGCTTACTACTTTTCCAGTATTCACAAACAAGAGCAACACTCCCACTTCGGAAAAAGTAAAACCGTAATTTTTCATTCCAGTGGCAAAATATGTTTTCTTCTTAAGAGGCTACTACTGAAAATGAAAGCTTTTTAAATATCAAAAACAGACATATGAAACAAGAAATTACATAAAGTAAGAAAAAAACTATCTTCTCTCAGAGGTTCATCTCACACCCCCCAATCGCCAGTTTTCTCAACACAGTCCCATGGATTAAAGATACAATTTGTCAAGCAAACAGTTCTTTGAGCTAAAAAGAGCCAGTGAAGTGACATCCCAGCAGGTGGCTCAGGGTCCTACCTGGAAGTATCTTTGCCCACTTGACCACCTGAATCATCTGCTTGCCGGCCAGGCGGTTTAGGGTGGAGAGCAGGTACTCGGCCGTGTCCGGCTTCGAGCTGTCGTATCCTGCGTAGACGATCTCCGGCTCAATGCTTTCAAGGATCTTCACAGGAGAGGGAGTAAGTGCTGGTGAGATAGCAGACATGTGGGGGACAAGTGCAGTGTTGACAGAGGGCTCGGTCACGGGCGCGATGTACGTCGTCCCTTCCTCGGGGCTCTGCGGGGGTGGCTGCTGCCGCTGCTGGGGCTGCTCCTCGTGCATCCCTTTCAATTTCCCCAGCTTTTTGGACTTCCGGGCTGCGGGGATGAGCAACGTGAGAACCAGGTCAGTACAGAAAGCCAGCAAAAACCCTGCCTGGGCTTTATACAGGAAATGAAAGCCGAAGTATAATCTCAAAGTTCTTAAGTGAAACGGGCACAGGACCTTAAGAAATGCCTCACTGCCTGCAGCATCATCACACTGGAAAAAGGACCAAAAGACACCTCTAAGCTCATTTTCACTGCTTAACTGGATGCTTTTATACATGACAGAATGTCCAGTATCTGCCTCCATACAGACATCCTAGTTACTGTGGTTGGTGCCAACTAAACATAGATTCAGAACTGTAATCACTTATCACCTATAAGACAGCAATTTGTGCTCTCCATTGCACTGGCTATCAAAAGAAATCTGCACAATATTAGCAGACCCAAAGCCCTCCAAAGCTTTTGGCTCAACTTGAAATGTAGTCAATCCATTCTGAATGGCCCAAGTTGGTCAATACCCCTTGCTTTTGCTGCTTTGATTCTTTGATACGTTCCTAA
This sequence comes from Phylloscopus whistleri, assembly GCA_017589585.1. NCBI lineage: Eukaryota > Metazoa > Chordata > Aves > Passeriformes > Phylloscopidae > Phylloscopus > Phylloscopus whistleri. Next base: position 607,217 of record JADMLD010000235.1, read on the forward strand.
CAGCTTTACCCCTTTCTCTCTAGTAATTCTGAAATAATGCTTAAATATTTATCCACTTAAAGAAAGACCTCGTGTAGCACCTTTCTCACTGCTATCAACATATCTCTGATGATTTGCCTTCCCTTTTCTTTTAATTTCCTTTTTTCCCCTCTCTTTAATTCCACCTGCCCTACTTTTCTTTCCTAAGTACTCTTAGAAGGCAGCAACGCTATGGTGCTTCTACTCCTTGAAGAAAGGCCCTGTGGGTTGCATTCCCAACGTTGCCATAGCATGAGGAAAGAACTAGAATTAAAAATCAAGACAATTCTGGTAAAAAACCACACATGAAGAACCAAACCAAAAGCCCATCATCACCCTTTTTGCAATAGTGAAATGTAACAACAACAAAAAAAATCTTTAAAATCAATAAATAATGAACTAGATTTAAGTGTTAGCAGATCTTTCAGAGTAACTTCCCTCAAACAAAGTCTTTCTTATCTATTTGCACACAGCTAAAACCTTTGTCTGGACTTCTATCTTCCTGTCTCTTGATTCTTACAACATTCCTTTTACTGTCATCAGTAAAATGCAAGCCTATTTCACTCCCACTTGGAATACTATTGCAAAGAGCCCCTTCCTAGTCCATACCCTTTCCCAAGTTTACCTCCTAAAGCTTTTTTTTTCCCATCATCAATTCCCCTCCCCTATCTTTCCTTAAATATAACCCCTTTTCTGCCACTTCCAGGATCCTTTCTGAACAACTTCCACCTCTCCAAAATGCTCACTCTTCCACTCCAGCTCAGCATGCCATGCCACTGCCTCCTGGGATGCTTTTCAAAGCTTGCTTTGTGCGCTTGTTCCCGCTCCTCTTATTTACGGTGCAGAAAGCTCCTCAACGAGACCTACAGAACCACCTCATCACTCTTCTACAGACCAACATTTTAAGACACCCCCCTCCTCAACAGCAGAGCTGCTGCTGCCCCTCAGACCATTTCTGGTGACAGCAGCCATGAATGTTTCACTGTTTCCTTGACACTGGGGCTGCCTGCCCAGAGCCAGCGGCTGGGAATGAGCGAGGCAGGATAGAGACGCCCAGGGCCCAGGACAATGCACACCCAAGTGCAACAATAGCCTGTTGTTCTCAACACTTCCTTGCTGGGACAGCACCTTGAACTCAGAGGAGATGGCTCATCCCAAGATTCAATGGAAAAAAAAAATTATTTATTAGGGCAAACATGAGGCACTGCTACAGAAAACAGTGATGTTACTACTCATGCACAAGGTCTTGAAGGTGCCCAAAGAGATGCTCCTCGACTATGGCGTTCAAAAGATAAAAATAAAATTCACTGCTGCTGCAGCACATCCTGCACGGAGCAGGGAGTCCAAAATCCCAACATCAGCTTGCAGCCATTTCCATCACGCCATGATGGATCTTCCTGGCTGATCTCAGCACCCACGACCCTCAGGTAGCCTACAGAGAACTTCAGAGATCTTTTAACTTTTATCACTTTCCCTTCTGAGAGCTAGAGGAAATTAGGTGAAGGAAATTAATTTCATTGATTCACCTACAGGCTGTATGCCTGCTTTGAGAATTCCTTATTTCCTCCACGCCTGCAGACATACAGACCAAGTGAGGCGAGTTGAATTTTTTTAATAAAAGGATTGAATATGCAAATAAAAATGTACTGCTCCTAATAAAATTTAAAGTTCTTTTGTTCAGCTAACCACATTCACTTGAAAACCTCCTAATTATCAAAAGCATTAGCACAGGTTACATAGGAGTAGCTGTCCATCTGAAATTACGTGGAAGAGGTGAGACAAGTACCTCTCAGCAAAGGTTTCACTGCAGCTTATCCTGTCTCAAGACACAGGAATTGTGAGAAGATCCCTCTAAAAGTCCTTTCAAATCCTATTTCTTACTTTTCTATTATGAAATTCTTAAAAAAGCTTATTCAAAAAACGAAACACAACTGAAGGATTTTTTTTATCCTCCAGTGCCTCAAGTTATATGGATGCAACATCCATTCTTCAAGATGTCATTTTCAACTCTAGTACCCAAAAATCCATTTTACAAAGCAGCCGCTGATCATTTTGTTAAAATAGCATTTTCCTCGCTCTGCAAAATAAAACAGAGGGAGTTATAGGCAAAGCAGACAACCCTGGAAAGTTCAGTTCTGAAAAGGAAATGAAAATGCTGTGGTTCCCCATGTGGTGCAGTTGCACCTACATGAGGATGTCCTGGTGAAATCACTGTGAGCACTAAATATAGTTTGCATTTATCTTAGAAAGGCAAAGCTGGACTTAGAGATTTTTCAACAAAATAAATCCCAAAGGCAAAGCAATGTTGAGCAAGCTCTGCTGAACGTCTGGTGATGAGTTAACAGAACCATTGGACACTGAAAAGAGAGTTTAAAAATAAGCCTGAAGGAGTGGGGAGAGATTAGTGTTTGCTGCTATTATTCATTAAGTTTATCAGGCACTAGGTTTTTTTTCCTGTTATCAAAACAGGACTAAAAATAAAGAACTCTACACGTTTTTCATGTTTTGCAGAGGCAAAAAAAAAAAAAAGCATTTGGACCATAAATACACCAGAATAAAAAAAAAAAAAAAAGTGTTGGTTTACCAACTCCATCAAATATCTTGCAGCACAGATAACTGATCACATACTTAATACATAAGTTTGTATGTTTTATTCCCCAGGAGTTCTTTATTAAAAAAAAAAAAAAAAAAAAGGAAAGAACGTTCTTCCACGTATAAAACTGGCATAAAAATGTGTTTTAGTTTCATTTTCTTCCATTATAATGCCTTTAAAATGAAGCTGAGAAAAAACATTACTGCCTGACAGTCATGTTTACAGTGAAGAAAACTGTATTTTTCATTTGGCTCTGTGCCAGTGCTGTAGCTCAACTGGTTTGGTAACTCCCACAGAAACCAACAAGTAAAGATTAAATACAAACTGAGCAGTACATACTCCGAGTCGCTCTTTAAAAAGCTGCTTTCCACATTTGCTCTCTCACTCCAGTACCAACTACAAAACTGACTCAGCCACCTCTGAAATGCAGAATAAAAGCCATGCTCATCAGGATTACTCCCTGGAAATGCTCAAGAAATCCCTGGCTCTCCACACCGACCAGGGGATAGAGCAAGCATGGGGCATTTCAAGTGACAAAGCTGATGTCTGGAGTTACGTCAAGGTTTTCATCCAAATAAATGGCTGTGTAGCACTGACTGCAGGGCTTCTTGCCCTCCTGTTCAGTGTTATTGCAGCCAGAACATCATATTGTAATTCTCCTATTTTTTTAATCTTCTGAGACAGAGTAGTAGGTGAAGAAAAACAAACAACAGAGAAAGACACCGCAGATAAACCCAAGGTTAAAATCTCAAATATCTGTCATGACTTTTGCTGAGTATTTTAGGTGGTCCTTATACTCCAATTAAAAAAAAAAAAAAAAAAAAAGGTGAAACACTTGAAAAGTCACAAACTCAGATTTTAAAAAGGCACTTCCAACAGCCATTCTCTGTAGCTCTAACAATAAACAGTGGAACAAATAAGATACCAGTCTGTTGGAGAGCTGGTTCCTTAGTATTGACTCCTCACATGGAAGTCTCCTGTCCTGAAGCTGCAACAGGGATTCTGCCACCTCAGGATGGAAGTTATTGTGCCACCTGTAAAATGCTGAATAGGTTTCTAGTCATCTGCAACAGGGAATGCTGCTCTAGGTCCAATACCAGGACATTTATCTGGATGTGGCCCTATTGTAAATTGGCTTTGGAATACAAATTATCCTGAACATCAGCTACAAATGATGGCATTCCTTATTTTTAAGGGTAAAGTTTGAGGGTTTAGGGTAGCCACAAGATAGGTAAACTACCACACTCTCTTTTTATAAATACCATAGTAAACTTACACATGCTATACAAGTTGGGTCTAGAGGGAGATAATACATGTAGATATATATACATATATAATATACTCCCTTTGTGCCCAGGGAATAGACACAAATTAAGTTCTGGACTCCACACACCCAATCACTATTTTTCAGAGGCTAAAAATTGCTATTTTCATCACGTTACTGTTAAAAAAACGGGATCCAGAAACGTTGAAGGACAAAACGTTTTTAATAGTAGATAAACCCCATAAATATTATGATTTAATTTAGCAGATTTCTAAGATAGTAGCTTGTCTATAGAACTGTAGTAGTGTTCATATTTAGAAGATGAATAATGTAACATGCTCTGCAGATTCATGCTCACTTCCAGTGCTCTGAAACTAAAAAAGTAAGCTAAATCTGAAGTTTAGAAAATTAGCTGTTGTTCTGTGCAGGGTGAATCACAAGGCTTGTAATGACAATCCCCTAGAATCTAAGTTTCTTTATTTTAAAGACAATATTCAGAGCTCACCTTGATGTCCATCAGAAAATCATTTATTGTTTGTATACCTAAAGTCACGATTTAGATGACCAAGATCTTTATTTAATCACATCTATAAAGCTCTGCAAGAGCCAGGACCAAGCTGATCCTGACCCAACAGATTTTTATTATATTCTATGCCTATGTGAATCCATGGGGGATATCAAAAGCACATTATAAGAACACATGTTACCTCTTGTGTAAAGCAGAGAACTTTAGTGGAGGGAGAGGAGAAACCAGAATGGACACAGCAGAGGACACAAAAAGTGGTGGAGGTTTAAAAAAAAACGTAAAGGAGAAGAGAAAGCAGCAACTGGAGTAAATATACAAAACACAAAAGACAAGGGGTGGGGGGGGGGGGGGGGGTGCAAATAACTAGATGCACTTCAAATGAGGTGTAATTTGGGATCATTTCTAAGCATGTGCTGTACCACTAGTGGTCTGGGCAGCCTGAGGGTGGACAATATGCTGCAAAACAAACCCACTGTGGCCACCACCTCTAACTGTGCTGGCTCTGCACCCACACCAGTGAACACCTGCATTTCAAACACCTGGGCTCCTCCATTGAGGCCCAGTGCCCAAGCTCCACACCTGAGCCACAACCACCACCTCCTTCCCAGCCTCCACAGCTGCCAGCTTCCTCCCTTCCACCCCATGCCAAATGCTTGAGGGTGTCCCTGCACACCCTGCCACTGCCAACCTGCCTCTGCTCTCCAAAAGCAACCTCCAGGACCTCGCTGCAGCACAGTTACCAAAGGTGCCAATCCTCCCCTCCAGGCAGGTTCTTCTCTCAGCCCTCACTCAGTGCCTCCACCACTGTACAGATAAATGCTCCATCAAAATGCCACTTTTCCCTCCTCTGAATCTTTTCATCATGTTTGCCTGGTGACTTTGCTTCACTTACTTCAATGAGCTGACATCTGTTCTCATTAGCTATTTTACTGCTACCACAAATAGTGTTTTCCCTTCCCCCAAATCTGTTGTATCTTGACATGAAAATTTTGAGCTATCTTGGTACAGACGGCTTTTTCACTTAGTTGTCTAGCACAATGGGAATGAGATCTTGCTGAGAAACTTCTAGACAATAATGCAGACTTCATATCTGCACACATACATATGCCTGGGAATGCATGGAATAAAGTGAAAAGCAGTAAGGCAAATGAGATCTTACAGCATTATCCCATTTTCCCTACAAAGTACCCTCAGGGACACCTCCTTATTCCAGAAACACCGAAGGAACAACCAAGATAGGACCCTAAATATTCCATAAAACCCATTACCCATTTTGGGAAGAAAACCACTGATTTTCAGGTAGCTCCAGAAGAAGAACCTCTAAGGGTGGCTCCAAGTGTTAGAATCATAGACTATCCTGAGCTGGATGGAGCCCACAAGGATCCACAAGGAGTCCAACTCCTGTTGTGCCACGTGTGAGGGGAAGGATCAGCTACAAATCTGGGAGGAACATGGGCAAGCAGATGAGCCACTGCTTTAACTGGAGAGACCAAGGGGAGGAAGCAAACGAAAAGCAACTACTGACTACTGAAGCAGGGGCAACTTGTACAGGGACTTAAAAGGAGAGCACAAAATTACTTTATCATGTAAGACACACAGCCAAAAGGGCTTGACTCTTGCAAAGCAGAGGCCTTTCAAGGGTGATTTCTGCAGTGGCATCTGGGATATGCTGAAGAGACCCAGTAGTCTGTCTAAATATGCAAAGAAAGGAAGACTGCAGCTGGTGAGGAAGAAAGCAAAGGTCCTGGCTTTACATGGCAAAATAAATTTTAAAATCTGTTTCTGACAGCTGTGACTGAGAGGAGAAAGTGATAGAAAATGCTATCACTTGCTGTTGAGCCTGAGGAATCAGTAGTCTAATTAACAAAGCAAAGAGAATTTCCTAATTTCTTATCCTCCGCTGGCAGAAGGAAGTTTTACTGGACAATAAGCTCCAATCCAATGATTGACTTCAGGAGAATGAAATGGAAGGCATAACTGAAACAATGACATAGTCTGGCATACTGTTTACTAATTAATAAATAACACTTTAATCTGACATGACTGGACAGCTTAAAGACAAGGAGTAAACATGCATGAAGTCTGATCTATGGAAATACCACATTTTATTTGCTTTTGGTCAGACCCCGCAAAAGCCAGGACCATCCACAAGTGCAATTCTTATTCCTGGTTTACATTTGGATACCAAAAAGGGAGGTACAGCACAGAGGGAAGAAGGAGCTTCTGATGCACATTTTAATAGTAATTGTGTACTATTTTCATTACGTTCACCTAGACGTACTTTGCTTCTTTATTCTAGTTGGATTTGAACTCCTAATGAAACAGACTGCAACAGGTAAATATTGCTTTGGTTGCTTATAGAACAACCTCAGAAGTGTTTGCATTTTGCTTTGTTTGGAACAGACTCCAATATATGAGCAGTGCAGTGCTGCTGGGGCACAGGTCTGTAAAGCACAGAAACAATACATCTGAAGCAGTTCATCCTATCGCCCTGAGCAGGATCAACCGTACTTTGCCCAAGCCAGTACGTTAATAATCTCCAATAAAGGGAATTCCACAATATCCCACATCTTCCTCCAGCATCTAACCACTCAGTGTCCTCCCAACATCTCCAATGTTGCATCATCTTTGTCTGCAGCGAAGTTGATTTCTCTCCATCATTCCCCCAGTGGCCATAAAGAACAACTTACCATTCCTGTCCTCTTTTACACCAGTTTTTGAATTGAAGGACTGGTATCATGACCTTCTTAAAGTCTCTCCCTTCTACACTAACATGAAATGAGTTTCTTTGACTCTTTGTTTCTTTTTTCTTTTCCTAAGCATCTTATTACCCTTGTTCTTCCCTGGACAGTCTCTAATCTGTATACACCTTTTGTCAGGCACATGAAATTTCAGGAAGGAAGGTTCTGTTTAGATCTTAAAAGAACCTTTCTAAATTTAAAGACCTGATGGGAAAAAAAAAAACAGAGTAGGTTATCAAGGGACCTGTAGATATGTTCACACTGGACAAGTCCCAGAAGAGATGAGGGGCACATCCTTCACCTCACAAAGGTGCCACAGGTACTGCAATCCCACCAGCTGGCACGAGAACATACATGACAATTTTGCAAGGCTGCCCCATCCCCACCACCCTGCCCACAAGTGTTGAAACCAGACACAATCATCAGGCCCACACTTGCCAGCTCTGACAAGAAACAAGAGAGATCCCTTGACATCACATAAGACTTGCCTATTTTTGCAACAATTTCACCTTGCTGACTCAGTTTAATTCCTGATCATCACACAACCATGCTCCTTTCTTCCCTGCAGTCCCTCAGCAGCTGCTCTCAGATATCCCATTTCTCCATGCCTCAACTTGCACTTCCCAACCTCTCAGCCTGTACCAAAAATGCCACCACATTGGCTTCTCACTGGGACTGAAGGTGCTTTTGAGTTCTGATCCTAATCTGTAGATTTACATACTTAGTCTCTACTTTGTTATACATGTAATCATTACAATCACTACTAGACCCTCAGCAGGACTCCTCTCCAGATGTCCTTTCAGCATAACAAGAAACTACTCTGGAAGAACACTATTTTGAGTAATTACATGCCCAGTTAATGAGAAATCTTATTTTAATGAAAAATCCACATTTTCTTCTGATTACACTTACGGCTCGAGATCCTGAGCAGTGAAATGCAAACACCTGCAGGGAGGTGGCACCTCACACCAGCACTTGCACACAGAAGTTGTCTCAAAAACCTTCAGGTGAAAGCCCAGATGAAATCTTGTGTATTTTGAGGTCTGACCCAAGGATGAAGCTCAGGTTACCCACCTGTCTAGTATGTGGGACAGTGATGAGCACTGTCAGCAATTAAAAAGGAAAGGCACTGGGGAGTGTTTGGGTAAGAGGCAGAGGAATTAATCCCTTTTTTAAGCTGAGTTTCAGGCTAAGCATTCATGAAGAGACAGCGGACAAAAGTGACAAAAGAAAGCTGAGATCCAAAGTGCATTTTACAGGAATATTTAGGTTGTCAGGGAAAATGTCTAACACATTTGCTTGTTTCTCAGCAATCCTCAAAGTGATAATTAAATGAAAAATAACAGTTTCATAGGGGTACTCCTCCCTGTGTGGGAACAACTTTCACCAAATGCCAATTAGTGGTTTCCTGTTAAAATCAAATCAAGCTGGTTTTGATAAAGCTTTTTAATGAGAAATGGCTAAAGTATGAAAATCCCCCCCCCATATATTTCATATTAAATCCCAAAATCACATAACACAATCTCACATCTAACATTTTTGGTATACAGAACTCTCTCTTGTACTCCTTCATTAATTTCAAAAGAAATGTATTTAGTAAATATTTAAATCATCCAATAAACAAAGCCTTAAAAAAAAAGCTTGCTAAAGAAAATTACAATGTTGATGAAAGCCAATCTTAATCAGTCCTTTTCAGATGCTCCCAAAACTCATTTTTTACTGATTATTTATTCATTCTTCAAGCATATGGCAAATTCAATAATTTTTTGAGCTAAGAGTTGTCTACTAAATGCATCAGTGGCTTTGATTATTCTATTTGACATCAAATACAGACAAGCAGTAAAACGTCAACAACAAATGCAAAGATGAGATCACCTATAACTCCAAGACACCTGTTGGAATGAAACACCAGCAGTTTGAACTGTGAGCATTGGTAATAATTTTATAAAAAAAAAAGAAAAGTTAAGGAAACTTTGGAGAACAGATTTTGACTGTACCAGACTGAATACTCTTGGCTATGGTCGCTGGTTTCTGCCTTATGCCAAGCAACAACGTTCCTCCCATCCAACCTTCTGCAGGCACTCCTCATCCAAGTCTTCTCTCTTGCTTTTATTTGGGTTGATACCCAATGTTCCATGTCTGTTACAGGATTTATGTGCCCTCCATCCTGATCACAACACGATAAAAAACCTGATAGACACTTACCATGTCTAAAACTTCACATTTACGTTGGAGACACTGGTTCTCAACAAGCATTTCAGAGTCCTTCAAAACCAAACTGTGCCACAGCACCTCTCACTCCTTGAGTGCTCAGACTTCCACTCCATGCTAAAGAGTATTTCATTTTTGTTCTTGCTAGAACTAAGCTTTGCAAGTGCTGTGCTTCCCTCTGTGGTCTTTCTGGGTATGTCATTATCACATTTCCACTTGGCTTTTTTCCCTCAACAACAAAAAATTTGAGAACCTTTGTCTCTTCATCTGTATGACTTCCATATCCCCAGTTCTCAGATTTCTATCAAATGAACTTACTCCTAATACATTGAATGCTACTGGTCTGTCCCTCATCTTCTTGAAATTATCTACCCCACTTCCCAGAGCAGCAATGCTACCTGTGAAATACAAGCTGGTTGTTTATCTTCTGCAGTCATCTTGGCCAAATTTTTCACCATCTAATTCATGATTAGCCATTGAAAAAGAAAAAAAGTAGTACAGCCCTGGTAATCTCCTGCTTCAATAAATAACCCTGAACATTAGAGAAAACACTCTGTATAATATCAACCATTTTTCTGGGGTAGTGGCACATCTCTACCATTACCCATTTGTATGACCTGGGAAAGCTGATGGCAGAGAACCACAAAAGCAGACAAATCACCAGCCCCAGTGTGCAGGAAGGTGTGTACTGGGTGGTTTAGAAACACTCCATCCAGTGCCTTCGCCTTGCTTCCCTCCCTGTTAAAACACCAGCTTCTCACTGCTGTGTATTTCCAAGGCTTAAACATGCCCAGCATTCCCTTCACAACCTGCTGGGAAATGTTCCTTCGACTGCCATCGGACTCCAAGGGCTGCTTTTTGAGCCAGGTATGCTTGCCACACCTCACACTTATTTTAGCAAAACACAGGTACTAAAACCAGAAAGCTGCACACTTGGGAATTGATGGAGAGGGAAAAAAAACAGGAAATAAAATGTAAAACAAAAACCACAGTTCAGCATTGTGAGCCCACCCCACTCTGGCCGAGGGCAAGCATGGCAAGCTAAATCCCCATGCCCTGTATTCAGGTGGAAACTCTCTGAAGATACAGCTCGGTGAAAAGGACAAGTTCCGGCTGCTCCTACAGCTTCTCTCAGTGATGGGGAAGTGAGTAATGGAAACACATCATCACAGACCACAGGGGCAGGTTTCAAAAGGGTTCTGGTGACAACCAGCAGCTCTGGGAAAAAGAGGAACAGGGGACACAGGCAGGTTTTCACAGCAGAGACGATGCTTTTACTGTGAGGAAGAGTAAAGAGGATATGGACTTACAGCACTGTGGAAGGAAGCTGTAATAATAATATCACTGTGGAAGTGATAATTTGGTGATTCAGGAAAAAACAAAACATTACCAAGAGCTGCACGTAACAACTTTCAGAAATGCTGAAAAGCTTTCTCTCAGCAAACTGTGATCACCCACCTTGTGTTTTGAACCAAAGCAAGGCACCACGTACAGAATATGAAGCTCTGGGGAAAGAGCAGCCTCTGAGCCTGCACAGGGAGTGCTGCACAGCCCAAATCAGACAGCACCCCCAGAGCCTGAGTGCACAGCACCACTGCAGGACACGGGGCAGGCTGGGACACACACTCCCAGCAGGGCTACAGCTCCTTTGCAAGGCTGGCAAGCAAGGGTGCTGTGCCTTGAATGGTGTGGTGGAGAGTCCAGATACACAGAACAGGAAGTCTGGAGTTCAGCAGCCCCATGCCAAAAGCCTGAAAGGCTTGCTCATGGAGGGAAGACAAATGTTGCTGGCAGCTGGGCGCTTGCAGAAGGGGGAGCTGGAATCGGGAAAACATGAAAAAACAAAGCATGAACCCAATCAGGAGTTTGATCAGGGACTGCTGGATGGGAGCTGTGGGCTCTTGGACCACTGCAGTGCATCTTCTCCAGCTGCCCTCACACATGGAATAAAACCATCAGCAAAATTCCAAATGCAAGGACACACTTTCAATGTTGCTTTTCATCGATGCCCAAGAGATTACTCCAACATTACCATCCTCATAATTCTGCATTTTTAACCATTTTCACAAATACTTTTTTAATAGTTGTTGCATGTGACTGTTTTCAGTTATTTACAATATTCAAGAATCACTTAGATTGGAAAAGACCTTTAAAATCATTCAGTCCAACCATTGCAAAGCCGTGCACCACTAAACTCTGTCTCTAATCACTAGATCCACATGGTTTCTGAAGGAAAACATCCTTCCCTGGGCAGCCTCTTCCAATGCTTGACAGCCCTTTCAGTGCAGAAACTTTTCCTAACATCCATCCTAAACATTCCATTCATGAGTATGATTCAAGTTGGAAAGGCAGAGGGTCACACCAAGAGCAGGGCAAGAGCATTACACATGGAGTAAGATGGACACGAAAGCAGGAAAAGTTAATGGCTGAACAAATTGGCTCCTACAACATCTTCAACAGCAACAGGCAAATTATCTATTACTTATTATTATCTATTACTTATTACTTAATTAAATATTATTTATTTGTTACTTACTTATTACTTAAATAGTATTGCTTACTACTAAAAGGTCTTTTCTGACCTGCTGGTGTTTGTAAAAGTCTGTTGAAAGAACTGATGAAGACCCAGCTAAATGTTTGAGCTGAAAAATTATTGACTGGATTCCCTCAGAAGGAAATGCTACACAATAAATGCAAATAAAAATGCATTAAAGTTAATGGCATTTCAAAATACTCTGCAGTAAAGTTTAAACGAAAAATAAAATTTAACCATATCTATACCTCAAATTACTTGTGTCTGACATAAAGGGGTTTATTTTCCTCTAAAATGTATGAAGCCTTGGTTAGTAGGAAACTTTAAAGAAAAATAAGAGGATACACTTTTCCTGTATTTACATTTTCCCCAAGTTTTCAGATTTTTTCTGTTTCTTTTTTTCTCAGAAAGATAGGAACAATGATAATATAAACCACATAAGCTCCAGTAACTGAAAATACTAGTGCAATTTAAAATCCTACCAGTATGAGTTCTTAAACAGAAAACAGAAAGCTGAGCAAAAAAAGGTGATGTACTACATCTTATTGCTGGTTATCTTAATTAACCTGTTTTTTCAGATTATTGAAATGTTTCAATGTATAAAAAATAAGGGTATCTGCCAGTGAAGCCTACAAATCACACCCCAGCATCTTGTGCAGGAAAGCGCCTTACATATGTAAATGTATGCGGACCCAAGGCTCGGATTTCACAGGCAGCCTCTGCAGACAGAATGATGAACTGTGCAATTTGCAAGGTGAAAATCTATTTTCTGTCCCTTCCAGATCCAAAGGGTCCTTGAGCAAGCTGCTCCTCGCTGCCGGGGGAGACCAACGCTGGGGAGTCTCGGCAGTGTTTCACAGGGGAGCTGAGGCAGGGCAGGATTCCAGCCCTGCATGGAACTGACCTTTCCACACATTTTTGCCCTCTCTGCACATATGGCACATCCCATGGCAGAGGAGGGACCTTCTCTGAACATGCAGAGCGGGGAGGGATCCCTGCTCACTAGATCACATCCCAGGTGTGAGGACCACCCTGCCCAGGAAAGGGGGGTGGCCTCAAGCGACACCATATAAAACATTCCCATTCCCCAGGCTTCAGTCATTAATGATTAGTCATTAAAAAAGAAAAAAGTAATACAGCCCTGGTAATCTCCTGCTTCAATAAATAACCCTGAACATTAGAGAAAAACACTCTGTATAATATCAACCATTTCCTGTGTCACCCTGCTGGCAATGCAGGACACATCCCAGGGGCTGCTGCCTTGTGGGGTGCAGCTGGTGGTGGCCTAAGACCCCATGCCAAGGTGTGGGACTGGGGGTCTCACTGTGACAGCCCCCAGTGCCACCACGGGGACAGACACCACTGAGGAACAGCAGCACGAGGTGGGAGCCAAACGAAAACATCTTGTGTGACAGCAAGAGCCAGCACCAAACCCAACCACAGCCTATGCTGGGAGATACTTCCCAAATCCGTGGAGCCATTCCGGCCCGTAATTAACTGAGAATTAATTACAGAATCTTGAAAAGAGCATAAACCAAAAATGGGCCAGCATACCTTCATAGTGCAGTTGCTCACTCTGAATCTCTTCCAACAATTAAGCCTAGCATATGTCACTGGAGCGAAAAAAAAAAAAAAAAAGATAACAAAACAACAAACAAAACACGATTCCCAAAAAAGTTTTGGAGTCCTGCTTGCCAAAGGGGATGTAGCTGTCTGCAGAGCACACACATACCTTCTAGAAATGAGAAGGATGATTTAATGTGATACCTGGCAACTTCAGCTTTGCAAAAATTACAGGTTGCAGATGCTTCTTACAAAATCGAAACAAAAACTGAGACAATAACATAATTAGGTAAATTATTTGCTGACTTGATGAATAATTTTCTAAAGATTATTAAAGGATGTAAGAGCTTGGAAAATGCTCCAATTTTTCAACACACAAAATGAGGAGGTAAACAATAAAACTGCCAAATTATTTTGGCTGAGCATTCACGGAAAGGTGTATTTTGTATCACTGAATCACACGTATTTTTTACAAGGTGCCTAATCATGGCATGCTGCCACCAGTCAAAATAATATTTTTTTTTAATTTAGAAAAAAAAAATTAGCATGCTGGAAAGTAGAAGATATGCCATCAAAACAAAACGGAAAGACTGACAGAGTACAAAAAATAGAGAACAAAAGCACTCTATTTTACTATTTAAAAAAAAAATATTGAGAAAGAATATTACCAAAAGAGAAAAAGAAAAAACCCTAAGAAAAAAAGATCAGTAGATTAATCGGAGATTGTGCAAAAATGTGCTGCAGGAAACATGGAATGCTATTTCTGACTTCCAGTTTTCCATTACAGAGATTAGTATCTTCAGTAAGAGGAGGAAGACAACCTCAAACTGTCAAATTACAAAATTTGCTTCATAACCTCCCCTCTTTCCATAAGTGGGAGGAGCTGGGTGGGGGCAGCCTGGGCTCCTTCACTCCCATCCATACATGGGGAGGGTGGCAAAGGAGAGTCAAGTTCCTTTCCAGCCCACAGGAGACAGGACCTTGTTCCCTAATGCAACATCTCTTCTAGATCAACTGGAGGTTTGCTGTTTTGTTGGTCCTTTTTTTTTTTCTCCCTTTAAGTGAGGGGATAAAACACCATAGTTATGTACAAGTGGAAAACAAATGCCTCTGTTTTCAGCAATTTGCAGACATTCCAGCCCTGAGCTATGCTGATGACCATTTTGCTTATCATCTTACTCTATTTCTCATTAACCAGCACCTCTACAATTTGGGATTTGTTTTTGCATTTGTTTTTCTTTGGAGGGTGAGAGCTGAGCTTGGCCCTACTCCACCAGGAGTACAGCACAGTGCAGTGTGTCACCACTACAGAGAGCACTCTGCTGCAAAGAGAACTTTAAACTAAATTGCATTTATAAATTCATTTTTCTCCAGCTCCTGATCATACTACCTAATAAAATACTTGCCCATTTTGCCTGTAAATCCAAGCTAGAAACCAGCCCATTTCTACTAGAGTAATGTATATGCTTGGCAAAACCAGGCTGACCACATGAAACTACAGTCCACAATGGATCTTCATAATATGACCTCACTCATTATTTTCAAGCTAAATATAAAAAAAATGTTATTTAGTACCAAACCTTGGCATTTTACATGAAAATCACAGTTTTCAAATAATATTTAATATCTCTTTTTGTCATTTCCACCTAAATTTTTTGTGATGATCTCAAACATATCAGAAATGCCCTGCAACAGCACACAGAAGCTCCCAAAATTGAGATGCTGCGTCGTTCCGCTGTAGGTGCCAAATGCAGAGCTCACCACTGGAGACAGATGGCCTAAGCAGAGAAAAATCCTTAAGTTCCCAGCATTTCCTGCCAAAGCTGGGCTGGCTCAAAGGCTGGAAGGTCCATCAGCATGATTTGGGAGGCCTTGGGGCTCTCTGAACAGTAATGCTGCCTCTGGGCTGAGGTGCTTTACCTCTCTCTGGCAGCCCTTCCCTCTCCCTCCAGCCTGCCCTTTCTTTCTTTGACCAAGCAGAATGCACTGCAGTGCATGGAAATGCAGAACTGTTCCCCTGCCATCTTGTTCATGGCAGTGGCAGAAAGACCTTCTTTATCACATTTTGGTTCCTTTACGTGGCATAAAGGGAGCAAATCAGCAGTGAGAACTTCACCTGACGGTTCTCTCTGTGATGAAAATCACAAGTCACAAACTATGATTTCCAGCAGTCTACCAAGCTCCAACAGAAGAGAAGATTTTTCCATGCATTCCTAATTTACAGCATGTATTTAAAAAAAAAAAAAAAAAAGCAACCCCCTTTAGCAAAGTGTCCCTCCTGCCTTGCTTTTCTGCAGAGGACATCATGTGAACACATCCTTTGACACCCACCTGGACATCACAGGGATGAACTCATGACATTGCAGATGAAGAGTCCCCTGCTTGCTGTTTCCTAAGGTTCTCAAGCCCTGGGTTTTGCTGGAGCTCCACTGGCACTGCACAGGGCACATCCAGGGGAGGATGCCCTACACCAGCTGCCAGCAGGATACAGCAACATTCCCAGCACTGCAGAGAGCTGACCCTCCTGCTCCACAATGATTTTCAGCACTAGTTTTATGGGATGGAGGAACTGCTACCTGTTTCATCAAATAAAGGCATCCTCTTACCCTGGCTAGGTTGAACGGCACAGATCAAAACCAAGGGAAAGCTGTCACCTCCCCAGCATGCCACAATGTGGCCCTGTGTTTTCCCTTGGGAAAACAAAATAAGGGGCCTGGGGTGCAACGTGGTTTCTCAAAATTGGGAAAGGAGTTGAAAGGGCTACTCTCTCTGAAAAAGTAAGGTGTGGCTTGTTTGAGTATTGCTGCCAGGAGACAAGGAAGAAAAAGAAGTCTGGGAGGTAGAAAAAGGCAGCAGGCAGGAACCAGGATTTTGCACATAACCTATGAAAGACAAAGCGGCTCAGTCTGTAGAACTAAATAAACTCAGCTGCCAGGAGAACAGGTCCAGGAGGACAAAAAGTGAATTTTGAGATAGGGAGGAATTAATGTGACCATGTTGTAATTTTCTGTACAGTGAAAACACTCTTAAGGGAAGGGTAACTCTGCACCATCAGGGGAATGACCTGCAGCAGTATCCAAACCCCATTCACAGACAACATCATAAACACAGGAGTGGTGGGAAAAAGGCATTTGTAATAGCATTTGCTCAGATGATGGCTTGAGACAGGAAATCCACTGAAGCACAGCCAGAAACACATAGTCATTACCAAAGAAGAATTAAAACAACAGGAAAAAGAAAAAAAAAAACTATTATAAATTTTGTTATCATACTCTTTTCAGTATGCTTTCAATAATTAGTAAGAGAACATTTTTCCTTGTTGTTGGTATATGAACAATGCAGTAACAGCATTAAAATTACTGTACATCCTTACAGTTACAGAAAAAAAAATCAATAAAAATGCTGAATAAGCACCAAAGAAGTTGAGAGGTTTCACTATGTGCAAATTTGCTCTCATGATGGTGTAATGTGTTTTTCAGTATTCAAGAGAATGCTCATCAAAAAAGAAAACAACCCCATGCAAAAGTTGAAGCTTTAACATTTTTAGCTTATGGTATTCTACTAAAATTACTGCCATCATCAAACACCCACTTTTCTTTTTTCTGTGCCATAAAATACGCACCTCCAAACCCCAATTTAGAATGACAGTAGAGTTTATCAGCTATTAAGCACTTCTTTGGGATAATCCCACTTTCAAACTTCTGATATTACGCAGCTGCCAGAACTATAAAAAGGCTGCACATTCCCAGTGTTTTCACCTAATCAAATTAAGAGACCAAACTATTAATACTCTGCTTACCTCCTAAATTCATTCCAGCTTGCAGACATTTCTGTAATCGACAGGCTGGGCAGTTCTTCCTCCGAATCTTATCAATTATACAGTCGTTCCTTCCCGCACACAGGTAATTGTGCTGGCCTGAAAGGACCAAAAAGAAAATGCATTATTAAAGGCTGTATTTACATAATTCCAATTTGTTCCTCTCTGCTGTTTTGCACTCGTTTTGAGATTCTTATTAATGAAGACATTTCAAATTGCATTCTTTACCCCCTTCCAAATGATCTCGACGAGTTGTTATGGGCCTTTATTATGAGCATCTCTTTAATTTGGGAAGGAGTTTTGGTGTCACTCTCAAGATAGATCTCATTCCCTTTTTTTTTTTTTTTTCCTAAACAGGACTAGAATTTTTCTTCTAATAAAAACCAAACAACTGGTTTGAGTCTTTTCAGATCTTCTTAGGTGTGCTGTATCATGGAGCAGTCTGACAGCTCTAAGTTCGGGTACATTCTCGAGAATGGGGTACATGCTCAAGAAGTTCAGGACACAAAGCAGAAATACACAGCAGAGGTTAACTTTCCCCATATACTCCACTCTCCTCAACCAGTTCAACCAGGCTTAAATCACAACTATATTAATTCATTTCTGTGAAGCCCCACAGAAGCAAAAGGCATTTTACTCCATGGGAGCAAACACAGGTGGAGCAAACCAATGCAGAGTCTCAGGCAAGGGCATTACCACGTGGCTTTTCACAGCCTGCTCCTTCAATTTGATGTGGAAGAATAAAGGAAGCCACAAGGGGTTGATGTAGCATGACAGTAGAAGCCAGAGGTGATTGTTTTACCTGCCTTGATCCAGAGGTGCCACACAGGGATCTGGGGTGGCCAAAACAAATGTGCAGAAACCCCAAGAGATGTGCAAATAAAGTTGAAGCCAACAACCAAAGCAAGCAGCAGCCGTGGGAGAGGAGGGGAAGCCCTGGAAGAAGCCAGGAGCAGAGCTGCACTGGAATGAGCAGGGGCCAACGTGCAGGGAGAGGGAATGAAGATGCAGCTCCATAAGGGGACAGAGCTGCTGTAGGACAAGAGGCATAAAATATGTCTGCCAAGCTATTTTCCACAACACTCTTATGCTTCCTAGGGAAAGATAAAGAGAATATTCATGGGACACAGGAGACCTCGCTTCTGGGCTCTTTCAGGAATTTGCCTTAAAACTTCAGCTAAGTCCTTTTCTATCTGTGCACCTGTCTTCCTTTCAGCATTACAATATTATCTAGACAGTGAATTGAAACCTGGGATGTTTCTTGAATCTCTTCTGAGCATCTCACACAAAGAAAACCGATCTCATTCGAGTGAGTGAAGTGTTACTGTAGTATCACAAAGGTATCATCATCTACATAATGCTTTAGATGTTTAAAGAACAAGCAGATGGGCAAATAAGGATTTTATTAAGGGACTTTACCTAGCACTGTGACACAGATGAAAAGGAACAAAACTTCAGCAAAATAATTCAAGAATAAGTTACATAAGGCATAAATCAAGTTGTACAATATAGTGACAGCACCAGTATCTATCAGCTGGCCTTTAAGTAGGCCTACTAAACAAGAAAAAGATAATCTCCTCAGCTAATCACAAAATGAAAACCTGGGTACCACACATTGTTTATTTTGTGATGTGATCTATACAAAAACAGACACAAAAGAGAAGAGTCAACTTAATTCCCCTTTATACTTCTGTTCTGAACTGACCTGAGCACATCCCCTAAAGAACCATCACACATATAAAAGGAAAAAACAAAAAAACAAAAGCATTTAAAATTATGGCATAAAGCATAAACATGGTTTGTATGTCCTTACAAATACTGGCAACCTTTTTTTTTTTTTTTTTTTTTTTTTTTTGTGGGGAGAAGGGAAAAAATGGTTATTTTCTGCCAGGAATGCAGGTGCAGTTGCTCAGTACTCGTACAATGTCCTTTGTACATCAGACTACTGCAATACCATTTTTAGGCTTCCACAGGCGGGTGCAGGCTATTAATAAGACAAGTCAGCTCTTAACACTGCAAAGTGAACCCCTCTGCAGAACTACCCTGAAGGCAGATTGTGCTAAAAAAACGTATACCTGTTAAGTCAACATTTGTCACTATTGCTTTAAAAATCTAATGGGTTTAATAAAAAAGTTCCCATTTATGCACTCCAGGATAATTACTTGGGCTGCATTTTTAAATGCTGTGGTAATGTTTGATTCCAGCACTGTCACAACTGGACTTCCTGAGAAATGTTCCCACAACAGCAGAATATTCCATAAATCACCCTTCAAATGCTCTAAGGAGCCTGCAATTACGGTTTGTGACCTATCTCCTCTAGATCAAATACTTTCAGAAAGCATAACTTAGTAAAGGTTCATCAATTTTTGAATCAAGCATCTCTGAGTATTAATATATGGTACAAAATCTGTAACTAGCTTTTTCAGTAAGCAAGGCAAACGGCAAACATCATCTTCTCAATCTTTTTAATTACTAGAAATTCCAAAAAAAACCCACAGCCAGTATAAAATTTACGTTAATGGAAGTAACTTGAAAACCCTTTAAAAAACCAGAATAGATCAACGTTCCAACAAACTCTCTATGCAGAGTACAGCTATAAAATAATGAACAGTTCTTCAGTTAACACCTCTACTGAAAAAAAAAAAGAAAAAGAAAACAAAAAAACAAAGAAAGAAAAAAACCCCCAAAGCTTCAGTCTTCCATGCAGTCAAATAAATACATTTCAAATAAAAACAATTTTGTAAAGTAAGTCAGCAAAGCAAAGACAGCCATAACCAATCAGTGTGTCCCATTGGTGCCTCACTAAGGCCCCTCAACTTCAGAATCAACCCAAAACCTGACAGAACTGAAATTGATGCAGTGCTCTCAGGACCTTAGAGTTGGAATGGCCTGCCCAGGGAGGTGGTAGAGTCACCATCCCTGGAAGTGTTTAAAACAAGACTGGATGTGGCACTTGGTGCCATGATCTAGTTGAGGTGTTAGAGCATGGGTTGGACTTGATGATCTTGAGATCTCTTCCAACCTAGAAATTCTGTGATTCTGTGTGACCTCCAGGGCTCTTCAGGACCTCAACAAGGCGATGGAGGCCACCCTGAAGAGAGGCTGATGTTTCTGTGGCGCGAGATCCCCGACTCTTTCAAGAGATGTATTGATCTGCCTTGTGCCGTTTGTGTTTAGCTCAATCCAGTTGTTCTTTTCATCCCGTTCAATCACCCGCAAGTGGGCTGGAGAGTGACAGAGCAGATATTGAATTCTCATCTCCCATGTGCTAAGTGCATTAAGATGAAAGTAATTTTTACTTATGCCATCATTAAGAGCACTTACACCAGCTAATTCCTTTTCCGTCTGAAATACAAAGATACTGAAGATGCGAGGAAAATTTCCCTGTTCAAAATAAATAACGAATAGGTAACACACAGTTACACAGCAAGAAGAAAGTGAGATCTTTTCTCTTAGCAGTAGAGCTGGAGGAATACTGAAGTTTGCATTTTCCAGGTTATTGTGTCACCAGAGAATGACACAACCAAACGTAGACACAAAAATATTTGAATGTTTCCAACTCTTCCACCTCCAAAGATTCTACAATGCCCTGCTTTTATAGACTTGCAAAAGAAAATGAAAAGGAAGTATGCATGAAATTCAGTCTTCCCTCTTACTGAGTCTTCCTGAATAAGCAAAATTGAGCAGTAAAAAAGGGGAGGAGAAAAAGCTGTTCTTATTTGGCCTATGAATTACTGCCAAAATGAGGCTGCAGCAGAAGTTGTGCTGTTCCCCATTTTAAAACTCCAGTACAGTGACTGAGTCACCAGTCCCCAAAACTTGCTAAGATGAACCTATGTATGAGTGCAGAGCACTGCTGCACTCCAAAGGCTGCCATGCTTCTCCCTACAGGTAAGGCTGCAAAAGGAAAAGGATGTAGATATTTCTTGTCAGTGTTATTTCTGTTCCTCTCTAGGGCAAAATTAGAAAATCACAGAAATTTCTGCAACATTCCACACGTTTTATCTTCCTCCTAAATCCCCCCCCTCCCCAGTTTTTTGAAGTTTAAGTCAGGAACTGCAAGTCATTAACAAGTATTCTATGTTTTTGCTCTCTTGTTAAAAAAGCGACTGCTATGATCAAATGTTAGATTTTGTAAGGAGAAAAGCGTAGTGCTGGAAGAGGATCCAAAGACTGTTTAATTCAAGCCCACTCATGGAAGCATGATAAGACTAGCTTAACAGTTCAGGCAGGTTTTTAGTTTCTTTCTATTTGTATTAAAATCATCTGAGGAAAAGTACTCTGCAACTTCCCTACAGCCCCTGTGTGACCAGGCTAGTGATAAGCCACCCTTGAAGTTGTGTTTTTTCCCTTTGCATTTCACCCAAATGGGAATATTTTGTGACAGGAAGAGTATGTATTCATACTCCCCCCATGGACATTCAGAGTAAATAGATCACCACCTTCTTACAACAATCTCCTGCCTATCAAAAGATTTATGTTCCTCATCTCTTTGCTGGGCTAAACAAATCCAGCTCTCTCAATCTTTCCTTGTAGGTCGTGTTTCCTGAATCTGTCGCCAATTCCTCCTATTCTCCTCCAGCCTCCTTCCTAAAACAGGGCACATTTTTCTTGCTGAGTTTCACCATCACTAAGGCCAATAAAATGGTTATTTCCTGCATCTTGCACACACAGCAGCCCAGCTAATGCAATCTTGGACCAGGGCTGGCTCTTGGCAATGGCATTAGGTTGTTGACTCACGCTCACTTGTGTGTCACTAACGACTAGCTCCTCTCCTGGGGCACTGCTGCCTTCCACATGTTCTTTCCTGCTTTTACCTGGGCAGGCAGCTCTCTTTATTCCTCTTCTAGATACACACACACACACACACACACACACACACACACATACACTGAGAAAGGCAAAGAAAAAGCCCAAAATCCACTCTGGGTCCAATGTCTGAAATGGGAATGCGCCTTGTTGTCCCAAGACTGAGGAAGCCTCACAAAGGGACAGCAAAGTGAGAAAAGAGGGAGCAGCAGCTGAGGACCAAATGAAGCAGAAGTAGCTTGAAAAAAACTCAGCTTTTAAAATAGTGTCTCACTGAGGCACATCAAAATGCATGTAAAGTGTCCCAATTTCCCTTCTTCCTCCACAATGAGAATTAATACTTTGACTC
This sequence comes from Phylloscopus whistleri, assembly GCA_017589585.1. Lineage (NCBI taxonomy): Eukaryota > Metazoa > Chordata > Aves > Passeriformes > Phylloscopidae > Phylloscopus > Phylloscopus whistleri. The sequence goes on from JADMLD010000235.1 coordinate 629,641, forward strand.
AGAAAATTGCAGGCAGAGTTGTCTTCTCCCTGCAGGCAGCCAGAAAGCCAGGCCCTCTTCCAGGGTCTGAGGAGAGAGGAGCTGGAAGCCACCTCGAGCCCTGCCTAGCAGATCTGTATGTAAGAGCTAGGGTCCCTTGTGCAGCTTCTAGGCTGGAATAAGTGCTTAGTTTCTGGAATATTTCCCAACTGGGAAGATTATCTCCCTGGCAGCAGTGATCCATATAAAAGCCTTATGGAATAAATAATATTTGTTTCTTAACACTGTCCCTTCCTTTTACCCACCAGCCCATCAGACTGCACAAGCCCAGCCCAAGCATCCCTTCCAGCCTGAGCCACAGATCTTCCCTGCTAAAGACAAAGCAAGCATGCTGCAGAAAATCATCAGGATTTTCTAAAGGAAGTCTCTCACCTCAGGAATATCTGGTCAGCAAACAGAACTTAACACCAGGTTTTTCTGTTTTCTGGTATAGCCCTAATGAAGGGCTTTGCCTCCTACAGCAAGGAATCACAAAATGTGCACATCCCAACCTCTCATTTGTGCTCACTGAGCTATGTGATGTGTTCCTTTAAACCAGCTCTGAAACTCACAGATTTTGTCTCTGCGTCCATAGAAGCTCCTTCAATTACTAAAAATGAACTATTTCTACCTTTTGACAGCCAGTATACAAATAAAATTACTGCCAAGACTTGCCACAATGGTTTTCCACATCCAGAAAAGGATTTCCTGTTTGACAGGAGTCGTATCACACTATCAAGGGACAAATTGCATATACCTGAGGTTTTCACTTCACCATCTGCAGCAGGCAGGTAACTCTCAAATAGATCAGCATGGTAAGTATGATGACGAATCTCTTTTCAAATTTCAGTTCTCACAATGCCCCTATTTCTTGCAGTTAAAAAAATAAAAAAAAAGCCTGCTAGTCAGTGGAAATGAGAACTGCATTTTCATTTCGAATGTCCATTTGTTACACAGTTGAGGGCGCTTTTTTTTTGGTTTGCGTTTTTTTGGTTGGGTTGGTTTTTTTTGTTGGTTTGTTTTTTTTTTTTTTTTGTAAGCAGTTGACAACTGCCCAGCAACAGCAGCCTATGTTTGCAGTCACTATTTTAGGCTACATCACATGTCAATTACATAACCTTGTTTTACTGCTCTTGAACTGGTTCGAACAACCTGGGAAAGAGATTAGGGCAGTCCCTCCCAGCCGGCCATCCATCCACACGCTCCGGCAGGACCTGTCCCCCCAGCACAGCTCCAGTGCCTCTCTCCAGGACTAGTTACTCATTGCCAGACCCACCTGAGACACTGGGATAATTAACTTCCTCAGCTCTGTTCAAACCGGTCCAGTCTGACCAGGGTGAACGAACAAACTTGGTGCTTCACGCTGAGATTTACGTGCAGCAGAATCAGCTCATAAATGCCACAGCCACGGCACAGGACGCAGATATGAACAGTGCCCCTTCATTTCACACAGAGAATGCTCTGGGTTTGCATCTTAGATATTGAATCTCAGGGTTCCCAAAATTCAGGGTTTATCTCCCTTATTGCTCCACAGCTCCTATCATTCCCAGACAACAGGCTTTTCAGCTGCAGACCAAGGCAATATCTGACAAGATGACAATATTGGTCTATTATTAACATTATTACAGCGTGCTCACAGCATAAGTATAATCTAAATCCTTCTCTGAGACAAGAATTTAGAGCTTTCCCTCCTTTACAATAAATTACGGGCTTAATTAAAATTTGTTTTGACTTTGGCAAAATATTCATCACATCTGGGATATTTCCTGCCTGCTTCTCATTCTAAATTACCTTCTGCTACTTCTAGGTCCCAAGATATCTTTCACTTTCTTTACCCTTTCATATTACTGGATTATTTTTTATCTGCCATTTTAATGATTTTTTTTTCTCTAAAGTCTCCTTACTTTCTACTCCCCCCATCCTGTTTTTTTCCTTCAACAAAATTTGTTCTCCAACCATTTTTTAAACCCTTTTTATTTAACCTACTTTCATCCTCAGCACTTTTACCCCTTTCCTGTTCTGTAACTCTTTCTTCAGTCTTCTCATTTACCTCCTAAATGAATTATTTCCTCTGTTCTGCCAATAAATGTGATTTCAGAGGGCACATTTACACTGCAGTTAAAGGTATGGCTACACTTGATTTAATATACCAAAGCAAAGTATATTAAAATTACTGATGGCAGGGGATCAAAAATGAAGTCTCAACAGCACCACTTCCTGCAGGGTCCACAAAACCCAAGGGCTTTTTTAAAAGCACGGGCACACCCATGCTCACAGATGAGCTACCAGAGCTTCCTCCAACAGTGACCACACATATAAAACTGATTCCCCTTTTATTTTTTTCTGGGAGTGGAGCAAGGAGGGTTGTGTCTCCAGATGCTTTACATGCTAAACTTTTCAAGTTGTGGTTTACGCCCTCCCTGCACACACACACACGCCTAAGAACACAGACTCCAACGCTCTGCCAGTCTTAACATGGACAGTGTCCTCTGCTCCTTCACCTTCTCTGGAAGCTTGCTCTCACACTGGGCTGAGACCAGGCTAACAAACAACAATTGGAATGGTCTGGTGACCCTGGCAAAGGAGATGAGAAGTTATAAAAATGATTCTCACTCACTATTTTAAGCAGACTGAAAGGGCACCCATGAGAGGGATCAAGGAGAGAGAGGAAATTTGGCAAGGGAGCACGGGATGTAGCCCAAAAGAGGCTACTATTTTCTGCAGGAGAAACCATCCAGCACAGATGAAACCTGCTAATGACAGCGAGACGAGTGAGCAAAAAAAAGATCTGTGAGCAGCTCATATTTAAGGTCCACGTGCATTTTCTTACACAATGCTTAAAACACACTGCAGAACTTTGAAAGCCCCTCCAAGCCTGTGTGTGGTGCTCCAGCCATCCTGTTATTCAGACGGGCTGAGCCACCAACACAAGGTATGCCCCAAACTGGTGCTGGGACCGTCCCCAGGACCATCTTTCAGTTCAGCTGGAAACCTGAACACAGCCACGTGACAGACTACAGGATAATTTCCTTTTCATGTCATCAAAGGCACGCTGAATGATGTTAGCACAGAAGAGGAATAGGAAAAACCTGATCTTTGCAAAGCAGTTCCAATTCAGTGAAATCACACGGCACTGGAAATCTGTTTAGGATGAAAACCAAGAAAAAATATCTACAAATACCACAATAATCCTGTTACCGAGTGAAATAATTTTGTTTCTGTTTTCAAACTAGTTTTCAGCTCAATTACTTTTGATTTTAGATTATAATGGATACAGTGATACAGAGAGTGAGAATTAGAGCTTTAGAGGTTGTTTTGACAAAATCACACATCTGATACTTTACAGCATTTTCTCTCGCAGCAAGTTTCCAAACTTTCAGTTTGGTTTTAAATGAAATTTTATCTGAATATTTTTGAAGTCTCTAGATGCTGCTATCTGCAGAGGCAGATTTACAAGAGATCATGTTGCATGCATGGTGGCTAATTCTGCTTTCCCATGCTACAAATCTGATAAGGCATTCTTGACATACTACAAATTTCCTGGCACTTTAATGGAAAATCTCAACGTACAAGAAATGGTCTGAAAGGTCTGGAAAGACTTTTTTAAATAAGTGTCATGCAAAAAAATCTTAAATTGCAGCTGAAATGCCCTTCCATTTTTTTGCTGACATGAAGTGGTCAGCCAATCTGCTACACTGATACACGATGTAGTATCCTGCTCTACAAATAGCTCACTGTTTCAACTGGATTTCAGGAAGCACTCAGTGTAAAATAAGATCTGTGTGAAATATCAAGTTCATTTAAGGGAATGTTTTGAGAGTGAGGTGTGGGGGGAGCATTCTGGAATATGGAGCACTAGTTGGTAATGTAAGGATTTCTGAATGACTCTGTGGCTCCCTGAGCCACGATCCTTCAGCGAGCACTCTACTGAAAGTTATCACCTCTACAAAAATATTTATATTTGCAAGTGTACCTGAAGCCTGTTACACTTTATTTATTCCTCAAAACCTCTGTGTCTGCCCCACCATCCTGCTGATATAATAATGTATCAAATTGTCTTTGCAGTAATAACCAAGAGATAACTTCTCTCATAGGACAAACAAAAAAATCAAGATGCACAGCATTAATTCTGTGTTTTGCACCTCCATTTTAAAATCTGCAATTCCAGGCTGACTCCTTCGATAAGATGCATGCTACTTATAAAAGACATTGCTAGAAAAATAGGCTGTTTGTTTCACAAAGTTAAACTTTCCCCAACTCTTGATCTCAGTGAAAATGTTCTGTTAATTTTTTTGGTTTTTTAAAACTAGCTGCCCTTTGGTTTTTGCAAACATTTTGATGTTCAAGTCTGCTGTGTTCTTGCATTTAGCATGCTCAGCAGATCACAAATTTTATTCTGTGTGAATGACACATTATCTTCAAAGCATATTTTTCTCTTGCATTTTTCATGTACAGTTTACTACAGCTCAGTCTGGAAATATGCTAAATTTATAATAATGAATATTATTATGTATAATAGCAACAATTTAAAATATTGCCAGCACACACGTTGACAAATATTTTCCTCCAGAACTCTGGTCAGTAATAATTTTCTTTTAAAGGCTGCAAGCAATACCATCACAAGAGAGCCTTTTAGCACAGTCTCTTGAGATCCCAAACACAGAAATGTTGACCAAAGTAATACCATATGCTCACCAAAGTGAACTTAAAAATTCTCTGCATGTGTTTGCTGACTTTTTGAGAAGGAGTCTGTTTTACCCTTTGAACTATGTGCTTGTCTCCCTATTTATTTTCTTCTTTTTGTCTCTCCATTTGTTTATTTTTATCAGGAACCTCAGCTCTCTGTTACCCAGATAAATTTGAAGGAAGAAGAAAGAGGATTAGGGGTTGCAGAAAGAAGATCTGACAATTATAATGAAATTTCACAGTATGTTTACTGTTAAAATACTATAACAACCTAAAACAAAAAGTGTAAATTAAGTAGCAGAACAGACATTACACCAATTAAAATCACTATTTCCATGTTTAATTGCATGAGGAGGTTTTTCCAAGTACCAGTCCCCAAAGTAGGTGCAGAATTTCTAGGCTGCAGAGCCACAGGTCCCAGTCCTCTCCAGTTCTTGCTCCCCAAACCCCTACACAGGACCTGAAAACAAACCTTCAAAGTTCACCCTTTGCTGCTTATTCATCCAACCTCAAGAGGCTGAGCAAAGCATCACACAGCAGCAAAACCACTGATGAACCAAAGCTTTGCCTAATGACCCCAAATTTTACTGGAGCTTATCTCACAAGTAAAACCCCCAAGGCCTCCCTCACTCAGGCATGTTGGATTTGACACCTTTGCTGTGGGGCACCAGCCACCAGAATGACTTCTAAGAGATAAAAATAAGAGATTAATAAATCTGCCATGGTGACAGCCACCACTCTGGGTGCTGCACCCATGCCCTCATTTCTGCACCTTTTCCACAGGAATTGTAATTTGCTTTGCCACAGAAATATATGAAGGGGTGACCTTCCACATTGGAATCATCCTAAGTCTTGAACACCTAAAGCCATGGATGACTTGCTCTGAATCTGACATTCTCAAGGCATATAAAGTTGCCACTGGGAGTTAAAGGCAAACAAGCCAGACATCTTTTAAAGAACACAAAACTTCATTCATATGCCAGAGTGACATCTTGAAGGGATCAGACTTTCCTTTTGCTACAAGGGAATGGATATTCAGGTAAAACTGAATGTGTCGAATTTTAGCCCCGGTGATGATGGCCACTGAGAACAAAAATTATGAAGGAGGCATAAGACAGTAGAAAAATAATTATCTCAGGACATAAATACATCATAACTCAGGCATAAATACAATTACTTTCAAAGAGCATTCTGCCTAATTGCTGTAATTGTTATTTCAAAATTTGTTTTGCTTAGTGGTGAAAACTGAAGACCGATTAATATATAATTTATATCTAGAATTCCCCCCTGGATTATGGTTGCTGCTCCTCCCTGGTATGTATCCTCACCCTTTGCATTCAACTCGATGAAAAAGAACAAAATCAAGAAGTCCTCAGTCTGTTCCCATTTAACTTCACAAGGGGCAGGTCTGGACACAGATTTTTTTTTTATTATTATTTTTGGAGTTCATTTTTCATAATTAGGATTCTGGTAGTACCAAGCAGCTTGAACTCATTTTAGTTTCCTGCAAGCAGCTATTTAATACGATCTCACGTGAAATGAAATGTCATTGCTTACAAGAAATGCATCAACAGCACAAAAATACTTTGGATTGATCTCCATATGAGCAATTTGCTCATTAAAGTGATAGAAATCAGCCAGGGACAGAGTCCATTCTCCTCAGGAGCAGCTGTTGGAGCCGAGGCTTGCAGGAGAGGTCAGGAAGGAAAGAGATGGTGAGGGCTGGTGGTTCCTTAGTGCAAAACCATGGTATCAGCTTAACTGCAGTTCCAGGTGGCTCACAATGAGTTTTTGTACTCTGGAGAAGGTGAGCTTCACTACTGGCATCAAGATCAATTGTTTTTATCATGGGGAAGATGATAGTGACCAAAGGCGAAATCCACTTGTCTGAAATATGCTTTGTAAGTAAAAATGACAAAATCTGCATTAAGAAAATGGAAATTTTAAAAAGGTCACTAACATAAAAAAAAAACCACATCTGCCCTCTATTTAAGCCAGATTTCCTTGTGATGTATTGCACTGCAGTTTATAATTATGAGAAAATAATCCAGTCCTATGCTTTTCCTTATACATCCCAAACTTGCTAGGCTGTTTTGCCACCCTCAGAAGTAACTTTGAAACTGCCAGGCACCAGCATTAAAAGCCTCCCTGAAAATGTGCACTTGTGTCTGAAAACACACAAAGAAAAGATCAAAATGAAAATTAAAAGCAGATGCACTTTATGTACTAAAAGGTTTTTCCACTTTGATAAATGGATTATAATGAAGTGTGGCACCATGTTTCATACAATTTATTAATCCAGTCCCACTTATTTACACTCTGAAACAGCATAATGATTTCAATGTTGGAGCACAGCCAAAACTCACATGCAGAAATAATTAAAAAGTTATGTGGAAAGATCAGTGGTTGCTGGTTTTGGAGGCTTTTCCAGAGAGACAGACGGACTTTAAGTTGACCAGAAGACCTAAGCTGAAGTAGACAAGACAAAGTGTGGAAGTGAACTCATTTTTGAAAGGGAGTAGAGACCTACAAAAAGATAACCAGAGCCTGACTTGCTCTGCCATTACAGCCCCTCCAAGCCTGGAGAAGCTGGTGCAGAAAGAAGACCTCTCTACACTAGTGCTGATGCAATCAGGGAAACTCCATTTACCCAAGTCCAGGTGTCAACACTGAGTAAAAGGGGAAATCAGGCCATCAGTGTAAGAAACCCACAATTCCTCTGCAGAAAAATACAGTGCTGGTTGGCAGTTCCCTCCTGCACACAGCACACTCCTCATGCCTCCAGGAGCATCCCTACCCTTCACAGTTCCAAGGTAATGGTCCCTGAAGATGCTGAGCCACCCAGCAGGGTCAGGAATACTTCCTTTAAAGGGTGAAGTACACAAATATGGAAATACCACTGCGAGATGCACTCATGCAGAAAATGTGTTTTATTTGTTCACTGATGCACAATGACCAGTTCACTTTATCCACTACATTTCTTATCCACTAACCTCCCTCTCCCCTCTACTCCTCACCTGAAAAGACTATACAGCAAGCAGGAAATCTAGAATCCAGTTCATTGTTACTATCTGGCAAGATGTACGTGATGAAGGACCCCTATACCAATTCTATCATTAAGAATTGCTACAACAAATTCCTACTGAGGATAAGTGACTGCCAAATTCAGAGTTTATCACACTGTGAAGATATCCTGTCAAGTATCAGAGGGACGTCACTGAAGCAGGAAGAAAGGAGGAGTTGCCAGTATGGACAGAAAAATAATACAAAGGGGTGTAGAGAAATTGGAAGCAAAGACAGGAAACAAGCAGCAAAACTGCAGTTGGAAAAAATGCTACTGCATGCACCAAGGGAGAAATCCAAAATGAAGAGTTAACAAGGCACAGTAACGAAGCAAAATTTGGAAAGCATCACCGTGGAAAGAGATCTAGGAATATGAGGATAATCTGGATGTAAGGAGCAATGTGTCAGAAGAGAATCTCGAGTGCCAGTGAGACCCCTGGCTTGTTCTGTAGAGGCATTACACAGTGGGGCAGGCTGGCACAGCAGTGCTCCATGCACTGCTTTCGCAGCCACACCTGGAATATCGTATGCAGTTCAGGCACTTCATTACTGGAAGATATAAACAAACTGGAGGAAGTCCAGAGAAGTGGAACGGAAATGATTAGAAGCCAGAGGGACTGATTCACCAAGAAAACTCCAAGTAGCCCTTTTACCCGCCCGTAACTCCTCTGATAATTAGAGACGGGAAATGATAACAGCCTGGTCCAAGTCTCCAGTCACGTGCCTTCAGCCCTTTTGCCTTGGGCACCTAAGCACGTGTCTAGCTTTAAGAATACTGAGTAGCCAAAGATTTCTGACCTGATGAAGAGAATGAGATTAAGCAAAGGGAAAAAAAAAAAAAAAATTTAGGCTACATACCAGCAAAATCCTCCCAGGAATTAATTATGACTAAACGAGCTACCATAAAAGATGGAGATTGCCTTGCTTGAAATTTCACGTTTTACTGCTGATAATGAAAAGGGTTATTCACATCTAAAGTTTATCGCCCGTAAAACGACAGGACTGTTCAATAAAAACAGTTTTACCCACACAAGTCTTTGCCACAAACATATATAGCACCAAGTTATCCTGTCCAGGTAAAGAGACACGACAGAGCAAACATTTTTTTACCCCAGACCATGTGAGCCAGGTGGAACGGTTCTGCAAAATGACAAATTATATCCCAGCAGGAAAGTAACTGGATTAACCTAGCTCCTCACACACTGACATTGCTGTGAAGTGATTTTTAGGAAGGCAGCATTTTATGTAACCGTTGAGCTGTCAGCAGGGCTCTACTGAAAGACACTTTAAAAGTCATGTAGAAACTGCCAGAGCCCGATCCAGGAAATGGGCGATTACCATTCACACAGGTTTTGCATGTGATCTGGGGGAAAAAAAAAAGCTCTCAAAACAACCAAGCACCAAAAAAACTAGCCAAAACCCAGCAAAGCCCAGCTGCAGGCAGCCTGCAAAGATGCCTGCTGGGATGCAGCTTGCTGTATCATCTCCAAGCAACACGCCAGGCCAACAGCCACGTTTAGGCACGCAGGATTCCCAAGCCCCTGTACCAGGCAGGCAAAGCCCCTCAGAAATGTTTTCCTAAAGGTAACCCTGTGCCCCCACACACCTCCACCTGAATCCCCTCCACCTGGCTTGGGCTTAAAATCACTTCTTGGTGCTCCAAATAAGCAAAGTTCACAGTTCTACTCAGGAAAAATACCCTGGACAGATTCTTAGTGCATAAATGAGAGACAAAAGAGAAGTCTGCAGTGTTTACTGGAAAGTCAGCATTTGTTACTGAAACTGTGCTGGCTATGCATACCTGAATAGCATGCTGGCTGAGGCTTTTCTTTATGCAAGCAATGCAAGCTTTAAGCTACAACTTTTGCAATATTTTTATCAGCTCAACATTTTTCTGCAGCCTACATTTAGACTCGTGGAATGAGATAAGAACAGGCACGAAGTCAACAGGTCCCAGCTTCAGTGCATTGGTGCCTTGATTTTACCTTTTTGTTTTTTTTTTTTTTATGGACCTTCTGCAGCGTAGTTTTGAAGGTTTGGCAGAAGGTGAAATGACTGTGTGGTTGATCACTGCTTTGACTATATACAAAGTCATACCTGTAAGCCTGAGAGTCCTACTGCAGGGACTTCTCCCCCTCTCTGCATAGTGTATGTCAAAATGAATCTGCAAATTGGTTGAAATCTGTCAAAAACCAAACTATCACCAGCGAATATGGTAGGTCTACATATAGTTAAGGTTGCCTGACACTTCTCATTTCAAGACCTCGTTTTCTATTGCTTATAACTTTACCACACATTAGCAGTTAGGGCTGAAATTTTCCATGCTGCGTGTCAGCCTGAGGCTGAGTTTTATTTTGCGAGAGTAAGAATGTATCAGCTAGAAGCACCGAGCTTAGTGCAAAGTAAGTTTGTGAACAAGGGTAGGGAGGAACATGTTGGTTTTCTCCCGTGTTACATTTTTTCACAGACATATTTGAGAAGCTCAAGAGCCTTCACACTTTGAGACAGACCCTTTGAAGCATCACTGCTCTGATACCACAGATGTGCCTTTTGCCATCTCATACATTATCACTTAAAATTATAACGGATCACAGTATAAAACACTGAAAAGTTGCAGTTTGTACGTGATAGGATTTGCAAAGGTTTTGGTGGAGGTTGGCTGCCAACCTCCAAAGCTCCCTTCTGCAGAGAGCACGGACCAGGGCAGAGGGTCTGAGCTGAGCCTGTGCTCCAGCCATCTCTCCCATGTGCCAGGCAATGCTTTGGCACAGGGACTACGTGCAGAAAATCCCCATCACACTCTCAAGATGCAGCAAAGGCAACAGCTTGGAGGAAAGAGGAATGAGGCACAGGTTGCAAAAGCAGAGACAAGCAAAGAGTAAGGCAAAAAATAAATGTCTTTTAATGCACTGAGCCTGACCTGTCACTGCCATAACTTGATTTTTCTGACTGTTTAGCATTTTTAAAAGAGACTGCTTTCCAAGGAGGCTGACACCCTGCTGGCTGGGGTACAGGTCTCCATGTGAGGCAACTGGAGCAGGTGCCCCATGATCCCAGCTCTGCCTCCAAGCTTTCATGGCCCCTGGGACTTGACTTGCTGAGTCTGTCCTGGAGGTGAGCCCAAAGCAGCCTGATGCCACCCTCTGCTGCTCTCTGTAAGCACAGGGAAAACAGCTAGTGGCAGCCATAAGAACTTAAATGACAAAAAGACAAAAATGTCCCAAAAACCTGTTCCCAGCAACCTGTGTGGCCCCAGGTTACAGCTAACAAGACACCTACCTGGCCTCACAGTGCTCTGTCATGCTGCTGTGGCAGGGGAATGCTGCACCAAGGGATGGATGTCCCACATGCATCCCATCTCACCCCATCCCCTTCAGCAAAAACAGAAAGCAATGACAACCCCTGGCCTGTAATTTACATTCTAAAACTTGGTAGGAAGAGGAAATGGGGATTTAAGACCCTAACCACTGAGCAGAGGAACACATCCCACACCCTACAGCCCAGGCTGGGAGGCAGAGCAAGCACATCCCACAGCTGGAGGAGCAGGGGGTGGGCAAATGAGGGCTGTTTCTCCCAGGACATGTTCCCACTACCCCTCCTGTACAGGTAGTGGGTAACTTCTGCCCACCCTGCCATGGGTGCCACTGCAGTGACACCCCACGGAGGTGAGGCCTGCACAAACCACGGCCGGCAGTGAAACTACGGCCTGGAGAGAAAGAAAACTCAAAGTATCCTTCGGCGTGAATTTGTGATCCAGCATCCACCAGCACCCTGCAAGCAAGGGTTATACTCTGGCAGTTTCCCTATCTGCACACAAAAATTAAGCTACAGTGCTGGGAAGGGACACGGATTACCGAGCCATCATCATCAAAATGTTTGGCCTGGGGAGTTCCAGCGCCGCGTCCGCGCGCTGCATCGCGGCTGCGGGAACACCCTCCCCAAACAGGCCGTGCCAAAGCCAACAACGTTTTCCCGCAAATATGATTGCACTGACTTTAATTAGGTGACTGGTTCGGTGGTTTTGATTGTTTCAATTGGGCGAGCACGTGACGGGGATTGATGTGTAATTAAGATGAATGCTGAAGATAAAGCGCTGGTGCTGAAGCGGCGGAGCGGACGCGGTTTGGTCGCTGCCCGAGGACGAGGCACCAGTGGGCAGAGCTCCTCTCCCTGCTCAGCCAGTGATTGCTGACCTCTGTTTTTCATTACTCCCAGGAAGTGGTCAGTTAACCCTCATCATTAAGCAATAAACCGTGACAGGGAGCACTGATTAACGCGCTGCTCCCCACCAGGGTCGGGCAGGAGGAGAAACCCACGGCGGGCTCCTGGCAGTTTTAAATGGCCATCAGTTATAGTTGTGCAAAATGGCATTAACCTGGCTAATCGAGCACTGAGAAGCCAGGCTTCTGCTGAGGTCAAGGGTTCCCAGGAAACAAAAGGTACACTGTGTTTACACACAGGGGAAAAAAAAAAAAAACAACCTAAAGAAAGCTTCCCAAAAAATTCAAACCATGACAGGATGATTAATAAAAATGGATGCTTACAATAAATTTGAGTAAACAGTGGATAAACAGAATACCTGAATTGCACGTATTAACTGAGGGGAAGTCCCAGAGTAAAGGACAAAAGAAAAGCAACATATTGCTTTCAGCAGCCTACTAAAACATGTTCCAGGATAGCTGCTGCACTGCAGCAGGTGGCCCTGTTCAGATCCCTGTCCCCAAAATCCTTCCTGACTGCCCTCCCCTTTAGACAGGTTTGCTCTTCTGCCCCTTCACAGGCTCAGCCACATGACCCCCATCTCCCTCAGGCCTGGGCTGTCACACATATTCCTCACATTCCCAAATCTGCTGTTTGTAAACCCTTCTCCCATGAGACCCAGAGAGCTGAGGAAGCACACAGAGCAAATGGTAACAGCCTGGCAGAAGGACACAAGCTAAACATGCACATGCCAGCTCAGCCTGTGACAAAAACATGATGGGCCCGAGCACCAGGGCTTTTTTCCTGAACAAGAATCTTCCTTTCACTTTAAATTTAATCTTCCTTTATTAGTCTTGGCAAGTGCCACTGTAAGGCGTGACCTCCACGTCTGGAACGGGAGAAATGTTTTTGCTGTGGCCTGCTCTGTGCCCCTCGCTGGTTGCCAGAGGCCCTTCTCCCCTCTTCTCCTAAACCTTTGTTTCTGATTCCAGCTGAAATTTTACATTTGTCCCCCAACTGGATGGAAATAATTTAATTCTAAGGATTTCCCTCATTTTTTTTTCAGTTGACAACCTTTGTTCAAAGTGAAGCCTCCAAGAAATTCCCAGGCATACTGATTTTAGGATTAAGGATTGCATAATCCCCATAATGAATTTGCATATGGATTTTGGATTAGCCCCACTTGCATCATCTGGCAATACCTCAAGATCCACGTTTCCCTGTGGAACCTGAGTGGGCACCTTGGGCTGTAGAAACACACATAGCATTTCCCACCTTACTCCTTGTGGGAAACAGGTGTTCTTGCATCGTGAGCTTGTTATTGAAGGCTTCAAGGACACAAAGAATGGTGACAGTAACAAGGACTTTCTCACTTTCTTTGTGGAATGGTAATAGAAAGCACAGAGAGCGTGAGAATGGCAATAGGAAGGGCTGAAATGAATTTCAGAAAGATGATACCGTCCTTCGGTTTTCTATTTCTGGAACATTTTCTAACTCAATGGAAAAAGGGATGCTCAAGTAAGCAAATTTACCCAAATGCTGTTCAAAACCCCTCTGCTGCTCAACCCTCTTTTGTCTCATCACAGAGCTTTTAGCATGTACTAATACATATGTTTTGCTTGTGCTTTTATGTCCTTCATTTTTTCATAAGCTTTCCACGAAGGATCTTTTATTATTCAACAGTCAGTGAAAGATCTCATCCTTGCCATATTTTCTCTTCCTACTTTGAAATGAATAATTAAGATGGAATAATTGCTAGGTAGTCTTTCTAAATTTCTTACATGGAAGTGGATTCCTCCATGAAATAGAAGAGAAGAAGAAAAGATGCAGCTCAGTGTAAACCACTGCGTCCAAGTGCTTGCACTATTTTTCCAGCACCATATTTTATTTTATAAAGCTGTTTGCAATGTTGCTGTATTAAAATATAGTATACTTGACAGACTGCCTGCTGCCCTACATTCAGCATAGAGTCACCTGCATGATGACAGTGCAGAAGAATGGAATATGGAATACCATGGAATACTATGAAATACTTGTAGTTCTCAGGGCTCTATAAACCACTTGAACATCTAGAATTCAAATGCCTGGCTGTTTAGACCTTCCACGTGAAGCCACTAACAACCACCCTCCCCCAGAAGAAATGAGTGTACAATCTGATAGTTTCAGGAATATGGTGCCATCACTGTCGGAATACTCTCTCCCTGTTATCACTAAAAAGACTGCAAGTAAAAGGCATCGTTTTTTAAAGTAGGTTAGTGTCTTTTCATTATCTTTTTTTAATTTTATGAATAGTTTAGTATGCCAGTGCACACAACCTAAGAAGTACTTATTATTATTTTTTCCCAACAGTCCATCATTATCATTCTGTTGTATCAGAGAAAATTAGCACCTATCACTTACATAATTTCAAGCAGTATTGTTAAGAGTGGAATTTGCATGCATGATATGGTGCATAGGCTAACACAAGTCCATTTGCTAAATCCACGTGGTAAAATGGATGAATAAATAATTGAATGCTTAGCTCCAAATATATAATTATTCTTAGAAAAAAAAAATTAGAGCACGAGTCTGTGAAATACATATAATAATACTCATCTACAGCTAAACACCGAAGACAAAAAATGTCCTTTCAGAAATGGAATGACATAGTTAGATTCCTAAAATGCTTACAGGAAACTTGCATAAATGCCCAAGTTTTGAAAGTACAGACAATTGCACTTCTTCCCCACAGGCATCAGCTTTAAATTAAAAAAGCTGTTCCAGCCTAATCAAGAAGAGGCTTATCAGAGAACTTATGCACAGTATGCAAAAGGTTTGTAAACCTCCAAAACCCTTCCAGCTCGGTTTTCCAGCCCTGCTCCCACACACACCATCATTCAGTCCTCCCTGGGAAAGCAACATCACCTTTTTTACCACCACCCCTCACCCTGCTCTGGGATCAGCCTGGCTGCTGTGATGGTGTGGGAATTGTTTGCCATATGTCCCCTTCCACTATACAGGATATCACACCAGTTATTTGCTACATGAGGTTTTGCAAAGTTCCAAACATCAGGTCTGGCCCTCCTCTCTCCTGGAGAGCACCATAAACTGATTTCCAGAGGAAGCAAAATAAACAGGCAGGGTACAAATGAGGGAAATAGGCTCTAGTTCTTCTGCCTGGTAGCCCAAAGTGAATGCAAATACACCACGAATGGCAAATCAGTAGGGAAAATGTAACTACTCTGGGTATGGTTTTCTGCAGGAATCAAGAAGATTTAAAGGCAAATGAAATTAGATGTAAAAATATGATACAAATGCCTTAATGCTGAAAGCAATTACACCTTTACTGGGAAAAAAAGCGTGAAATGTTAAATTACAAGAATAAAAAACTATTCAAAATATTTACCAGAATATTCAGTAACATGCAAATGCCAATGTCTTTTGCTGGCATCTTGCAAGAACAGCCCTAAAGTTTCAAAGAAGCACAGTTTTCTTCAAAACCACTATTACACTCTTTTTCTGTAGTACGGACATCACATTGTGTTTTAAAATAATGTATCTGTCTTTCTATTGCAGAAACTATTCCCATTTTGGCATTTTTCTCACCCTGTGACTTGTCAGCCCACGTTCTGAATCTCTAGAATACATTTCTAAACCATAACCTTTCCACATTTATTTTCTGAGGCATTTATTTAGCCCTTTTGGATTTCTTCAGACATTCTTTTCCAGGCAGGAGGCACTGAGGAGTTTCATTAAACAGAAAAACCTTACTGCCTAAAGCAGTAATTCCATTACAGCTTTTTGCCCTTATTACTGGCCCTCTGGCATTACCATTGAAGAAAATCTGTAGATGGACCTTTTTTAAAATTATGATTTAATAAATCAGGGGGAAAAAAACCAACTCTGTTAGAAAGACTAGAAGGATGCAGGTGTCACTTCTGTCTTTAAGAAGAGTGAGAATACATTTTTTTTAATGGAGAGGATGGTCAAACAGGTGGCCCTGAGGAGTTCCCACTAGTGGAAGTATCAGTATGTACTAGAGAAGCAGCATTACAGCCTTCTCCTACTGAGCTCCAAGCAGCTTTTCTAGGAAGCACCAGCATCATCCATGTTTCCTGCACATGAGCACATCCTGGGAACCTTGCTCTGGCTGCTGTTGGTGAACAGGTAAGAAATCTTAGACTTCCCAACACCTCAAAACCTGAATTCTGATCTAACTCTCCACGTCTCTCACTACATTACATCTTACTTCTATACCCCTAGCCCTGCCTTGCCAGACCTCTAGCTTATCCTGGGGACAGTGTGGATGGTGGATGGTGATTGAGGATGAATCAGGACCCAAGTCAGAAGGACTCTTGTCCTTGGAGCCCATGTTCACATGCTACTGAGAACAAAGTACACAAAGGATTACAGAGATTTAAAGAAGAGAGAAAGGGAGAAGAGAGAAAGTCAATGCATGAGGCAGGTGCCCTGAGAACTGGCATCTCCTTTGCCATGGACTTTATAATAACAAGCAAGAAAAAACACTTGTTGTTCTCCCTGTTTCCTGAATATCCAGCTTGTGATCCAGAGTCTGATTTGCAGTGGTTTAAGTGACCATAGCTGTAAGTAAAGTCAATGGGAACTGCATTTTGGGCATACTAAGTGCTACAAAATGCCAAGTACTTCTGCCCCTGAGTTCCTAAATAGCATAAATCATGAACCCCAAATCAGTGTGTATGTCTGAGCTTAATCTGTGCCTTATCTCCTCTAACTGTAAAACAGGGGTAATAACCACTCATCTCATAAATTAAACAATGCTTGTGAAGCACTTAGATATTAGTGAAAGCACCACAAAAAAAGCTTTGTAAGAAATGAGTAATTATGTATTCTGAGCAAGGGATGAATAGTAATCAGCAGTGAAGGCAGAGGACCATACATGGAGCAACGAGAAGAATATAAGATATTGAATAGCTGCTCATTAATTGAACACTATCCAATCTGTTCAATGAACAAGGCAGAGGTGTAATGGAAAAAGCTGTATGGGATTGTGTAATTAAGGCTGAATTAGGAATCATTACATGTGGTGCAGATGAACAAAGACGACGCAGGCCACGAACGTTCATTACTTTCATACTTAGTGACGACTTTGGAGACTTGATTTTTCCCCCCCTCCTCAATATATTTTAAAAATAGCAAACTTTAAAAAAACCCAACCAGCTCAAATCCCCTGAGACCCACTGTTGCACCTATTATAAGAATCCCCACCGAGGAGCAGTAACTCCAAACTGCTTGTTTCTACTTGTTCTGAGCACAGACAAGGTACATACAGAAGCCAAACACCATCATCATCACTCTTGAAATAGGTGGGAACGGACTGACTAACTCGTGTTCCCTATTTTAGGGCCCTGGATTTGGCAACTCAACAGTGAAAAATGGCACCAAATAATTCTGTAGGTTAAAAATAGGTCATATATTTTTGGTCTAACAGATTTTTCTCTCCTTAAACAATAAGGGCCTCTGGGCTTCAATGCTGACCATGGGCCATTATTGTTTCTAAAAAACCTGACAAAACTGCCTTTGTGGAAGTCTAGACTTCAAACCTAACAGAGACACTCCCAAACTTCAACAACCTAAAACTGTGCTCCAAGAAAAGGATGAAATCCTGGCTTCATTTAAGGCAATGGGAGATTTGCCATTACCTTTCCAACTCTATTTATATCTGAGATGCTAGCAGATGCCTTTTTCCCTCTGTCTACAACAGACAGATCTGTATGTACATTTTCTCTCCTTTTTATTCCTTTTTTTTTTTTTTTGTCTGAAGACTGTTTTCCCATCCCCTTATTTAAAATGGGATTAGGAGGTACAAAAAGATGCTTTGTTTCTAGCCTTATATTTTCCAGTTTTATCTATTAAGAATTTCTTTCAGCCACGACACTGCAAAATTCCTTATCTCTAACACTGGAGTGCTGAAGGCCCCTAGAAGGATTATCCCCTTTTGGCTTTTAACTACTTATCCTGAGACTTGGAGAGCCTTTTCAGGCTTGAAAATTTTTCAGGAACTTGAGGGTTGTAGATGGGAAGTGCTATTTGCTCCTAAAAGTGAAAATTTTAACACTGCTCCTAGAAGCTGTCAAGGCAGGCAGATAACAGCATTTTATAAAGTAATATCTCTTAAGAGCCACTGCCATAGCTGTAAGGAGCTAAAGCATCTGATTAAGGATGTTTTATGATATTTCATATGTTTTATGCTGTTTGATATAGATTTTGTTGATATATTTCTGTCCAATAGCAAACTCAAATTGAAATGTCCACTCATTATCCCTCTGTCTGCTTTAGTTATCCCTTTAGTTGCATTGTATCAGGCATTAAAAAACAAAACCCCATCAGCAAAGACCTGATGGGGCCCGGGGGGTACCTACAGAGGCTTAGCTGGGTAGGATGGAATTATTTCCAAAGGACTTCACTCTTCTGAGCTTTTGTTTTGTAGTCAAAATGAGAAAAGCCATTGCAGGAGACGGACATTCATCTGCTAGTACAAGTACAAAGCAAGTCTACCTTATGCAAGATTGTCTTGGGTTATGGATACAAAAATGTGTATTCTATTTCATCTGCTGAAAGCAGTCGGGGAGATGTTTTTCTTTTTCTCTTGTAACTCTGGGAGGAGGGGGGTGGGTGCCTTCTGATAATGGGCCAACTGTTAAACCAGGTGGGGCAGTGTTTCTTATCTCTTTCACTGCCTGTCCTCCCTCCAGGGGGACATTTTCTGCTGATGGGCCATTAAGGCTCACCAATGACAGGACACATTCCATCATCCCACTGTGAGATGCTCCACCCAGTGGGGGGGAAGCCAACCATTCCTACCTAGATAAAAACTGAGATGTAGGAACACGAGGTATCTGGTTCCAGTGGATTCCTGGAGGAAGACTGGACCCTTCTCACCATCACTGGACCCTTCTCACCATCACTGGACCCCCCTTCTCTCAGGATCATCTCTGCTCCAACAGAACCACATCTGCCACTCCAGGAGGACTTATTTTGGACTGATTCCAACACCCTGACTAACAGAGTATTAGGTTGTAGCTCTGACTCTGTCAGGGTTTTCTCCAAATTATAATAATTTGGAGGGAGGGGGTTTACATTCTCCATTCCAAGGGGAGCTTCAACTTTCCCTGGCAGACACCTGTCTTTCCAAACCAAGACAAAGATCTAAACACTTTACATGGATTTTTACAAACTGAAGTTCTGTATTCCTGTGAAGATCTAGTCATTCGCCATCATTACAAATGGAATATTCTAAAACTGCATTAGTTAGTCCACCCTCTCTATTACTCACACTTCCTCCATTTTTGGAGTCAGTTGAAGTCTCCAGCCTCACCAAGATACAGCATTAACCAAAAGAGACCTCTGGCTTATCCTTTATTACCACAGAGGACTAAATTACATCATCGGCTACTTCTCTTATGAGCAATTTCAAAGTAGGCACTTAAATCCTTCTTACTCTTTTCAGGAAAGTGCCCCCACAAAAGTCACTCTTTTTTGTGGTTTATAGCATTCTCAAAATTGGTAACTAATGGGATTTTTACCCATTTACTCTTATTTCAGTACAGTTCTTAGTTCAAAATAAATTCTCCTCCCTCTCGGTTGCCTATTCCTCGACTGTGAAATATTTATAGACAGCAATCATGTCCCAGCTCAGACTCTTTTTGGGTAGGCTAAAAAAAGCTAAAAGCATTCAGTCACCTGACATAAGATAAATTTTTATTTCCCAGATCATTTCAAAAGCTCTCCTCATGTGTTTACTTGACTCTGAATCAAGCTGTCTTTAACATGCTGGTGACCAGAAGTATACTCAACGTTCCACATAAGCATTCCCAGCATCACTTATACCATGACAGTGTGAATACCTCCCTGATGGCTTGAAGTACTTGGTGCATCTGAATTTTACACCATCCATTTTGTGAAACTGCACTATGCAAGTGGCTCAGCCAACTTGGAACTGCTACCTAGAAGACGAATTTCCCAGGAAGCACCCTGGAAGTCTACCTTTCCTATGGGAAAAGAGATCCATTCCTTTTTAAGGAAAAGGCAGTTGACATATTCAAGAAAACACTAAACTAATGGCCGTAGCACTGGAACATTTGTCAGCCAAGTATTTGTGGCTACCTTAAATCAGCATGTACTGACAGGGCCATCCCCCCCTCCAGGAAGACTCTGACCTGCTAGGATGATATCCTGTGATGTGTTAAAAAAGAAAACAACAACTACTGCAACTGAGTTCCCTGTCACACCATGTGAATGCCAAAATTTCCCTGCCCTTAACAGGATGTAGAAGGTAAGCACGTAAAAGTCTGCACGGTGCTTGAATTTGTGGCAGTGGAAGGCTTCTGCCAAAGATAAACCAATCTTACCACTGCATCCATGTTCCATTTTTACTGGGTATCTGTGCTTGTGCAAGCTGGCTATCACCTACTGAACATATTATTTTACAGAGGAAGCAGGCTAGAAATTAATATTCATAAAACAAAGAACAAAAGACAAATGACAGAGTGCAGGAAAAGAATAGTTGGATGCAGCCTTGTGCGTGCGTTTTTCAAGGCTAGACAGCTGCCCATATTTAAATTCTCATCCTCATACTCATCTATCCCTCTCCACAGCAACACCAGCTCACACAGTAAATAAGTTGCCCTCAAAAAAACTGCAAATGTTGGGAAGTCTTGGGGGAGGGAAGAAATTATTAATGTTTTTGGAAAGGAATGAATGCAGATTTTCAGCTCCCTCGATATAAAATATTTTTTGTATCATTTTCACAGCTATTAACCAACTTATGTTCTTTGTGGCACTGCAGCTGCTAAACCCACTCATTCTGTGCTTGTTTTCAAAGCAAGGCACTCCATCACCTTGGTGGTTCCCAAATCTTCCCCCTCCTATCTGAAATGCTACATTATGCTTGGTCCCCCAGTGTTCCACTTCACATTCACCTGAATGTATCCAGTATTTTTTACTGAACATTGGACAGTGTTTTCCATACAGGCCACATATTCCAAAGAGCCACAAGGAAAGATTTTCTTCATGTTTCACCTCTCCCCAACTTTAAAATACTCAATTGCAGTATATGTTCGATCCTTTATTCTTTCCTTTTTTTCTTATGTCTCAACTCTTGCTGCTTGGTTTTTGGGGTTTTTTTTCTCCCTTTTGGGATCCCACTTCAAATTTTTACAGCACCTTCCTCCTACCAGTCTCCTCAACTCCAAGCCCTGAGTAACTAAAGCCAGCCTGGAGAAGGAATGAAGACTTCATTTCACAGAGCAATACTGCCTGCCAGAGCTAAACCCAGGAAAAGCCCTTTTCATACATCTATGAAAGCATGGAAGGCTGGTGGCAGCTTCAAACCTATAATGACTTAATTATTTAAATTTTATTTTACACCTATTAACCATGGCATATCGAGTAAGAGTAGCAGCTGCTACATGAATTTGACCAGCTCACTTGCCCTCGGCAGATCACCCATCTGCTTGCTCTTCACCTAATATTTCTGTTTGATAGGTTGTAAAACAGATTCTTGCAACAGGTCAGGAACAGAGTCAACTTCAAATCCCACATAAAAATTTCTATGAAAACATATGGATATCTGTACTGAGTGGTGTCAAATTTAGAGAGGCCACAGACCTTAGGGAAGTGGATAAAAGGAAAATTGCAGCCTGTTACGGAAAAACACTGACTCCATCATAGTGAATGAACAGAAGAGTGGAAAGTGAAGAACCGTATGTATAATTAATTACAGTAATACAGACCTACAAAATTCATGGGTGCAGGCACTGCAAAATGGTGTGCAAAACGCCTGCTATGTGTCAATTTCAATTTCAGACAGCATAAAAAGTACTGCTTTGTTAAATGATCAATACAGTAAACTCTCCTGTTCACCAGTAGCATTCTATAAAAAGTAATGCTAATTAGGCAAATTATTCAAGAGTTATGTATGTTAGCGTTTCTCATACCTTGATAAGCTTTCCACTTCAACTGAAATGAAAACAAAACCAAAAAACAAGAAAGGCACACAGAGAGAGCCTTTAGTTTCTCTTCTGCTAGGGCTTATCAAGCCTTGGGAAGTTCTTTCACTTACAGTACATAGGAAAAGCACCTGTTTCTGAACAAACAGGTAGGATTTCTTTGTTCCTACACTGCTCACTTAGGGGCACAGCAGGTTTGCTACACCCAGAAGGCATCAGATCAGACTGAAAAGCTTCCTTCAGCCAAATTATCCCTCTGCTCTAAACTGGCAAAAGTTCAGGTGAGAAACAAACCCCACAACCCTAGAAACTTCTGTTGTTGTGCCTGTGGTTTTTACTTCAGAGCTGAAGAGAAATCTATTTTTTAACTTAAAATTGAAAAACTAGCTTTAAGGTTAACCTTCTGGAACAGAAATCAAAACCAGAATCTGATCTTTATGGAATTATCCCATCTTTGTATTTAAAAAAAAAAAGGACAAGCTTCCCTATAACTGGTCCAATATAATTTTTTAATGCTTCATTTTAAGTAGCCAAAAAATCTCCAAGCAAATATGCAAAATAACTAGAAGAAAACGGTCATTTTTGCTGTAGTCTTTAGCACCATATGGAGATGAGAAAATGCCTTCCTTTTTCCTTATTCCAAGCCAAAGGAAGAATAAAAGATTAGCAACTTACGAAACAATATAAATTTTGATTTAGGAGAGATTACCTCATACTTGTCTGGAACTTGAACAAATGAAGACTGAAAATGCAAAGCATAGGCAAGAACAGCTGTGATTTCTGACTTCAAGCCTGTTACTCTCCTTAGAGAAAGCTGCTTCAGTGGAAAAAGAGAAGACAAGCCTGGCCAGGTGCTTTAGGTTCCCTCACAGTACAATGTATTTTCAGTATATGACTCATAAATTCAAGTTCAAATGACTTAAAGGATTGGCAATATCTGTAATCGAGGAAAAAAAAAATCAAAGAATAAAATTAACCTATCTAAAAATGTGTTCTACATGTATATACCTTAACTTTTGCAGTGACAGCATTTACCAACACTTTCACAGTCTAAGGATTTTTAGTATTTGCAAGGCAGATCAAAGTTACGTTAATGACAAAATCACGTTTCTTCAAACCAGCCTCTTGTTCATCAAGTCAGTCATCAAAAGGTCCATGCCTACTTGGTATTAAAACTAGTACTTGGATAATTTTCAACCTTGGATTTAATGCCATCTGAAATTTCTCTTGAAATTTCACCAATAAACCCATTTTAATACTTTTTTTTGGTCTACAGCTCTCCTTCTCATAAATCCACCAGACATTTCCTGAAAGTTCCAAAATATGATTAACTGGGAATACAAGTACCAGATTTATAATTTGAAATGCCAGCTTCAGTCTCTCTGTTCCTCTTAGTTTTTTGGTTTTAAATTCCAATACAGTTGTTATTCTCTGTTATAACCCCTCTGGTTTTGTAGGATTTCAGAGGAGCATGAAGGAATTGGCACTCAAAGGTGTGCTGACAATGTTAGCAATTCCAGCTGAGACCCAAAAAGATGGGTGGCGTGCAGAGATCTCTCTCTCCAAACCCCTCCTTTCTCTGTTTCCATGCTTTTTGACCCAATTTGTCTCCCCACTTCATAGACTGATAGAGTTGGAGAAGACCTTTAAAGGTCCTTGAAAAGAGCAGGGACATCTTCAACTGAGGAAGGCTTAGTGGATGTTAAAGAAATGTGTGTGTCCCTGTGCTACAAATATTTAATTTATTTCAAATAGGAAACCTCAGGAGGGGGCGTTTTACTGGTCCTGTTACCAACTGAAAAACTGAGGATGGATCTACAAGAAACCTCTTGTTACAAAACTACCTACACCAACTTTTATTTACATGGATAGTGCCAGGATGTTTGAAGCCAATGTGTGTATCATGTTTTTGCTATGCCCTTTTAGGACTAACACTCTACAGTATATTAAAAGAAGTGCCAAGACAAAAAAGCCAAGACAAAATTTCAGTGTCTGCCTAACAACAATGCTACTGGTAGCATCAGGAATTCAGTCATACACATACCAAGAAGTCTAGACAGTGTACACATACCACTGGTAGGTACATGTACATTACTATAATGACTCTAAAAAATGTATTTTAAAGTAGTTTAAAACACATCAAATTTTTTAGGGATGACAGGATAGCTTTCTTTTCATTTCTTGATTTTTTTTTTTTTTGCTTAACTTGCAAGCTTTCAGTAATTATCAATTTTAATCACATTTTAAAACTGTATTTCTATGCCTAATCAGAGAGTAATCCTTTCCTAGTAGTTTTGGCTTCTGAGGCTTGGAAACACAGTCTTGCTGCTCTGTTAACTCCTGAAGGGACTCCTTAGAAATTTTTCATAGATTTCTGTAAATCTGGATGGGAACATCCATCATACTATGTTGGAATGGTTGGCAAAAGAGATGCAAACGTGGACACACAGTGCCTTGAAATGACAGTGATTCAAGACAGGAGAGGAAGCTTTCCTGGGAAGCAGGAAGGAAGTCAACAGAAGGTGCTGTCACTTCACACAGCATGTGCAGGTATATGGAAAGCTTCACCACCACCCAACCAAAAAACATCTGCTTGTGGTTCAGGGGTCAGCTCAGATGTGGACGTCTGAAGAGCCATCCATGATGTGGTGTGGAAGCACATGGAGGAAATCACTCACCCCAAAAAAGGGAAGGTTTTCCAGTTCTTGTGCTATATCAAGCAACTAAATTCTCAAGAAGAAGTTGGGGAATGAGGACATCAAGGTCAGCTACTGCACAATTGTAAGAGAAGATGTTTTCGGCAAGGGGAAACCTTTTCCATGTCCTTGTAACTTCGGGAAGTTAATTTCAATTAGATTGACACTTTTGATGATAGATAGATAAATAGATTGATAGACATTACAAGGAGTCTTGACTTCAATGACGCACAAGCCCTCCAGGTCTCTTTAACAGAGAGCTAAATCCTTATTGCCATCAGAAGTAGATTTAATGATCACAGAAGGAATTAATCACACCTCACACTGCCTCACTCTTCCCAGTGCACAATGCTGGACACCATATTAAGAGCCTATTTTTTTCCTTCTAAGTTTTTTTTTTTTTTTCAATGAAGATAAATCAGTAAGTAACTATCTCCCAGCTCATCTGTGGTTGTAAGAACATTTACTCACCAGCAAAGACTTCCAAAAACCTATATGGTATTTATGCCCTTTGCAATGCCATGAACTCCTATTATCAGATATTAAAAAGCTTTTTTCCACTTCAAGAAGTTGCTTACAAAGTATGTAAAAGTCACTCAACTTTTTTTTTTTTCATATCAACAACATAGAATTTTACCAACAGCAGAAAACACATAGGAAAATTTATATGTTTGTATATATATATATTTCTTAAAAAAAAAAAAGGGTTTTGTCTTTTAGCTGATATTTTTTGTGTTTTCTTACCTTCTACTGCTCTCTTGAAGAAAACTTTACAGCTGCCACACGTAACCACCCCATAATGACATCCAGATGCCTCATCTCCACACACCAAACACACTTTGGAAGGTCTTGAAGATCCAGTTGATACACTTCTCAATGAAGAGCTGGAGTGAAAACAATCAAACAAAAGAAAAGAGCCATGAATATTTCAAATCATACCAGCCATAATACAAAGTTCAATTAAGAATTTATAACAGGTATATTGCTCAAGGCACCAAACAATTAGGAAACCACAACTCCTTTCTGGCAGTGCCTGGCTGAATACATGAATTGCTTTAATTAGTAAGTGCAATATTTTTATTGTCTGTTTTAAAACACCCATAATATATCAATGTTAATGTGAGAAGTTACCACAAGGGCAGTGGAATTTATCGGTAGCAGATGATTAAAACTGAAAATAAAAAACAAACAAACTAACAAACCACTCTGGCAGCAACCTGCCAGCTATAAATTTTCTTTCTGTTTCTTTATTTGTTTGAAGCCCTCACAGCTAAGGAGTTGGAAACATGATTAGATGAATTAGTGCAGCCAGGTGGTATGTACTCCCCTGTCTGTGCTCCTGCTTACCACTGCAGTAGTCCATGAGCTCATTTCTAATATTCCTGTAATTTAGCAGCTTACTTCTGATGTAGTTTTGAAGCCTTTGTATATTCTGCAAGTGCAGAAGATTCCCACCCTATATGCCTGTAGGTGCCAGAAAAGCAGCACTGGAGGTTCAGACCATCCTGAAGTTTCGTAGAGCGACGCACCTTGCAAGCCCTGCTTCAATCATCTACCTCTGTCTTAAACCACAGGGGCACCCTTAGGAAACATTTCCCACTGCCAACTCTCAAAGACAATGCTTTTCAAAAACAAGTCACAACAAAATTTCCTGGTCCTGTGAGTTTCCTCCCTCCCTTCTTCCCCCAGGAACTGGAAATGCCACCCTACTGCAGTGGGCATGCTTGGAGAAACATGCCAGATCCTGAAGGAGACGAAAACTTTGGATCCCTCCCATGCCTCCATGGGGCTGGAGAGAGCATCTCCTTCCACACAGCCTGCCTTCCCCAGGTAAACATGACCTCTTGCCTTTCTTACATGTTATCTCTCTGAACGCTGCCTAACAACTACAAAAACAACCCTGAAAGACTTCACACCAGCAGGGAAATTATCAGGGAGTTCGAACTGCAGGTCACAGGCTATTTGTCCACCAGCCACTGCAAAACAAAGTCCACAGGTAGTCCTAGTTCAAATACAAGATAATGAGCTGGCTTAAGAAATCTCAAGTATGAACCCTTTGCTGTTCTCCAAATTTTAAACTTCCTTGGAAGAGGTATGCAGAGGCCAAGTGATTTACCCACAGGGCACAGCTCGAACGTCACTCCAGATGAGGGACCACAGCTCTCCTGGCCTGCAGCTTTACTGCAACATCAAATCTAAATGTCTGCCTAAATGACAGTGTTCAGATGTTAATCAAAATGTTCCAAATAGTATTGCTGCTCTTGTCTGCTCGCTAGTCCGTTAGATTTACTAGTTTTAGTCCTTGTGCTATTTATGCTCTCATTACATAACATCACACTACTTGATAATTGCTAGGTGATGGCGTTAGCTCATCTGTTAAGAGAGAAAGCCTCACCAAATCCATGTTAAAATAAGTTCTGCGTGCTCCAGGCACAGTCATACCTGCACACGCTGCACTAATTTACCCTCAGGAAAAGCGACTTTCCTAGGATTTGCCAAGGCTGTGCTGGTGTTCAGCTCTGATGTGTTAAGGCAGAGAACAGGACTTTCTCCCTCCAGCATGTTCCATACAGCAGGAAAAAAATTAGGCCTCCCATTAAACAAGATTCTTCAAAAGGTGTCTGCTTTCTAGAGAAAATGCCAATAGCCTGGAAAACTAACCTTGAAAATTCTCCCTCTTTCATTGCAAACATCAGTATTTTGCCTGAGAAGGGAAACACTTCAGTTCTGACATAAGACCAAAATGTCTCAGGGGATTTATAATTTTGATGCTGCATGTTCCCATTTCTTCATAAGGCTGGCAAAAACTTTTCCTAGTCTTCCTACCCTGAAAGAGGTCAGTGTATTTTTTTTAATATCTGAAAAAGAGGTAATTTTATTAGAGAGCTTTTCCTGTAGAGAAATGGAGGTTTCCAGGGTATCACAGCAGTGTGCTTGATTTTTATTTTTATACATATATGCACGCACATGCTTCTCTATATATACATACTGCATATATATATATATGTAATTATGTATTATTTTTAGTTGAAAATAAATTGTCATGTAGGATTTGCAGAAGGTGGGAGAGCCTTTTTTTAGCTACAAGCTACCCTACAAAATTGCACTTTCACAGAATTATTAGGTTAAAAAAAAAAGCCAGCAAAGACAGATTAAGACACCAGTTGATCCACGACTATTATTAAATGCCTACCTAAGATGCAATCTACAGCACATTTTATACAGTGCTCCTCTCCACTGAAGACCTGAATACAACTGGAAGGTACAGCCTGAATACAAAGTACGTGTTCAGCTACTCAGCCACAGCATCACAGGTGGAAGCTTAACATTCTGGAATGAAATCAAATTAACTCATTCTTTTATTCAGTTTAAAAAGTGGAAATATGTTAAAACACAAATGAGGCAATTTCATCCTTAACAGGAGTATCAAACATGGAGTTGTTCTCAAATACTTCACTGCAAAGAAACATTGATATTTGCTGTTGGTACTTCAATCTCTCCAATGTGTGCCAGCTCTGGCTGTGATTGTCTTCAACTAACAATGTTTGGCTTATTTTTAAAATGTCTTACGTTCTCTTTCACCCATGGTAAACCAGAGTATTAGCCAATTCAAGGTGCTGTTGTAATACCTCACACAAAGGTAAAGTGGTGCAAATAATAAAAGGCTGAGCCCAAAAATACACTCAAATCACAAGCTAAACCTCAGGATAACTCGTTTTCTCCATGGAAGCTTTTCTTTCCAAACAAGGCACACAGAGATAGTTGTACCTTTTCCTCCTAAATCTCTCTCTTTTCAGGCTGTCATCCCTTTCCTTAGTGACCATTGTGAGCAAGATCGGACTGATGAGGAACCTACCCCTTGGCCTTTATTTCAAGGCCAGGCATCCAGTGTTGATGACATAAAAAAATACTTCATTTATTCCTCACTTTTATTACGCCAATTCTTTTATTAATCATTATAGCTCTTGATTCTATAATATGCACAGGCAGAAAAACTACACTAAACCCCCCACACTGAAATTACTTCTCATGCATGCTCCAAGTTAAATATTTCCCTTTGCATTAATTTTCCACAGCAACACGCCATCAACTTTTTTCCCAGTAAAAATGACTAATGTAAACTGGCATGTGGGAAAAGTTACAGGCAGGTAGCACTTAATATGCAAAATATTAAATTCAGTGTTAAATTCAGTTGATTATAACAGAGATATCTACATTAATTTATTTTTGCCTTTTTTTTTATTTTGGAGCTCAGTTTGATTTTTTGCTCTAGACGAGAAGTTTAGTTATAATACTCCAAGTTATTTAAGTAACATGTCATTCTCTCTTTTCGAATATCCAAGAGTTGGTCCATGTAAGTAAGAATGAATACCATAAAAAAAAAATTAAAACTTTACAATTGACTCCCTGGAGGTAATTAGCCTAGTGCCAAGTATCTGTTTGAATTACATGCTAAATCTAATGGCATATGTGGGCCACAGCAGGTTTTGAGTCTTAAAATTCAGATCGAGAGAAAACACAGTACTTCCATATAACCAAATCGGAGCCTAAAACCTATTGCTCTGATATTTAACACGCTGGGTTGTTTATTTTAGACTTTGACACAACTGTTGTTGAGCCAGGACATTCTTTGTGGGTGGCAAGCTAGTTTCAGTATAAACTCATAACCAAAAAGACCAGAAATATGAAATAGTGCCGTAGAGCTGGCTACTCATTCCCGTTTTCAGAAGCCAGTGGCTCCCACAGGTTGATTAGGTGTTACTGCTTTCATTATTTCTAACACAAAGGCAAGAAGAGGCAAACACAACCCCATACCCCTCCTCCCAGAACCCCAGAGGATTCAAAGAGAGGAGATCTACCACAGCACACACGTTTTATCCCAATGCTGTTACAGCCATGGGCAGCAGGGAGAGTTTAACCATGCCAAATGTATCTCCTCAGTGATTTGTAAAACGGTTGCTTCGATGGCTCCAGTAACATTTGTCACGTTGCTGGGTATGTGATTAAGAATAAGCCTGATTTATTATCCCTAGCAGTGCAAATGCTGGCAGTTAAATGCTGACCTTGACTAGCCATTGCCACCAAGCTCGTTTGTGTCTCTCAGAGTTGGCTTTAGTAATAGTTATATGGAGAATTAATTAGAAATAACAGATTTTGTAAAGAAGAGTCAATAAACCCACAGATAATCCAGCATTTAAAAAGCTGATTATATAGGTTATTATGCTTTTCAAACCAGATGTCATACAGGAGAACAGTTTAAACAAATGATGCCTCTCTGATGATAAAATGAAACACTCCAAAGAAGCATAAGCCACAATATGAATTTCAAAGTCATTTGTTCCAAGCACTTTTATTATTATGAGACCTAGATGAGTCCTTTTTAATTCCATGTCATTGACTTTTCTTTCCAATACTGAAATTTTCTGGCAGTAAAGCAAACAGAAGGAACTCGGGAACGCCTCAATAAATAAAGGTATGCAAAAAACAAAGGTAAAAAGAATTTGAGATTATAGAGTCATATTTTTACCACAAGAAGGAAAAAAGTAACTGTAAGAGGAAGAATAATCAGGATATTCAAGATGCAGAGGCTGCCAGCAGCTTACTTCTACCCTCTCACCTCATTTCTGAAGGGGCATTACCCTCCAGCTTGAGTCATCTTCTACTGGGAACTAGCACATAAAAATATGATAGTCCATTCTGCTCACTGAAATACTGAAACTAACCTTCCTGTGGCCCAAAACAAGAGCTGGGCATTTCAGTGGCATTTCATTTCCCTTAGCAGCTCTCCCAGTACCTTCCTTTCTCTAACTCATTCTTCCCTCAGCCATCACAGCAGACAGCATAGACACCATCTCCTCTTCACATTGCCTCCATTATTTTTGTGCATGTCCACATAGCAACAATAATTTCACTGCCCAAGAAAACTCTATTACTCCTTTAGAAGTTGACATACTGGTCAAAACCTGTCCAGCAGACTATTTACCAAACCAATTCACTCCACAATGATGGTAGTCATGACCTCCCCCAGTGCCATGTATCATCTCCCAGATTTTGCTCCATGCTGCCCGTTTTAATTGTCAATACTAATGTTTGACCAGCATCAGTTTCTGTTGTATAACCTGAATTTTTAAAGAGCTTCACTGTGGGAAGGAGCCCTGGCTCTCTCCTATAACTACTTGAATAAAGCAGATCAGCAGACTGGAAAATGGTATTTCTTAAATGTCAGAGTATATAAACCAATCTTCTTGTCAGCAGACCAAGAAGCAGAGAGGAGTGAAAAGGTGCAGAGATGAAATGATCAGAATTTTGGAGAAGGCAGTCACGTGGGACCTTGGGAATGCTGAGCTAAGGGAGAACTGCTAGAACCCAACCACCCCTGAACCCCAGCAGCAACACTCCCAGAGCCAGCAGAGCAACACTGACCCTCTTTGAGGGTATATTTTAAAGAAATATAAAAACCAGAAACAATCCAACAACAAACCCCAACAAAGAGAAGTCAGTAACTGTGATATTACATTTAAATTAGTGGTCAGTCTCAATTAGTTATTTAGAGGTTTTTTTAAAGCACAGATCTTCTGTATTCCAAGACAGAAACCCTTCAATTCTTTGAACTTCAAACACTACAACCTTTTTTTAATCTTAAGAAATGCTTAGAATGATGGGCTCGGAAGGGAAGTGCATTTAGTTAAGAAAAAGCAAACTGAGAACTTGGATGGTGTTTTTCCTCAGCAACTCCAGCTTTCACTTTAAGTTACTTTATTTAGCAATGCCTGAGGGTCACACATCACGCTTTCATACCTGGATCTTAATTATGATAACAAGCAAACTCTGACATGCACTCATAGAAAAGGCCCCAACCTTTTTTTCCAAGCCCCATCAAATCTACAAAGATGCACTCAGGATTTAAAAAATGCATTTAAGTTCCAATGTTTATTCGGCAAATAGAATCTGATGCGCTCCGTGCCGCAGTCCAAGTGAACAGGTTCCTGTATTTAGCTTAACCTTAAGGCATATGTTGATTTTACAAAATGAAGCAAGTGTGCTCTGCTCCTTCAGTTCCCATTTACCTTAGTGGATGCTGACAGGACTCAGCATTTTCCTCCATCCAGCTGTAAACCTTGACTTTTCCTTGACCTTCTCTACTGAAGTATTTCAGTAGCAGCTACAGTCGGCAACCCAAACTGTACCCCCAAATAACAGGCTGGCTACAGAAAAATATAAACTTTAGCATCAACAAAAGTGTGTTCTGATGGACTGAAACTGAGGAGCACCTCTTTCCTAGGGAAATAAATCTAATTTTTATCCAGTGATTTAGCGATCAGAGAAGTGTAACATCCTCCTACTTTCCTTCTGCAATGCACTTTTCTCCTCTAACTGCTGTCACAACCTACCAAGACACAACTGCCCCAGGGAAATAAAATTTCCTTGCTCTGCAGGTTTTTTAGTACATAGATAGAGTTATCTATTGAAATGGAATGGTTAACCTAGATGGGGAGTTTCCTATCAGGATTAAGCCTTTAGCTTTGGGAGGCAGAGAACTCCAGTAAGCCTGACAAGTGCATTTGCTCTAACTTTTCATATTTGGCCCACTTATAGAATTAGTGCAGTTTAAATGCATGCAATGCTGGTGTTTGTGCTGCTGATTATAAATTGCTATGTATAGCAAGATAAGGCAGGAACAGTTTATCTGGAAAATTATCTGGTTAATTATTGAAAGTCTGTTTGAGGGGGGCAGGGAGTACGTTTAACTCTTTCTTTTCCTGCACCTGCTCACCTGCCATAACTAGGAGGAGACACACAGCTTGGAAAAAATCCCATTTTTCATAGCACCATCTCACTTTCCACTACTGAAAACTGCGTGAGCCATTATGCACCCTGGTAACTCTCCTACCAGGGCACAGTCAGGTTTACCTGGTGAGGCTCTGCCGCCTTCTCAGTCAGAACCATTTTAAAGCTGCATAAAATGCCATGATTCAGGTGAGGTTCACTTGCTGATGGGGGCACCAGTGGGAAATCATAGCCATGAGGAATTTCAGGCAAGACAAGACCACATGAGTACATCCCTCTGCTACTGAAGGCTTCTGAGAGAAAGAAACCTGAACGAGCAAGGGAGGAAAATGCACAAGGAAGGCAAATGCAGGGAGATGCTACCAGTAATAAAAGCTCCTCCTTTTAAAAGCAGGCTCACAACTTTAGTTGAAGTTCTTCCCTCAGAGTCTAAACAAGCAATTCCTAAAAATACCCTCCTTCATTTGAAAGCTTATTTTATGAAACCCTTATTACAGCAACCTGGAATGATGGTGATGACCATCAGAGAATTGACTGTTAATGACCTTAAGAAATGTCATTCTGTTGCAGACAAAAATCCACCTGATACGTCTGGCAATGGCTTGGGCCCAGAAGTCCTAAAAGAATAACTATATTAACAATATTAGTTTACAACAGAAGCAGCTTGGTCCAGTTGGACGTACTTTCCTATTACCAACTGTTTGCTTTGACTTCTGAGTGCATGACATGCTTACAGAGAAAGCTACCACACCATTAATACCCTAACCACAACATAAAAAAGTTTACAAGAGTTCCATAATCAAATAAATTTTTTTTCAAAATTAAATTATTTCATAATAGCAAAAAGTAAACTGAACTGCCATCCACTGTCTACTGGGGATTAAAATACCACAATAGAAAAACCTCCAGAGCAACCATGAAACCATAGGGAAAAAATGCACCAAAGCACAAAAAAAAAAAAGGTTACCATGGGAACAAAGGCTATTTTCCAACTTGTCACATAATAGCCCCAGTATGGCAGACCTTTACTCATAAGAGCAATCCCACAGGCTTAGGAAGGCAACATGTATAATTATAGCTTGATCTGAAAAAAATCTAAGGAGAAAAATGGAGTGGGGGGTTTGGGCTTTTTAACTCCCTTATGGCCCCCCCTCCCCACCATCCACCAAGACAAAATTAGGGTGGATGTTGAGAGTGTATTGGAATTAAAGCACTAGTGTCTGCTGTATTAAAAAACCACACAGGAACAGAAAAGAGAAGTAGGAAGGTCTGCACACCAATCTAAATTTCATAAAGAGGATGCAGGGGAGAATGGAAAGCAACAGGCAGCTCACAGTACCATTCAGTATGAGGTACCAACACAGAACTCAGTGCTAAGACTCAAACCCATGAGTCTACCAGAGAAATTCCTGACAATAACAGACTCGAGTACCTTGCAAGATGCAGGGAGTTCCGTGCACATTTGTAAAAGGAAGATTGAAAAAATAAATAATCCCCTTAAAATGATCTCACTAACCAAAAAGTAATAATCCTTAATATGATTAGGCACAGGTATTTATATTTTACTGGAAGTTTTCAGTCTGGCACTGGCTTCAGATGATACAGTGAGAATCAAACTCCAACTTTACCATCATCTCTGATTAACAGATATTTTAAAAGACTAATAGTCACATTATTTTGAAACATCTTCTGTCAACCTCTAAAACCACTATTTGAAATAATGATGGCTTCCTTTTCACTAACATTTTTTTCCATTTTTAGGAAATTCAACCTGTTCATGGTGTTTAAACGCATGTCACTATTACCTGATACATGAAATAGGATAACTCTTCCAGCTCTAGGTATATAGATATGGAGGTAGTTTGGAAATTTATTTTTCCACCCTCCTGGTCTCATGGCCCAAACCAAACATCTGCCTAAAAACAGAAGGTAGAGTCTCCACATCTATCTTTACTAATCCTGTCTTGCCTGAAGAATCACTTTCCCTCCCAGTCTCTCTGCCTCTCAGGATGCTTACCAACCGTTTGCAATTGGATCCCCTCCAGTAATCATGATCCCAGTCCAACCTGTGAATTTTGTCACAGGTGAAACAGCCTTCTTGGGCTTCGTATGTGCTTTTAAAAATTGTGATGATTAGCAGAGCACACGGCAAGCAGCAGCTCCAGTTCAGACAGGAACATCACTTCCCACTTGTCCCACCTCCACTTACAGCAACAACTTGCAGAGATCCTTACTCTTGTATTTACCCCAAGGTAAGTTCACTCCTGTTGGTGGTGATATTGTCGACTGCCACATTTATTTGCACACTTCAAGTTCCTCTGTTTCCCCTTTGCCTGTCGTTTATGTGGAGGGTCAGGCAGTGTGAGGCAAAAGAGAGAGGTACATAAATGAGTATTCAACAGCCTCATTTCCCATCCTACTCCTGTAGAAGGAATGCAGATATTCTTCCCATACTTCTTCCTGATTTAGAAAGTCAGGTAAGCTGACAATGGGCAGGGTGGAGAGAAGAGAAATGCTAGTCACTCAGCTTTGTAGTGCCTTCCTCTCGTCACTTGCTTGCAAAAGGGCTTGTCTTGAAATGGACACAGAGAAAGAGATGGCTTGAACTCATCATCTCTAGTTAGGAAGTCACTGCATACTTGCACCTACGAGAGCAATCAGGAAGGCAGTATTGCCAGAGCACCTGAATGTGTGTGCAAATGCACCGACCACACTCCTGCTGCACAGCCTTCAGAGTGAGCTACAATTTTCAATTTCACATAACCCTTGGATTTATGTATAATTATGCCTATTCTGGGCACCTGGAAACCATGACAGAGGAACGGTTTAGGTGACAGAACAGCATCAGATCCAAATTGCAGTTAAAGTTTAGCACAAAACAAAAGAATTTTGAGCAGAAATACTACTGAATCTCGGAAGAAACAGTTTTAGAAATTAGATGCACAGTTAACATTGCAGAATCCCTTTTAAAATCAACAATAATTACATAATAGGAAACCTCTGCCCCCATTAACTAAATAAAAACTCTATTGATAGCTTGTTGAAGTTGAAGGTAAAATCAATGGCATGTGTTTTAAAAATATTCCAAACCCCAAGTCCTTTCAACTCCCCCTTCTCTATTTTCACAGTAAGAATAACCACTGACATGTAATACAGCTCTACTGTATTAAGTAACCATAAATTTTAACTTTTAAATCAATTAAAATACTCCTCCATTATATGTTAGAGTGACAAGTAATAGCCTGCTGAGTGCCATGGAAAATTTTGGTCAAATAGCAGATGAGGGCTGCAATCATTGACTGATACCTAGAGCAAAGGCTTTTGGTAATTCTCCCACAAGAAATCACAATTGCTGACAAAGTTCAAATTTGTCTTGACAGGATTGTCAAGGCAAACCAGAAACGTTCACAATTGCAAGTCAAAGAATTCATTTTTATTCAGCTGAAATTCACTCTGCTGCTCACATACTAATGATACACAGGACTGTAACTACCACTCTCCTCTGGCTGAGTAGCTGAAACCCAGACAGCAAAGAATAAAGGAAAATGGGAGCACTAAGCAAAACACAGACCAGGAGAGTTATGTACTACAACTAACACAGCTCCACTTCATCTCCCAAATCCTCTGCTACATACTGCCAGAACTCTCTTGCAATGTATAGCAGGCCTTGATTTTGGAAGGCAGCTTGCATTTAACTTCAGTGGGAATACGAGCTGGTACAATAATTAGAAATACCACCATCCCTCCCATTTCAGGAAAAGGATGTTTAACTGTTTATACACAAAAGCACACGACTGTGGAGGCAGACAGAGAGTTTATGAGTGTGCATAATGAAGGGCTTATGCACAAATTTACACAATTATATGGAAATCAAGGTGTACAGCAGAGTGAGCAAACATTATTCCTTGCTAATCCATCACTCCCCCCCCGACTCTTGCAGCCTGTTTGTGGCACAGACTTTCAATCTCCTTTAGCAAGGACTGCAATATTTGCATTCATTGTTATACCACAAATATTACTCACGGCCACAACAGGTCCCACAGAGAGCCAATTAAAACCAAAGAACCTGGTGACACATTCTTTGCTTCCTCAAGCAGTTATCATCAAATCACTGAATGGACTGGGTTGGAAGCGACCTTGGGACCCATCTAGTGCCAAGCCCCTGCCATGGGCAAGGGCACCTGCCACTTGACCACATCGTTGCTCAAATCCCATTTAACCTGGCTTCTTTGAATTTCTGCCTATCCTAAAACAATCTGCTTTTTTGCCTTCCCCCCCCCTCCACCCCCCAGCCCCGTAGCCATCCAAATTATTTCTGTTAAAAACAGGTGTGCAATATGCAGAATAAGCACTTGGGGAAAGAAAGAAGATGACTCAACAAAGAGCAAGCTTTAAGCACCCATGGTTTCAAACGCTGCAGCAGCCAGAGTGTAACTCAGATCCAAGACATCCCCATCTGCACACCTTCAGGCTTCAGACCTCTTCACCCCATGCAGCTCCTGGTGTGGGAGCCCACTGCTGTCACGAAGCAAGAAGAGACCTACGTCTATATTTACTTTTCATGTTCCTAAATAACATGCACAAAACCAAGAGTTGAGCTCCAAAGTATACGAAAATGCTTTGCTATTTAAAAAAAAATTATTGACGTTCAGGAGCAGGAATAATGAAACCTTGTTTCCTAGGTCTTTCTCCTTCCTGCCTGCAATGTTTAAGAGGAGAAAAATGCTAACCAGCCCCTTTCCTCTAGTGGGGGCACTAATTGAGTGCCTTTCCTCCTTCCAGTCACTTCTTTTAATGGAACTGGTAAGAGATAACAGCTAAAATGGAATAGCTGTAATAGCTACCCACTGTCAAATTTAGTTGGAGTTGGCTGACATTCAAAACTTATTAGGTGGGAACAGACAGCTCAGTTACATAAAGATCTCCTCAGGCTCTGTCTAGGGGTCTGCTGGACTTGCTACTGTAAACCAGGAACTTTTTGCAGCGTGTTATCACTTACCAGATACTCATCTGATTCATCTATTCCTGTCTGTTTTCCCCAAATAAAGTGTTCTAGTTTTGTACTTGTCTATAGATGCCTAGGTATTGAATTTGCAAAAGCCTGATCACACTGTTGGAGAGCACTGTTGTCTTTTTTGTGGTTTTGGACTCCAAATGTGGACTTTCCTTGAAGACATCCTTGCAGTATTTCCTGGACTTGCCTCAGAGCCATTCTGATTTTAATGAGTCCATACAAAGCAGCTTCAGGCAACACTGTCCATACCTTCCCTTGAAAATCTGTACCTGTGCTCCTGTATCTACAAAAACAGTGTTTCTAAGCTGCTTAAACACACTTGTAAGAACTTGCCAAAAACCTTTTCAGGCTTTTTACACCAGCAAGGACTCAAAGACAGTCCAAGAGGAACTTGCTAACGCTTGGGAAAAGCGAGGCTATTATCCAAATTTCACAGTCATACGGAGGAATTTTAATAAAAGTAAATGCATACCAAGCACTTGTTTGAAGTTCAACGCTTCCTTCATTCCAGAAACACTGCTTTAATCTCACAAATGCTGCTCTGCCTTTTGTTACCCTTGCTGGTGACTGTGTTGTCAGGCGCAGCGGCACTCGGGCAACTTGCTGCAGGAGCGGCACAAATTGCCTTACAAATGTCAAGCCCACGAATGCCTCCCAGCAGAGCCAGGTTGGAGCAGCACCTCAAGTTTGCCTCACAGAAATGCTCAGACCAAGATTCTTGGCAGAATAACGTGGGGAGTCCGACCCTGCTGCTCTCAGCCCCTCAGGAACCAACTGTGGTGGCCGGCAGAAAGCGGCAGGCTGCAGGTTATCGGCTGCTCAACCTTGGAACTTGATGCAAAGAGTTGGGAATTCCCCCAACCCTGCAACACAGGGTGCAGCTCGCCCTACCACAGTCACCAAACAGGTCAAGAGGCAGCCCTGCCTATGAGACACCAAGGTGGTTCAGGGCAGGGAGGAAGCCTCATGCCCGTCTCAAGGAGGAAAGCTGTGATGTTTTGCCCCAGCTGAAAGCACGTGCCAGAGCTGCCAACTCCAGGGCTTGCCCAAACAGCTGAATTTTGCTGAAGCCTGAAGAAACCCTTGAAATTAATAGTATTACAGGCTTTCGTTTACTTGACAAAGAAAATATACAGGCCTTTATTCCCAGCTTTTCTGAGACTTCCTTGTCTGAAAAACTGCATTAACTGCTCCTCAACCAAGCTAAACCTCCAGCCAGATGACCATTATTCCAGCAAAGGTAGAAGTTTCTTTTTCCTGCAAGAAGTGAATGAACACACCATTTTCCAAGGCATGAGCTCTACTCTTTTTGTCGAGCTGAATCTCTTCAAGCTTGAACTCCTGAGGAATCCTGCTTGTCCTTGATGCCTGCAAAGAGTCGTGCCTTTGTCTGGCCAGGTGGTGCTCTCTGACCAAAAGTAGCACAAGTGCCTACTGCTCTTCTCCATGGTATTTACAGGACAGTCAGAAGAGCTTGTACTGTTTTTCTGCCTGCTGGTCTTGGCTGGGTAGGTTGGAAAACTTCATTTAATGCTTCAATAAAATATGCTAGAGAGAAATTTTAATAAACTGGTGAAGTGCTCATGTCATTGATTTGGCTTTTCCTAGTAGCTGGTGCTCAGCATTTGCCCATCTTGACTATGGACTGATGCAACACCACTGAATTTACAGCCACAGACCTTCATATCTGTTCTCACACCTTTCCTGCCTTTACAGTTTCAGCTTAAACCAACGGCAAACGCCCCCACTGCCCCTGATTTTTGCAGGAACTGCACATGCAGCCACAACAAACACAAATTCACAGTGGCCACAGTGAAGGCAGAGCTGGTAAACATCCCTGTGAGAGGTCCTTAGAAACACTGGTCCCACCTGGCAGCAGAAGGTATAACAACCACAAAAAAATTCAGGGAAAGAACTGAATAAGAGTGGCTTTCATAAATATTTTAGATACCGCTTAAAGCACAATCCACAAATAATGCAGCTGCCCATGCTCCTTAAGGCATTTAGCATCTATTTTAAAGTTACTATGGTTGCATGAAAAGAAAAAAAAAAAAACAAAACACCCAACAAACTATGATATGAAGAGAGTCTAAGTCCATGAATGAATATTGATAAACTGCTGATCGTGATGCGCCATAATTATTCTTAGAGCATGAGGTCACAATCCTAAATTATGAAACTGCTGAAATAATATTTTTAAAGTTTCATCTTTCCCTTATGCATAAAAATCTCTGCTAAGCCTGCAAAATCTTGACCTCAAATGTAAGGACATTATGCTACTTTAATAAATTATATAGAAGGCTTGACTTGTGATCAAGAAAAAATTAAGGCTTGGGTTATTATATTTTACATTATTTCTTTACTCATTAAACCCGAAGAGCTTTCATTAAGAATAGAGAGTAATTCAATTCACTGACATATTATTAACAAAACATGATATACATATTTAAATTCCAATGCTGTGAAAGAGATGACAGGGATTAACTGGACAGTTGAAATCCAGATGATATAGAAGAAAACCACAACCTATACATAAAGAAAAGGCTTCAACATTTTAACTTAGACTTTCTTAGTCCAAAATTATTCTAATGGCCATTATGCCTTAAAAAAAAAAAAAGTAGTTTACAGAAAAAAATACAGATTACTTTGGATACTGTTGTCTTAAGCAAATGCACTTCAGCTCTATACTTAATTAGAAGTAGATGGCAAATTTTGTCAGTGTCTCCTACTCCTGCTGAAAATTTGACATCTTGCTCCTGTTGCTGATAAGGCTGCAGTGGCCTGTCTGTGAGAAGTTCCCCATCAAGGCTGTTACTCAAGTGCACAAGTACAGCCATGGCTCCAATTAACTATTTATGAGCTGTTCCACTGCTCTAGAAAAAATGCACTATCAGAAAAAATCAGCTCATTAGAAAGCAGCCTGTTAAGGTATTTTTAAATATAACAGTGCAATTTCAGTAGACACATGCACATTATTTTTTAAGGAGAAAAGGAACCAAAGCATTTTCCTCTGGAGCTGAGTGGTTTAAAATTTTAATGAAGAAAGGATTTAGGATTGTATTGTAAGAAACAATGTCTCGTTGACAGAAATGTAGTTAAGATAATCCTGCAAATCTTTCCCATTATATTACCCTAGGCATGCATATGCTTCCAGTAAGTCTGAAGACTATCAGAGGAAAAAAGGGACTGGGTGCTGCTGCTTCCAGGTGACTCCTCCTGTAAGGGAATCTCTACCACAGCTTCTCTTTATATCCACAACACTACTGGAAATAACTGCACTCCGGGGCTGAAATTCCTCTCTCAAATGGAGCAAAATTTAAATAATTTAAGTGAGTAAGTGGCAAAATTATTCTCTTCTGATTATGCTAAGCAGATGGGGAGATGTGGGGGAGAATATGGCAAACCTGTCCCAGTCAACCAACTCTCTATCAACCACTCTAAACTCCTGAGAGTGTTTTGAGGTGCTCTGGCCATCACTGATAGCACAGAAAGATTATATCCAGTACTTCTGTGTTCTATAATCCTCAAGTATTTCAAGAAATTCACACATGTAAAACAATCACTGCTACCTGAAGCTGCGTCCCTCATTCCCACTTTTCTGCAATTTCCTTAACTCAAAGCAGCCCAGAATCCATCTTGCCTAATGCTCTACATCAGGCAGAGACATTTTGGACGAACCACAAAAAAAATATTTCGTAACTGAATGTTCAGATTGACGGGTGACACCGAAGCACGACCTGTCAAACTGTTACTGAACTTCACCTTCTAAATTACTGTCTACCCAGTTGTTTCAAACCCGTGCCACTTTGTTAGTCCAAATGAGCTTTGGAGCTTAAAATACTCCTGCATCCCACACGTTTGTTCCTGGAAGGTAACGTGATGGAGCCCATCTGAAATTCCGCCTGGCTTGTTTACCTGTCTCAAGCCCTCCCTTCACTCTGCAGCACCCTCCCCCCCTTTGCTGGGAGGGCACCAGAACAACGTTTTCCTGCAACAAAGCACGTGAACACCCATCACCTGCACAGGGACACGAGAAATGAGTCAGTGAAGGACCTTGTTGTAAACTGCTGACACCTTGATGCCAGCACACTGCTCGATCTCAGCATTCACCCACCCACATGTCCAGATCTCCGAGGATGACTCCAGGGATCCAACATCTCACCAGTTTACTCCTGTATATTAACACTGACAGCCCAACAGCCCTCCTTTCCCTCTCTCTCTCTCACCTCTCTTCTCTATGTCCTCATAAACAATGCCACCTAAAAATAAAGTGATATGTGAGAACAACAAAGGGCAATAGTGAGACAGCCCAGCAGCAGAGCCAGAGTATGACATTTTCAGCTGCTGCATGCTGCTAACTCCAATCCTGTTAGGGCCAACTTCAAAACTGTCTCAGATTAGGTACAGAAACACAATTCTGAGCTGCTCCAGAGTTTTGTTTTAGTTTGCTGCCAGCCTGCAGAGGGGAGCTAACAGAGCAGAGATCAAATGACATGCATGAAGAATAATGATCCTCTCCCCACCCCAAACCTCCTTAATTCTCTACAAGGGATGTACACGAAATATAGAGAGGTCACATAGGTACCCACTGAAAGAAAAATAGAATAACAGTAATAATAATAATAATGATTTGTTCTTGATTTTCCTAGTAAGACAAAATCAGTGCTGAGCTGTGTGTTCACCACCTTAGTGTACTACCGTTGATATAGTTTTTCTTTTCCTATATTTTCTAATAACCTTCCAGTCTTTTGCCTTTCAGCTGAAGGCAATCTCTTCACACTTTATGCATCATGGAGCCAAAATGGGTACAACAATGTTTTACAATGATTCCCTGAAATCCCTTAGGAGGAGAGAGGGAAAAGAGAAGAAAAAAGGAATAAAGGAGTGTATTTAGCCCTTTATCTTACCATTTTTCCGTAACATGGTGGGAGGGAGAGGAAAAGGAGAAATTCTAATTTAGTGGTCTGAATGATATTTTGGAAGCTCTACATCCTTCCAAGGCTACTTCTAAAGAAAGTTTTATGCATATGCAAGTCTGTTCATGGAAAGGTACCATATGCTTATAATCATTTATCCTTTATACAATGCGTACTTCATGAAAGTTGTATGGTCTTTTTTTTTTCTTTTTCTCCTCCCTTCCCTAACACTGAGATTCACAGATCTGGAAGGATGTTAAATACAAAATCTGCAAAAGTTCATGACAGTCTATGGCACAACTCCATTTTACTTTAGATTAAACACATTTGGTGACGTTCCAAGCGAGCCCGTCACTACGTGCACAAAACGGGACTTCACTGGTTCCCCAGGAGAGAGATATCACTTGTTGGCTCTGTGTGTGCTCCCTGAAGACATTTGTGTAAGAATTGACAAGGATGTTATCTTGATACACGGAATCTGCAAGCGCTAGAAGTTGAATGTGCTCAACGGAGACAGGGATTGAATGTCCCATTCAAGAGATACGAGCACTGCCTGCAGTGCTGTGCAAGTTCTGCTGCAAATTTATGTATGAATTGGAACAGGCAAGAAAGCCCTGCCCTTCACTGGATGTTTACTTGCTTTTATAGCTAATATTCCAGCTATCTGAGGAGACCTTACAAAACTGCAAACAATTCTTCACTCTCTTTCCATCTCCCTATTACGGCTAGGGATGAATACATAAAAGCTTTTAAGACTTTTACTCAGTTTTTGGCCAGTATCTGTTAATTACTTCAGCTTGAACTGCCCCTTCTGCAGTGTTAGAGGATAATTGAAGCATTAAACTTCAATATGTTAAGGAGACCAGAAGAGTTACATACACTTTTCACTTCTAAGCTTTCACTTCAAGAGATTTTCTCTTGTGACTGCCTTGGTTTGTATTCCCTTCCTTATTTCCTCAAGCTTTTCTCTCCAGATTCAGAGATTTTCTTCCACTCTTCTGCATGCTAAACACATCTTCGGGTAGAATTTAAAGGGCTCAGATGTCAGGTATGTAAACTATTTTCCTTTAAGAACAGAACTGGCACATTAGGCTATTTCAAAACTAAGTGCATTTGAGGCTGAAACTTGCCTTTGACTTTTATTCTCGTTTATCAGCAATGACATCT
The DNA here is from genome assembly GCA_017589585.1 of Phylloscopus whistleri. Lineage (NCBI taxonomy): Eukaryota > Metazoa > Chordata > Aves > Passeriformes > Phylloscopidae > Phylloscopus > Phylloscopus whistleri. Next base: position 673,157 of record JADMLD010000235.1, read on the forward strand.
TGATAATCTTGGCTTTGGTGAAATAAGAAATGCTGTATTCATTTACTTTTTTTTTTTTTCTCCTTTTTCTCAAGTATGTCATCGTGGAACTTGAAGATACTGCACTAGGTATGTTCATATATTTTTCAATACCGTTTCCCAGGTTTCTCCTACATTTTTTTTTCATCTAAATACAAAACTTGGAACTTGTTTTACCTCCTCCCAGCTCAGCCAGAAATTATATATGCAACTGAAGTAAAAATACTGTCTGGCATTTGTGGTTGTCTGCTGAAGCTGACTCCTGTGTACAACCCAACGCAGTTTATGCCAGACCTTTATTCAGACTGAAGTCACTGTGTAACCACTCATAATTCAGAGGCAGCACCTGTTGGGTTTGTACTAACAACTCAATACTTAAGTAAACTCTTCGAAGCTGGAGCCAGCAAAAATACCCTGCACTAGAAAATCCCAGACTGATGGAACTGAGATTTGTTTCAGTAAATTATGCCAGTATTTTTACTCCCCCCCAAATATATATATATATAATCAACAGGATAATCTCCAGGCAAGATGTTCAAAATTTATTAAAAAATCAAATATCAAAAAGTATGCTTAGAGAAGTTAGGATACCAGTTTTATTAAAACAAGAAAGACAACTCCCATCCCACCACCATTTTTACCCTTTCCTCAACATTTCCTCAATTCCCAACAAAGTACATCCAAGACTAACACCCAGTCACCGTGGTGGGCATTGCTTTTCAGGCAGCCATGCAGAAAGCAGTTATGCAATATCTGAATAAATATACAACAATCAGCATAGTGCCAGTTCTTCACCACTCCTGTTCTTAAATGGTAAATGCAAAGACACTACATGGACCGACACGCATATCTCAAAAATCTACCTTGGACAGTCAAGAGACATTTTTGGGAACAAAGACTGGCAGCTCAAGGTCAAAATTCTGCAAACCTGCTTACTAAAAAGCAGGAATTGAAGGTTCACAAAGCCAGACAAACCAGTTTTGATGCTATCACACCTCTGCAGGCAGCCATGGTAACACAGGAGCACTGCCCCCCATGAGCTCCAGGAATACCCCAGAGCACAAGGGAGGCTGGCGAGCCGAATTTTCCAAGGGACTTGTGAGGGAGCCAAGGTTTTGTAGCATCAGCTCTAATCACACATGAAAGTCACGTCAAACCTGGTACAGCTCACAGCAAGTTAAAAGGCCAGTCCAGAAGCTGAGGACACCAGGTTGAATGGAATACCATTAGGATGCCTTGGCACCAGAGGCTACAGGGCCTTGGAAATTGGTTCTCCAGGAGCAAGCTGCCACATGCTCAACAAAGGCTGCTTTGCCTTACTGTCACAGGTTCAGTGACCATGGGCAGACTTCTGAAATGTGGATTTATGTAATTAAAACCCTTATTATGACAACAACCATAAGTATGTACATATATATCAGATACAGTAACATTGTTGGTTGGGCGTTTTTACTGCACAGCACCATTTCACTTCTAGGTCATGGAACTGGGAAAATATAAAATATTAAAAGTTATTATGGAGACAGGTGGGACACAGCAATATTTCCTTTCTGGTATTGGTTTCCTTGAAGATTAATACTGGACACAATCCCTTAAATCAACCATGCAACTTATAAATTTAATGCTGCCTTCTTACTGCATAAATAATGATCTGATTAAGTGGCTATAAAACACGGAGTCTGTTTCCCCCTTTTTTCCCCCCCAACTTCTATCCTGAAACAGACCACTGAGACATCAAATAGAGAGACAGCAATGAAATGTCACAAGGAACTTCTACTGACACAAAAACCCACACATCCACAAGAATCCATCCTCCCAAGGTCTGTGAGAGCTATCAGATACCCTGACAGTGACATGTTCTCACCTCATTAGATATGAACTGAATAGTAACTAAGAAAAAAAATAAAAATAATAAAAAAATTTCAACATTTAAACATACTGGAAAGGGTCCCATGCTGGCCATTTCAAGGAAGATGGCACAACAACAAAAATCAACCTACTAACGTGTTTCTGGGGAAATGCAAAGCAAGACAGAATATCAAATGAACTGTGTATCAGGGAACTGTTTCCCTCTGTGAAGCAGTTCTAAATTCTGAAGGAACAACATTCCCCTATGCCAAATGGACACCATTTCTTTCTGTTATCATTCCTTTGAGATGGGATAAGCCATTGGTGTAGTTAAGAATAGGAACAGAATCCCAAGCCATCCATTCTACAACGATATTAGAAGTCTTCTGCAAGGATTCTTATTTCTATTCATCAGCTAAAGAAGTTGACAGATAGATCTTGAGCTCTTTTTATTAAAATCTCCAGGGACATTTCCATTTCTGGTTTATGGTGATGTGAATTTGCCCTGCCTCTACTAAGGGTACTCTGGTTTCTGAGCCTCGGAATTAAAAAGCTATTGATTATAACCAAATTGAATATTCAATTTGAGCATGGAAGATTTTACTTTTACAGGGGCTGTCAGCACAATCAAACCCAAACCTCTGCCTCTGCAGCTGCTCTCTGCTATGGGGCCAACCACTGTTTCCAGGAGTGAGTGGTCCAGCCATGGCATCACAGAGGTGAGCAGTGTAAAGAAGTGTATAATCTCAGATGACAAAATCCAGTAGCTGGATGGGCAGGAAAAGTCTTGGTTTTGTAGTCTTAAAGGCCTGAGTCTCTCCAAGAGCCATGATAAAATTCCTAACAAAATCGAGGTGGGCCAGAAATCTACCTCATGATCGACACAGCATCCCAGAGCAGCTACTGGGCTGCATCACAATTAAGTCCTTCCCTTAAACCAACCCCCAGCCATAAAGACACAGCAAGAACATGAGCAGTGATGAAGGAAGCAGCCAGGAGACACAGGCACTCCCAACAGAAATTTTATCATCTAAAAAGGGCATTTTTTTTCTTGCAGTTGGGCAAAAAGAAGCTTAAATATATTAAATACTAGCAAATTGCACATGTCCCTCTCTCCCTCCCCCCTCCAAAACCTATGATCAAGGGAGTAGATTTTTAATTCAAATTCCCCCTTTCGTACTGAAGTGTTTTCTGGTTCAGAGTCGCAGAATGAAAACAAACAAACAAAAGCACCACAAAAACCAAAAGCAGAAACTGAAACCCAAAATTGCTTCAGGACACGGGTTTCTTTAAAGCATACAGTGTTGACTGAAGCTAGAGAATAGTTAAGTAATTATAATTTACAGTATGCAAAGAGGAACTGTAATAGCTGTACATCTGGGCAGTGGGCTGAAGTGGCAGAGATGTTTTATTCCCTCTCTTCCACACTCAAGGACATGGTAGCTGGCATTTAAGAGCAAGCAGAAAGGTAAGCACTTGCAGTGTGACAAAGCTTACATGTGAACTACATCCAAGTCTTTTTAAAATGATATGTATCTATCTATATACACACACCATATAGAGAGCAGTCACCAAATAAATTATCTGCAAAGTTTACTTCTCCACTGAATGCACAGGCTGTCACTGCTGGGAGCCAGAAGCTGAATGCCATTAAGATGCAGACTGCAGTACAACTGACCAAGAGGCAGGAGCTTCAGGGAGGCCCCCAGCACCCAAACTGTACAGTGCTGGTACACAGCTCTCCATAAGATTATTGAATTACAGAGTTATTTATCCTTACTGAACATCCCTGTCCGGCCACCTGCTCTGCCATGGATAGCAGATGATACAGTTGAAAGAATTCAAAAAAAAGAACAAAACCCCCCAAAATCTCATGAAAACTAACATCTGATATGTGCTCAGGTTGACTATAGGTTCTGTAGTTACATCTGCAAAACACCACAAAAATGTTAAAGATGGTATTATATATATATATTTATGATATTAAGATGTAAAGATGATATATTAACTATTCCCACCACCCATTTTGCATTGTTTAAATTTTGCAGCAAAGCAACACCAGTGGAACAGCAGCTACAACTGAAGTTGCCAAACAACCCTCCTTCTACTGATACAAAAATTTTTCTCTATTTACTTTGCTTTAAACGAAGCATTAGCGTTTTACAACATGGGTGTGTTTCAGGCCAAAAGAATCTGTGTTTTTAGAAAAAATGCTATGGATGTTTCTGAAAAAGCGAAGTGAAGGGAGAACACTGTTTGGACAGTATTCATATTTCCTACAACTGATCCTTTGAGAACCAGTATTTCCATGTTTTAGTGTACAGACTTAGAATTAACCTTGGAGCCAGAGGTGGTGCTTTTTCCAGCGGAGGGAAATCCACTCAAACCCACCTAAAAGCAGTGTTTGCATGCACTCAAGAGTGGTTTGCAGTACTTGGCAGCAGCACTCCCTCCATTTTAGCTACATTGAGCAAGCTGCAGACCAGGGCTGAGCAAAGTTCACTCTCCTCCCTCCTTCCCTCCCTCTGCACAGATGCTCATTCTTCTTGTGAAAGGCTGCACCTGAACTGACATGAAGGGCACCCGAGTCCCACCTCATCTCTGCAAACACCTTGCTACAAATGCAGACTGCAAAGGAAAGGAAGGTCCCCAACCTGAACACAACGGGACCAGGACAAGCAGCACAATTATATTTACCTGAGGCCGCTGAGATGCAATGAGTGCTTGTAAACAGAGGATTACAAGGAGAAGGGCAAGGTGAAAACAGCAGCCAGCAGCAGAAGAAAGGAGGAGACTGACTGTTGGGAAGAGCAGCAAAAGAGCTCTGCAGCAATGTGGGTGAAAGTACAGGGTTATTTAGAACAGAGTATGAGATGAGGCAGAGCAGTGAAGATCCAGGAGATCACGAACATCTCCCTGTGCCTTACTGCTGCTTACGGCCTCTCTCTACAGCAAGTCTGTCAGCAGAAGCAGCAAGGTTCCTTCTAAGGGTTCAGTGAGCCACATGGATGGTAACACTTCCATGAAACAGAATTCACTCCACCTGCTTTCTTAAGATGTCTCAGAAGTACTTGTGACTGTAAAGCTTTGTGACTGTACACAATCTTACTTATTACAACTCTGCTTTGTGCACAGGCTGAACAGCCTGCTACCTGGACAGCAAATTTGGAAGAGAAAATTCAAGTATATTCTGGAACTGAAAAAATATTTCTATCATTAGGAAGGAGACTTCTTCATTTCAGAAACCTGAACGAGGCTGGAAAGTTTTGGCAGAAAATGACCAATCTGTTCAAGAAAGTACAGTATCACCACAAAGAACTGAACTTATCATAACTTTTCCACGTGCTATATAATAATACTTTTCATGCAGACACATGCTTTGGCCAGAGACTTCTCTCACTTTTATCTCTGAACTGTGAAAATACTCCAAGAAGCCAATAGCCCACATTTGAGGCAATTTGCAAACTGAGCACCGAGTTCACCAATACTGACAATTCCACAAACAATGCAGACTTTGAATGGCCATGCTGAGCCCTCTCCTCCTCGAAGTTTGAAAAGGCTGCCCTGCCCTCACAAAGCAAGATCTGTTGGATCCACCGATGAAGATCTCAGAAAAAAGGTGTCAAACAAGTTAATACTCTGATTGTCAAGGAGAATTTTAAATATCTTTCAAACATTTAGATAACACTAGATTCTCCATAGGAGTTTTGTATCCATACTTTAAGTATTACGAAATATAAATTAAGTTCACAATCTAGTATTTTTGTCATGGGAATGGTTCTCAAGTTCCTAGGCTTAGCAGATGGTCGATAACAGATTTCACTATTTCCTGTTTTTCCCCCATTTTCTTGGATTTCAGCAACAGAATAGATCTTTTCCTGAGCAATCTGTTCAGTTTGATTGCGTGTCTTTTCTGAATTATATCCAGTACTTATTTTTCTTTTGTAGTATCCCCCTCTCCACCATGTCCCTTCTCTGAAGGCTGGAAGTTCTCTCTTTGGTTTGTAGCTGCTGGACAAGAATAAAAGCAAACCTCAGATGAAGCAGACAAAAACGTATGCTGACTTCCACGCTGCTTTTATCCAGTTGTTTCTATTATGCAAATTATTCCCAACCAGTCACATGCACGCACACACGCTTCCTAACCTGCAAGTTTGCTTTTACAGAACCAAAACTCACTTCTGTCTCTGCTCCCAACACATTGTCCAGCTTTCAGGATTCCTCCACAGTTACTCCCAGTTACCTCCATGTGCACGTTAAACTAAGTGTGCTATTCCAATGTAACCAATTAAAAAATTCTTTAATTCAGAACAAATCTACCTCCTCCCTTGAAACCACCTCTGCCCCAAGAGAGAGGACTGGGAAGCTTTCCCTGCCTTCCCAGGTGCTCCCTGCACATCAAGGTACGTCTGCACTCCAAGGCTGACTCCGCCACAGCGGCTGTTCCCCGCTCTGCAATTGAGATGTGATGGAGAGGAACACATTCAGCAGATTTATAAAAAGTTTGAATTGCTCTTGAGAACAGTCATCCACTGGCCTCCCTGCTGCCATAAAGGGAAATGCTCCCAGCACAGTGACAAGAGAGGAAAATCCCAGGTTCCCTAGCTCTTTAAGCCAATGCAATAAATCAAGAGTTACATAACTTCTTTTCTTCCCCCTTCCTAAAAATACATTCCTAGCCTGAAACATAATTATTAAGTCTGAAAAAATAAAATTATGTTTCCATGGTTTTTACTAGCTCTCAGGCTGAAACATGGAGGCCTCTGGAAGAAAGCTGCTGCGGGGAAGCAGGAAGTTTACAGAGGCAGCAGCATTCATTCCCCCAGGACGGAGGAAGATCCACAGCACCCAGAGCTGAGGATCATGCAAAGAGGAGTGCTGGCTTTTATCTGAAATGCTGCTGTCCCACTGCTCCCCTGCAGCCTGGGGGACCTGCTCTCCTCACTGGGGTGGCACAACAAACACACACACTGCCTGCTCCATGGCTGGCTGGGTTTCAGAGGAGACAATCCATCCTGAGCCAGGTGCCAGAGGACATGGCCCGAGGGCCCCAGGGATGGGTGCTGTACCCACAGCAGACACATCCCTCCTGGCCCTGGAGGGGCCCGTGGGTCTCCACAGGTACGTGCAAGCTGCAAACAAGGTCATCTGCAGCAGCTCCTGCTCCCTGAGCACAGATGGAGGCACTCCAAGAGCAGAAGACTATTTCTGGCTGGCCATCTCGGGCTGCAGTTGCCTGTCCCAGCCGAGATGAGCCACAGCCCTTTGCTGCCAGCCCTGGGAACAGGTGCTGCTCCTAAGGAGAACCAGCAGCAACCCTGGCTGCCAGCACCGAGGGGCTTTGTGCCCTGCTCCTGGGGAGGACAAACTTCAGCAGCACAACTCTACACCTCCTTCATCTAGGGAACATCAGAAACCTTGAGGGTCTGTTTCTTGGATCAGAGGAGCTGTAATCTTTTTATAACTAGTTAAATGATGTCATATGCTCATTAGCTTTCCAGACTCTATTTGGAAGGCTTTTTTTTTTTTTTTTTAATTCTCTTGTTCCCTTTTTTTTCCTTGACTGCTTAGTTTCTATTCAGCACAAGTGCTCTGCTCTGAAAATTCTGCCAAAGGTTTTCCACATTCTCTGCACAGCCCTCTAACTGCATTGCAGAAAAATAAGACTCATATATACACATTCAGCCTTGCTCCTCAAACATCTTTAAAAGTTTTGCCGTTTCATATTGAGTTCCTACTGGAAAGAAATAAGTTGATAATCAACCCAGAAATACAATTCTGCATGTTCCTGCACCAAGCCAAAACCACAGAATATACTACCACAGAAAATGCAGAAGTAAAATTAATGAAATTAATCTATCAGGGTTTTGGTTTTTTTTTCCCCTCCCATCTCTGCTAGGTCATTGCAGTAATCCCGAAAAAGAAATCGTCTGAAATCAAAACTGAAGCACTAGATTCAGCTACACTGCTCAGTGCATAAGAAGAACCTACTCACATTTTACAGCCTTTGTAAAATTAGAAGCAATTATGAAATGATACAGGAATTACCTTGTTCAGTCTGGGATTAAAAATATTAATCTTGGGTAGGATGTTAGGAAACACAGTAATACAGCAATCATGGAACTATTCTGAAATTCTATGCAAAATTAGCTCAGAATACTCTGTGATCCTGTGAGACGGCTATAGAGCTGTCCAGTATGACTGTCTGAACTGTTCCATTATGTAGTTTGCAAGTGGTATTTTGACAAAAGAGAATACAAATGCACCCCAACATGTTTGGCCATAACTGAATTGTCCAAACTGTGCTAGGGTAGATTTTTTCTGGGGCATTTTCCTAATAAGTGCAACAGATATTTGTCTTACTGAATTTTAATCTTTTCCCTATTTGTGTCAGAATGGAAGAAACCAGTAGACAGATTATCTTTTTGTTATAGCACAGGAGTCCCTGCATGCTCAGAACTCTGATTATGAAAGTGGCTACCTCATAAGATGGAGAATGGCACAAACCACAGAGCCTTACCCAGTTTCATAAAGTCCCGAGTTTATTTCAGAAGTAATCAAATGTTTTGATCTCATGATGCCCTTTCAAAGAGCTGTTTCTGAGTGTTGCCTTTCCAATGACGAGGCTTTTAATCTACAGGTTAAACACACCCAACCCAGCTAAATGCACTCACCCTTGTCCCAGCAGTGTTAATCTTCACCTTAAACAAAAACGCAACCGCGAAATTTTTTTACAACAGTTCTACTCCCTCCGAAAGCTTCATTTAAAAACAAAACCACCCACCCCCCATACATTCTCTCAGCCTTCCTTTTCCCAGACAGATAACACCTGCTTTACTACCCTCAAGGCAGAAGAGAACCGATCTTCTCCTGAGTTTGCAAGTAAACCTTGAACCACCCCTACAGCACAGATCATCTTACTTATTTTCAGAACGTTACTTGTATGTGGTCTAATGCTGCCCCAAGTCTTTCTTCTTTACATATTCATAAAAATAGGGCTGTCCTATAAAAAGATCCCTTAGCACACTGTTGAGGATTACCATCATCACACAAAAGGATCAGAGTCATGGACAGGCATTGGATACCTAATTAAAGAAGTGGGACAAAGCTCAAATGAAGGAAATACAGGACCATGAATTGAGTTTCTCTTGACTCTCAGCTGTTGCCATAAGCTTGGGCAGAAGAAAATGACAGAAGACAAAGACCAGTTATTATCTACTAATAAGCATTCTCTAGCACAAGCCATTTGTGCCTCCCCATGAGACAGTCTTAATCTAATGCCTCTCTCTTTTTTATTTTTTAATTCCTCTCTACTTTGAAATTATATATTTTCCATTTGCCACTCTACCAAAGGCTCAATTGAAATTTTATCTTAGTCTGGTAGGATTACTTTTGGCAAACACTTTATTTCAATTACTTTGTATCTGCCTGTTTCTCCAACAAATGTGGCTCCAGTGCTTTGCATATGATGGACTTCAGGTTTGTAGGCTTGCACTTCCATGGCCCAACGTATTCCATCCCTCAAAGAGCAGTATTTCATAGTAAAGGTTTCACATATTTTCTAATGAAATAAGCCTCCAGAGGAATGTGAAACCTTCTCCTCCAGTCTGAGCTGAATCAAAAAAGGAACAGGTCCATTGACTTTGATCAAATATGAAGACCTCTGCCAGCAAAGCTCCCTAAAACATTGTCAGAACACATATGAAGACTAGTCCTTGGAATAACCACGAGTATATTTTATTACTTCCTCAAAGCCAAATTTCATTCTGAGGAACTTTTGCTTCAGAAAAAAATCTGTAATAAATATCTGCTTTGGAGGTTGTATAAATCCATACACATACAGAGTTTCACTTGCAACTGCTAGAAAAGCAAGAAATACAACATTTCATTAATTCTGTTCCCTAATGAAGGAAGATGTGTGATTCACGCAGGAATTATTTCCAAAGGTAGACACATCCTTTTTTTCCCTCTGTCTCTCCCCCTCCATAGATACAAATACGTGGTATACCAGGGTTTGAAATCAGAATGGAAACCCATTTTTGGAAGCAAGTTTTCAGACAGAGAATTCTGAAGAATTGTCTTCTAGGTCAATACAAATACCTCGTAGGTCTTAAAAAGAGCTGCATGTTATGCTCAGGAAAAGATGAAGTAAAAGATTCTATCACTTGACTGATGAAATAAACTCATGCCCAAAATTTGTTGACGAATACTCTACAACAATATTAGTAACTGAAGTTCAACAGTGGAAGTACAAGAGGTGCAGTATGCAAAAGGCAAAATGATAATTTTTTCAGTTTCCTGTGCAGGACAGAAACCTGAGCACTGGAAACACCGTTTTGCTTCAAATGAAAGCATTCTCACTTCCTCCTTGGCACAGGGTTTTCTTTTTCATATGATAAAAGGTTTAAGTTATAAGGCTACTTGAAATTAGATAAAGCCATAGCAAAAATTAAACAGGAATAAAACAAATGACGAGGGAGATGTTGTTGAAGCACTAATATGAAGCACTGCCAAACTTCCCCAAAGTCATTAATGTCTCTATCAAACCCGAGAAAACTCGTAGCTTCATTGTGTATAAAAAGCTGCATTACCTCACCCAGAAGCAATGAAAGCAAGAATAAATTTGAGAGAAAGCAGCCTTCTCGGCACAGCCAACTTGGTGAACTTCAGCCCTGGATTTTCATCATTGCTGCAAGGACAGAAACCAGCCACGTCTGGCTGTGCAACACATACTCCAAGCAGCACAGGACACCAACTGCTCCATCTTTATGGCTGGTTTTAAGCATGGGACATTAAGGAAGTTTTGTTTCCAAGGAAGGGAAAGGACATCAGCCCATGGTTAATTACAAGGCAAACAAAAAACCCCATACAGGTGAGATTTTATATATATATAAAAAATATATATATGCTCTCTGTACCTTGAAGGTGTTGGGTGGTTTATTACACTCAGACCAGCAGGAAAATGTTACAGCCCACGTTCTACAAACCAGTAACTACTTTTTGAACTATTCAAAGCAAATGTTTATCTCCCCTTGGGAAAGCTTCTGCAATCATCAGGAAAGAAAAAAGAGGCAAGTCAAAACTGAATTCATGAATCCAAAGCAATTCCTAGAGAGGCATGTTCCCCTCCCCCAATTATTATATTTTTTTTTATACAAACGAACTTCTAGTCAGGCCATTTGGCATTTTTTAGTATGAAATATCATCAGTTCCTCCCTCCATTGTACGCCACTGTCACCCTGATGTATTTTTCTCACAGAACCATCACTTTTGGGACTACTCTATCATAAGAGCCACCACATTACATTTGACAATCTGTACTAGATAAAATGAAGGGCATCCAAACAGGCACAAGGTCATTCAGACTTGAATCTTTATGGAGAGCATTTAAATTGTGCATTTAGTATAAAAAATGTACTGAAAAGAAATCAAGATTGCATGAAAAGTGCTTTAAGTTGGTATGATTTGGGATAAAATTAGCAAGAATAGTCTCTCTGCCAAGTGCTATAAAATGATGATGCAATAATTTTACCCTTTTAAGTTAGCACATGTATGGAAGCGATTAAAATGTTTCCTTTTCAAAATTAAAAAGGAAAACTGCAACAGAGAATATGAAACCACTTCTTGAAGTTTAGGCATGCAAAGGAACAGCACAAATGCTACCACTCTGATTTCACAGACTAAGGTCTGTTGTTTTATTTTTTTTTTCTTGATTGAAATCTGTAGTCAACTGTTTCACATGAAAAATTAGTATGGCATGAGATGAGATGCATTTTTTTGGTCTTCTGGTTGCATCTCCACTATTCCTAAATTCTCCAGCTGAGGATTAACTTGACTAGCCAGGAGGACGCCAGACTGAAGGCAAAGCTACAGCACAAAAACTATGTGACACACAAAGCAATACTGCCAAAAATATTAACATTCTCCCCCACGTTTTCCCCAATTGCTTACACAAATGCCAGGTGTTTGGCTAAAAGGGAAAACCAAGTGAAAATTCCTCCTTCAGAGAAGCGGTGACACAAATAGGGCGAGAAAAAGGGTGCAGTAAATCACATCCTCCAAATATTAAATCTACAGCTTCCACCCTTCCTGCAAAGGTTATGAGATACACAGGACATTTTACATGAAAGCCCTTTTTCTGTTTTGCATATGGGGATGAGTCAGTTGCTCACTTGATCTTGCACTGGGATAGATCTGCAGGAAAACTCTCTGAAGCACACGGGCGCCGAGGGGAGTCTGTGCTGGAGAATGGATGTCATCAGCTGAGCAGCTCGCAAATAAATGAGAAGAATTATGCTCCAGAAACGGAAGTCCTCAGCTTTGAAGAGACGTGCTCTAGACCTCCCACAGCCTGCAACAAGTCATCTGAATTTCTAAACTCATGGCAATGCAAAAGATAAGCAGCTGAGGTACTGCGTTAGTAACCAGCAACTATATTTAGGGAATCCAGCTGGGAATCCCAAATGCTTCCTGCAGGGTCACGCCCAGACCTAGCTAGACTTAACCTAGCAAGCTTAGTGTTGGTATTGCCAAGGCTCAAGCCGTGAGACATGGGGAACCAGCTCTGAGTTAGCCAGACGGGGACTCCAATCCACAGCTCTGCTTTGCAAAGTAACGACCCAGAATTTGGGTGAAAGCCTATCCCAGTTTGGTAACAAATGAGAGGCTGCACCATAAAATAAAGAATACCAAGTAACAAGCAACAGAACAAAAAAAAAAAAGAATAGGAAATTCATTAGGAAGAAATAAAGACGTTGGCCAATTTTCCCCAAATGACACGGTTTCCGAACAAAACTGACAGTAAGAACAGAAAGCCCAGGAAAGCCCTGAAAGAACAGACCCCTTGCTAAGCTGTCAGCAGTTGGGCACATAGGACAGGCACGCTGAACAGAAAGCAGCAGATTACTCAGTTCCAGAATGAGAGGCTTGTATCATGGGAGGGCAATAAATAATTTCCAGCCCATTGGTTGTTTAAGCATCCTCCTAATTTACGTCTATTAGGGATATGCATATTGAGATTAGCAAGCCTGACTAGGCTGTAACAAGCCTGTATTCAGGAGTTTGAATGAGAGATCTGCCCCAAAGAATATAGTTTTAAACACAGTTTTGGGGAAAGCCAAAAAGAAGGAAAGCAATGCAATGAAAAGCTTCCAGGCTCTTGGAAGACAAGCCTCAAATCACATGCACAGAGTTCCATCACTGATGGAAGCTGAGCACAACTTCACCTGTAAGGACAGATTCAAGGTTTCTGAAAAATGCATTCTTGTATTCTTCAGGAAACTTTAACTTAGACTATCAGTGTACCAACCACAGGAAGTACTCATTACACAACAGACTAATAATAGGCTCCCATCTCCACAGGCAGCTCCAGGTGAGGGAGCCACGCTGCTTGCTGCCACATCTGGTTCTCAAATCACAAATATTTCTCTGGATGTTTGATTAACAACGAATTTAAAGGCTGGAAGAGGACACGGCATTAATATGGCAGTGCTCTGGGCTGGTAAACCCAACCAGCAAACACAAATCCACCTAGAAAGGAGTGCCACCCATGAAACTGCACCCCCCTTCCTTTTTGCTGCTTTCTTTAGGGCAGCTAAAATGGGCAAGAGCCACTCCAAAGGAGTAATTTTTAGATGCATTTGTTTAGAGTAGTCAGATATGAAATGAGTGAAAGCAAACTAACATGCAATACACAATAAAAACTTCCACAATTTGTGGGAGAGGTGCAAAGAAGAACCCTTTGAGCATCGAAGATAACAGAGAATTCAAAAATAGGTCACTTCACTTTTCTTAGGAGAAACTGTGCATACTAAAATGACTTTTAAAGGGCTTTTAAACAAGCATCTGTGACCAAATCAGGAGAAAAGCTTTTAACAGGCAGGGTAATAAACCACAGAAACAAGCCGAGAAGGGAAGCTGTAGATCCTCCATTTTTTATTATACTCTAAAAAAGACACATGACCTCACTCGGAAGATACCTCAGCTAAAGAAGTTGTGCTTTTCTTCATCACGCAGTGTTGAGCTCAGTGCTGCACAGTGGTGGGGTCAGCAGCCAGGACTCAGCAGAATTCAGCAGCCATCAGGCTCCCAAGCAGCTTCTGCCAGGAGCCCAGGCTGGGAGCTGCCCAGCTCCCTGAAGAAGGTTGAATTCTCCAGGTCTCACAGCCTTGTTTCAATGTTAGAATACCACCTCAGTTATTTCACCTCTATCAGCTAATGTCATGGAAGCAACAGTTTTGGTTTGTTTTGTTTTTGGTTTTTTTTTCTGGCTGAAGCTGTATGAATTAACTAATTTTCTTTCTTTCTTTTTCCAAAAGAACAAAAAGATTGCTCCCAATTTATTAGTTGCTTCATTTCTATCCACAAGATGAATAAAGCCAAATGAATGCTATTTCCACAGCCTGAAGAAAGCACATTACAGAACCACATTCAATGTTAATTTAATATTCATAAAACTGATACTTTCTAAGTTACAGAACATACTTAAGCAGAGAAAAGAAGTCTTTTGCTAAACTTCCATTATTTCTCAGTTTTTCAGTGACAGCATTTGGAGACTTGCTAGAAATGAGCTTATTTCACCATGCTAAAGAGAAACTAAAGTGGATACCACGTGTACACCCATTTTGAGTAGGGTTAAATCCCCATTATTGGCAGTGTTCTGGTGAATTCTCCATTCAAAGCAGCAGAAAAAATTTCTTGTAATCATTTTAAATGGATATGATTATTTTTCTGTCCAGCCACGCCTGGCCATCTCAAGCATAATTTACAACAGAAATGTACTAAAAAAGCTTCAAGTCAGATTTCCTCAAGAAAGACTTGCTGCTTGGATTTGTAAATACCTTATCAAAGTTTCACCATGTCTCCCCTGTCCAACATTTAAAATATGAACCAAATATTCAGATGCCAATATTAAAAAAAAAATAAAAATTTTGTAAACACCTTTCCAGTGTATGGGATCAATAAACAAAAATTAACCCACCAATGACGGACCTCCAAGTAAGAGTCCACAATCTTTTCACAAAAACTGATGTCCCTTTGCCTGCCAGCAGCTCGTGCAAGCTACAAGGAGTTAAAATCTTGCACTGCATGGCTGAGATTATTTGCTGATGCTCTAACACCAACCAAAACTTGCAGTCAGTGCGTATTTGCTGCTGTAGAACAAATATTTAACTGCTAATATTTAATTTAAAACTAACACTTCCTTAAAATAAAACACATCTATATGCATTAAGTCCATATGCATCAACTACAGCACAGTCTCCAAGCTGTCATTGAGGAAAAAAAAAACCCAAACCTTGAACCCAACAACTTGGCTTCCTGTAGGCACCACAAAGATCACTCACCAGTAGATAAAAAATAAATAAATTAAAATTAACCCCAGAAACATAATTTATTTGTGCAGGCCAATGCCACTCCAGAACAAATGAAATATTGTTTTTCACATGAAGAAATCAGTTTGAATGCATCTATACTGAAGTCAACAGGGTTGCACAGTGGGTCAGCACCATCTGCAGACCAGAGAGCTACCCAGAGTTGGCTTGGGACAAGGCTCATCTAAAGAATTTGTATTTCTGATGAAGAAGCACTGACTGAAGGAAGGAAACCTGACTGTCTGACCTCAAAATCAGATTGCAGCAAGATAAAACATCACCCGACCAGCTGAAGAGAGAGGACATCAAATGAAAGGAACTGCCAACATCACAATGGTTTATGAACCTCTGTAAGTGGAACTGCAATCAATTTTCACAGTGTTGACATGTATTTCTAAAGTGAGCCTGGAAAAAGACCCTTAAGATTAAGTATTAAAGATAGCCCAAAACTTAACAGCAAAGCATTCTGAGCACACGGAGTGCGAGCTACAGCTTGAGCTTGCTCTGCCTCCTTCACCCACCTCAGACTCCTCAATACTAGAATCAGTGCAAAGGCTCAGCTCCACATGGCACAGGTGTAAATCTGAGGAGTATCTGATGAAATCAGGAGAGAGGAGGTGCTTGTGCACACCCAGCTCCTGCAGCGTGCTCCTGGCCCCTCAGCAGAGGTGGCCCACACCACATTGGCTGTGCTGCTATTCCATACAGGAAGCACTGCAGTACTCTGCTTTTCATTTTAAAAAAAAACCCCAAACAACAGCCCAACATTAAAGAAAAATGACAGATTGCATCTTTTCATTGGCCTTCTTTAGCCATTGCATTTGGGAATGGAGAGAAATACAGGTCAGTTCCACGTACCTCAATGGCTTTGGGAGAACCTACTGCAAAAAAAATATCAGAACGATGAGAAAGAGCTCTTAGAAATACAGGAGTATTTAAGGAGGTCAATCATTAGAAATACACTATAACAACTTAGTCAAATCCTCCTGTTGTGACCTAGACAAAAATGCACGCTGCCTCAACAGGAACTATTCCCCACTGCAAAACACGAGCAGCCTTGAACATTTACCGTGGCTGTTCCCATGCATATTTATGAGAAACATGCACTCCCAGCTAGTTTGCCTATTGACTGGCATCAGTCAGTCACATGCAGAAAATGAAAGAAGGTGAGCAGCGGGGCCACGTGAGATATTTCTACAGAAGCCTTGGGAAGCTGAGAGGGGACAGCAGCGACTCCCTTTTCCGAGCTAACAACGTCTTTAAGCAGCACAAGTGTGAGCGTGGCTGTGCCAGCAAAGATGCTTTAGAGATGCCTGTTTAGCAGATCCCAAAACACTACCCTGAAACTGCAGGGGTAATACCTGCCCAATGTTTATTTTCTGCACATGCTTAGGCTAGGCAAGAAAGTTACACAGCTTCGGTATCAGTCAGAGAAAACAGGTCCATGCTATCAACAATGTTAATTAATATATTCTCTAAAATATATTCGCCCTTAGCTCTCCTCAGTGCTCCAACCCTCCCCCCAAAACACCTGGTCCTTGAAAAGCCCTTCAACTGCAGTGATAAAAGCACGAGATACAGTCAAGCAAGGTATTTTATATGTAAAAATGTGGTTTAGGTTTCAGAAACGAGACCTTGCAAATAATGGATGAGGAAGCAGAACGGTTGTAAAATGTCAGCTCTTGCTTTACAGCATCCTCCTAGGTTCCTGCTATAGTGACACAGGCAGAATTGCAGCAGCTTGTCAGGGTTTGCCAAAATCTGGACTGTGGTCTCATCCTGCTAAGGATGGCACTCGACACATGTGGAAAACAATTTCTATGCCTCCGTGGAATTAACTCACCCATTAGCTAAACCTCAGCAAAAAATAAAACTGAAATAAAATAAGACAATGCATTTTTGGCCTGTTTCCAAAGTTTTGCTTTGCTCGGGGTATAAAACTTTTAAGGTGTTGAATACTATTTGGATTGCTTTAAGTGTCTCTTTCCACACACAAATAAATAATAACCTCTGTAAAAATATTTTCCATGGATTTACTGCTCATTAAAAATAAAAAAAACTCCCTGTCAGCTCATGAGAATAACAAACACACCAGAAATTTTTTTTTTCAATGAAAAATGCATCCAAATAAAGCTTGTAGAAAAAAAAGCAAGAAAAAACAACCAGAAGTCCTTCCTGGCCAGGAGACCAAGCCAGCTCCCATCATGCTTGGTTTGAATCCTGATCTTTTCCTCAGCATTCTCTCCTTGCTATCAACACAAACACCTATTTATTACCACGGAAAAGGGCACAAGGAAACTGCTGGAAAGCCCCTGTATATTGCAAAGGAAAGCACAACTGGAATGGTAAGGATGAATGGCTGTAGATTGCTTAGGAGACAATGCACAGAAAAGCAGGAGACAGTGTGGGGCCTTTAAAGGATTTCATTGCTTAGATGGAGCTAAGCAGTCCAGACAAACCTTAGCTGTATTTGATAAAGATCAAACACTCTCCACACCCATCCTTCCCAAAATACACAATAACAGTCCAGCATGACCCTCTCCCTCAGACTCAGGTTGTCAGAGAAAAGGCCAAGACACTGCTTTAACCTTTTAGACAGTCACATGTTAACTGGAATTTAAGTGCTACAAGCAATTGTACTAGCCTAACCATTCCTGTATATTTGGGCACCCATTTTCTACCTCAACTAAGAGAACAGAATCAGAGAATGGTTTGGGTTGGAAGCAGCCTTAATCATCAATATGCAGAAAATTTATTGCATCCACCCACCCTGGCTAAGATACCAATTCTCAGAGTATAACAATTAGTGGTCCATGGACAAGCAAGCAAAATAAATCCCATCCTGTAATCCATACACAGCACTTTTATCACGTGCATTTCTGTAAAACTGAGAACAGTTCTGAGACAAAACTACTGAGGACATAATTAGAGATGCAAATGGTAGCTTGGAACTTTTGGTACTAAACACTGCACTGCAAAATTAGCAAGACGAACTCAGTTAAGCGCAGCAGAAAAAAGCAGCTCCCAACTACGCTTCTCACCCTGGTATACATGCGAAAAAAATGGAAGGCAACAGAAAGTTTTATTAATTAGAAGTGTTAAAACACAAGAAAGGCGAAGTACAAACCATCATTAACATGAATAATAGAAAGAAACCCCCTCATTTAACTTCGCTGGAACAAACAAAAAAGGTACCAATAGCCATGTTAAAATACATGGAATTGCTGCTAGTAGTGAAAAGGGAAAAAATGGCAAAAACAATAAAAGAAGCAGCCATACAAGAGAGATTTTTGTTTAGTATCTAATTAGTTAATTTTAGACAGTGGCTCTAAACATTTAGCTCTTTCAGATGGTTGGGTCCAACTAACTCACAACAAAAAACACTCAAGAGATTTTTATCTGAGTTATTAACACCCCTTTTCAGAAAGTCCTAGAGTACCAGGGATGTTCCAAAAGCCTGGAAGAAAACTGGGATTGCTGCAATACTTAAAATGATAATTGCAGAAAATAACTTTATGATAGCCTGTCATCTGAATACTGAGCCCATCAAAATAGTGAGAAGTTTGATTCAGGATTTTATTAATAAGACTTTAATTAATAAGCATTGAGTAATTAAAGCAATTAATATCAAACAAGCTCATGAAAAGTAAGTCCTGTCAAACTAATTAAATTTTTTTGACAGAACTTTAGTTTTTTTACTTGTTTTTAGCTGCAAAGACAAGCATTGATGAGATATGCTACTCCTGCACAGAATTTGATTCAGTTCCACACATTTTGATTAAGAAAATGGGAAGATGGCTAGTTTTTTGAGGCACTGTGCAATAGCCAAGCGTTTGTCTAGAAAACTCAATAAAAAAAAATACAACAAACCTGGAAAAGAAAACAAAGGCTGAGGACAATTCTCTTTTGCTTGTGCAACCACACGTAATATACGTCAAAAGACAATATTGACTGAACTAAATATTAAATACCCATGCAGCTCATCAGAATAAAAAGCCCGGAAGCTTCCATCTTTGTGATTCCTGTCCTGCACTATTTCCCCACATGATGTGAGGAAATGGCCTCGAGCTGCAGCAGGGCAGGTTTAGACTGGACATTAGGAACAACGTCCTCGCAGAAAGGCTTGCCAGACAGCAACAGGCTGCCCAAGGAGGTGGAAGAATCACCATCCCTGCAAGGGGTCACAAGAACTGGCACCTGGGACACGGTTTGGTGGTGGCAGAGCTGGGTTAAATGTCACACATCATTTCCAACCTTAACCATTCTGTGATTCTAGCTTGCAACTGGCTTGTGCTTTTTCAAGTGGCAAAATGGTGACTTTTAAGCCAGAAGATTAAACACTCAAAACCAAAACTGACAGAAGAGGTGCCAAAAGAAACTGAAAAACCAAACAATCAGAAAGAAGGCAGAAACAGCACTGCAAAATTCAAAAGAAGCTTGAGGAACCCTTTATATGAAATTACTGCACAGGGGCTAATACGAAGTAAATGAGACCCTCTGCAACTGCTTGAATATTCTGGTTTTCCAGCTGTAAGCTTGGTACCTGCTGGATAAGTATATGTCTGTCTTTTTCCTGCATTTTTTTTTTGAGTTCCAGAAGTGTGACTAAATACCAACATAAATAGTACCAAATTATACATTGTCAGAGTGTCTAAGCTGTATAACAGAACCCCTGCTACAACACCACCTCATCAGACTTTTATGTTATTATGCCTCCTCAATACCCACACTCTTGAAGCTAAAGATCTCTGGAAATAGCAGAGCTGCTCTTAATACAAATCAAACGTGCATTTTTAGATATAAATCAGTAACAGGTAAAGCAATAGAAAGGCTGCTAGTCCCCAGACTGAATTCCATGAGGTTCCCACAGGCCAACCCCTCCAGGTCCCTCTGGATGGCATCCCTTCCCTCCAGCGCTCAGCTCCACCACACAGCTGGATATCAACTTAATTACTTTCTTTTTCTTACAGTGAACAGTATACAGGAAAGCCTACTCAACCTTTTCAGGGTTTTATTTCAAGGTGGAAGTGAAACTAAATTAGAATTCCAAAAATAATTACAATTTCACAGGCCTTCGCCTAACGCACAGGTGCTGCAGAAACCTATTGATATTACTACTTCAACAAAAGACTTTTCTGATATATTCTTGGAACATAACAAAAACACTAAGGATTCCTGTGGGACATTCAACGTGCTGGACAAGAAAAAGGGATTTTTGGATCTCTGATTTCAAAGCACATTAGTTGCTCCATCAAATAAGAAATTAACAATTAACAATCTTATAGGGAAAAAAACCCCAAACAACCCCCCTGTTTCTGTATCTCAAAGCAATCAAAGATCTTCACCATCAGCCTGCTGGATAGTTATAATCTTGACCCAAATTAGATCTGCTAGAGTAGAAAACAGTAGAAGAACTGTTTAGGTTTAGGCTTTAACAATAGCAAAAAGAACCAACTCTATTGCAGTTCTAAAACCAGTTAAAATACAAATTATGGGATACTGTGGAAGACAGTTACCAAAAAACTGCCATTCTACTTGTGAAGTTAAATGCATAGCAACAGTGGATGGATCCATGAGGAGATCCACGCAAGAGCATTTCACAAAAACATCATGAAAATTGAATGAATAAGAATAAAATTCTTTAAATATGCAGCTTTAGCAACTCTGGAAATACAATTCCTGTTCTAAACCATATCAGTTAAAAAAAAAAAAAAAAAAAAAAACTTAAGTATGACCTAAATTTACTGTATTCAGGCCTTACAACATTCTCTGTAAACATTCTTTAGCTAGAAGTTGACTACAAACTAGCCCCTAGAAATTAGGGCAGAGCCAGAATAGTACATTCTGCTCCCAAAATATTATTTTATTAACACAAAACAAGCAGATGTCTTATTTAGACTGAGACAGGAGATAGCAAAACACCAACTCCAGCAATTGCAGCAATACAGTCCCTCCTTCTGACTAGGTAAAAGCTTCCCATGTGGAATATCCCTTAGAAACCATAACAAGCCAAGAGTGCCTGAAGCCAGGTATCTCCACATCCATCTTTTTCTCATCATAATGCTGAAATTAAAGAGAAGAAGACCACTCCTTACTACCTTTGAAAGGATCCTAGAATCTCCACCCTCCCTTGGGTTGCTGGGCCTTTAAGATCTCTCTCTATCCACACCTTCCCTTAATTTGCAAATTGAAACTGTCAAATGCACTACGCCAAGGCAAGACCTCAGAAACAGAACCAAACTAATTCACATCTGCAACAAGAACACGGACATTAGCAGCCAGAAAGAGTAAACACAGGAGTAACGAGTCCAAGCAGGAAAAATTCTCCAAAGATGCAAAAATTAACAGTCATTAATTAATGAGTGACCCAGCACAGATTCGAGGTAAGCTGTGAACATTTGTTCATAAAAATGGGCTTTTCTTTCCTTTTTGATTTTGGATTTTAATAGTAACTCTTGTCTCTCTCAGACAAGAAAAACAAACAAACAAACAAACAAACCCCACAAAACACTCAAAAAAGACCAAAATCCAGACCAAAACACCCCACCCAGCTGCCACTTCAGGAGCACAAGCCTCCCAAGTTTTCCTTCAGGCGGGAAAAAGCAACCTCTCAGCCACCCCTCTTCATAACTTTTTGCTGATAGACCTCACCCCTACAGAAGGAAAAACCCTTGGGAAGAGTGATTTGCCAGACCAAGAGGGAGCCACATGGACAACCAAGTATTTTCATAAATTCTGTTTTCATCTATTCTTTTATTGCTATACTTTAAAAAGCTTGCTTAGGTCACTTATGAAGTCAGTCATGTTTGTTGTATAGGTAACAAACACTGATCTGAATACAGACTGCTTTTAGCATGGTATCACTACAGTATTTTTAACAAACAAATCTATTCCTCTAGCACATGCTATTTTATAGCTTTCTATCCAACTCAACAAAGCTGGTACAAAATACCAATGCTTGCAGAGATGTCACAATAAAACAACTTTCACCAGAACAAGAAATGCAATTACATAATTTTTCTTTTTTTTTTTTTTTAATCCTCCTCTTTGCTTTGGCTTTGATGAAGACTGCTGATGGCCTGTCAAATTAAAAATGGAAGAAAAAAAAAAAAAAACAATGCTGAATTTTCAACTAAATTTTCAATTTATGGGGTTTTAGCTTCCTTGGTGATATGCCTCCCACATGGCTCAAAAGCATAGTGCCATGCCTGGCTCTTGACCCAGTGGATGTTTATAACATCCCTTCATGCCTCATGCCAGAATTCCTGCCTGTACTTTCACTCAAGTCCTCCTAAGGATGGTGGAGAGAATCAGACAAGGACTTTACATGCTACTCAAGCTATCACGAAACTTTTTTCGCAAATAATGAAACAAGAACAGAATTAACTGTACCCTCAGCAGAAAGGGTACAGTAAACAAATTTAATTTGCTTTTACTGTACTGTTTTTGAAGCTGTGTTTAAAACATAAAGCAGAAGGCATCCCAGAAGCCCCAAATTCGACATCCTGAACCATTCAGAGATATTTCTCAGATAGTAACTGAAAGGCTCCTCTATTTTCCAGAGAGCATTATAAAGGGGGCTTTTAATCCAGAAACACACACAATAAGGCTGGCCTCATCCCACATGGTTTCCTAGGATGAAGTGGGCAACGTCCTGCTCTCCCACCCCTCCAAAAGACACAGGCCCCATCTGTGGAAACGCAGCCCCCGAATGCCACGAGTGACCACTTCGGTGTCCGAGCACCGCTGCCAACAGCCCAAAACCAGATGCAGCAACCAAATCTGGCTCAGCAATCCAATCTGGCAACTCTTCCCTTTGTTTGCAACGATCTGGACTTCCCTGCTAGAAATCCTGTGGGAGGCAGCGCCCGGCCGGGCGGCGAGGCCGCAATCCCCGTCTCCGCGGAAGGGAAGCGTTCAAAGCAGCACTTCACGTTTACAAAGCCTTTATTTGAATACAACAGCACCTCTGCTGCAAGTTGGGAAAGACCAGAGAAAGCTGAATTAAGCACTGTGTGAGAACGAGTTCCTGCCAATCGGCCGCCAAACGCAGCCATTGCACATGCTCGCTCTTTAACTCAAGTGACCCCGCTCTTGCCAGGGGCACATAATGCACACGCAATTACATAAATAGCTGATGAACTGTAACTTGTTTGTGCATCTGGAACAGTGGGTGTTGCTGGAAATCCTGTCATGTGCAGACTTACATACTCGGGCACCTTAATTACTTTTTCAGCCCTCCCTTGTAATGCCCACTTGGTTTTTTACCCCCCCCCTCTTGGGCAGCGGCAGTGAGGTCCTGTGACCTGTGTTATTTCCATGTGCTCCATCACTCAGAGAAGAGCCCAGAAGCCCTACCAAGGTGCCACAGCAGATGTGCATTGCCTGCATTGTGCTGCAGAAGCCAAGCAGCCCAAAACTCCACTCATCCTGGAAAAGCTGCCTGAACATACTCTGAGGGATGTACTCCTGAAAGCAGAAGCTGAAACAGTAAGATACTACAAGTTTTACGTCCCCAAAGTACTCCTGTGCATTTACATGTGGTTTTTCCACTACCAATTCTAAAAAAACCTGCAGTGAGAGGAAAAACTTCAGCTGTTTCAAGAACTGACCTCCAGCCAGGAGGACAGGACTAAACACTCACCCAGACAGAAGGCACGTCACGTACAGCAACAGCAGCCGTGGCCAACTTGCCTTCAGATGCATTTGCAGCGATTTTAAACTCCTGAATAGGTGTCACACACACTGAAGCCTGTTACAACAAACGGTGTCAAGAGGCAAACATCACTTCAGGATTCCAGCTCTGGACTGAGTACAGGCAGAGTGGGCAGCAGCCAGGCTGGCACATCAGCCTTCCCAAGACGGACTCGCAGGGAGCACTTGGATGGGCTGACTCCCCAGCCCTGCTGCCTGCTACCAGCCAGCTGCGACTGGCTGGATGGATCACACCTTGCAGGGAAACAAGCAGATCAGGAACCTTTAAGAAATGCTCTTCAGACAACAAAAAAAAGGCCCATCAGTGAAGTTCCCAGCGCTGAGGTCTTAAAAGACCTCACTGGCAGAAGAGCAAGTTTACTGGCATTGCATGCAGGTGGAACCATTAACACATAACATTCCAAACTGGGAGTGTTATTAAACGCAGCAATGTGCTGAAAAACTGCAGATGCCAACTGCTTGTACATTTCTGGCTTAAGGAGGACTTCTCAGATCCCCTGCAACGTAATATAAATCATATTTACAAATCAAAAGGCACGAGTAAGTCTCATATGTCAAGCCACAGTGATTTACAGGCACTTAGGTATTCTCACTTTTCAAAGTATGCCATCAGATGCCTCAGCACCAAGTTAGAAACACAAAGAGAGGCAGATAACATCCCAAAGAACTTATTTCTATTTGCTTCCATTTTAAGTTCTGGACATGCAGAGTAGATATTTTCATTCATCTACACTTTAGCACCTTTCTCTGGGTTTTCAAGCTCTCTTCTTTCAACATGTTAGGATGCAGGAAAATAATTAACAGATATAAATTACAGCTGCCTCAGGGATAGAAGTGATAGTGTAGAAGAGAAGCTAAACATAGATGATACAAGCAGATTGAGCAATGTGAGCAATGTACTGAGATGCATTTCCATGTGTTTTTTGATTCACATCTTCTTGCATGAGGACACACGCAAAGAGCACTATTCAAAAAACACAGGAGGCAATCAAGCAGCATCTCCAAACTGACATCACTGAAAGAAGCGACACTTCCTGAAATAAGGAAAGAGAAGTAAAGGTCGTTTTGCAAACCATCAACACAACAGTGACCTCGGCAGAAACCAACCTGAAAAAGAATTTGCAGCCACTGGAGATCCTGCCCTGAGGCTGCCTGCCCTCCTCAGGCAGCTCAGTTTGCAGCGGCCTCCTCTAAATAAAACCATTCCAGACTCTTTTTGCTGAAACACCAGATCCCTACAGCAGCCTCAGCCACGGCACAGGCTCTTAGCAGCAAGGCACCAAAACCAAGCTGAACACCGTGAAGACATTTTTCTTTCAGAAAAAAAGGAACATAGTCCAGTGGATGAGGGGAGACACTATTTTGGCACCAACGACTGTATTTAATCAATGCACCTATCGGCGTATGGATTAAATTTAATCAAAATGCCAAAGAAGTATTGTCACAGGTATGGGGAAAAAAGGCAGCAGTCTGTGGGTGGCTGCACACCAGTGCAAAGGGATAAAAAGAAAACAGAGGCAGAACCACAGAGGTTCATCTCTACAGAGGAGTCACATCTACACAAAGAGAAGGAGTGGTGTAAGTTTGTTCTGGTTTAAAAGGCGTGCCAGGCCAGGCTGCACATCTCTACAGAAAAATGACACTGGCACGACTCTGCAGGACTGCCAGCAGTGGCCAAGGCTGGCAGCCAGGACACATCATCCCCCAACACCCTGGAGTGTCCTAGGTGCCAGCCTGACACTCCCATGTCCCTGCATATTTGCTATTTCTGTTATTCAGGGCAGCTAAACTGAGCTAGCGCAGGGACGCACTCACGTGCCATAACAAAATACCACCCTTTTGCAGCTTAAATAAACATATCCCTTAGGGCAGCAGAAATAAAAGGAGAGATCAGACAACAACAACAGCACAGGAGCTTACAAAGGCCATAGGTAACCTGGTGTTAATCAGGAACAAAATCACAAAAAAAACAACACCACACTTTTTTGGCAAGGTCAGTAACAATGACCTCCCAGGCCATGGCCCCTCACACAATTTCCCTCCATTCTGACTGGGAGGTGAAGTAGCAGTGGCATTAAAACAGAGCAGGATACAGGGTAAAATTTAAAAATCTGTCTCCTCAAAGGCAAGATGTAACTTTCATGGTTGTGCTGGTTATTTAATCACAGTCCAAAAAAACCTGAAGTGGTTTGGTGAAGTTTTTAATGGACAAAGGCAAATCAGGTGGGCTTATCTCAAGCTCTTGGTAGGTTAACAGAAAACCCCTAAAACAAAACTACAAGTCTGTCAGTGGAAAGGCTGGTACAGAACCATCAAGTTTTTTGTCAGGCTACCAGAATACACTGACTTTCAACTATTATTTGGAATACAGTAGAGCCTGAGGCCCCCGGTGCTAAATTATGTCACATCTGATTTTGGATTTCTGTCCAGGAGCTTATTAAAAAAAACCCCAACAAACAAAAACAAACACCAACACACAAAACAACAAAACCCTCACAAATTCTCTGTCTTAAGATGCCAACCAATATATGAATTTGATGCAAGACAGGGTAAAGAAATAGAACACAGCTTGGCACGGCCGCACGGCAAGGCCCAGAGCAATCCCCATGCCACGAACCATTCCTGCAGTCCCTGGGGTCATTTCTTTCCCACCTTTAGCTTCCTGGCATGATTTGCCAAGTTGATCAATACCTGAGTAGACCCTTTTTTAACTGGTAAAGTGGAAGTTTCATTCTGCCCCCACAGGACCTGCTGCTGTCCGAGGAGGGGAACCCCCAGGGCAGCGCGGCCGATTTAGAGAATCACCACTCCCAGGCTGCTCCCCTGCCTCAGGAGCTGCTCTCCCACACAGGGACGTGGCACTGCAGCCACCAAAAGCTCCACCATCCTCCTGACCTTCTACTCACCCCGAGGAAGTGAGGGGAGGAGTGACAGGAACAGACCCCTCAAGGGCTGGAAGCAAAAGGGCTGCAGGCTCTGACCATACCCGCAGCCCCCCGAATCTAAAGCATCACTTTTAGCACCAAGACTGGCCCCACACCACGGTGGGTCAAAGCTCTGCAGACACCCGACCCAGCTTAGAGAGACCCAAACATTTCCACTCTTGCCAGGGAGAGATCACCAACCTGCCCATCACAGCTCCGGCCCCGCAGGCTCCGTGGGGAGGAGGAGGCTGCAGATCCATCTCCCCCCAGCAGCAGCTGCCAGCAGGGATGTCCCCAGCCCCTTCCCAACCTGCTGCTTTCCCAGCTGGAGCGGGTCAGCCGGCAGAGCCAGCCCACCCCGAGAGAGGGCACTTCACTCCGTGCAAAAGCAGCCTCGCAGCTGCCGAGCGTTTAGAAAATTGTCTGCGGTACCACGGGTTACCAGGAAAAGTTTTTTTAAAGTGATTCATGCCAGCTGCGGAGAGCAAGCAAACGGAATGTAAGTCACCTGTGGATTTGATCCCGAGGAACAAAAAAAGCGGCAACAGTAATTTGAAGGAGAACACAAGCTACAATTACAAAATATTAGAGATAAGTGATTTCATTATTTGCACGATTTTCTGTGCAGACGGAAAAGTCAGTAAGGCACTGCTAAGTGCCTTGACTAGGTTAAAATTCAATTATGAGTACGTTTTTACCAGCTGAAAATTAGATTAGTACATTTTTCAACCAGCAGTAATCAGCTATTCTACACTTTTTTCTTTTTTTTTTTCCCCAGTCAATAAATACAAGACAAAGATAGTCCAAGATTTGAAATGCAATTTGTCCTAATAAACTTATCTAGGGATTTAAAACACATTCACATTCTGGGATCAGAATGACAGTTTTTTAAAATGAATTAATGGACTTTGAGATAACACATTTAACGTAACAGATACATTGAAAATACATTAGTGAATATGAAGATCAAAAAAAAAAAAAAAAAAGGGCAAAAAAACCCAAAAAACTGAACTACCAACAAAAACCAATCTATTCAGGTTTAATTTAAGAAAAAGCTTGGAAGTTTATTTTGGAATTTTTCCAAATTACTCCAAATTTAAAACTAACTAAATAGAACTAGGTTTATTAACTTAATTCATTAGCAACCTGTTCCACCTACATCACTACTCATGCTCTTGTTACTTCCTGCCTCCATTCACACTATGTATTTCTTTTAATTTTGCCCCTCAGCCCCTATAAACTGGAACCTTAAGGACTGAATTTTTGTCCTTCCAGACCAAAACAATGTAACAGCCGTAATTATATCACAGTGACACAGTTGATGTCTGAATCCTATTTATATTTAGCATCCTGGTTTTTGTTTTTTTTTTCAAAACCTCTTTTTGGCCCCCCTCCATCCTGCCTCTCCAATATTGTGTCCATCATCCCAATACTGCCCACTCATGCATTCCTCCCTGTCCCATCCTCATGACCATGCAGCTGGGGTTGCCCTTCAGCCTGTGTTGCCTCATCCAGCTGGAATTCCCTTTCTCCAGACTGACTCCTCTCCTTGGTTCTCACCTTTATGTGTGTACACACACACATTCATTTACAGTCATCCACCAAATCCCACGTGGTTTTTATCCTGCCCTCACCAAGGTCAGAGCAGACAACAGAAACACTCGGGCCTCTCCTGCTTTTGCACTTCGGATGTATTTTCTTTTATTCCATTCATAATGTGTTTCATTCCCTTTCTGCCTGCAAAGCAGCCCCTGTGCACATCTCCCTGTGGCTTTGCAGTTACATTCTACCCACGTCCATATTTTGCCAGCACACATAACTGTATGCCTGCACCTAGCAGGGAAGCAGTCTACACCAAATACAGTAATTCTGACAGTGAGTCAGGCTCTGACACTGGATCACACTACAGGCAGGACAGTAATATCTTTAATAATGACATTAATTGCTTCCTCCCCCTCTCATTCTTTTGCAGTCCAACTGAAATCAGGAACAGATTGAACATTGCCAAGTTTCTCCTTGGTATTTAAACAGCTCTCTCTTTTACAGAAAATATAAACTGTCTGGAGAAATCACCTTCACATACTTTTTTTCCCCAAGCAAAATTGCTTTGAATTTTGACCCAGGTTAGAAAGAAAGAGGGGGTTTTTTTGTTAAACCTTTCTATTTTTTATGCTAAACTCGTTTATCACGTAACATTTACAGCCTTTTCGAGAGCACCTGTGCTAAGAGGTGAACCTTACCTGGCCACTTCTATGCTTATTACGAATTCTTTTTACATACAGCTCGTTGGACAGCACATTCAAAACAAGGAACATCTCTGGAAAATTTTGCATTTAGCTGTCTTGCCTCCTGTTTCATAAAACCAAGTCTAATGCCTGTTAAGTGTCCTCTGTCTAATATTCGTGGAATATATCTGGATTTGCTGTTTACCTTTTAAAATTAAGCAGCCTTTCATCAGCACGTATTTCCCTGGCACTTCAGAGTATAAAATTAATAAAATCCACACGTGTTTATTCAGGCATACCTCCTAAATCTTCAGCATGCGAAGTTGGCTATGTGCTTTTTTGGTCACTTTCCTCTCTTTTTTATTCTAGGTGACTCATGTAGCTGTGAACTTAATTGGCACCACTTAAAGTAGTCTGGGAAATTTCATACTGCTGAATGCGAATGTGTTACTATGTATCTGACTGAGATCTAAATAAATTCCACATTTGGCCCAAGGAAATAAGACACGTAAGATTTCAACCTGCTCTTAGAGGGTAAGAAAAACAGCGTTCTAGACTCCACTAAAGTACAAGCAGGTTTCCTTCCTGTAGCTGAAATAATACTGACACACAGTAACTTCTTCCCAGTTGGCCACAAGATAACAAAATTCTGCTCCTCCATGAAATATTCTATTCATTAGGAAGATGTATAAGAGAGCAGGAATTACGTGTCATGCTGTTACTAAAGCAGAAAAGCACGGCTGTGAATTAAAATCAGCAACACGTCATTTTACTTTTTTTTCTTTAGCATTTTCCATCAGGGCAGCGTTTGCTTTTGTCTGGAACTCACCATGCAAAGAAAACAGAAAACATTGTTGGGCTTCCTCAAGTCAAAACATTTTTACAGGGATGTATGGAAAGTGTCTTCAGGATTCCACAGACAACATTCCTGCAAATATGAACCCTTACAACCTGGGACATGATCCTGGGAGTATGCTGGCTGCTTCATGTAGTGTATCTACTGCTTTGTGTGAACTAAATCCACAGCCAGAGAAAGCGTTCAGACCCCTCAAAAGCCATTTGATATGATTTGGGGCAAATACACAATACAGAGGTGAGATGGGGGGGACACTTAGGTACTGATGGTGCACTTCACAAGCCAGCACTCCCTCAGCTGGAGGACTGTAAACTTGACAGAGGAAGCACAGAAAATAAACAACCTGCATGCATCTCTAAGGTGTAATCCTTGTATTTTAATCAAAGAGGCAACATTAACCTTTCAAGCGCTGCATATCATTTTCATCACTGCATTATTACCAGTGGCAGGGAAGCCACAAAATTATAGAATGAGTATCATGAATTTAAAACACTAAATAGCCACACTGTTAGTTAAGTCCTCAAAAGTGTGTTTTAAATACAAACATACTGTTGCCAGCAACAGACTCATCTTAATACTAAAACCAAAGATGTTCCATACATCTAGAATACCCTTAAGTTTGTATTTGTTCCTTTTATTACAAGAAATAACACTTAGACACAGAAAACACAGCACTGCCTATTTATCAAAGTCCCACAAGAGTCCAAGCTAATCCCCATTTGTGTTCACAGTTTTTAACCTGTAACATGAGCAAATTGGAACCCGCCTAGCAATAACCTGATCCACATTATTTGCATGGGCATTTTCTTCTGCCAGTGGAAAACTGTACAAAAGACCTTGATCCCTCTCATTTGCATTCAAGTAACTAGCCAAGTTTTGAAAACATGCTTCTAAACATTTAAAGTCCTCGAGTACACATACAGCTTGTTGCAGGAAGAACATAAACCTTAATTGGTACAAGAGGCAAAAAAAATGACTTAACACCTCGCAGAATAGTTTGCATGGCTTGAATTTCCCAATTCCATAATAACCTTTGGTTTTGCATATGAGTACCTGCAGTGCACAGCAGGGGCACACAGGATCCAGTGAGGCTCTGTGGGTACATACCAGGATAGAACCGGTCCAAAATATTTTAAATGACTGCTATTATTATTATTAATATTAATATTAATATTTGCATTTACTTGTTTTACAGTATGGAGTTTTAACTGGGCTGCAAGGTTGTGGAAGCGTGATTCATCTCCTGTCCTAGCCAGTCCTCCTTAAATCATTTATTCAATGCCCCTGATGTTAGCAATTCTTTACATGTACTTGAACTCCAACAATTAGACAAGAAATGTTAGATTAGGGACACAACTGAGGAAAAGCTATTAAACAGGCCTTTGTTTTAAGACAGAGAAGGTAAAAGCATTCCTCGATGCAATAAAAAGTGAGTATTTACATGCTATGCCCTAATTAAGTTTTTTTTTTCCCCTGTAATTCTACTGGCTGTCCTGGAAGAGCCATAAACATTTAGTAAAATAATCTCAATTTATACTGCTTTGTTCTATGCCTTCAAGTACCGTACATGGCTGTACTCCAGATCAAGTAGTTGTCCTCAAATGCCTTCCAACAAGCCCTGCCAGATTCTGTGGTTCAGAAGTAATTTAAAGGCAGAAAGCTGTAGCAAATGAGACCTAGTGGAAAACAGAGAATGCTTTACTTCATCCTAACTGTTTGCAGAACAGAAACGGAAATCCACAAAGAAAGAAAGGAAAAAGACGAGGAAGTGCCAAAATGCTGTGTTTCTCTCTGAAGACAAAGTCATTGACTCACCAACATCATGACATGGCATGTGCAAGTGCCTTTTAACATCTAAGAAATTTATAATTTAAAAAAAAATAAAAAAATACTGTCCTTGTGGAACCACATCTTTGTTTCTAAACAGCTTTTATCCATTTTTCTTTTTTTTCCCTTTCTTATTTCTGGTGTGCTATTCTACACTTTCAATCACCTGCACTGAATAAACTAATTCCTCCTCGTTAGAGCAGAGACCATCAACCACTGGCCATTAAACGCAGCCAGCTGCTCATAACTCCAGCAGATGGTTCTCTTCTGCCGGACAACAAGGACTTTATGGTCCTTTTCCTGATTTCTCTCAAGAGAGACCGAAATTCTTTATTTAGAAAGCCATCACTCCTGCAATGTAGTCTGGTCCCCTGTGCAGCCTGTTTCCAGTTCGCCACACTGCCCTCCCACATCCCCTCCCCAAGAAAGCATCAAACAGAAATGAGCTGACAGCAGACGTGAGCTGAAGCCCTCAGGTGGCACAGGAAGTGCTCACATCTGTGTGTCCATCCTGGGCTTTTCTGCTTAAGCTTGATCAACAGCACAGGCAAACCATGGTGTGCATTCCCACACTGGTTCTGGTGGCACCAATGGGGTGCCCTGGGCTGCTGTGAAGGACATCAGCTTCCAGAGAAACTCTGAGAGGGAAAACTCCATGGAAATTAACTTTCCTTTTCCCGACAGCAGAGGGGGCCTTAGAAAACATTCAAAAAAATTTCAAAAAGGAGAAGAAAAATCAAGGAACCCAAAGGCGCCTCAGAAGCTACAGATTTAATTATTCACGACCACTGGGCTACCAGATTTTCCTTGGATTCTTGGAAGGTTTTTTCCTACATCCTTGTACGGCAGCACACAAAAGAAGAAATCCTTGTGATGAGGAAGTCTCCCCTCACAACTCACAGCCCAAAGGAAGGTGGCATAGGTCCATTCATGCTAAGTCCATGCCACACAAAATCCTTTTGCCAGTCCTGGCCTGTTCTCAGGACTGGAGATCAAGATAGCTGTGGTGAGAGTTTATGCTACAAGAGCATCCAGAGACCCTCCTTCTACCTGGACCAAAGCTCTGTCACACCCCTAGCTGTGCTTCATCCCATGTCCTCTCACCCCAGGAGGGCCAGGGACTTTGTTCTTTTATCCCCTGAAACTTTCAATTACAACCATTAAGGACAAATTGATATTTTTTTTTTTCACAGAATGCTTAAACACGTTTTTCTCAACTTTCCCAAAATAATTCCTTTCTTGGGATGAATGCAAGCATAACAGTTTTCAAACTGAAAAGAATTCATATGGCAAAGTAGAGAGAAAAACAGTTACAAAGCTATTAAAAATACAGTTGAACTACAGCATATGCTACAAACACACCACACATACATTTTAGACAGAACTTAGAAACAAATTTTAATGTAGCAGAGCTATTTCTGCTTGCCAAATGAAACTTTAGTAGGATACTTTTTTACAACTTCTCATGACACAGTTTTTTGAGGATAGCTGTGAATCACTGCTTAGTCAAAGTTCTGGTGTAACATGCCCAGTTTGCGAGAATGTACTGTTTTGTTTTTAATACAAAACAGTTTTACATATTGCAATCTAAACTATAGGCATAAACTCTTCAAAACAGCTAACTTTATGTTCAAATAAAACAGGTGCAGCAAAGTGTAATGTTTCCAGTTATTTATTTCACTGCTGAATTTTCGGTGGTTTGCTAAACCTTCTGTAAGCTTTTAGGCAATTAAGTATCTGTTACATCATTTCTATCTGCTCGTTCACGGGAGAAGCTTGAAACCTCTCTGGTGAGAGTAATCAAAACACTTATGGAATAATTTTCTACGGGATGACAAAGATGCTGGATCTGGGAGCTAATTGTTGAAAGACACCAGCGGGCTGATGGAACTCCTACGGCTGGAAGTTCTAGGATGCAAACCAATTTTCAAAGGTGGTGCTGGCTACTTCAGCAATTCTCAACCCTGGACTTGGAGCAGTATTTACCTCCGCTGCTCCTTCACACACACACACAGGGGTCTGTCCAGGAGCAAGGTGTGTCCTACTTCCAACATGCTCAGTCTTCAAGGAGACAGCTACCAAAGCCATACAATTGGTTAGCACGGATCTAAGAAGCTGAGAGGTGGAAGAAATGCATTTTTGAGAAAGCATGGAAAGAAAAGTTCAGCTCACCAAGCTTCAACTCAACCTTAGTGTGAGTCCAGTTCTCAGACCTGCTGGGGGTAAGGGAGAGAAGGCCAGGCTCCCTCTATGAAACTGGGGCTCTTCTGTCCCAACTTCTGCCTGAAAAGCTCTTAAAGAGGAGGAGAGGCTAAAACATTTGCACAACAGTCAGTTATTCAGTAGCCTGAAACACAAAGGTGTGTGGAAGGAGGAAACATCTACAGCTTAACCGGGCTAAAAAAGGGGGCTGTGAGAGAAGTAAGTTACTGATATGTTCAACAGAGCAGGAAAAAACCTCCTAAAATACCTAAAGACACAACTCAAATTTGCCTAGGAATTACACAATCATGTATTTCCAAGAGTAAGTGCCAAAGAAGCATTTTATTTAACTATGATTC